>CATLJT010000349.1:0-600000 GCA_949987775.1 Aproaerema taeniolella | reverse complement strand
AAATATCCTTCTTCACCTGATGATGCTGTAAATAAAGAATATGTTGATAGAGTTTATAATAAGTTGTATAGTGAAAAAAACCGGTCAAGAGCGTGTCGGGCCACGCGCATTGTAGGGTTCCGTAGCAGCATGGTTCAAATATGTAGCTGGTTTCTAAATTTTACGAGCATATTGTCATAGTCGATGTCAAAATCCCCAAATACTATAGTATCAAAAAGAAATGTATTAAAAAGTTTGTAGTTTCAGAAATAATTGTAGTTTTGGTCAAAAAATAACAGAATGGAAGTATTTAATGCGCGAGCGAAGCGAGCGCGAATTTTTTTTTGTTGTTTTTTAATAGTTTTTTTTTTTTGTTTTTTTTGCGATAATATTATTGTTAGGAATAATATAATAATATCGAGCTGCTGCTAAAGCAGGTCGCGTGGTGGTCTTGTATAAATTTGATATCATTTTCGTACTTAGCACCCCCAAAAACCTATTAAACGACACCTGAAATGTCAATATGTTACAGCTTGGCTTTCGGCTCGCCTCACTTTAAGCGTGGAACCTTGTATGGCGGCCATTTTGGATTAGTGTACACTTCGTCGTGAATGCTACTCTCGTGAATTATTCCATATTTTATTTTTATAAAAATTAATGTTTCTCAAACGGATTGCTGAATCGAAAAACGTTCGTAGTAAACCCCATCTATCTTGAAAAAATCTATCCTATGATAACCCACTCGATGATGTCGGCGAGAAAAAAATCCCTCGCGCTTTCACGTGTATGGAAAACACCCGAAAAACAATTTTTTTCCACCATTTTATTTTTTAGATCTGTCGGCGCAATCAATATTACGACCATGCCGAATTTTAGCTCTGTAGTACCAAGGATCTAATATTAGTAAATATATTCTTATTAATCCCAACAACTTGGCACTTGGTCGACTATTACTCACAAGCTTGAAGGGCCAACTTATGTGTGATAGTTTTCCTTTTTGTTGTATATTCTATCAGCGTGAATTTTTCCACATTTTTAGAAACAATCGTTTTGCTTGTATTGGGGGACACTTGTTTTTAATAAAAATTTTCACTTTAAAAATTTATTTTTCACCAAGAGAATGCTGAATCGAAAAACTTTCTTAGTAAACCCCTTCTATCTTTTAAAAAGCTATCCTATGACATCTCATTCGATGATATCGGCGAGAAAAAAAAAACCATTGCCCTTTCACGTGTATGGGAAACATCCGAAAAATTGTTTTTTCCAAAATTTTTGTTTTTCAATCCGTTGGCGCAATCAATATGTATGATCATGCCAAATTTCAGCTCTGTAGTACCAAGGATCTAATATTAGTAAATATATTCTTATTAATCCCAACTAAGTTTGGCACTTGGTCGACTATTACTCGCAAACTTGAAAAGCCATCTTATAGGTGATAGTTTTCCTTATAATTTCATTGTATACACTACCACCATGAATTTTTTCACATTTTTAGAATCAACCGTTTAGCTGGTAGAGGGGGGGGACACTTGTGTTTGACAAAAAATTTCACTTTAAAAATTTATATTAGGCAAACAAAGTGCTGAATCGAAAAACAATCTTAGTAAACCCCATCTGTCTTTTAAAAAGCTGTCCTATGACACCCCATTTAATGATATTGGCTGGAAAAAAAAATTCATCGCCCTTTCACGTCTATGGGAGACACCCGAAAAATTTTTTTTTTCTAAGATTTCACTCTACAGTTCTGACGGCGTAGTTAATATTTATGACCATGCCAAATTTCAGCTCTGTAGTACCAAGGGTTTCTTAGGAAACCCGCGGACAGACGGACAGACGGACATGGCGAAACTATAAGGGTTCGTAGATTACTAAGGAACCCTAAAAAGAGTGGAAGAATTAATTGAAACAGCTATAACACGTTTGCTACTTGACTTCAAGATTCAGTTATTACATGAATTTTATACAAAAGAGGCTATAGATGAAATTTTGAAACTAAAAAATGGAAAAACAAAAAATCGTTAATGAAATTCATAAAGCAGCAAGAAAAAAATTTGACAGAAGACATGTTATACTTAAGGGATTGATGATTTATGGCAAGTAGATTTAATCGATTTCCGAAATTTGAAACAGTTCAATAAAGGATTTAAATTCATCTTAGTCGTTATTGACTGTTTAAAATTTGTGTGGACTGTACCAATTAAAACAAAAAATAAATTAGAGGTAATGTTTGCATTTAAACATGTGCTTTCTACATCTAAAAGATGTCCTCTTAATTTACAAACTGATATGGGAACAGAATTTTATAATGAAAGTTTCAAAAAAATTATTGATTTCCATAAAATTAACCATTACTCTACATATTCTATTAAAAAAGCTTCTATTGTTGAAAGAGTTATCAGAACAATAAAGTTTTGGCTTTTTAGGTATTTTAATTTACATAGTAGTTACAGATGGTTGGGAGAACCTCTCAATGTAGTTGTGAAGACTTACAATAATAGCAAACATCGCAGTACACAATTCAACCCAAAGATGTTAATAAATTAAAAGAAAACTTGGTCTTGCAAAATTTAAATTGCATGCAAAGAAACAAAAATGTTATTAAAAAAGTTAAATTTAATTCAGGTGATTATGTAAGAATAAGCAAACATAAAAGTTGTTTTGACAAAAGCTATACCCCTAATTGGTCCACAGGATTATTTCAAGTGGGAAGTGTTAATAATACATCTCCCATAACGTATAATATTGTAGACCTTAAGAAACAACCTATGAACAAGAACTGCAAAAGACAGCATATCCAAATGTTTAGTTAATAGAAAAAGTACTAAGAAAAAAGAAAAATAAACTCTTCGTGAAATGGTTAGGCCATCCTACTACTGAAAATAGTTGGATTGATATAAAGGAAGTACTATAGATAATGTTATCATATATTTGTTTGTTATGAAAGGAGAAGGACTTATTAACAGTTTAATCAATAATTTACCTTTTGAGTTACATTTACCTAGATATAACATTTGTGGTCCGGGCACAAAATTTAAAAAACGATTATAAACCCTCCGCATACCAGGTGGGGTGTAATAAACCCCAGGCGGTGAAAAATCGACATATTTAAAAAAAAAATTCGTGCGCGGAATCTGAAGCTCTCAGTAGCTGGAGTTGCGACGTTCTTACACTGGCAAGTACCATTAGTTTATGGCTCTAGATGCGTTTTTGTTAAGAGTTGTTGTTATTTGAGCATATATAAAATGCAATTATGGCGAACTAAAGAACTCCTACCTCGAGATTGAAGTAAAAATTAAAAGATGTATCATCGTTGTTCAATTTTTTTAAATTTAGTCAGTTTAATTACAAACATCGGTAATTATTAATTCTTAGGGTAATTTCAAGTCTAAATTAGTAGTCAGAAGATGGCATTTTCGCAACCCTTTTTCAACAAACCATTTAATCTATTTCAAAAATATGCAATAATAATCCAGTACCCCTATTCCTATCTAATTACAGCGACCATTTTGTTAGGGTATGTCACACCCCACCTTGTATGGCATGTTACAAATTTTCACCTGGTATGCCGAGGGTTAAGAGGAGACAAAGGTGTCAACGGGTAACACGAAGCTTGTAAACACCACGATATTGCTTATTCTAATTACTCAGATCTAGACAATCGTCATAAAGCTGACTTAGAGTTATTGAAGATGAGCAAGCAAAGACTCAAATCAAAAAATGCAGGAAAAGGTGAAAGGCTTGCTTCCTGGTTAGTAGGGAAAGCTATGAAAGCTAAAGTGAAATCAGGTGCTGGATCCAAAACTTTTAAAGCTATTATTTCCAAAATACGTTCTGATCTGAAAAAACGAAAGCCAAGTAACAATAAGTCTGCAATCAAATATGCGTACGGTGCTACAAAGAAACTACTTCATGAAAATAAAGTCAGGTTGCCTCGTGTTATACCTTTACCTAAAACCGGAGGCATCCTTCCCTTGATCCCAATTTTTGCTGGGCTATCTGCTTTAGGAGCCTTAGCTGGAGGTGCTGCTGGTATTGAGAAATCTGTAAATGATTACAAAACAGCCCAACAAAGTTTACAAGAAACTGAGCGACATAATAGAGCTATGGAATCAACGTCAATAGGAAAAGGTTTATATGTCCAACCTTATAAGAAAGGGGCTGGATTATACATAACAAATTCAAAAAACTGAAGAAAAGGCTACCAAGGAGAGCTCTTACAAATTATGATATTTTAGAGAATGCTAGAGATATAAGATCTGTTCAGTAAGAAAACCGTCGTGAAAATTGAGGGCGCCACTGTATTTATTTGCCGATTTTGTTATGTAGACAACACTGGTACGTCATTATAGCGCGGACAAATCATCTTGATATTTTGGAACGATATTCGAAGAAAAAAAAGACGTCACACACTCAAAGGCCCACAGCAAGGTTTTCCCTTGTGTCGTGGGTCCCTTGGGACACACACAAATAGACGGACACAAACATCCATGTCCCGAGAACAAACACCTGCTTTTTACACAAATGTTTGCCCGGCTGGGTATTGAACCCAGGACCCGCCGAACAAGAAGCAAGTTAAAGTTTAACCGTATAAAGTTTATATTTTTAGTGGATAAATTACCATACCCCTAAACAATTGCTGATATTAATTGCAAACTATTCACAAACACTCTTTACTTTAAAGTGGTCAAATGCCAGCCGTATTGCAGCCGTTTTGCCATTTGGTAGTGTTACTTTGGCGATGTTTGTGCATAAGTTACCAATTCCCGTTTGCGTGGACATCGATCTCACTTATTTCCATTCCTTTATATTTATTCACCTAAAATATAACAACCTTGGCTATGGAAAAAATAACGTAAAAAAAAGATGGCTTACCTCACAAAAAATACTATTAAAAATTACTGGAGTTATTTTTTATATCAAAAACCTCCGTTTCCTCAGCTCCCGTCATGGCGACATTCAAGTTTCCATCAAGAGTTACTGCGACGTATAATAATTTTACTGCAAATACTCATAGTGAGCTTGTTGATTTTCAACGTTTGATGATAAAAATTAATAAATCTTTTAAAAAAATTTGGTTAACCGTGATGAAAGACGTCACGGAAAAATAAATATTGACATGGCTTTTTTTTTTTAAATGGGGAAAATATTTTATGTTTATTTTTCTGGGTACTATTTACGTGCATATGCCTACCAACATAGAGCTCAAACGTTACCTGCCGTAGTGAATTTTTCTTGTTTTGAACATTTCCAAGACAATAGATTACTGCGCTCACGCTTAAACTCATCAAACCGTTTGGGAACAGTAGTAAGAGAATATTGTTTATAAATAAATGCCAATCGAAGTCTATCATAGCTTTGTTGGCGTGTTGCAAGGCTTTAAAATTGCTTCTAATTTAGAAAAAAAAAAGACAAAATAATGTAGTGTATCAGATTAGGTCAACAAATATTTATTGGTTCGAGTTCTTTGATTTCAATCATTTAAATTTGTAAATACGATTTATTTATTTTATTTATTCTTCCTGATCAGAACCATAATACTCAATGCCAGACATAGTTGAATCACTTTTGGAATTGACAGACATATCCAAAGAATCATCTTCTTCCGAACTTGAACTGCTTGAATCGGTTACATGGATAGTAAATTTTTTCACGTTTTCAATTAAGCGGTCTTCATCCCAATATTTTTGTTCTACATGCAGTACATGATCACATTCTTTTCGCCAATGTTTTGCAGTAACATTTTCAAAGCATTCATGTATAATTGGTAATAATTTTTTAGCTGAAATGTTGATGTTTTTTGATGCAACTTGTCTTTTGACAAGGCTCCAGATCATTTCTATTGCATTAAGGTCACAATGATAAGGGGGAAATCTGATGAGAGTATGACCATTTTCTTCAATTATTTGATCGATTACATATAGTGGTTCCCCTTTATTTTTTTTACTAAGTCTAAAAGTTCTACTTTAAGAGCATCAGCAGGATAATCTACTCCATTAGACTCCAACCATCTTTTTAAAAAATCCTTCTTATCCTTGCTAGTTGGGGGCTTATTAATGCGTGCGCAATGTATGTATGTATGTATGTATTTATTCTTTATTGTACATGATCATAAGTTACACAAGACGCAATATAAGAAAAACAGTACAAAGGCGGAATTATCCCACAAGGGGATTTCTTCCAGTCAACCCATTGAGTGTTTGAGAGGAAGGAGAAGTCGGCAGGTAGTATTTAATGTACAAAGATTTAATATACAAATAATGTAAAAGTATAGTATGTTATAATGTATAAATATACAAATAATTTATTAAATAAACATAAGACATGTACATATATATAAATACATGATTATATACTTATATAAATATAAGTATGATACGACGCATCATCTAATACATCTCTAACATCTCGCATTATCTAATACAATGACAGACGGTGTAGACAAGTTTGGCAACAGTTTTTTTTTAGCCACTTAGTGAAATTGTTTTGATTCATGTCATGGTGGTAATCCGCTGAAATACTTTTAGTTTTATAAACCAGCAAACAGTTTTTGAAAAATCCATCCCTGCTGCCTGCGTGAACTACAATGTATCTTTGACCAAGGGAAATCGCTTTCGAAACACCAGGTTCATCAGGACCTTGCCAACACTTATTGACTTCGCGTGACGTATGAATATACGTCTCATCAACGTATATTATGGGTTTACCAGCTTCTCTTAAGCGTTTCATTGTTCGCAAGAATTTAGCACGCCAAGCCACTAAATCATGTCTCTCAGTGAGAATTTTTCGTTTCGACTGACATTTTTTGTAGGAATAACCAAGTTGTTTCAAAATTTTTGATAAAGTAGCTACACTACCGCAAAAGTTTATGTCCTCCTTGAGAACCCGATGCAGTTTTCTCAAAGTCGGAACTTCCTTTCTTACTGCATAAAACTCTCGAATTTTGTTCCGGATAACACACTTATCAAAATCATCAATTATAACTTTTTTCGGTCTGCCTTTACGGTGTGTTGCTTGAGTATGCCACACACCATTATTGGTCGAACCTTCTTTTTTATTTTACTTACAGTTTGTTTATTAATACCTGGCACAAAATACTCAAGTTAGCCTTATTTACACAAAAATAAACATACATATTATCATTCAATATATAAAGTATCAAAATTCTTTACTCGGGCTATTGATCCTAACAAATTCAACTAAATATTTTCGTAATACTTTATATTTACGTGAAACACTTAAATTTTGTTGAGATCTCTATAAGCCAGGGACCGGAGATTACCTGGGAGCTGGTGGGAAGTCTATAAATATTGAAATAAAATTGTGAAACGATTCCACATACCACACATTGCTGCAACACGTTCAGTGATCTTGTTGAGGTTGATTATGGTGTGTTTTGCTGCTTTTTCTTGCTGGCAAAACCCTATGATGTTAAATATAATTTTCCTAACGGTACTGGGTAAATTTTTACCACTTTTCGACATGATTATTAATTAAAATTTGACGAAGAATACACAAAATTATCGCAATAAACAAAGGTGTGTCAAGTTTGTCTTCCTGACAAATGAGTGATTTGTATTGCCATAAACAAATCAACAAGTAGTTTCCATTTTATTCCACGACGGTTTTCTTATTAAACAGAGCCTACCATTTTTTAGAGGTGTTTTTATGAGAGACACATTACCGAAAAAGCCTAAAAAGAATGAGTGTGGTATTATTAATCTAGACGAGTCTACTAGCGAAGGAACCCATTGGGTAGCCTATGTGAAATATAATGATTATTGCGAATATTTTGATAGTTTTGGTGATTTGAAGCACCGCTCGAGTTCTTAGAATATCTCAAGTGTTTTAATATATTTTATAATTATACAAAGGATCAAACGTATAATACAGTAAACTTTGGTCATCTTTGTCTAAAGTTTTTAAGAGATTTTTGGAAAAATAAAGAAACCTTATAAAATACTGGGACTGTTTTTTAATTCCATCATTTGCAATTTGTCTTTCACATTGTCAATAACCGATAACCAACCGACATTATCAACTATTTACTCACCACCTTTAGAATTACAAGGTCAATATGAGTGTGCTTTATTACATTTTTGCACATTTAATTCATTTCCCAATATTGATAGCAACAATAACAAGTTTTATTATGGTAATAACGAAGTGATAGAGATACCCGAAGGAACTTACGAACTTCGAGATATCGAAGAATTTAAAAAAAAAGTAATGTAAAGGATACATCTTTTGACATGTTATGTAATAATAATACTTTGAAACTATCGATCTTTTGTACGAAAGACATTAATTTCAGTAAACTAAATGCTCTGAGTAATTTGCTAGGTTTTGAGAAAAAAGTTTTTAAAGCGAATAGTTCTTAAAGTCAACATTCTGTCTACAACAGTCGTACGAATCGAATGTGATATTGTGAGTGGATCATTTATTAACGGGAAATCGAGCCATATAATTCACGAGTTCGCTCCTAACGTGCCGCCTGGTTACAGATTTGTTGAAATACCAAAAAATATTATTTACTATCCAGTGAACCAGAAAAATATTAGTTGCATTACCATAAGGATATTAGACGCTAACAATAACTTGGTTAATCTGCGTGGTGAAGAAGTTCGACTATATATCCAATTTAGAAGAAATGATTGATTACAATAATAAATACTTGCCCGCAAACCAGAAACCCCAGTACGGTTTGTGCTATCCAAAAGAAAATATCAAAAACGAAGCATAAGTTAACTAAAGAAAACAGGAAATTTCTTCAATTACTAGGTCTACTAAAATGAACATATTAAATCTTACTAGCACACCTAACTATGATAACTCAATTGAAGGTATCGAGTTTCATTCATACAAACCGTATGTTACTAGTTTTAACAGAAATGATGAAATTCGGATTGCAATCAAACAGCAGGATTTATATGTTTTACCATCAGCCAGCACTCTTTATTTAGAAGGCATTGTTAGAATTGTTAAAGGTGATACACAGAAGAGTCTTGATACTGTACATTTTACTAACAATCCGTTCATGTATCTTTTTCAAGATACACGATACGAATTGAATGGGATTGAAATTGATAAAATTAAAAATGCAGGTATTACTACAACTTTGAAATCCATTCTGTCACTGAACGATAGCGAGTCTCGGATGTCTAAAGCATGGGGGTGGGATATAGAGGGTAACAAAAATACTCACCATGGAAACTTTTCAGCATATAATCCGCTAAGTAACATATTAGGATTCGCTGAAGATTATAAGAAAGTTTTTTTTTAATTTTTTTTTATTAATGAAGGGTTCGCTCTTGACCACAATCTAGCCCAAGGGCAAAGATGCGGTCGAGGATGTACCAAGCTCACCCAGAAGGAGCCTATTCACTCGAACTTTAAAGAGATTCGGGTTATATGAACTCGGAAATACAGACGCAGGCAGGGAATTCCATTCCCTAGCAGTGCGCAATACGAAAGATGATGAAAAGTGCGAATCCATGGGATATCAACAAGATAAGGATGGTACCCCGCGGTGCGTCTGGACGTCCGATAGAAGAATGGGGCAGGCGGAATGAGCTCATGCAGCTCCTGAGCACACTCCCCGAAGTACATCTTATAAAAAATACATAGGCAAGCTACTTTGCGTTTATGAGCTAGGGTTTGGAGCTTATCTTTTACTAGCTTCCTGTCACCGATGAGTCTCCTGGCTCTGCAGTCCACCGACTCCAGTGTGGCTAGTTGGTACTTGGCCGAACCATCCCAGAGGTGGCTGCAATACTCCATGCACGATCGGACCTGTGCTCTATAAAGGGAAAGGAGTTGATCAGGCGTAAAGTAGCGCTTAACTCTGTTGAGTATGCCAAGCTTTTTGGGCCGCTGTTTGTGCTTTGGATTTGATAGAGATGCCAAAGTTAAGGTTGGCAGATAAAAAAAAAAAAAAAAAACGCTAGACACTCAAAGGCCCACACTAAGGTTTTCCCTTGTGTCGTGGGTCCCTCGGAACATACATAAAGACAAACACAAACACCCATGACCCGAGAACAAACATCTGCTTTTCACACAAATGTTTGCCCCGACTGGGGATCGAACCCAGGACCCGCCGATCAAGAGGCAGCGTCACTACCACTCGACCAAACCGGCCGGCTGGATAGCTTCATGCCAAGGAGCTCAAGCTCATTGGTGATAGGTACAGATGCACCCCGGAAAGTAGGAATCAGATTAAAGGGACTCCATTTCGCGGAAAACAGACACACCTGAGTTTTGGTGGCGTTGAAACTAACCAGATTTTTGTCACCCCAATGGGAGACAAGACTTAAGGTCGAGTTTACCCGCTCAACCAAAGCTCTCCTCTTAGATAGAATATCATCCCCCCCGGCTCCCGATCTGGACAGGTATCTCTGCATGACTGTACTGTCATCTGCATACGCAAAAACTCCAGGCAAAAGCATGTCGTTGATGTGCAGCAGGAAAAGAGTCGCAGAGAGAACGGACCCCTGAGGAACTCCGGCGTCGATAGCCTTAAGATCAGAGGAGCAACCATCGATGACTACCCGGATCGATCGTTCACTCAGAAAGTCAGCTATCCAGGTACAGAAGTCGGCAGGGATGCCGTACGCAGGAAGCTTGATTAACAGACTTGCATGCCAAACCCTGTCAAATGCCTTCGAGATATACAGTGACACGGCAAGAGCTTCGCCGTGTTTCTCGATGGCTTCGCCCCAGCAGTGCGTGACATACACTAGAAGATCCCCAGTTGACCGTCCCCGGCAAAACCCATATTGACGGTCACTGAGCAAGTCGTTGTCTTCCAGGTATGTCAGCAGCTTGCTGTTTAGTACCCTTTCCATAACTTTGCAAAGTATGGAGGTGATGGCGATAGGTTGATAGTTACAGGGGTCGGCACGGCTACCCTTTTTGGGCACTGGTTGCATTTTAGCAAGCTTCCAGGACTTAGGTACGGTTTTAGTCTTAAGGGAGAGACGGTACAGGCGTGTCAGTACAGGAGACAAGTTAGGACCACAGTACCTCAGGACTTTAGCAGGTATCCCATCAGGACCGCTCGCTTTATTCACGTCCAGACTCTGAAGAGCTCTGCGAACCTCTTTGTTGTGTATGGTGACTTCCGGCATTGAGAAGTCAGAGTGAGGTATTGATGGTGGTTGATGAGAGCCAGTGTCCAGACGAGAATCGTTTGCAAAAAAAAAGATGCAAAGAGATCTACTTTCTCTTTCGCAGAGTGAGCTAGCGATCAATCAGGTTTCTGCATAGGAGGCAGCATTGGACAGCAGAAATTGGTTTCAACAGACTTTGATAGGGGACCAGAACTGCTTACTACCAGGAGGGTAAGATGCTAATCTGGTCCCTATTCTGCCAATGTGTTCGAAACGAGCCTTGCGGATTACCCGTTTGCAAAACTTGGCTGCAGAGTTGAATGCTCTCTTCTTCGAACGAACTCTCCTAGCCTGGATTCTGCGATCGCGAGCTTGGACCTATGCCTGGTATAGTGCTTCTTTACGAGCCTTAGCTCGTGCGCATTCTACATTAAACCAAGGCTGGGCTTTGTGACCTAGCGGAATGTCGGAGAATGGAATAAAGTATTCCATTCCCTGCCGTATCACATCCGCAATCGCATCAGCCGAAATAGAGGGGTCATCCGAAGAGAAACATATTTGCCGCCAAGGATAAGATGCAAAGAAGTGCCTCATCTCATCCCAATCTGCTGACTCGTATCGCCAAACTCTCCTAGTGCCTTTCAGACTCATGTCTGAAGGAGAGCAGATCGATACGGATTTCACCAGACAGTGGTCAGATGTTCCCAGTGGGGCTGAAACCGCCACTGAGTGTCTGTCTGGATCAGTTGTCAGCAGAAGGTCGAGGCAATTGGGCGCATGACCATCAACGTCCGGTACCCGCGTCACCTCGTTCACCAGCTGAGTGAGATCCAGCGAAAGTGCAAATCTGCGCGCCTCTCTCCCAGCATGGTCAGTTTTCTGATACGAGAACAACCAATCACTGTAATAATAAACTGTAAGCATGAACTTATTGTTCTACGCCGTAACACCAACTTAAATGCTCTGAAACTTAACACCGGTGAAGCAGTGAGTGATATTGTTGTGAATAAAATTGTATGGCGAGTTCCACGAGTCAATGAGTCTGTTAAGGAAAAAGTAAATTTACGGCGCTTGTTGGATAAATATCGCTCAATTCAACTATTTTTTTTTAGCCTTCAGAAATTGGGATTTATATGAGTATCCTTTATTACCCAAAACAACAAAGCATACTTGGTCTATTCAAACATCTTCTTAAATTGAAAAGCCACGGTTTGTAGTCTTAGTATTGCAAACTAACCGAAAAAATAATGCAAGTGCTGATATGTCAAGATTTGAACACTGTTACTTACGAGATGTAAAGGTGTATCTAAATTCTACATACTTTCTGTACGAAAGTCTTGACATTAGTTTTGTAGGAGACAGAATCGCATCATTATATGAACAGTATGCGAGATTTCAGCAGTCGTACTACGGTCGTGAAAGAGTAGAACCGCTTCTAACGGTACAACAATTTAAAGATATAGCACCTCTATTTGTAATTGACTGCTCCAGGCAAAACGATAACATAAAAATAGGACCTGTTGTCAACGTGCGCATTGAAATAGAGTGTGATACTGAAATTCCTGATCAAACTTCTGCATATTGTCTAATTTTTAACAATTGCTTATTGTCTAATTTTTACAAACCTTTGAGCAGTATAGTTAAAAATATATAATGAATGCAATAATTGTGGATGTACAAGGTTTTTAAAACTTAAAAAATGAATTCATTATTGAAGAATGTGCTATTGCCACTGAAAAATACACTGAAATATTTTTAATAAAATCTCCATATCCATATGTCAAATTAACAAAAGAAGAAAAGAAACGTGCGTTGTGGTTATAAAAGAACCGTGGTATTTATTGGAGTGAAGGATACATCGACTTTAGGGAATTTGAAACAGTGATAAAACCTCATTTACAAAACAAAAATATTATTGTTAAAGGAGAAGAAAAAATAAAATGGATAAAATTTATATGCGAAAATTGTAACATAATCGATATAGGTAGTAAAGGCTGTCCTAATATTCCAAGTCTTCATAAAAAGTACTGCGAAGATATTACAAAATTTTTATTGTATAATTCATTTAAAAGAATGTTCTTTAAAAAATGTATTATGTTTTTAAAAGTGGTATGAAGATAACAATAAAGATCAATTAAATTTTTTTAACTAGTTTTTATTTTTAAGTTTAATAAATTACTTATAAAACAATAGCCTTTTATTTATTTCAACTCATCTTAACAAAACTACTCTTAATAGTTACATAACGTCAAAATGCATATTTTATTGTATTTACTATCATTTGATACGATGAAACAATAAAAAAATATCATTATTTCTAAGTAGATACTATTTATTTACAATCTAAACAATTTTAATAACTTAAGAAATTACAAATATTAGAACTAACTTAATACTATAGAGGCTGCAACAGACGTTGTTTCCTGTAGCACTGCATTTTCTGGAAAAGAGAAAATAAGATTTTAATTAACTTGTACTATGAGGTACGAAACGGACAACACAAAACCAAAATATATTTATATACTTACCAGCTTATAGTCCAAACTCCGATCGCTCTCCCAACTCCTTGCACACGTGATAAAGCGGCTGCACCAACTGTCTGAGCACCGGATCGTCTTCATTGTGCACGATGTAATTGCTCTTCAAAATTGTACGGCAAATTTTCTCGTCGTCTTCAAATTGAGATAACTCCACCTTAACTCCAAAACGTGGAGTCTTATCGTCTCGATACACGCACAAGAAGGATGTGAGATCGACTTTTTCACTCATGTTTAAAACTATGCACTGCTTTGCTTTAAGAACTAAACGTAAATGAACAACACAATAAATAAAACGGAGTCATGTAATATAACACCTCCTTTGTTCCTGATATTATGTGTACATGTTCATCTCACGTTTCGATTCGTTTTTGCTGTGCTAGTATTACTTACCGGTAATTTAAAACTAGAGAACATAACACCTCATTGTTATTGTTAGCAGATCTCAGAATTTGTTAGAACATGTTCAAACACGTTCATGTTAAATTACTAGTATGCAGGTACATTTTTTTGTATTTCTTGTCAAATAATGGTAGGTAATTGTATTTAAATAAAATAAATAAAACATTTGGTTTAGCTACATTTATTGATATAAAAATAAAATCAATACATTAAACTTAGTACCTAAAACTAATACTTATTTCTAAACTTACTATCTAACATACTTAGTTATTACAAAATCCTTATGAAATATGCACTGGCTGTAGCTACAATTTCTAACTCGATTAAGGAAAGGGGGTTGGCAAAACAAATTAAATAATTATTTATATTCTGAAAAGCTGACAAACAGTTAAAATCCAAATTGCTTTCTACCTTTTTAACAAAATTAATTGCTTCAACATATTCGTTTTCAAGTTGTAATACTCTCAATTTAATACAGTCAATAAAATGATAAATTGCTTCGCTTACGAGATGACCAAATTGTAAAGAACAATGTTTATCACTATATATTAACATGGTTAAAGTTTGTAACGCTGCCTTTTTATCTGTAAATTTTACCGTGCCAAAAGAATAACCATTATTTAACATCTCACACACTAGATTCCACTCATTGATAGAGAAAAATAGACTTTCTTCCTCGTTGAAAAAATGAAGTTGAGGCATGAAATCATTTAAAACCCAAAGTCCAGATTTTATATTAATACCGTTGTCGTGTGTATACACTCGCATTGAAACAACACAATCAGTTAGGTAGCTCTCACCCATCATGAATTAGGCAGTAAACTTGTGTTAATTTAACTTAGAATCCAACACTATTTCTAATGTCCTCTTTCCACTTTTTCTATTTACGTTTCTTATACTTCCACATTTCAATTCTCCTATTAAAGATATAATTTCTTTGTCGTGGTCTATTTTCACAAATTTTCGATAAGCTAGCGAGTACTTTAATCTTTTTATTTGTTCATCTGGATCGCAACATTTTTTTCTTTCAACTGTATTATTCATTTTTATTAGAGATGTTACTAGGAGAAGAAACAATTTGACAATTCATACATTACATTACATTTTGTTATGTTAAGTAAGCTTTTATTATTTTTAGTAAGCTTAAGTATATCATAAAACACCTTTTGCTTTTAATGTTCTAGTTTACAAATAGCTATCATAATGTCCCCACGACAGGGTGCTGGTCTTATATATCACTCAATATAATTAGTTTGTCTTCGTTTGCTGACAAAGCCACTTTATTTTGGGCTTGAGTGAAAATTTCGTGTTTAGCTACCACTACATTTATTGATATAAAAATAAAATTATTGCATTAAAATTAGTACCTAAAACTAATGCTTATTTAATAACATATTCGGGTGTATATACTCGCATTGAAATGACACAATCAGTGAGGTAGCTCTCGGCCATGGTGAATTATAAAGTTTCGTTACATTTGTCATTTTTAGGATAAAGTATCACAGTATCCCCAAGAAACAGTTGAAATGCGGTCTTTCAAAACAATGCGCTCGTCGTCGTTTGCTGACAATGCAATCTTATTCTGTTCTTGTGTAAATATTTTATGTTTTAGTGATTTGAAAATTATATTTTTCTTACGAATCAGCTTATTCTCCATTAAAACTTTGCTATGATCTGAAAAATGAACATGTTTTTTAACGTTCTTTTGTACACCTTTTAATTTGTCTTGTTGTGTTTTAATGCAATAGAGCTTTGACCTTAACCCACAAACTCCGAAATAACGGTCCCACCCAATTCGTCTTTAAAGAGACCTGGTACCTTTTTATTCAATAAAAGTTTATTGTAACAATTGTTTTTATCATAATTACTAGTATCGAAATATTGTAAAAAATGACTTTTCAAATCTTTATAAAAATCTTCCGTATCTATAGAATAAAGAAAACTGTATGTGTCTGTATAACACAATCTCAGTCTTTCACCATAAAAAGGTTTCATGACAGAGTAATGGAAATCGAACATGTGACTTTTAGAAATTTTGAGAACCGCAAAACCTATAAAGATAGGTTTATTTAAGGTAACAGTTTCAGGTTTCATTTGAATAGCTACAAAATTCTCTGTAAAAATTGAAACACTATGGAAATTAGGACGTGCGATTAGTTGCTCTCCAGTAATATTTTTTTTTGTTTTGTTCCTAGTTTCAGTCCACTGATTAAATAATTTTATATCAACTCGTTTTTCTGTGTCCTCTAAAGTTTTACCAAAAATGCAATTATTTAATAATTTGAAAAAGTCCTGCTCAAACGTAGATTTAGCTTTTTTCCGCAATTCTGTATTCATGTCTATATATTCTTTTTGATATGGTCCTTGTTTGAATTCAATCACTTTATGCACTTTCACTAATTTTAACCATGTTTTAATTTTAACAAGTCTGCAAATGAACGAAATAAATTACGTAGTGGAACTTGTCGTACAAATTTGGTATTAATTTTTGAGTTTTGGAACCTGGTGGTGCAAACTTTTGTGCGCAAAATGGTATATCGTTATGAAGGTCGTGTAAATCTTCTGGGTATTCTATGTCAACCTCCAATATGTAACCATAGTCACCATCTAAAGAAATATTGCAAAAATTTATACGATTAATTTCTTCTTCGTTGAGCAATTTGAAATCGGAATATGGTAGATAAGTTTACATAGCGTACCCATATAGATTATTGCAATCGATGTAAACCAGATAATTGTTTTTTTGTGAGCTATTGTACTCAGGCAAATATTTATTATTTGCTTTTGAATGTCTAGTGGAACATAACAAATCCCACCACGAATACCGTTTTGAATTAATCTTATAATTTCCAAATCTTTAATAAGCTCTAATTACACTCCGGTTTTTAAAAGCATAGCATCGAAACTCAAACTAAGAGCTGTTAAGTAAAAAGCGGGATCTAACTTGTAATTAACTTTACTCGTTTTGCGAAAGTTTTCAAATACGTCCGCAAGTAATAATACATCTGACTTGAGGTATAGATCGGTGTATTCTCCGAAATTCCTTATTTTAAACTGATTCCAAACATTTCGTGCGTGTTTATGGTCCGATTCAGAAATAATGTCATTAGTTAATGTACTGTAAAAGCAATGACGTGGTGGTAGGTTAACTTCCTCAAAGAGTTCCCAGCTAGTCATATACTCATAAGGATACACCCCTTTGCATTTCACCAAATTAAATTGTACATTTGAGGGAAAAAAGCGTTTCAAATGAATAAAATCATTTGAATTCAAATTAGACACAAGCGAACAGGTATTCTATCCTCATAGACTTGAAAAAAATTTGTGAATGAAATGTAATTTTCTTGTTTTTCGCGATTACCTTTAATTTACCGTCTAACTCACCTAATTCCCTTATAAATAAGTGACAGTCGTATCCTGAAAAGTTGTGGAAAAATACTGGGATCAGTTTAGGCAAGCGAAATCGGATATTACAATACGAATAAGCAGCTCCGCGATAACGTCCCGTAAGATGGCAATGGTCTCAAACCTTATCGTCAAATAGTATTTTATCGCAAAGAAAATATAAGTCAGCGTTAGTATAATTAATCAAATCCTCTTCCATGAATGTCATTGGCACAGGGGTTTGTAATATTTCATGGATTTTCGTAACATCGGATTGAAGTGAATGTAAAAATTTTGCAACACAATCTGGTCCTCGATAAGTAACATACCTGTTAAGTGAACTATCATATGAACAAACTATATAATAAGCAAAAGCAGCTGGCACGTGTTGCTGTAAAGATGTTGTACAACTAGATGTGTTATCAGCATTGTTTTCAACGGGCTTCAGCAGAGATTCGAAGTCAGCATAGATAACGAAGGGCATATCCTGCATTCGTTCATAGTTTTTGAATTGAATAAAACTTCCTGCCTCAGGCAGAATTGTTTTCACTTGCCCACAAGTATGAGATTTAAATTTTTTTAAAGTATCAAAAAATAAAATGCAATCATCACAAAAATATAACTTTGCATGGTGATTTGTTATTTGTTGACGAAGCAATATAGGCAAATCTTTAATAACACAGTAATGAGAATGATTATTGTCTTCTAAAAACAGAAGATTAATGTGATGTTTTTTTCGAGATTCATTTCTGTACAAGTGACCTACTATATTTTTATTATTTTTGAGATCGTAAACATTCACACTTATCTTTGGATTATTTTTTTCAAATACCTTTATATCTGGGAATCCTACAGGGAAAGACATGTTTCTCGTGTTAAGAACGGTTTCAAAATGTGGATACGAAGACGTACGGTGACCGTTGTTCTTAACCGGAAATAACGCAGCAATTATCGACCATAGGAAACAAAAGTTGTCAGCGTTTCTAATATTAATGCAAGTACGTTTGTTCTTTATATTTTTAGGCAAATCGATAAAGCTGGAAGCTCTCATCGGATTGTATTTGTTCATATTCACTTCAAGGTAAAGGTAAAGGTTTCGAATAAAGGCTCAGCCACTCTCTTTTTCTTCAAACTTCTACAGTTTTCTACTAATGTTTTCAATAACTTTATAATATAAGGTTTTAAAGTCGAAATTTCGATGCAAGATTATATTTTCTGGGGCAAAAGATTTAATCGAAACCTTTTCTTGAATTTTGGGTAAAGAAAATTCAGCGAACAATTCAAAATTGACTTTCAAGTTTGTATGAGTTTGTACGCGAGTAGTAAGGAGTTTGCGTACATGTCTACGAATTTTTCATTTGGTGGTAGCGGTTGGTTTGCTTCGTCACCTCGTACACGATATGATGCAATGCGTGCACGAAAAGCGCTACTAATTTTGTCAATGCCATCACTTTCATTGATTGAACTATTATCTTTATGCAAAATACTTTTAAGGTGAGCAGAGAACACTTTACTTTTAATCGAAATATCGCAAACTGAACAAAATATTGAATGTGTCATTATGAGAATTGTCTGAACAAGCGGGTGAAGATTGTATTAGTTACCTATCTAACAGAATTAGACTTAAACTTAAAACAATTAAAATATTGATTTATTGACCAAAACCTTAAGACTATTACAAGCAATGCACATTGCACAAGTAATATATCCTAATCCTAACACAAAATACCTACACTACTAAATAAAATATACTAAAATAAGAATATACCCGCATACGTAATAATATTTAACCATTAAATTAAAATAAACAAAAGAACGCTTTACCACGCAAATCTTAAATTCAAAAAATAAAAAATTAAATCTAGTAAGAATGTATTTTCGAATCGAACAAGGTGTAACTTTTATCTACTTTTTCTTTTTTGCTTGGTAAAACGTTCTTTCTTCAGTAAACTTTTCTTTAGCCCCCTTAATAAACTTTTTCAGTAATAAAAACTCGGGATCTTCTTGATCACCCTGATAGCGAAGCCATAAGAATGCTTTCTCGCACCTATCCAATCCCTCGAGATCTTTTTTTTCTGCGCAGTTGTAGAGTCGTAACTCCGCTATTAAACTACCACTAAGGAACGCTTTTCTCCGTATCGTACCATCAGCCACGCGCTTCGAGTAAATGAACGGCTGCGCCTTCTTCTGTCCGGATCTTCTGACTGCGACTTGGACGTTGCGCGTGACGAGGTAGCTGCATTGGAAGCACGGGGCTTCGGGCCTGGATTGTTTTTCTTCTTAGCATTGAGAAGAGAAAAAAATATATTAGTCTTTAAACTTAGAAAAGACGATTTATAATTTAAAAAATTTCAACATAAGAGATTTGTGATCACGGTTTATGAAGGTGTTTAAAAAGTAAGAGAGACAACTAAACTAAAACATTAAGGTAAAGGAAAATATCGTATAAACTAAAACATCAATTTGCGTTAAGTAGAGTAAAATATTTACCTTGCACCCTCGTCTTCTGAATCGAAGAAGTCGGTCTCAGCCTTCTCGTGTTTGGTACGTTTGTAGTTTGATTCAGACCTGTAATAGAAAAAAACAAATTGAAAATATCGGTTATCACAGGGCTAAAAAAAGAAAATCAAACTAAATCACTTTACTCAAAATTTAAATAAAATTAAGTTATTTCGAACTTACATACATTATTCTGATGCACGGGATCCGCATAAAATGAAGATGTCACACGAGAAGCTTTGTCCACGAAGCGTAACGAAGCTTCTCGTGTGACATCTGAGGGTGAATCCAGTGCGCACCAACGCCCACGCCCTATCGTGGTGGGCCTCGCTCGTCGAGCCCATCGTGATGAATTTCTCAAAGCTGCAAGGATCCGCCGTGGAACCACAACTGCTGATATCGGTTTACCAGCACATGAACCTGCCGTGCTCTATGTTAACGAACGATTAACAAAATCTAATCGAGTTATTTTCGGCAAAGTACGAGCAGCGGGGAGGCAGAGCGACTGGAAGTACGTCTGGACCAGGGATGGCCGTGTGTATGCAAAACGCTCACCAAATTCACATACTTATTATTTAAAAACAACAGTTGACACTGAAAAAATATTTGGTATTTTTGACAACGCTACTAAAAATAATTCTGGTTAACATTGGGTTTTTCATGTGCTTTGCCAAAATGGAAAATCGAACTAAAATATTATGTATCATTTGCTATTGTTGTTTGTAAATCTATTTTTTTTTTCAAAATCATGTCAAAAAAAGAATGTTCTGCTCTGTCCTAAATTTTACTATCAAGTTTGTGTTAACATTTTGTGCTTTATATTTTTAAATTACGTGTTTTACTATTTGTGTTGCTGTGCTGGCTGTGGCTGTGGTTGTCAATCAATAAAAAGCTGTGTTGGTTCTAGTCTTCACATTATTCTATTCTCTGCCTTGCCATATAAATACATATCTAGTATAAATTGTCTATCATTCCAGTTATTAACTCAATATTTATGCAAATTAAATTATTGACATTTAATAATTATTGATCTTATTACGCAATCCATACTACATATTAATATTATTACAATTGATGCAATAATCCATATTTACTTTTACACACTTTTCTACATATTTTTTATTCTATTTATAGTTGAAATTTTTTTGTATATACCATTTACTATACAACTTTATTTGTAAACATGCAGGAAATATCTAGTTCTAGTCATAGTTCTTGTGTTTATTTAATAAGTATTCATATCCAGTATTTGAGGGTAAATATCACGCAATTTCAATGCTTTCATACAGGTCTTGTTGACTGCTTCAATCTATTTGCTTCAAAATTAAATGAAGTCATCGTACATCGTTTCATTACTATTTGTATGACTCATGGCTAACCCTAAATTTTTGAAAATTGGTTTCCATAATGCAGGTTCTCTTGCTAAAGTTTGAGCAAAGTCGTGAATATGGCGGATTGGGTACCTGTCCAGTATTGTCCTGACGTTGAGCATTCGGTAGTCTCCGCAGGTGCGCCATTCATTCTCCTTCTTCAGTGCTAAGTGGAGAGGGGACGCCCAGGGACTCTCCGAAGGTCTGGCTGTTCCATTGGCTAACATCGCTTCGAACTCACGCTTGGCGATTTTAAGTTTTTCTGGAGCTAGACGTCGAGGAGTACAAAATACTGGGGGGCCAGGTGTGGTTCATATATGGTGTACAGTGTTGTGTGTAACCTTATGTGTACCAGCCAGTCGCGTGATCTCTGGGTACTCATTTATTTTTTTATGGTAAACTGAGTCACCAATTGTGATTTTAACAAATTGAATAGTGTCTAAAGGACGATTAACAGTTTATTTTACATTGAGAGTTGTAGTTTTATCTATTACACATTGATTACGACAGTCAACAATGAGATTATATAAAGACAAAAAAATTACGCCTATTATTGGTTTCGTAACGTTAGTTACTAAGAAGCGCCATGGAAACTGACGCCGCAGTCCCAAGTCCAGTATGAAGTGCTTGTAGCCGTAAGTTTCGATGGTGCTCCCGTTGGCTGCAAGTAGGTCATAATCTGTTTTGGGGCGGCTCTCTCGAAGCAGATTCCGTGGGTAGACGCAAAGATCGCCCCCAGTGTCTACAAGAAATTGTGTCTTGGACGTCCTATCTGTAACGAAGAGGCAACCAGCGGTGGCAAAGTAGTCATCGGCCGTCATTAGCGACTGCTTTGGTCGTTTCCCTGGTTGTAGTCGCAAGGGCGCACGCATTTTTTTGCCTGGTCTCCATACTTGTGGTGATACCAACAATTGGTAAATCTCTTGTAGTTGGATCTAGCTTGGGACCTGATACGCTGAGTTGATCCGCCTCTGGTTCTCTGATCCGAACGTGATTGCAGGTTTATCTGTGTAGTGTGGTTCTTCAATTGTTGTCTTAGCTCCGAAATCTCCTTCAGGACGTCAGTACTACTACCTGCTATGCCAGCTGATGTAACTTGAGAAGCTGATAGTGCTATATCAGAAACTCGGTCTGCCAAATCCGATAAGACATCAAGGTCGGCGCTGGGTTGACCTGCAAGTACTATCTGGATGTTCACAGGGAGACGGCTTACCCATATAGATCGTAGAAAATCATCTGGGATCTTGGGTCCGGCTAGGCTTTGTAGGTTTCTCAGAAACTGAGAAGGCTTACGGTCTCCTAGCTCTTCATGGGTTAACAATTGACGTACCTTCTTCTCTCTGATTTATGATTTATGATCTGGATGCTGACAAACGCTTAATCAACTCTCCTTTAAGCTTTTCGTATTTCCCTGATGCCGGTGGATTAATAATGATCTTTCACTTCTTTTGCAAACTGATGATCTAGCTGTCCAATCACATAATTAAATTTGAACAACACCAAATTTAATTATGTGATTGGACAGCTAGATCATCAGTTTTACTTCAATTAGCAATCCTACATTTAATCCAAGAAGGCGAAGCAGAGAAACAAAACAGAAGGAACAGTCACAGTAATTAGAACTGGCCAGCCTTTAATTAGGTCATTACCGCAAACACAACACAATGTACCTACCCCTGTTAACCCTAGATAACTAAACATTCGTCCAGACGACTACACACCCCCCCGCCAAAGTCCAGTTCGGGCACTTGCCCGCGCCCCCTGCCCTCCGCTCTTTTTCTACCTTCCTGATTACTGTAAATAACACCACGTGTGACGCATTTGCAGTCACACGCTTAACAGGACGCGCCCTGTGACCATCCCGTCGTCCACTCGACGAAAGTCTAGTTATGACGTAACTTTTATGCAAAGGTAAGTGAATTACTGTCACTGTATTTTTTTAGTTGTTTTGTTTTTACTTTCAGATATTTTTGAAAATCAAAGTTTATTTAAATTGTTATACTTAGTTAAGCATGATAATTTTGTTATTTACAACATTTACTTGAGATTTCATGCCAATGAGCGTGGTTTTCAATGAATAGTTTTTGGAATGTGTATTGATTGATACATTTTTTTCAATCTAATTTTAGATGGAGTTGAGACGACAAAAGGAGCACTTACGCAAGTGGCTCGAAGAGGAGATGGAAGATGAACACGAAGAGCCATCGGACAACTCGTCTCCGGAAACAGAGGATAATTTGTTGCAAGAAATACACTGACAGCGATTCCGATCCTCCTAATACTAAAAGTAAGATGGAATCTGACGAAGATATCATTCGCCCAAGTAATAGAGCTCAAACTCAAGTCATATATCTACTCTTCTGATGACCCTTCAGAGGATAATTTAGACAGTGCAAGTAATGATATCTCTACTAACACTTTGAGACGGAACCTAATACATTTTGTACCAGGTCCAAGAGCAGAAGCGAGAGAATTGGAGGATTTGCCATGGCTGCAGCAGAGATTACAGACGGTAACTTTGCGACGAGATATCAAAGTTATGATATAGGATATTCTGGGCATCACACCTGACGTAGAAGCCGCTATCCATTCTACGTCAAATATGTGCAAAATGTATCATCTATGTCCATAAAAGGCGCGAAAGATGACAAAACATCGGTGCATGAAATGCAAAAATGCAATTTGTGGTCCTCACAATGTTGATATGTATAGTAAATGTTTAGAATAAGGTTTTTGTTAATATTTTATTATGATTAAGTTCCTATTTAACATTAAATTTGTGCCACGGAACAAGTTCCTATTTTTAATAAATATTTTCGACAATATCGTGCTTTTTTATTGCGTAGTCCGTTCGACTAATGTTTAGTTATTATGTAACCGTGAATGTAGTTTAGTTATCTAGGGTTAAAAAAAAAAAGAACCGGCACATGAAATGTAGGAGGAGGCTGTTCTAAGTTCTAAGACAGACAATGCACCCCTAAAAGAACCGGAGAACACTTATACCACAAGCATATCAAGTTTAACGGTAACTTAATTTTAAGTTTTACTGAGCAACACGATTTAAAACTTAGCAACACTTGGGGTATACCATCTTGCCGAACTACGTGACTTTGTGGGAACAGAGGATTACAAATCGATCATATCTTAACTAATGCCAAAAAAAACCTTTGTAAGTACGTTAATTCGGGAAATTAATAAACACTGATTGGGTACAAGTTGGTATGGCAAACGATCCGTCTATCTAGTGCTCTTGCATTACTCAAACACGCAAATCAGAGTAATAAAACAGCTCACCTACCACCTTAAATCAGAAATTTTACTATCGTAAATGTAACTATGAGCTTCTTCACCAAAGGGAATTCGTATTAAACAAATTCCAAGGGCTTGTAACCCATAAGATGAAAATCTTACAAGAAGTTCAACACAAACTAACTCCCAAGAAGACATGCCAGATATTTCCAATTACAATCTGAACTGGACGGATATCAACAAAATTCTGAAAGAAACAGCTCATAACTATTAGTGAAGCCAACTCCGATATCACGCGAAAGCAGGCTAGCATTAACTAAAATCAAGAAAGCTTTGTTTCTTCAATCAAGATACCCGGAAAATTCTTACCTATGGCAGAGAGTATGAGAAGCACATACTAATCTTAACAAAATAACAAAAGAAGAGGAAGCTAAGGAAAACTTCTTTAAAGATTTATCAAAACAGCATAAATCAACGAGGATAGAAACAACTTACAAATACCTCAAGAAACACAAAAACAACACGAGTCACACAAAAGCAGGTGCTTTTTTCCATTTCCCGCTGGGTCGAAGACCAGACTTCCCGAATTTCAAAAATATTTGTGATTTACTTAATGAGCTATATAAAAAACGGAACAGTCCCTGGAAGTAACCAAGTAGTTACAGAACTGTATAAAGTAACACCGCATGAGCTGTTCGTGCAAATCACAAAAGTAATGATGAATGCATGGTTATCATTATCAAACAATATGCCCGAGGAATAGCGTCAAAATCCTATTGGAAAACAACTGCTTTGGACCGACAAAAATCAAACAAGAAGCTGAAGACATCTACAAAGTAGCAGAAGAACTCAGATCAGCACTATTGATAAAATAATAATAGTAAAACCGGCCAAGAGCGTGTCGGGCCACGCGCATTGTAGGGTTCCGTAGCAGCATGGTTCAAATATGCAGCTGGTTTCTTAATTCTACGAGCATATTGTCATAGTCGATGTTAAAATCCCCAAATACTATAGTATCAAAAAGAAATGTATTAAAAAGTTTGTAGTTTCAGAAATAATTGTAGTTTTGGTCTAAATATAACAGAATGGAAGTATTTAATGCGCGAGCGAAGCGAGCGCGAATTTTTTGTTTTTTTAATAGTTTTTTTTTTTTTTTTTGCGATAATATTATTGTTAGGGATAATATAATAATATCGAGCTGCTGCTAAAGCAGGTCGCGTGGTGATCTTGTATAAATTTGATATCATTTTCGAACTTAGCACCCCCAAAAACCTATTAAACGACACCTGAAATGTCAATATGTTACAGCTTGGCTATCGGCTCGCCTCACTTTAAGCGTGGAACCTTGTATGGCGGTCATTTTGGATTAGTGTACACTTCGTCGTGAATTATTCCACATTTTATTTTTATAAAAATTAATGTTTCCCAAACGGATTGCTGAATCGAAAAACGTTCGTAGTAAACCCCATCTATCTTGAAAAAAGCTATCCTATGATAACCCACTCGATGATATCGGCGAGAAAAAAAATCCCTCGCGCTTTCACGTGTATGGAAAACACCCCAAAAACAATTTTTTTCCACCATTTTATTTTTTAGATCTGTCGGCGCAATCAATATTACGACCATGCCGAATTTTAGCTCTGTAGTACCAAGGATCTAATATTAGTAAATATATTCTTATTAATCCTAACAACGTTTGGCACTTGGTCGACTATTACTCACAAGCTTGAAGGGCCAACTTATGTGTGATAGTTTTCCTTTTAACTTTGTTGTATATTCTATCACCGTGAATTTTTCCACATTTTTAAAACAATCGTTTTGCTTGTAGTGTGGGACACTTGTTTTTAATAAAAATTTTCACTTTAAAAATTATTTTTTCGCAAAGGGAATGCTGAATCGAAAGACGTTCTTAGTAAACCTCTTCTATCTTTTAAAAAGCTGTCCTATGACATCTCACTCGATGATATCAACGAGAAAAAAAAAATGAAATGGAAGTATTTAATGCGCGAGCGAAGCGAGCGCGAATTTATTTTTTGATTTTTTTTTGTTTTTTTTTTTTGTTTTTGTTATTTGCGATAATATTATTGTTAGGCATAATATAATAATATCGAGCTGCTGCTAAAGTAGGTCGCGTGGTGATCGTGTATAATTTTGATGTCATTTTCGTAATTAGCACCCCCACAAACCTATTAAACGACACCTGAAATGTCAATATGTTACAGCTTGGCTTTCGGCTCGCCTCACTTTTAGCGTGGAACCTTGTATGGCAGCCATTTTGGATTGGGGTACACTTCGTCGTAAATGCTACCCTCGAGAATTATTCCACAATTTTTTCATTATAAAAATTAATGTTTCTCAAACGGATTGCTGAATCGAAAAACGTTCATAGTAAACCCTTTCTATCTTTTAAAAAGCTATCCTATGATAACCTACTCGATGATATCGGCGAGAAAAAAATCCATCGCCCTTTCACGTGTATGGGAAACACCCGAAAAACTTTTTTTTTTTCCACTATTTTATTTTGTAGATCTGTCAGGGCAATCAATATGTATGACCATGCCAAATTTTAGCTCTGTAGTACCAAGGATTTAATATTAGTGAATATATTCTTATTAATCCCAACAACGTTTAGCACTTGGTCGACTATTACTCACAAGCTTGAAGGGCCAACTTATGTGTGATAGTTTTCCTTTTAACTTTGTTGTATATTCTATCACCGTGAATTTTTCCACATTTTAAAAACAATCGTTTTGCTTGTAGTGTGGGACACTTGTTTTTAATAAAAAATTTCACTTTAAAAATTAATTTTTCGCAAAGGGAATGCTGAATCGAAAAATGTTCTTAGTAAACCCCTTCTATCTTTTAAAAATCTATCCTATGACATCTCATTCGATGATATTGGCGAGAAAAAAAAACCATTGCCCTTTCACGTGTATGGGAAACATCCGAAAAATTGTTTTTTCCAAAATTTTATTTTTTCAATCTATTGGCGCAATCAATATGTATGACCATGCCAAATTTCAGCTCTGTAGTACCAATGATCTAATATTAGTAAATATATTCTTATTAATCCCAACTAAGTTTGGCACTTGGTCGACTATTACTCGCAAACTTGAAAAGCCATATTATGTGTGATAGTTTTCCTTATAATTTCATTGTATACACTACCACCATGAATTTTTTCACATTTTTAGAATCAACCGTTTAGCTGGCAGAGGGGGGGGACACTTGTGTTTGACAAAAAATTTCACTTTAAAAATTTATATTAGGCAAACAAAGTGCTGAATCGAAAAACGTTCTTAGTAAACCCCTTCTGTCTTTTAAAAAGCTGTCCTATGACACCCCATTTAATGATATTGGCTAGAAAAAAAAAATTCATCGCCCTTTCACGTCTATGGGAGACACCCGAAAAAAATTTTTTTTCTAAGATTTTACTCTACAGTTCTGACGGCGTAGTTAATATTTATGACCATGCCAAATTTCAGCTCTGTAGTACCAAAGGTTTCTTAGGAAACCCGCGGACAGACGGACAGACGGACAGACGGACAGACGGACAGACGGACAGACGGACATGGCGAAACTATAAGGGTTCGTAGATTACTACGGAACCCTAAAAACGCATTTCAAGAGCGGCAGGAAATCAACCATTCAACACCAACGGAGGATAAGATGTAGATGAAGAAAACCAGGCTACTACTACTCTACAAACAAGAATGATTAACGAAAACAACCTACCCGGTAAAGGAAGCTGCACACAAAAGAAAAACAAACAGTTGAGGAAGACGACCCACACCACTGCAGCGCCAATCCTACCTGCATATATTACACACCAAGTATAGTATCTATCCTCCCTATGTTGGTTCGATGCTAGTATTCTTGTCGACTCTCTCTCCTATCCACTCCACATCCTGCTGCAACAGCCCCATACAGTCACAGACCCTATCTTATGGTGCCCGCCGACCACTGGCCGCTGCGGTATCTAGATCGCCTGTAGAAGATGATACGTATGCCAAATTACTCGATCCATTACGTTCATAAAACGTAGCATGAATGGAAGGGTTTGTGCATTCGTGCCACGACGTGCAGACCGGAATAGATGTTGTTGTTGAGCCTCTGCGGCAGAACTGCTGGGCAAGCATGGCCATTTTGACGCTTGACAGTTGAAGGTTTTAAGGTACATATAGATTCCTTACTTTACTATCTTTTAAATTATATATAACTATCAAGAGTGTTTAACTACCATCATATATTTTTTAAGCTATTGCATAGATTCTATCGCGGGCCTTGAGCGCGGGGACCGAATCCAGAAATTCCGTAACGAAAAAACCTAACGCTCCCCACTCCGACGGGCACGGAGGTGTGGCTTGAAGGCCGCGCATCGTCTAACGTCGTTTCAGTTCGGCAGTCTTCGACACGGTGTTTGTGTGCGTGCAACAATAATAATAATATAATAATAAATCTACCTCCACGGAGAGAATATATTTAACATATATCAGACATATAATAATAATAATATTAATAAAATGAAGTTGCTCCGATCCGGACGAAAATCGGTATCTGGGGGGTTTAGGGGTCGATGATTCCGAATATCGGGTCACTTTTTCGATTCCACCATTTTCCAAGATGGCCGCCATACAAGTTTAGATTCTAAAGGTGAGGCGAGGCCGAAGGCCGAGTCGAGCCGCGTATAGGGTGAGGCCGAAGGCCGAACTCCGCGTAGGGCGAAGCCCGGAGCGTCCCTCCCCCCTAGTTAAAGATGGCCGCCATACAAATTTAGATTTTTAAGGTGAGGCTAGGTCGCAGACCGAGCCGAACGCGCGAGCCGAGGCCGTAGGCCGAGGCGAGCTGCGTATAGGGCGAGGCTGAAGGCCGAGCTCCGCGTAGGGCGAAGCCCGAAGCGTCACCAAGCATATTACCCGCCGACCGCCATCCGAAAATTTCATATCCGCCATCTTGGATTTTAGTTGGGGGAATCGTGACGCGAAGGGCAAAGCCCGGAGCGTCTCGATTCCCCCCACCAAAAATCCAAGATGGCGGATATGAAATTTTCGGGCATACCGACATGGGTGTCGTTTAATAGGTTTTCGGGGGTTCTGATTCCGAAAATGACATCCATTTTGAAATCCAAGATGGCGGACATGTATTTTTTGTAAAAAACCGTCATGGGTGTCGTTTAATAGGTTTTCGGGGGTGCTGATTGAGAAAATAACATCCATTTTAAAATCCAAGATGGCGGCCGTAAAAAACAAAAAAAATGGTAAACTTTTTTGAAATTTTTACACAGCATTTTGTATCAACTTATGCAATTATAATTAAAAGTAGAGGGATACTTTTAATTATAATTGCATAAGTTGATACAAAATGCTATGCAATAGCTTTACCGCGGCAGTCCCCGAGTGCCACACGTCTATTTTTTACTACGAAGTCATACATAATTTCATAGAAACATTAGGCATCGTATGTATGGAATACTAAGCATAGTGGCAGTAACTAAGGTACTGTAGAGGTTCTATTACCTCTACGTTTACCATCTCCTTGTAAGGCCTTTAGCCGATGGTTCCTACTTTAAATGATTGGGGTCATTTCGCGCCTTTTATAAATAACTGACGTAATCCCTTCCGCGGCTTTGGCCGTGAAGGTCAGGTTTCCTTCTAATAAATGAAGTCAAACATATAATTGTGTATCCCTGGTTGTCGACCCGATCACCAGCTCCCTCAGAGCTACGCCACATGGTGAATGCTTGGGTTTTCTAAAATCCAGGAACGCGGAAGTCGCGAGTGTTAAGAACAAATTAATGGTCATTTTTGTGTTGCAGTGTAGTTGCAGCCTCTGACCGAATTATTTTATACTAATCCGATGCGATTTTGATGCAATTTGAAGGACGAAGTGAGAAGGAAGATTTTGTTATTGGATGCGATGAAGAGGAATAATACTAACGTGATCGATTTAAATAATTATAATTTCGAGTGAATAATGCGAATAATGAATATGCGCCGTTGTGACAGTGATACTTTTCTTCAGAAAATGATGGAAATATATTCTTGTTTTCTAATGAAGAGTTTGTAGAAGAACGAAGCAAGGAGGAAGAGAAGAATAGAATAGAATATATGTGTGATGAAAATAAGAGTTTATAAAAGACGATTAGATAGTGCTGTAGATAGTGATCAAATAGTGATATTATCTGAGTTATCCCCTTAATGATTGTTATAAATGCTGAATGGATGTGGTTATTTTATGGAAGTTTCTATGATATTACCTAGTAGCATACTTTTTTTTAGCGGTAGAATGTCTTAATTTGTGATTTTCTTTTCAGTTATTAACAGAAAATTCATTTTCAATTTTTATAAATTTTCAATTCATTTTTTTCTATTATTTGGTTACTATGACAATTTTATTTTGAATTTGTGTAGGGTCTTCCCTACCTAACCTGCTAGGAAAACACTAATTAATACATAAATATAAATATTTAAACACACACACATAAACACTCATACACAATCATACATCTCACACACACAACATGCAAATAATAAAACAACAAACACTTACCGTATTACTTACCTTACTTAACTTACCTGTGTCGTGCCGGTCGATCGCATGAACTCGGTGCAATGGAAGCGCTCCCGCTGACGTCACCTATTGTGTGCGAACCAGTCTTGCGTAAGCGCAGGCCGGCCGCGGCTGGTACGGCCCGGCACCGAAACCGGTCCCCAGTTAAGTCGCTACCTTTGCACTAGACGCACGTCGCTTTGCGCTCTGCCGCTTATATTATAAAATACGCTTTTGTTATCTTTCTCACCTTATATAATCTGCTTTCCTATTTTCCTCTTCGCTTCGCGGTGATCCGTGCCTGTGTACTTTATTGCTACTACTATAATTATTGTGACTGTTCCTTCTGTGCTGTTTCTCCGCTTCGCCTTCTTGGATTAAATGTAGGATTGCTAATTGAAGTAAGTGGTTGTCATTTATTTAATTCAAACCCTAACAACCCTAGAACCAAGCAACCTACATTTGAATTTGATGTTTTCTATAATTCAATATGACAGTTGCCAAAAGCTAAAGTTTTAACAATGACTTTTGTTGACATTGTTGTCTTACAATGTTTACAAACATGATTGTTTATTTAATAATTAATACTTTTTTAGGGTTCCGTAGTAATCTACGAACCCTTATAGTTTCGCCATGTCCGTCTGTCCGTCTGTCCGCGTGTTTTCTAAGAAACCCTTGGTACTACAGAGCTGAAATTTGGCATGGTTATACATATTAATCACGCCGACAGAACTGTAGAGTAAAACCTTAGAAAAAATTTTTTTTTCGGGTGTCTCCCATAGACGTCAAAGGGCGATAATTTTTTTTTTCTCGCCAATATCATTGAGTGGAGTGTCATAGAAGAGCTTTTTAAAAGATAGAAGGGGTTTACTAAGAATGTTTTTCGATTTAGCACTCCGTTTTGCGAATCATAAATTTTTAAAGTGAAAATTTTTGTCAAACACAAGTTTCCCCCCCCCTCTACCAGCTAAACGGTTATTTCTAAAAATGTGGAAAAATTCACAGAGGTAGAATATACATCAAATTTAAAAGGAAAACTATAAAACAAAAGTTAGCCCTTTAAGTTTGCGAGTAATGGTAGACCAAGTGCCAAACATTGTTGGGATTAATAAGAATATATTTACTAATATTAGATCCTTGGTACTACAGAGCTGCAATTTGGCATGTTCATACATATGAATTGCGCCGACAAATAGAAGAAATAAAACTTTTTTAAAAAAAATTTCGGGTGTTTTCCATACATGTGAAAGGGCGATGGATTTTTTTTCTCGCCGATATCATCGAGTGGGATGTCATAGGATAGATATTTAAAAGATAGAAGGGGTTTACTACGAACGTTTTTCGTTTCAGCAGTCCGTTTGCGAAAAATTATTTTTTTAAATGAAAAAAAATGTTAAATATTTCACGAGCATTTAGCATTTACGACGAAGTTCAGCCTAATCCAAAACAACTGCCATACAAAGTTCCACGCTAAAAGTGAGGCAAGGTCGAAAGCCAAGCTGTAACATATTGACATTTCATGTGTCGTTATAGGTTTTTGGGGGTGTTAATTACGAAAATGACATCAAAATTATACACAATCGCCAAGCGATCTGCTCTTTAGCACCAGCTTGAAATTATTCCTAACAATACTTTTGGTGCTAAAAAAATAAAAATAAAATAAAAAAATCAACAAAAATTCGCGCTCGCTTCGCGCGCGGATTAAATACTTCCATTCTGTTGTATTAAGCCCAAAATCAAATTAGTGTCCCCCCCCTCTACCAGCTAAACGATTGTTTCTAAAAATGTGAAAAAATTCTCGTTGGTAGAATATATAACAAAATTAAAAGAAAAACTATCACACATAAGGTGGCCTTTCAAGTTTGCGAGTGATAGTCGACCAAGTGCCAAAAGTTTTTGGAATTAATAAGAACATGTTTACAAGGTTCATGTGTCGTTATAGGTTTTTGGGGGTGTTAATTACGAAAATGACATCAAAATTATATACAATCGCCACGCGACCTGCTCTTTAGCACCAGCTCGAAATTATTCCTAACAATACTTTTGGTGCTACAAAAATAAATAAAAATAAATAAAAATCAACAAAAATTCGCGCTCGCTTCGCTCGCGGATTGAATGCTTCCATTCTGTTTTATTAAGCCCAAAATCAAATTACTGTCCCCCCCCCCTCTACCAGCTAAACGATTGTTTCTAAAAATGTGAAAAAATTCTCGTTGGTAGAATATATAACAAAATTAAAAGAAAAACTATCACACATAAGTTGGCCTTTCAAGTTTGCGAGTGATAGTCGACCAAGTGCCAAAAGTTTTTGGAATTAGGCGAGGTCGAAAGTCAAGCTGTAACATATTGACATTTTAGGTGTCGTTTAATAGGTATTTGGTGTGTTAATTACGAAAATGACATCAAAATTATTTTATCAGCAAGACTCACCTTATTTTTGACGCCTCACGACTGATTCAGTCTTTTAGTTCCCAACCTTTAGTCATAAGACTAGCTTTTTTAGTTGAAGTCTTTTAACGAAAAAAAACTGAGCTGTTACTTAAACAGCTTAAAGGACTTAAAAGACTGGCGACTCATTATCTGGTAAGTCAACAGTCCTAAGGTATGTGTTGATAGAATGTAAATATCTCATTTTATCTCCTTGTCAAATGTTATCAAAATGTATTTAGTGGTTTAGGCGTGAATTATTCCTTTTGGTTGATAGGGTACAAAAGAAATATTGAATATCACCCACAAACTGCGATGCGATCCCTTTTACATAAAAGAACTTGAGTCTTATAAGTCTTTTAGTATTTTGAAAACAACTCGAGTCGTTTTAGTTTTTAATCTTTTAATAAACTACTAAGTCTTATTAATAAAAACTCGAACTTTCAGTCTTAATTTTAAAGTCAAGTCCTGTAAGATGGAGGCGAGTCTTTTTAATAAGCCTTAAAAGACAGTCTCTTTCATCTCTAACTATGACCGTAACGATAGTACACCCGTTTTAAATGAATACGTAATGTAAACAATTTTTATACAACCATTTGCATCCACGCGAGGTGGTTATTAAACAGATGACTTTTTTTTTTTTTGTGGCGCTGGAATCTATATTTCTCCTTTAGTTACCTTTTTTTCTTTGTGACCTCGTTTTTATTAGACATCATTAGCAATTCAACCGTCCATATGCTCGTAGAATTAAGAAGCCAGCTGCATATTTGAACCATGCTGCTACGGCACCCTACAATACGCGTGTCCCGACACGCTCTTGGCCGGTTTTTATGATTTTCATGTATGTTGGAGAGAAAAAATACTTTTAAAATAAGTATACAATGAAGACAACGTCGATATAATGAAACAAACATGAACTTTGAAGTGTCGTGAATTATAAAAATATTGTGAATTAGCATAGGGAGTGAACGCGACATGGAATTGTTCCATCTGTGATCTGCAAACCCATATAAGTCCGTAGGACCTTGGGGTGTCTGCATAAGACATAAAGGACGAGGAGGGAGGACTTCCGTTCGCGCTCATACTCATTAGTTTTCGCGTAAATACCTTTATCCCGTTATAGGTCCAGATTTACATAGCTTTTTCAAAATTTTATATAAATGTGCTTCTTGGTTAAAATTTAGGCGAGTTGTCGCATAGTTTTTTGTTGCGGTTTTTGTATGCGGAAGTTAGAAGGAATATGTCCTTTACTTTTCGGAATTTAGATGATGTTTCCTTCTAACTAGTTCTTCGAAATGACCTGCTCGGTTCCTCAGATTGTCTGTCGTCCGCCACAGGTAGGCTAGGAGGCCAGAGCAACGGAAGGATATTGAAATATTCTCGCCTGTGACAAAATTTATCCTCACCGGGGGGGATGTAGAGGTTCTATTACCTCTACGTTTACCATCTCCTTGTAAGGCCTTTAGCCGATGGTTCCTACTTTAAATGATTGGGGTCATTTCGCGCCTTTTATAAATAACTGACGTAATCCCTTCCGCGGCTTTGGCCGTGAAGGTCAGGTTTCCTTCTAATAAATGAAGTCAAACATATAATTGTGTATTCCTGGTTGTCGACCCGGTCACCAGCTCCCTCAGAGCTACGCCACAGTACTTACTGCACTTATTCTAAGCAATTATGACTTAATAGATTCAACTCTTACTAGACATTAAACGAGTTTTCGACGTTTAAATATGTTTAAATAAAGAAATTCCAATCACTTGATACGTGTAACAAAAGAGCGCAGTTTCAGCTACACGTTGAAAATAATCAGATTTAAAAAAAAAAAAAAACTAAGGTAGAAAAAAGTAAAAATTGAGTCAAAAACTTTTGCCGCCGTTTTCTCAACTTACAAATTCCCTACTTACTGCTCTTATCCTTAGTGCGGCAGAGTAGGGTAGGCCTATCGATTTAAACTGCAAATTACGATTGGAAGTTTTGTTTGGGAAAGAAGTACTGGTTAATTTAGTACAGTTACTATAACATACATAAATCGAATCATGTGGCCTAACTATATTCAATTGGTATCCGAACCAAATAGTATGTTAAATTTAATTCGTTAACGAACAAAATTCCTACCTAATTGTCAGATAAATTTATGGCTATCACAATTGGCTATTTGTTTATGAAAATTAATGAATTTAGGGAATGGAACAATGGGACTTAATTAATGGGCTTCTTGGGGCTGCCGGAGTATCCGCAACGGAATAGTGGCTGCTTTAGGTTGGGGCGAACGTAATTTGGGTGATCATCTATCGGACTTCACAATGCAGTTTTCTGCCCAGCCTTTTATTAGGTTGTAATAAAAACACTGAAAATTTTGATGTCCGTCATTAACAAATGTTCACGGCTAAAAAATATTCACTAATATTTTATAATGAATTGATTTCATATATATAGTCTTATAATTGATAAATTAATCTCACAATGGCATGGACATTTTCCTTGAAAAATAATGTTTATACTCTAAAAATTTATAGTCGAATCAAAATGACAATTTCAATCCCAAACAAAATACAAACATGGAGCAAGATCTAAAATTTTGGAATCTATTGAATTAAAAAGAAAACTAGACCGGAAAGAATTAATAAACATAAAAAAGATCGCAAACAGAAATGCTTCAAAACCCCCTTTCTACGAAAAAAATAAAAATTTTGAACACCCTGTATACCAAAAAAAAAATTAAAAAATTTGCCAACCCTATATGGAAAAAAAATAGTTTAAGTTAAGTTAAAGTTAAGATTAAGTTTGAGTTTACGTTAATTTAAAGTTAAAGTTGAAGTTAAATTTAAGTTTAAGTTAAATAAAAGTTTAAGTTTAATTAAACCCAGTTAAAAAGGAAGAGGTTGATATTAAATAAAGAAACTTAAATAATACCAACAACTAATAACCGCGCACTAAAATAAGAAGAACAAATACATTAATGAAAACAACTCAAACGCGATGACAACAAAGTTAATTAACTCGATTTGAAAATTACGTAACTTACAAAACGTGAAATGTCACAAAACATCACAACAAACTAATTAACCTAAAAAAAGAGTAACTGGGAACAACATCCAAAGCTATTTTTCAAGTTCCAACTAAGAACAACACGCGAGCAATACCTAGAAGTTACAAACTCAGCCGGGAATCCCAAACGAATTAAAAAGTCTCTTGGCTGCTTACCACGCTCACGTTGCTTCAGTCTTGCGATATGGCCTCCTCATTTGGGGGAATGGCACGAATATACAGAGGGCCCTACTGGCGCAGAAAAAATGTATACGAGCAATGACCGGAAAGTCACCCCGGGACTCTTGTAAACCACTGTTCAAGGATCTTGGCTTGTTATCACTCCCCAGTTTATATATATATGATGCTTGTGTTTTTGTAAAGAAGAACTTTCATTTGTTTGCCAAGGCAAAGGATGTAAATACCAGAAGCAAACGAGATCCTAATAGATTAGTTTTCTTTGAAACACCACGGACAGAAAAATACAACGGCAGCTGTTTGTGCATGTGTATAAGGTTGTATAATAAATTACCTGCTGACATTAAAAATCTAAATTTGACTAAGTTTAAGACAAAATTGTATAAATGGCTAAATGACAAAACTTTCTATAAGATAAATGAATTTTTACAGTAATTTTGATGAATTTCTAATATTTTATAATCAAATAATAATTTAAATGTAGTTGGAATGAAACAATAGTGATGAATTTGAATTTGTATAAAACTTTTAAGACTACCCGCCACCTTATTGCATGCTTATTTTATTTAAGCAAAACATGATGTACTTAACTACCTTATTGTCATCTAAAATACCATGTTTTATGCAAATAAATGATTATTGATTATTGAAACGAAACGACTCAACATTAAAAACTAGACCTAAATAACTAACACTAAAAGCTATCAACAGTTGAAACTAAAATCACTACTTACCTAATACGTAATAATTCACGTAAAAGTTTCCTAAAACTTTCAAAATGACAACAACTGTCGACAAATAACAAATATCACAGACCTAGACTTCAAAGAAAATAATGGACTGTCAGTCAACTCGGACTTGACATTTAAAAATAATGGTCGCCACCAACTTATTTTTTCTATGTCTATGTTGCCACCATAACGGCCATAACATACCATAGATGAACCATAAATATAATTTAACTATGGCATGCACAAATGTAAGACCACAAATCAAAAAAATAATTTGCCTAAGCAAAAAAAAGGAAAAATATATTTGGAAAAGAACACTGACCTCAAAGACAAAAATCGAACAAATCGAACTTGACAAGAAACAATGGCTGTACAGCCCACCCGACCAATGAAAAAAAATCTTTGTCTAAGGGCAAAAAGATAAAGACCTAAAGACGACAAAAAAACATAAAGTTAACTGCAAAGATGACACCAAAAAAACATCAACACCTTCTATCTATATTTAAAAAATAGCTCACAAAAAAAATTTGTCCAAAAGACCTGACAAAAAAAGGAAAAAACAAGTTCTTTAAACTAACGACAAAAAAAATCGTTATTTGAGTATATCTTTAATATGATAAGTACCAGAGGAAGGAGAATTGACATCCTGTAACTCATAGACTTGGCGGGAAATTTTACGAACTACACGACACTTAGTGAATCTGGGTGCAAATTTACTCGAAAAATAATCAGCGCCTGACGAACGTGAGAAGTTTCTACGCCACACAATATCACCGACATTTAAAATGAGGGGATTACGAATTTTATTATAATAACTCGCATTCCGTAAAAACGCCAACGAAAGACTATCTGAAACCTTAGCAAAAACTTGATCAAGGGAAGAGAGTGCAGCCGCACGTTCAACGTGACTCTTAGCTAAATCAACGCCTCGAGTCTCGTCTACACGCCGAGAACTGACATCTAAACGTACTTCCCTTCCAAACATCAGAAAATTGGTGGTAAATCCAGTTGCCATATTTATACATGAATACTTCGCTGGTCATTTTCAACTAAAATACTGAGATAAGTGACCACTGACTGGTTATAGCGTTCCAGAGGGTTTGCCTGCGGGGAATAATATGGGGTATAATAAGGTGAAGGAATACCATAGGAAGCCAAAAATGAACGAAACTGGTTACTATGAAAAACTATTGCATTATCACATAACAACGAAGGCGGAACACCATAGCACAAAAAGATATCCCTCTCAAGAATGGTAGCGACCGCTTGACTATTAACCCTTTTTAAAGGATTGAGCCAGGCGTATTTAGTGAACACATCAACTATAGTTAAAATATAGCGGTAAGCATAATACGCCAGCGGTAGCGGACCAACAATGTCGAGAGAGATCGATTGTATCGGTGCCGTAACCTCTTTAGGAAATAACATGTGGCCTCGGGGTTGAGTATTTGAGATCTTGAAAGCTTTATATGTCTCACAAGCTCTAAGCGCTTCTGAGTTAATATGAAAGATGTTTGGCCAATAATAAAGGGACTTTAACTTATAATAAGTTTTATTAACACCTGGGTGAATAGAAGGTAACTCGTTATGAACCTCAGATATAGCGTTTTGATACTGTGCTGAAGGCAATACTATCCGCCATGGGTCTTCAGACAACGGAAAATCAGAAGACATCCTACGGAGAAGTATTCCGTCATTAATAACATACGCTGGAAACATCTGAGGGTTGTTAGAAACACCATAATAAATCTTTTTATACCAAGGATCAGAAGTTTTAAGAATTTCCCCATTATAAGAAATAATGCCCACATTTATGGGGTTACGAGACAGTGCATCAGGAACAACGTTATGAATACCTTTTCTATGAATAATGTCAAAGGTATACTAAGAATTAATGGTCGCCCAGCGAGCTAGACGACCAGAAGGGTTGTCAAGTGTTAATAACCATTTTAATGCAATATGATCGGTGATAACTGAAAAACGCATCCCATCAAAGTAATCACGAAAGTGATTGGTAGAATCAAGAACTGCGAGGAGTTCTCGCTCAGTTGTGCTGTAGTTTCTCTCAGCCTTCGAAAACAAACGCGAATGATATGCAATTGGATGCTCTACACCATCTATCTCCTGAAAAAGTACTGAACCTAACCAACAGAGGATGCATCACATTGTAAAATAAACGGCTTTGAGAAATCAGGGCAAGACATAACTGGAGTATCAACCAACGCATTCTTTAATTTTTCAAAAGCTGCTCGAGTAGAATCTGGCCATTCAATCTTATCATTTCCCTTTTTCTTACCAATCAAGACTGTGAGAGGAGCAATTATCGTGGAAAAATATTTCACAAACCTACGGTAATAAGAACAAAGACCAATGAAACCACGCAAAGATTTGGCATTCTCTGGCACCGGAAACTCACGGATGGAACTTTGTTTCGCAGGATCAGTCTGAAGACAATTTTCATTTACGATATACCAAAGATACTTTAGCTGACTCTTGCAAAACTCGCACTTCTTGAGATTAACTGTCAAACCTGCTTCTTTAAGACGCGCAGCCACTTTACGAATAAGCTCAAGGTGACACTCAAAATCGCGAGAGACAAGGACGAGGTCGTCTACATAGCCAAAAACACAGTTATTGCCATCAGCAGTGAACTCAAAATTAACTATCATGTCCGTAAGCCTCTGCAACTCAGAAGCAGCGATGGTTAGTCCGAAGGGCATTCTAACAAACTCAAATAGACCACGCTGTGGAACGATAAACGCGATTTTCTCACAGCTATCCTTATCCGCAAGGGGGATTTGCCAAAACGCGCTGCGGAAATCAAGGGTAGTCATGTATCTCGCACCTCGTAGGTTATCTAAAATATCCTGGATCCTAGGCAAAGTATAAGAATCACAAATCGTAACGCTATTAAACTTCCTACTGTCAACACAAAAACGGATAGAACCATCCTTCTTAGTAATCATAACAACATGAATCGCCTAAGGAGAACGCGATGGACGTAAAATCCCATCCCATCCCATCAATCCCATCGCATTTTATCGATTTCTTCATTCAGGACCTTAAGCTTAGCGGGAGAAAGTAAATAATAACGCTGCCTGATAGAAGATCCTGTAGTTACTATTTTATGACTAAGCCAGGTAGTCTTACTGATACCCTTTCTATCTGAAGAAATCTCATCAAAGACTTTGATTACTTCTTGTAATCGTGCTTCTTGATCAGCAGATAAGGAAGAACGAGAGTGGACAAACTTATTTCCTCCAATAACAGCATGATCCATCTTTTGAACTGGGTCCAGTAAGAACATCTTTCCAGAAATTCCAGAATTAAAGGCTCCGCAAAGGACAGTTGTTAGGCCAAAGTTATTCCAGAATTCAATACCTAAAATTATTTGCGTAGTAACACGTGATGTAACAAAAAAACGGTGTTGATGTGTTATATTATTAAAACGAACGGGTAAGGAAACGGAACCAAGTATAGACATCGGAGAATTGTCGGCAGATACGACACTATGGCCGGGATCAGGTTGGTATGCAACATTCAGCGAAGCAAGCAACGAAGTATGACTCAGAGACGCTTGAGCACCTGTGTCGACTAACGCGTATAAAGCTCTATTAAAAATAAACACTTCAACAAATGGCCTATTATCAATAAAATCTGAAAAAAAAACCAGAGAAATCGAATGATGACGAAAACCCCGGTAACTTACTAGTTTTTTTGAAGTTAAAGGTTGCGCGGCGACGCGGGCATTACACCTGGGGCAATTCTTGGTAGTAAAACCAGGACACCTGCAAATGAAACAAATAACCTCAGGAATAGAAGGACACGCCCGGAAATCGTGGCCTGATTGATTGCACTTAATACAAATAAAACGTGTCGAATCAACTATCGGCGTAACAACTTTTCGAGACTGAACGTTATTCGAAGCTTGCTGAGGCGGCTCGTAACTCTCAAAGTTTAAGACTACATCTAACAAGGCGTCACAATGTGAGCTGAAAGAAATCCTTCAAGCAAGTTTGAAAATCAGCAAATATTCCATTTTGACAAACTAACGTTGCGGGTGAAAATCTGTTTGAGTTGCGTAGCTTCATGAGCAGAAACAGACTGGTTGTTCAATCTTTGCAAAATAGCGCGATAAGGTGTCTCACCAATATTTTGCTCGTAAACGGCCTCTTCCGGTTCAACATCAATGACTGTGTCCTGATTCAGCGACATTTTTAGACAAAGTGAAGTCTGTTGTTAGAAATAAAGCAAAGAAAACGATACCGTGAAGTGAACAGATCGTTAATACAAGTCGTAATATCTGAAAATTCCCTAAGAAAAATAAAAACCTAATTAGGGGGAAAAAAACCTTTTTTAGGGTGAAAATCGAAATTGAGAAAAAAATACCTTGAATACGTGGGAAAAACCTGCTAAACGCGTTGTTTACTGCGTTAAACAACTAACTACGGGAAAGGGGAACAGGGTTAAATATTTCTTTATTTTAATAAATAAGAACGAGTTTTATACTAAGTAAAATTCTTTTACATTAAAAAAACATGACAAAAAATCAATTAAAATATGGCACGAAGTCACACCAGTACGTCATGGGGGTTAAAAAGTCCAAAACTGGTCCGTTGTACTTCGTGGGCTAAAGAGAAAACGACAAATCATTGTTGTCTGTCATTCCATGCTCACACATCCAACATTCCCAATGGGGTAGACAGAGCTTCATTGGTTGATAGGTTATCTTAAACAAAAATGATACAAATATGAAAGCGACAGCGGCACGGAACTTGCCCACCGTATAAGCAAGAAAAAAAAGAAAAAAATCAATGCCACGGAATAGTAAATGGATAATTACTTACCTCAAATCCAGGGTTTTTTAATCGCGGATGCCAGATCTTCAGCGATCTATTTACAGGTGAAAATCACCGAAACACAAAATAAATAAAAAAGACGAGATTTATAGAAGTACAAGGTTTAATTAAATTTAAGCATTACAAAAAATTCGACATTTGGGACCAAGAGGATAAAAAAAAAATAACACAATAAAATTTAAAACTTTAACTTAACAGTAGGGTTGGCCTATCGATTTAAACTGCAAATTACGATTGGAAGTTTTGTTTGGGAAAGAAGTGCTGGTTAATTTAGTACAGTTACTATAACATACATAAATCGAATCATGTGGCCTAACTATCTTCAATTGTTATCCGAACCAACTAGGATGTTAATTTTAATTCGTTAACGAACACAATTTCTACCTATTTGTCAGATAAATTTATGGCTATCACAGTTGGCTATTTGTTTTTGAAAATTAATGAATTTAGGGAATGGAACAATGGGACTTAATTAATGGGCTTCTTGGGGCTGCCGGAGTATCCGCAACGGAATAGTGGCTGCTTTAGGTTGGGGCGAACGTAATTTGGGTGATCATCTATCGGACTTCACAATGCAGTTTTCTGCCCAGCCTTTTATTAGGTTGTAATAAAAACACTGAAAATTTTGATGTCCGTCATTAACAAATGTTCATGGCTAATAAATATTCACTAATATTTTATTATAAATTGATTTCATATAAATAGTCTTATAATTAATAAATTAATCTCACAATGGCATGGAAAAATAATGTTTACACTCTAAAAATTTATAGACGAATCAAAATGACAAATTCAATCCCAAACAAAAAGCAAAAATGGAGCAAGTTCTAAAATTTTGAAATCTATTGAATTAAAAAGAAAACTAGACCGGAAAGAATTAGTGAACATAAAAAAGATTGCAAGCAGAAATGCTGCAATACGTATAAAATACAAAAGAGAAAGGACATGTACACCGGCGAGTTTAACTCAGGCAATGAGTTTACTTCCAGCTAACCTATATGAGAGGAAGAAGCAGTTGAAGTGGGCAAGGGTTATGTTAAGTTGATTATTGATTATTAGTTATTGAACAAAGTTTCTCTTTATAAGTCGCCTCTGTACTAATGTTCAACTTATCTAATTCTTTCATTTTCTGTACAAAATTTGTATTTCGAAAGGCTGCTGTGCTGATGAATCACCTTAAAAAAATATAATATAATTATAATCAACAATGTGTTTTAATAATCCTTACTAATATTATAAATGCGGAAGTAACTCTGTCTGTCTATCTTTCCATCTTTCACGCCTAAACTACGTAACCTAATTTGATGAAATTTGGTACAGAGATAAATTTTGAGCTTGGGAAAGGACATAGGCTACATTTCATCCTACAGTTGGGCACGATAAAACCTGATGTCCACGCGGGCGGAGCCGCGGGCGGAAAGCTAGTTTCGTCATAAACTTATACAAACTAATAAAAATAGTAAAAAGTATCAAGAGTATATGGCAGACTTACTCGTAGCGGTTAGAATTTCATGTAAACATTGCTCCTTTTGCTCACGAACAGACTCCAACTCCTCCTTTATATTTTGAAAATTCATTATCATCTTGTGTATAAGTTGACAAAAGCCACTTTTATTAGTTTTACACATTGTGAAAACAGAATTTTCAAAATAACTGCAACAAAATATTCACAACAAACTGAAATGACAATTTTGACTAACGTTCAAAAAGGGTTACAACATTTAGATTTTAATGGGTTGCCAGAAGGTTGCCAGTTAAAATCCTATACATGGATAAATACAGAGTTATCGTGGGACGATTCTACCATGTAGTAGGTAATTTTGCCATTTGATAGCCACATTAGTTTTGTATAAGCAAATTGTCATTTATGTTACTTGGACAGTTCTCTTCCATTTATTCCTGTGTAGACAAAGTAACACAGCTTTTTACTTAAAACCACCTCAAACTGTGATTGGGAGACCTATTTTACCATCAACACGTTATTGTGACGTTATGTGGTTCAAATAAATAGGTGAAGAAATAGACTATACAAGAAAATCAGTAATTGAATTTATTGCAAATAAACAGCAAAATATACAGAGTCTTGATTTAGTATATTTTTTTACCACAGCCAGAACTAGTAACAAAACAGTAAAACCAGAATCCAAAAAAGTTCGATGCTCACCAAATGTCATAATTTTTTTATTGCAGATCGTAAGTCAAGCTTTGCTTATTTCCTTTTTTTTAACAGCCCCAGGTTGAGTTTTAAAAGATCATTTAAAAAATAAAATAAATTTTGAATATATTTACCTATATTATGTATACTAGGTTTTGCAAAGGCGCCACTTGCTAAAGCAAGACTCGCGGCGGTTGTTTCCTCTTTGTAGAGTCAAAATCGCGTTCATTTTGTTTTTTGAAACTTTTTTAAGAAGTGCAGGTCCGCTATGTTCAATTTAAAAAACCGGCCAAGAGCGTGTCGGACCACGCGCATTGTAGGGTTCTGTAGCAACATGGTTCAAATATGCAGCTGGCTTCTTAATTCTACGAGCATATTGTCATAGTCGATGTTAAAATCCCCAAATACTTTTGTATCAAAAACAAATGTATTAAAAAGTTCGTAATTTTAAAAATACTTAAGTGTGGTTTTGGCGTAAACATAACAGAATGAAAGTATTTAATGCGCGAGCGAAGCGAGCGCGAATTTTCTTTTTTTGTTTTTTTTTTGTATTTGTTTTCTTGCGATAATATTTTTGTTAGGAATAATATAAAAATATCGAGCTGCTGCTAAAGCAGATCGCGTGGTGATCGTGTATAATTTTGATGTCATTTTCGTAATTAGCACCCCCACCCCTATTAAACGACACCTGAAATGTCAATATGTTACAGCTTGGCTTTTGGCTCGCCTCACTTTTAGCGTGGAACCTTATATGGCAGCCATTTTGGATAAGGGTACACTTCGTCGAAAATGTTACCCTCGTGGATTATTCCACATTTTTTTTCATTACAAAAATTATTGTTTCCCAAAGGGATTGCTGAATTAGTGAATTGTTAGCGTTAGCCTAAATATCACTGGATTGAACTGTGTAATGCGCGAGCGAAGCGAGCACATATTTTTTTTTTTAAATTTTTTTTTGTATTTTTTTTGCGATATTATTATTGTTAGGAATAATATAATTATATCAAGCTGCTGCTAAAACAGATCGCATGGTGATCGTGTATAATTTTGAAGTCATTTTCGTAATTAACACCCCCAAAAACCTATTAAACGACACCTGAAAGGTAAATATGTTACATCTTGGCTTTTGGCTCGCCTCGCTTTTTGCGTGGAACCTTGTATGGCAGTCATTTTGGATAAGGGTACACTTCGTCGCAAATGCTACCCTCGTGAATTAACATACTTTTTTTTCATTATAAAAATTAATGTTTCCCAAACGGATTGCTGAATTGTTGAATTGCTAGTTTTGGCCTAAATATAACAAAATGGAAGTTTGTTAATGCACGAGCGAAGCGAGCGCGAATTTTTTTTTTGTATTTTTGTTTGCGATACTATTATTGTTAGGAATTATATAATAATATCGAGCTGCTGCTAAAGCAAGTCATGTGATGTTCGTGTATAATTTTGATGTCATTTTCGTAATAAGCACCCCTAAAAACCTATTAAACTACACCTGAAATGTCAATATCAATATCAGCTTGGCTTTTGGCTCGCCTCACTTTTAGCGTGGAACCTTGTATGGCAGCCATTTTGGATTAGGGTACATTTCGTCGTAATGCTACCCTCGTGAATTATTCCACATTATAAAAATAATGTTTCCCAAATGGATTGCTGAATTAGTGAATTAATAGTTTACAATGGAACCTGTGCAGACATTGCATCACATACAATTTCCTTATAGAAAGAACTCCGCACTTTACGTAAAGGTCAGAAGTCGGAAACCTGTAAGGCAAACGGTTTATGACCTTAAGAAGTGCACGTTGTGCCCTCTCAGCTTCGATCAAGTGTGTTTTACAAGCTCCACCTCATGCGGTGATACAATACGTTAACAAGCTCTCAGCCAGTGCTTTGTATATCCACATGATTAGGTTAGTACATATATTATCTCTTAGGTTTTTGAAGACGTGCATTAGTTTTCTGATCCTTTTTGATACAGTGGATATCTGTAGTTCCCAGTTAAGTTTATAATCTATCATGACCCCAAGGTATCTGACACTATCAGTTTTGGCTAGTGCAGGGCAGACACATGATATTAACGTATCTCTGCCTCTGTTACACGGATAAATACAAACCCTTAGTTCGAGACAGCCGCTGGATTTTGTTGCGTCTGTTTTACAGAAAGCTACATAGTTAGTTTTGATAGAGTTCAGTGACAGTAGATTATTTTCAAGCCATGATGTTACTGTTTTCAAACTCCTTCTAGCAAACTCAAATATCTCCTCTCAATGACTGCCATGAAAAAATATCGCTGTATCATCTGCAAACATCACAACGTCAGCACTAACAAGTTTTAGATTGCAGAGTTCGTTAATGTACACCAAGAATAATGTCGGCCCAAGTGTGCTGCTTTGAGGTACCCCGTATGTACATAGTGCATCACTGCTCCGATAACTCGCAACCCTGACTCGCAAAAAACAAACTGTCAAGCTGTTAGTGCATATTTCCAATCAGAAAACATTAAATATTACTGCTAATGTGTTTAGCTAAGTGCGCAAGTAAAATCATCAGCAAAATAGTATAATATGAATGTAAATCAGCTGATGTGAAGATTGCGACTTCAACTGTCATCGTTGGAATTCAAAACGGGGGAAGTATCTGCTATTTATTTCTCGTAAAATTCCTCGAAATCAGTGTGATTTAGTGCTCAGTGTTATCATTACTTGCTGCAATAGTCTGAAACTACTATTCTCAACTGATTCCCCTAATAGTCTGAAACTACTATTCTCAACTGATTGATTTGTTATCCAACACTTCTTTCCCAAACAAAAAATATCCGTACGTTAAAAGCTGTTTTAAATGTTAGGTCTTCCAATTTGTTAAGTTTTGGTTTACATCTAAAATTTAATTGTGCAAATTTTATACTATTCTATTTTGGTCTGTGACGAATTTTTGTAACCGTAATTTTAATTAAATTCTTTCTTTCATTTTAGATCTCGTCTACTTTATTTTTTTTTTTGTGTTTCGGCGATATCACCACCGTAATTTTATCGCTGAAATATGTACCCACTGAAGTGTTTTTCTGTTTTTTTCCAGAAAATATGATAAGTACCTAGGACTCCAGCTGTGCAATCTACCCAGAACTTATACATACCTACCTACAACTGCAATAAATTGGATTGAATACTACTTTTACTAAATTTGAAATACACAATTTACGGGGGAGTATTTAGTTTTCAAAATTTTATTCCTAATTATATCTTGTCTAACCTATTTTCTCCTGTAATACCACCTTTGCCTTCCATCACTCTGTCCGTCTCCATTCTTAATTTTCTCTTCCTTCTAATAATTGTCTATTTAGTGTACCTATTAGTCTAACTATCTAACTACCTACTATCACCTTCCTTATTTTATTTTGTGTTTTAATCCCTTATCTGATACTTCACAATTACGCTGGTGTCCTAGCTAGCCATTTCGCTTGACTTAAATGAAAAGTGGAATTGCACTATCAACCAACACACCTCACACTACATAAACATCACTACACACAACTTACACACAACTTTGTTTGTTTATTGAAAGCTCTATTACTTAACATAAATGTTAAGCAAATCTGAGTATTGAAATAAACAACATTCATAACACAAAAATTATTTAAAAAACAAAAAACCCGACTGAAAAAACATCAACAGATAAGTAACGCACTAAAAAGAACGCAACAAACAAACTACTAAAACCCAATAAACTCAACTATGGTTTAACAGACTGAATTATGAGTTGAAAGCCTAAGTTACCTAAATAATTTACATTATATTTGGCACCAGGCCCTTCTGAATACTGGGTTAATTTTACAACTGGAGTCCTAGGTACCTAACACATATTCTGGAAAGCAATAAAAACAGAAAACACTTTAGTAGCTATATGCAAAAACCTATGGATGTAATTAATACAATATTTATATTATATTGACCGTAATATTCAAAAATTCAATGTTTCATTTTTTTAGTGCGTTACTTATCTGTTGATGTTTTTGCAGTTTTGTTTTTTAAATAATTTATTTTATTTTAGACTTTTTTGTATTCCGGCACACTTTTCTGTACGAAAACGTAAACCTACTTTTATGACCTATGTAAATCGGACAAGATGTAGAATTATTGATAGTGATAGTGTATCAAACAAAACAAAAACCGGCCAAGACCGTGTCGGGATACGCGTATTATAGGGTTCCGTAGCAGCATGGTTCAAATATGAGCATATTGAGTTCACAGTAAACCGCTAATAACGTCTAATAAAAACGAGCCACCTCGTATAGTTTAAAAACCACCTCGCGTGGATACAAACGTTTGTATAAAAATCGTTAACATTACGTATTAATTTAAAAGTGTTATTCTATCGTTATGGTTATAGTCGTCGTCAAAATCTCCAAATACATATTAAGAAATATTTGAATAACAGAACGAATTATTTGAATGCGCGAGCGAAGAGAGCGCGAATTTTTTTTTTAGGAGCTTTTTTTTAGAGCTTCAAATTACTTAGTTCCAGCGATGTCAACTGAAGCTCGAAGAGGATATTTCTGCGCGCATGCGCCGCAGTCTTATGTCAAAATGTCAACATTGACAAAGGCAAAGGGCGACCAAGCCTTTGCGCAGGGCCCTCACGCGATCAAGCTGAAATTGTACCGTCGTCAGTCGAGTGGCGTGCCGCGCGAGTTTTCTGTTGTAATTGTTGGATTGTTCTTGTTGTAATGTAAAGTAGGCACTTTTTTAAATAAAAATACTTTTGTTTGTTTTTTTTAATTTTTTAATTTGACGAACATTTTGAATTATAATTTTGATGTCATTTTCGTAATAAGCACCCAAAAACGATATAATAAAGTTTGGCTTTCGCCCCGCCCTACTTTTAACGTGGAACCTTGCATTGGCGAGTAAAAAAATACATAACCCTTTCACGTGTATGGGAGACGCCCGAAAAAATAACTTTTTCCAAGTTTTTATTTTACGCATCTGTGGGATGAATATGAGCATTGAGCATGCCAAATTTCAGTTCTGTAGTACCAAGGATCTACTATTAGTAAATACATATTAATCTTTATATCCCATCAATGTTTGGCACTAAGTCGACTATTACTCGTTAACTTGAAGGGCCAATTTATCTGTGATAGTTTTCCTTTTAATTTCGTCGCATATTCTACCACCGTAAATTTATCCACATTTTAACAACAAAAGTTTAGCTGGTAGAGCGGGGGGGGACACTTGTGTTTGACAAAAAATTTCACTTTAAAAATTTATGTTTTTAAAAAGGAGTGCTGAATCGTTATTAGTAAGCCCCTACTATCTTTAGAAAACCGACCAAGAGCGTGTCGGGCCACGCGCATTGTAGGGTTCCGTAGCAGCATGGTTCAAATATGCAGCTGACTTCTTAATTCTAAGAGCATATTGTCATAGTCGATGTTAAAATCACCAAATACTATAGTATCAAAAAAAATGTATTGAAAAGTTTGTAGTCTCAGAAATAACTGTAGTTTGGCCTAATTATAACAGAATGAAAGTATTGAATGCGCGAGCGAAGCGAGCGCGAATTTTTTTTTTTTTTGCTATAATATTATTGTTAAGAATAATATAATAATATCGAGCTGCTGCTAAAGCAGCTCGCGTGGTGATTGTGTATAATTTTGATGTCATTTTCGTAATTAGTACCCCCAAAAACCTATTAAACGACTTCTGACATGTCAATATAATACAGCTTCGCTTTTGGCTCGCCTCACTGTTAGCGTGAAACATTTAAAAAGCTATCCTATGGTATCTCACTCGATAATATCCGCGAGAAAAAAAAATCCATTGCCCTTTCACGTGTATGGAAAACATCGGAAATTTAAAAAAAAAAAATCTTATTTTTTCAATCTGTTGGCACAATCAATATTTCAGCTTTCTAGTACCAAGGATCTAATATTAGTAAATATATTCTTATTAATCCCAACTAAGTCTGGCACTCGGTCGACTATTATTCGCAAACATGAAGAGCCATCTTATGTGTAATAGTTTTTCTTTTATTTTTGCTGTATATAGTACTACTGTGAATTTTTTCAAATTTTTTAAATTAACCGTTTAGCTGTTAGAAGGGGGGGGACCCTTGTGTTTGATAAAAATTTTCACTTTAAAAATTTGTGTTTCGCAAACGGAGTGCTGAATCGAAAAATGTTCTTTGTAAACCCCTTCTGTCTTTTAAAAGGCTGTCCTATGACACCCTATTTGATGATATTGGCGAGAAAAAAAAACATAGCCCTTTCACGTCTATGGGACACACCCGAAATTTTTTTTTCTAAGATTTTACCATACAGTTCTGACGGCGTAGTTTATATATATGACCATGCCAAATTGCAGCTCTGTAATACAAGGGAAACCCGCGGACAGATGAATATGGCGAAACTATAAGGGTTTGTAGATTACTACGGAACTCTAAAAAGCTATCCTATGTCACCCAATTCGATGATATCGGCGAGAAAAAAAAGTCCGTCGCCCTTTCATGTGTATGGGAGACACCCGAAAAACAATTTTTCCCAACATTTTATGTTAGATTTATCGGCGCAATTGATATGTATAACCATACCAATTTTCAGCTCTGTAGTACCAAGGATCTAATATTAATAAATATATTATTCTTATTAATCCCAACAATGTTTGGCACTTTGTCGACCATTATTCGTTAACTTGAAGGGTCAACTTATCTGTGATAGTTTTCCTTTTAATTTCGTCGTATATTCTACCATCGTGAATTTTTCCACATTTTTAGAAACAACAGTTCGGCTGGTAGAGAGGGGGGACTCGAGTTTGACAAAAATTTTCACTTTAAAAATTAATGTTTCGCAAACGGAGTGCTAAATTGAAAAACGTTATTAGTAAACCCCTTCTATCTTTTAAAAAGCTATCTAATGACACCCCATTCGATGATATTGGCGAGAAAAAATAAATTAAGAACTTACAATTTGGTGCCAAAACTCCGCCATATTGTTTTTTTTTCAATCACCTACCTAAGAACATTTGGGTGTTTGAGACAAATCAAACGATACCTTAATTGTCGAAATCCATTCAGCCGTTTGGAAGAAACGAGGTAATAAAGAAATTTACAAACGAAAATACATACATATACTAGATACGCGCGAAAAACATAACCCTTCCTTGGCAGTCGGGTAAAAAAGGCACACTATTTTTATTTTATTAAGTTCCTTGCTATTTATTTAGAAACCATTTTATAGTTTGTGTATATAACATTAAGTAGTAAATATATACTGCACACATATTAATAGTTTGTTTTAAATAAACTTTTGAATTTCAGTGCCTCCATAATGTCAAACATCATGACCAGGACGGTCGGGGGCAGCAGATAAACTCCAAAAGGTACTGGACAGCCTTAAGGAAGCTGAGGCCCTGAATGACAGGCTACTAAAGGAGAGGGATGACCTTCAATTCCAATTGAGGCAATCGACAACAAAGAACTCCACGCTCTGTGAGAAAGTGATGACGTTGCAATTAAACTGTGATGAACAGCAAGTAGAGATAGACAATCTAAATAGAGTAACAAGATCCCATAGTGGACTATATGATGAATTAGTTGTGGCTAAGGATCGCATCACCTGCTTGGAGCACCAGATGCGGGAAGCTAATGATAAGCTGACAGCCTTACACACTGAAAAGTGTGAGTATTTGGACAGGCACAGTGTCACACTACATTGTGAGCTTTCGGCGGCTGAAGATTCTATGAACTTCAGAGATTCAGTGTTATAGATGCAAGAAAAATGTTGATAAGTTGGTGAAGCTTGTAAAAACCAACAAATATAGGTTAAAGCGATTGGACTTACTTAGTACCATAGCGGATTTAAAAAATCGTGTAAAATTTCTAGAATATGACCACCAAATGAACATAAATAAAATTGACGAACTGAGTAGTAAATTGCGTACTACCTTGCATATGTACAATGAAAGTCAATCTCAATTAAATAACTTATCCATTGAGACTTCCGAATTGTTGTTGCAGTGTAGCCATAACAACAGTTTGTTGAGTCCATTGTTAGAGGATCCAGAGGTTGAAAATGTACTGCTCGACAAAGAAGAGGCGGGCGGCCCAGCAGTGGAAGCCAGCGATGAGCCTAGCGTGGCCGACGCCTGCCCCGGGGCGGATAGGGGGCCGCGGGCCCGAGGCAAGGGGCAGGGCGCGGCGCGGGCGGCGCGGGCGGCGCGGGCGGCGTGGGCGGCGCGGTGGGAGGCACGCGCGCGCTCAGCGCCGCTCAGCCGTGGTGCCTGCGCCCCGCGCGCCGGCGCCGGTGCACGCGCCCTCGTCGGCGCCCACACGGCGCCTGCGCCGTTGCCCGCGCCGGTGCCCGACCCGCACGCGCCTGAAGTAATTGTAACTGAGCCAGTCCAAGGTAGTAGTAAAAAAAAGACTTGTTTATTCAGATGGGTTTGGCAAGGACTTTGGAGTTCTTTTGAAAAATTGCCTTAACCATCAGGTAGTTAATTTTTGTTGGCCGGATCGATCCTTTAATGACATCGTTTGTTCCCTGACTCCGAGTGAGTATGATGAAAATACCACTGTGGTTATTATGGTGGGAAATCATGCTAATATAAGTAGAATAGACCTTAACACGAACATAAGGGTACTCCTGTATATACAGGATAGAACAAAATGTAAATTCATATTGAATTCCTTCCCTTGTTGTAGTAATCTGTCAGACAAGCACAATCAGTGCATAAGTAGAATGAATATTCATTTATATAATATAATAACACATTTTCATAGTGACAGTATTTTCTTTTTTGACGTTAATAAATTTATTAACAAATTTAATTTTACAGATGGTACTTCGTACCTACCTTTTAGTCATAGGAGACGTTTAGCTACTCTGGTAGCATATAATATACATAATAACCTGACAAATGTTAGTAATATCATAAATGTGAATACTTTAAACTAACTGCACCGACAATAGGAAGCCCCTTGCCGGACAATCTCTGTTGTGTTGGCGAAGGTCTTTCTAGCCAAGTCATAACGAAGGATGTTCTATCAGTGAACAATAAAAATTGTATTCTCAACTTGGTACATCAAAATTTGCAAGGAATGGAGAACAAAGAATTATTGGTAGAACTATTCATTAACTGTAATAAGATTGACATTTTATGCATTACAGAGCATTGGCTACGTAGTCATCAGTTAATGTTTGGTTTCAATAATCACCAAGTTGCTAGTGCATTCAGCAGAAAAATATCCATACGCGGAGGTTCAGCTATATTTGCTCGTAATAATTTAAAGTTTTAAGAACGTAATGACATAGTAAGCTTGTCTGTAGAGCGCATTACTGAAATAGCCTGTATAGAGCTTGAGCAGCTTATTGTATTATGCGTATACAGACCGCCCAAGTCCTCATAGGAATCTTTTGAAAAAATCATGGAGGCAGCATTATTCAAAATCAGTAATTATAATAAAAACATTGCTATTTGTGGAGACTTTAATGTTGACTTATTAGTAGAGACTTCTCTAGGTAAAAGAATCAAATCTTTGTTTAAGTGCTATAATTTGGTTAATCTTTTTCTGGAGCCTACTCAAATTACCGCAACTTCCAAAACGTGTCTGGATAACATAAATACTAATTTTAATTTTCTCGAAAAATCGGTTATCCACAAGCTACCCTCAGATCACTCTGGACAATTAGTTTCTTTTAGTGCGCTTCGTGGAAAGGCTGTAGAGAGGTATCAAATATGTGCCTATTAGCGACACAAGGCTTGAGAACTTCAGAAATAATATGATCATCAAACTACCAGGTCTAAGATTTGATAATAGTGATCCTAATGTACTTTTCAACTCTGTACTTAGATTGTCTAAACTAGAATTTGACACTGTGTTTAAGGCCAAGACGCTAAAAGTTAATGACTCCTTGAAGTTTAGTGATTGGGCGACAGTGGGAATTCACAAAAGCAGAGAAAGGCTGTATGATTTTTATGGTGAGAAAGCATATAACAATTCTGAAACTTTTGTTAATTATGTTAGAGCTTATTCTCAAACTTTTAAGCGTGTATGTAAAGCGGCAAAAGCTATATTTGTTAGAAATAAAATTAAAAAGAGTAATAATATTATTAAGACTTCCTGGAAAATTATTAATTGTGAGACGGGAAGGGTTAAGTCTCGCAACTTTGACTTTAAACTTATTATAAATGACAAAATTTTAACTTCAGATGTTGCTGTTGCTTTAGAATTTGAAAGATTTTTTACTGACATTCCCGTCTCTACTACTCAGTCACTAGACTCATCTCCCGCTCTCGCTGAATCATTGCTCAAACAGAATGTAGACGAAAGTAAGGTTCCTTTCAGTTTTTCACATGTTAGAAGTGTCGACATTCTTAAAACTTTTAAGATGTTAAATAAAAAAAAAGGCTGCGGACCTCGATGGTCTTTCAGTAAAGGTGATAAACTCCATAATTGATTGTATTGCTCCACACCTAGCGTTTATTTTTAATAAATGTGTTGATGATGGTGTGTTTCCTGATTTGATGAAACATAGTAAAGTAATTCCTCTATTTAAAGCTGGTAGTACATCAGACCCCACCAACTTTAGACCAATTTCAATACTACCAGCCTTTAGTAAGATATTTGAAAAAAATATCCTTAATCAAATAACTACTCATTTCTACGCTAACAACCTTATGAATATAAATCAATTTGGATTCACACGGGGTCGCTCTACAACCAATGCTGGTGTTGAGCTCATTCGTCATATTTTTGCGGCCTGGGAAGACTCGCAGGATGCTCTTGGAGTCTTCTGTGATTTGTCCAAGGCTTTCGATTGTGTTCATTATGAAACTCTGATCAGAAAATTACATCATTATGGCATAAGAGGAGACGCACTTAAGCTTCTAGAGTCTTACCTGAGTAATAGGATCCAGAAGGTTGAGGTTAACGGCACTAGGTCACCTGGGTCCGCAGTCTGTATGGGCGTCCCACAAGGTTCAATCCTAGGACCGTTCCTGTTTCTCGTTTACATTAAAGACTAACCATCTCTTGTTAAAGACGCCCATGAGATCGTACTATTTGCAGATGACACATCACTCATATTTAAATTGAAGAGGTACGACTCTGATTATGACGATGTAAATACTGCGATCTCAAAGGTAAAAAAGGGCTATTACAAAATTTCTGATTATTTATCAGACAGGCAGCCATGGGAATGAACTGCTCAGCTCTAGAGTTATTTCAGATTTAGTTAAAATTAGTAAATATGAAAATTTGTAATGCGATTTAAAAGAGCAACCTCAGAGTTTCTTGCCTGTTCTTTTCTGAGGAAGACTGCACCTTTGCAAATAGACGTAGAGTCAGTAGGATCAAAGGAACGAATGCGTATGTATGTATTTAAATCGTTTAATGTATGTTTGTATGTATTTCATTGTAATCTTGACTTGTTTTAAGTGACATCCTGAATGTCCTATAAAATAAAGATTTTTCTATTCTATTGACACTTTGACGACTGTTTGATAAATAGTCACGAAACCAACGCAATGGGAATACCTCTTACTCCGTAGCTCTCCAATCGCGCAAGCAGTATTGTTATAGGCACAGTGTCAAACGCCTTCTGGAGGTCCAAAAAGACGCCTATACAGTTTTTTTAGTGGTCTAGATAATTAACAATCTAGATGATAGGTGAAGGACTGCCTCTTCAGTGGATCTGCTGGATCGAAATCCAAACTGGTTATCTCTTTATTTTGTATCATTTTATCTGTTATATACTTATAAAGGATTTTAGTTCGTTTTTCGTGATCTCTTATCACCTTTTGCATGAAATGATGATTAAAATTAATATCAAAGACGGTTCGTGCGCTTGTATGTCCTAATAGTACTTCAAACGGTGTAAATCCAGTCATAGAGTGTATGCTATTATTATAAACCATTATTGAGTAAGTCATAACATCTGCGGCGTCTGTTATTTTTCTTTTATATTTAGCTAATCTGTAAAGGCATGGTCATACATAAAAACAAGGCCGCCAGAACTGTAGAGTAAAATCTTAGATTAAAAATTTTTTCGGGTGTCTCCCATAGACGTGGAAGGGCGATGGATTTTTATTTCTCGCCTATGTCATCAAATGGGGTATCATAGGACAGCTATTTAAAAGACAAAAGGGGTTTACTAAGAACGTTTTTCGATTCAGCACTCCGTTTGCGAAAAATTAATTTTGAAAGTAAAAATTTTTGTCAAACACGAGTGTCCCCCCCTCTACCAGATAAATGGTTGTTTCTAAAAATGTAAAAAATTCACAATGGCAGTATATACAACGAAATTAAAAGGAAAACTATCACACATAAGATAGCTCTTCAAGTTCGCGCGTGATAGTCGACCAAGTGCCAAAATTAGTTGGGATTAATAAGAATATTTTACTAATATTAGATCCTTGGTACTAAAAAGCTGAAATTTGGCATGGTCATACATATTGATTGCGCCAACAGATTGAAAAATTAAATTGTAAAATAAAAATTTTTCGGATGTTTCCCATAGACGTGAAATGCTATCATAGGATAGCATTTTAAAAGATAGAAGGGATTTGCTAAAAACGTTTTTCGATTCAGCACTCCGTTTGCGAAATATAATTTTTAAAGTGAAAATTTTTGTCAAACACAAGTGTCCCCCCCCCTAAACTTGCTAAACGGTTGTTTCTAAAAATGTGAAAAAATTCACGTTGGTAGAATATACAACAAAATTTAAAGGAAAACTATCACACATAAGTTGGTCCTTCAAGTTTGCGAGTAATAGTCGACCAAGTGCCAAACACTGTTGGGATTAATAAGAATGTATTTGAACCATGCTGCTACGGAACCCTACAATGTGCGTGGCTCGACACGCTCTTGGCCGGTCTTTTTGACATGCATACAAATACATAATAAGTTTGCAGGAGAGGCAGTGTATTGTTGCGCTGCACAATATAAGATATAATATATCCCAAATTGCTAATGAGACAGGTCTTACAGTGAGTATTCTAATTTTTACTTAATATTAACACTGTTTTTAAATTTATAATTTATCTTGAGAACGTAAATATATCGTCTAAATGATAAGCTTAACTATTTTAATGCATTTTATTAGTGGTGCATAGTTTTTGTTCCTTATTATATTAATCTTGTTATTTTGGTTTTAGTGAAGGAAGGGTGAATCATTACGGAATGAGGGTAACGTGTAATCTCGGCCGCGCAGTGGACGATCGCGAGTTATCAATGAATCAGCGTGTGGTGCAAATTAATAAAAATAATGTATTCATACGGAAGATAAATGGAGGTCATCGATTCTAAGGCTTAACAAGTTTAATTAAATATTGTTATGTGTAAAATTGTGATATTTATCTATGACTTATTCTTTTGTTATTATAAACTATATATCTACTGCCTTGTAGTGCAAGTTGAATATTAATTTTTGTTGAGGTTTAGCTTCAATACTCTTTTCTTCACGAAAACGAATTCTTAAGCTATAACCTTAATAAAACTGTAAGTGATGAAGTTGCAGAAAAAAAATGTGATTTTGTTAGTAGGAATTAAAATTACCTGGTCGAATTTCATATTTGTTTTATTCAAATACTTTATCACTGATACAATAATGTAACATTTTTATTATTAATGTAATATTATGTGTGAAAATAGTTGTTAATGCTTTAATAAATAAAAAGAAATTACAAAAAGAAATTACTCGGCTGGGATTAGAACCCGTGAACCTTTCTCCCTGCTAGGACAGTGCTTATTCGCTGGATCATACATAACGCTAGTAAGATCGACAAAATAAACATACACTACGTCATGTTTACATTACCGATTGTTTGATATGACTCAACAGCAGCGGTGAGTGGAGGAGAGTGCAATGTCGGGTGAATGCGTCCTACAAAAACTTCACCGAGGAGCCAAGAGATGTCGCTTAGCAAAATTATGTTCTTAGAGGAGGCTACAAGCTTGTGTGCGTTAGAAATCGTTTGAACTATGTTCTTAGGAACATAGTCCCTATTGCAACGTGCTAAGTAGTTTAACTATGACTCCATTAAAGAACGCTACTGTACATGTATGAATTATATGCCAATCGACAGAGAAAATAATTACAAACAACAAATACTGATTAACAAAATGTCGTAAGTGATATACTTTCTGAGTAATTTCAGTTTGAAAATGTAAAATATAATTAAAAGAAAATCGCCTTTTAAATTGGTTTTAAAGTCCATTATCATCATTTTAAAGCATCCTGCGTTACGACTAGCATTAAATTGGATTCTTGTAATACTAAAATAGTAGGATAAAATGCAAAAACATATGTAAAATATGTTTTTGGTTAAATCCACATCAAACAAAATCCAAATATCCACTCTTTCATTACGAACCTGGGTCTTTCATCAAGGAAAATATCACGTTAATGCGGCGCGAAGGGTGTATGGTGAAGAGAATGGAACCAACCACAGGGCTGTTCTTTACCAGTCAGTTTGTCACTTACTGTCACCGTGATCATAATCAATAAAAAAAGCAAGTCATACCCATTGGTTCTACGATGGTACGAGTTTACAATCTAGTGTTAAAAATAAGGTTGAAAGTCACTATGTTAACTTGAACGCAGAAGCATCGCTGGACTGGAATGAAACATTAATTTATAACAAATATTAATTCATTACAAATGTAAAAATATTATACATTTGTAATTTATTAATATTGTTATACATAATGCTGTGAAATTACATGTAAAATTATTTGTAATTTTATCAATAAATAACTATGAACTATGACCCTTGTAGGCCGCTTTCCGCGCCGCGGCCATTGAGAAAGTTCCGGAATCGACTCCCGGTGGGGATCACTTAATAATCTTGAGACTTTCCCCAGTTTGGTTAGGACACTGACTTTTATTTTGACTTTATATCAATAACAGCATAAGAACTGAGAAATGGCTAGGATCAAAAAAATGAGTGGAGTAATAAGTACTGATAAGTCCTCTTGTCCCATTTGATCCACTACAGGATACCAAGACTAAATAATCCTTGTGGCCCCACTGGTAGAGGTAACATCGCGTAAATTTCAATAATAATAGATAAAACACCTAACGGTTATAGTCAAGAAATAACATTAATGTCAATAACACAATCTTCACAAAGGACACTTCACTTAAACTTCTTCTACAGCAACGAGAACACTTACGCAAGGTGAAGTCACAGTGAAAAACTGACTGAGTCAACCTGCCCGTCTAAAATAAGCGCAGTGACAAAGCTTCTCTAAGCATGCTGTCTATTCATTCTTTATTAAATCAAAAAGTAGGGAAAAAGTCCGCTTAACTTGACTCCTACTTTTCAAGCTACATCTGTTCCTTTAACCGGTAAGCTTGAACTTCTTGGTATGAAGTTGTCTGCCAACCTTTAACTTTGGCACCTCCATCAATTTCAAAGCCAGAACCGTGGCCTAAAAGCTGGGCATCCTTAATAAGGTTAAGCGATATTTTACGTCCAATCAACTGCTGTCCCTTTATAAGGCACAGGTACGATCGTGCAAGGAGTATAGCAGCCACCTTTGGGATGGTTTAGCCAAATACCAGCTAGCCACATTGGACTCAGTGGATTGCAGAGCCAGAAGACTCATCGGTGACCAGAAGCTGGTAAAGAAGAAACTATAAAGCCTAGCTCATAGACGCAAAGTTGCTTGCCTATGTGCTTTTTACAAGATATACTTCGGAGAGTGTGCACAGAAGCTGCATGAGCTCATGCCACCTGCCCCCTTTTTTATCGGACATCCAGAACCACCACCCTTATCTTGTTGAAATCCCGCGGATTCGCACTGAGCGCTTTTCATCATCTTTTATATTGTACACTTCCAAGGAATGGAATTCCCTGCCTGCGTCTGTATTTCGGAGCTAATGAATATCTTTAAAGTTCAATTGAATAGGCTTTTCTAGGTGAGCTTGCTAAATCCTCAACCGCATCTTCGCTTTTATGCCAGATTGTGGTCAAGAGCGCACCCGTTGTTAATAAATAAAAAATAAAAAAACGTGACAGCGTGCGTACAGAAGCTCAGTTACACCCTGCTGGCGCGGTAAAGAACAACTCTGTGCTTGTTTGACAATGGTAAAGAGAGGGGGACGGGAAGAGATGTGGCTCGTGACACTTATCCCCTCACCCCATACCCTTCGCGCCATATGAGTTGTATGGGATATTTTAAGTACTGATGTATGACTCAGGCTTGTAAGAATTTTGTTTGATGCTGATTTCACCGAAAACATATTTTACATATTTTTTATCCTATTGTTTTAGTATTACGAGAATCCGCTAATCCGCGAATTTAATGCTAGCCGTGACACGTGATTTTTTAAAATGATGATAATGGGCTTTTAAATCAATTTAAAAAGCGATTTTCTTTTAATTATATTTTACATTTTCAAACTGAAATTACTTAGAAAGTATATCACTTGCGACATTTTGTCAATCAGTATTTGTTGTTTGTAATTATTTTTTCTGTCGATTGGCATATGTTGCATACATGTACATCAAAACGCGACTTTTTATGTACTTGTATGTACTTGCAACTTTAGGCAAGCCAGGCTTCATACAAAAATGTTTGAACCCCTTTGGCATGGTCATACATATTGATTGCCCCAATGGATTGAAAAAATAACATGGTGAAAAAAAAAATTCGGATATTTCCCATACACGTGAAAGGGCAATGGATTTTTTTTCTCGCTGATATCATCGAGTGAGTTGTGATAGAATAGCGTTTTAAAAGATAGAAGGGGTTTACAAAGAATGTTTTTCGATTCAGCACTCCGTTTGCAAAAAATGAATTTCACTTTTTGCAACTCCGTTTGCAAAAAGTGAATTTTTTTGTTAAGAACAAGTGCCCCTCTCCCAGCAAAATGATTGTTTTTGAAAATGTGGAAAAATTCACGGTGATAGAATATACAAACAAATTAAAAGGAAAACTATCACACATAAGTTGGCCCTTCGTCGACTATTACTTGCGAGTAATAATCGACCAAGTGCCAAACGTTGTTAGGATTAATAAGAATACATTTTCTAATATAAGATCCTTGGTATTACAGAGCTAAAAGAGGTTCGAACATTTTTGTTTGAAGCCTGGCTTGCCTAAAGTTGCAAGTACATACAAGTACATAAAAAGTTGCGTTTTTAATGTACACGTATGAAACATATGCCAATCGATAGAAAAAACAATTACAAACAACAAATACTGATTGACAAAATGTCGTAAGTGATATACTTTCTGAGTAATTTCAGTTTGAAAATGTAAAATATGATTAAAAGAAAATCATCGTCTAAACTGATTTAATAGTCCATTATCATCATTTTAAAGCATCACGTATCACGATCAGCATTAAACTGGATTCTCGTAATACTAAAATAATAGGATAAAATGCAAAAAAATATGTAAAATATGTTTTCGGTGAAATTAATATCAAACAAAATCCTTACAAGCCCGAGTCATAAATCAGTACTTAAAAATACCATAGAATTAATGCGGCGCGAAGAGTATGGGGTAAGGGGATAGGTGTCACGTCCCCCTCTTCACCAGGGCTGTTCTTTACCGCGCCAGGAGGGCGTGACTAAGATTCTGTGGGCATGCTGTCACGTTCGTTTTAATAAAGAATTAATAAGACAGCATGCGTAGAGGAGCTTTGTCATCGTACTTATGTTGGACTGGCAGGTCAAGTCAGTCAGTTTGTCACTGTGACTTGCGTTCTCGTTGTTGTAGAAGAAGTTTAATTTGTTATCTTTTGTGAAATTTTTGTTGTTGACATTTTTTTATTTCTTGACTGTTAACGTTAGCTGTGTTATCAATTATAATTGACATTTACGCGATGTCAAGTAACTTAGGCCCGCCAGGATCGCAGTCTTTCTTCTGCGGAATTAGTACTATTCGCCCTAGAGTACGCCGTCCGCCATCAAAAATATGATGTTATGAGCTTTGTAGGGATATCTAAACCATCACCCTTATGTCCAAGAGTATGCAAACCCTATATTCCGCGGTAAACCTCATAAACCCTGGTGTCGAAGTTTCTGCCCCACTAAAGACCTTCGCAGTGGCTCATGTACCGACTACTATCGCAGACAGTAGCCGGCTTTAAGTGCCTTCCGTAGCATGGAATCATCTTTTCTTTCGGACAATTAGGTGATTCCCTTCCGGTCTGGTATCCCCACCGGTTACCTCCACCAGTGGGGCCCACAAGGATTATTTAGTCTTGATATCCTGAAGTGGATCAAGGGGGACAAGAAGACTTATCAGTACTTATTTCTCCACTCATTACGTTGATGTACTAGCCACTTCTTAGTTCTTATGCTGTCATTGATACAAAGTCAAAGGTCGTCCCACCGTAGAATATCTAAGGCTAGGGCAAGATTGAAGTAAAGTGCACACCAATGGGTATGAGTTGCTTTTTTTATTGATAAAGATCACGGTGATAGTGAGTGATAAACTGATTGGTAAAGAACAACCCTGTGGTTGATTCCCTTCCTTTCACCCAGCACCCTTCGCGCCGCATTAACGTGGTACGTGGTACACCCGGGAAAGAGTGTTAGTTAGTTTTATTTTATGTTGTTTAATTATAATTCATATGTATGTTAGTGTGTAAGGTATTTATCTATAAGCCTTAGATGCCTGGTAATAAATGATTTTATTTTATTATTATTATTTTTTATGATGGATGCCCTAGACTTGTAATGAATGAGTAGATTTTGGATTTGATTGATGTGGATTTCACCAAAAACATATTTTACTCTTTTTTGCATTTAGTCTTATTATTGTAGTCTTACAGGAATCCAATTTAATGATAGTCGTGACGCGGGATGCTTTAAAATGATGATAATGGTCTTTTAAATCAGTTTAAACGATGTTTTTCTCTAAATTATATTTAACATTTTCAAACTGAAATTACTCAGAAAGTATATCACTTACGACATTTTGTCAATCAGTATTTGTTCTTTGCAATTATTTTTTCTTTTGATTGGCATATGTTTCTGTTGGAAGTATCTTTGATATAGTGCAGTGCCTTGATCATATTAGTGGAGGTCAGTGGCCTTTTGCTATTGTCTAGGCAACATAACTGTTAGAAAAATAAAGTTGTCATTGTTCTGTCGATCTTATCGAAACTCGTATTTTATTTGTTCTCTCTTAAACCATTCTAAAATGCTCCCGATCCAACAAATTGGTAGCAGAGCGTGGTTGCCTTGATTAAAAATAAATAAATATCAGTAAATAGAATGGCCACCCATTACCGGATTGATCCCTTGGATAAAAACAATTATGACACTTGGTCAGTTCAAGCTCAGGCCGTCCTGATAAAGGCGGAACTATGGGATTACGTGAGCGGAACTATTTCCGTGTCCACTACGTCCGAAGAATCGGTACGGAAAGCGGACTTGAAAGCTCGTTCCGAAATATTGTTGCTAATGTGTCCGTCGCAATTAAAACAAGTAAGTGGGTGTAAGACTGCTAGAGAAGTCTGGGAGAAATTAAAATCTGTTCATGCGAGTTCAGGACCAGCACGTAAAGCTACGTTACTTAAACAGCTAGTACTCAAAAAGATGACAGATGGTGAAGACGTACACGACCATCTTGTAAATTTCATGGATGTCGTTGACAAGCTGTCAAACATGGGAATTGATGTCAACCCAGAGCTTCTGAGTATTATGATGCTTTACAGCTTACCGCAGAGCTTCGATAATTTTAGAATAGCCATTGAATCCAGGGATACCTTACCTAACCCTGAGATACTCAAAGTTAAAATAATTGAGGAGAGTGAGGCTAGAAAAAACAATGAAACGAGAGAAAATTCGGAAGCATTTTACAACAAAAGTAAAAGAACCGCTAATCCGAAGCAAAAATTCAAATATAGGTGCAATAAATGCAAAAAGATAGGCCATAAAGCAGTTGATTGCACAATGAAGGCAAAAGCTGAAGACAAAGATGAGCAAAATTTTAATATACAGTTATCTATGACATCTGCAGACAAATTAGATGCAGAGACATGGTGTCTCGACAGCGGATGCACGTCCCATATGTGCAGTAATAAAGAAATTTTTGAAAACGTCAACGAGGCATCAGGTATATTAAAACTGGCATCAGACAAACATATTACTACAGTAATAGGAAAAGGACTTATAAGAATGAAAAATAAAAAAGAGGTATGTAACCTGAATGATACGTTATACGTACCTGATTTGTCCACAAACTTATTGTCAGTCGGCAAGATTACAGACAACGGATATACCGTGACATTTTGGAAGGACAAAGCGCAAATTAAAAATGGTAATGGAAAAGTAGTACAAGAAGCAACGAGACAAATTAATGGTTTATACTATGTAAAGTTTGATGGAAATGATAGAGCGCATGCAATAAACAATGTTGAAGATGGAAATATTATGCAGTGGCATAAGAAGCTCGGACATTTAAATGAAGCTGACTTAAAAGCAGCAGCCCGAAATGATCTGATCAATGCTCTGAAGATTGGAGAGAAAGAAAAATTGGGCGACTGTGAAATCTGCATAAAAGGTAAAATGTCTAGACTACCATTCCATTCTTCTTCAGGCATTAAAACAATAGAGCCTCTAGAAGTTATACACACAGACGTGTGTGGACCCATGCAGCACCAAACACTGGCAGGGTCACGCTATTTAGTAACATTCATCGATGACTTTACGAGGTATTGTTGCGTATACTTTATGAAACAAAAAAGTGAAGTCTTACAAATATTTAAAGATTATAAAAATCAAGTAGAGAATATGCTTAACAAAAAGATTAAATTCCTTCAATCTGACAATGGAACTGAATATCGCAACAAAGAATTCGATGATTATTTAAAACAATGCGGTATTCAACGCAGACTGACTACCCCATACACACCTCAGCAAAACGGCTTGGCTGAACGGCGAAATAGAACGCTGATAGAAAAAGCTAGATGTCTTATGTTAGACGCTAACGTACCAGATGCACTGTGGGCAGATGCTGTTGCTACAGCGAACTATTTATCAAATAGATGTCCAGCAAAGGCATTAGACGGTGACACACCGTTTCACAAGTGGTTGGGAAGGACGCCATCTGGTAGGCACCTCCATATTTTTGGCCAAAAGTCATTCATTCTGAAGAAGAGTCGAAGAGGAAAATTCGAACAAAAAGCTACTGAGGGGGTTTTCGTGGGATATGCAAGGTGTTCCAAAGGATACAGAATATACGTTCCTAGCAGGAATGCTGTAATTGTCAGCAGAGACGTAAAAGTTATTAACAAGATGTTTTACACAAAGAAGGAAGAAAACAATAGTCACACAAATCAAGACGCTGGTATAGAAATCGAAATGAGGATGGAAAGTAATAAAGATCATCCTCAGATAGAAGTACCTCATTCTTCAACAGATTATGAACAAAACGAACAAGTCCCATCAGAAGAGTTTTACGAATCGATTGATGAGGAGGATGAAGTTGAAAATGAAATCGTAAATGAGCGTGAACCTGAAGTAAATGAAGAACCAGATTCAGATAACCTCAGAAGATCTCAAAGAGAGAGACATCCTCCAGATTGGTTTCAAGACTATGAAACTTCAAGAAACGTTGAAGAAGCAAATATTTTAAATGAAATTATTTGTATTTCAGACGAAGATGAGGAAGATGATGAGTATTGGCACGATGCTATAAAATCGGAATTAAGAGCACACGTAAAAAATGGCACGTGGAAAATCGTCAAACTTGAAAAAGACATGAAATTAGTAGATTTCAAAATGGTTCTAAGGAAGAAAGCAGGTCCTAAGAACACAGAAATCAGAAAAGCCAGACTCGTCGCAAGAGGATTTACTCAAAGACCAGGCATAGACTTTCATGAGACCTACTCACCAGTCGCAAAACTAAGTACAGTCAGAAGCATCATAGCAGTAGCCGCTGCAGAAGATCTGAAACTCCATCAAATGGACGTTACTACGGCGTACCTGAATGGCGTGTTGGAAGAAAAAATATTTATGAAAATTCCAAATTACTTAGAAGAGTATGTGAGAGAGATAATGGTACACGAAAGTACTAAAGATGACCTTACTATGTTTAATAAAGCGAAGAAGATGCTTGAGAATATGAAAACTATTAAGGGGGATAAAGCTTTGCAGCTAGAAAAAGCCTTGTATGGTCTTAAACAATCGGGTAGACAATGGTACATAAAATTAAGTACTGAATTTAAGAATATGGGTTTCACCGAGAATGAAAACGACCCTTGCTTGTACAAATTAGAGAAAGGAAAAGACAAAATATTAATTGCATTTTATGTTGATGACCTATTAATAGCATACTCGAGTGGAAATTTACTGAAAGATGTAAAAATGAAACTAAATAAAAAATTTGAGATGAAGGATTTGGGAGAACCCGAACTATTGTTGGGGATGGAAATACAAAGGGAAAAGCAAGGAATCAAGCTGTACCAAAAGAAGTACATTGAGAAGGCTCTCCAGAAATTCAATATGACTAATTGTAAACCCACAACAACCCCAATAGAACCAAATCTGAAACTTGAAAAGAATAACAGCAAAAATAACGAGAAGGAACTACCGTATCAGCAACTGATTGGGACTCTCATGTACGTAGCAGTGGCCACAAGGCCTGATATCATGTATGCAGTTAGTGCATTGTCCCAGTATAATAATTGCTACGGCGAGGAGCACTTCAAATCTGCCAAAAGAGTTCTAAGATATTTGAAAGGAACCTCCGATCTTGGCCTTGTATATAGAAAAACCGAAGACGATTTATACGGGCAAGCCGACGCTGATTATGCATCATGTTCATTGGACAGAAGATCCTACAGCGGGCATTGTTTCAAGCTATCCGGCGCACCCATCAGCTGGGGAAGCAAGAAGCAGAAGACCGTAGCGCTTTCGACGGCTGAAGCCGAGTACGTCAGCATCGCTGAGGCGGCCAAAGAGGCAATACATTTGAAGCGGTTGATAAATTCAATTCGTGAAAGTAAACAGGAAGTTATCAAAATTCTCAACGATAACCAGGCGGCTATCCAGCTAACTAAAAATCCTGTTGTTGGAAGCAGAACGAAGCACATAGATACCAAGTTGCATTTCATAAGGCAATTAAAAGATGTGAAGGTGGAGTACCTGCCTAGCACAGAGTTGGAAGCCGACATTTTAACGAAAGGCTTACCAGGGCCCAGGTTCAGTACCCTGAGGGCAGCTATGGGAGTTCTCAACTAGACAAATATCAAAGATAGGGGGAGTTTGTTGGAAGTATCTTTGATATAGTGCAGTGCCTTGATCATATTAGTGGAGGTCAGTGGCCTTTTGCTATTTTGTAGGCAACATAACTGTTAGAAAAATAAAGTTGTCATTGTTCTGTCGATCTTATCGAAACTCGTATTTTATTTGTTCTCTCTTAAACCATTCTAAAATGCTCCCGATCCAACAGTTTCATACGTGTACATTAAAAACGCGACTTTTTATGTACTTGTATGTACAGTGGCGTTCTTTAATGGAGTCATAGTTAAACTACTTAGCGCGTTGCAATAGGGACTATGTTCCTAAGAACATAGTTCAAACGATTTCTAACGCACACAAGCTTGTAGCCTCCTCTAAGAACATAATTTTGCTAAGCGACATCTCTTGGCTCCTCGGTGAAGTTTTTGTAGGACGCATTCACCCGACATTGCACTCTCCTCCACTCACCGCTGCTGTTGAGTCATATCAAACAATCGGTAATGTAAACATGACGTAGTGTATCTTTATTTTGTCGATCTTACTAGCGTTATGTATGATCCAGCGAATAAGCACTGTCCTAGCAGGGAGAAAGGTTCACGGGTTCTAATCCCAGCTGAGTAATTTCTTTTTGTAATTTATTTTTATTTATTAAAGCATTAACAACTATTTTCACACATAATATTACATTAATAATAATAATGTTACATTATTGTATCAGTGATAAAGTATTTGAATAAACAGCTTCGCATTTCTGATGAGAAAAGTTGACTCCCCTCGGTGTACAGAGTGTGATCGTGTCGAGGATATCCATCATATGTTGACGGAATGTGTTCAGATCGAGGCCGAAAGGTATGAGTATTTTTCAAAATTTGAACTGAATAGCTCACAAATTGGTGTTTTTAACAGCATTCTTGCTTCTCCGTCCTCGGAGGAGGCAAGGTTTTTGTACAAACTAGTTGATTTATATTTATATAGAAGATAAATAGAATAGAATAGAATCTTGTGATTTTGTGTGAACGATAGGGGTGACATTGTCTTTATCTGACAAAACCCTTTTATAAAATAAAGATAAAAAAAAAAAAAAAAAGTATTTGAATAAAACAAATATGAAATTCGACTAGGTAATTTTATTTCCTACTAACAAAATCACATTTTTTTTCTGCAACTTCATCACTTACAGTTTTATTAAGGTTATAGCTTAAGAATTCGTTTTCGTGAAGAAAAGAGTATTGAAGCTAAACCTCAACAAAAATTAATATTCAACTTGCCTACAAGGCAGTAGATATATAGTTTATAATAACAAAAGAATAAGTTATAGATAAATATCACAATTTTACACATAACAATATTAAATTATACTTGTTAAGCCTTAGAATCGATGAACTCCATTTGTCTTCCGTATGAATCCATTATTTTCATACATTTGCATCACACGCTGATTCATTAATAACTTGCGATCGTCCACTGCGCGGCCGAGATTACACGTTACCCTCATTCCGAAATGATTCACCCATCCTTCACTAAAACCAAAATAACAAGATTAATATAATAAGGAACAAAAACTATGCACCACTAATAAAATGCATTACAATAGTTAAGCTTATCATTTAGATGATATGTTTACATTCTCAAAATAAATCATAAATTTAAAAACAGTGTTAATATTATATCATATATTGCGCAGCGCAACAATACACTGCCTCTCCTGCAAACTTATTATGTATTTGTATGCATGCCGAAAAAAGAAATCACAGTAAACTGCCGATACGGTAAGAACACACGAGCATCTTCGCTTATGATCTAGCAATGACAAACAGGTTGCTCATGAACACCGAACCGAATGAATCTAAACTAACTTCATTGCATTCAATTTTTGTATGTTATGGTCAATGACTATAAAAATGTTTGAAAACCAAAACATATCTAACAAAACTTCGTAGCTATTAGGCGACAGTTGGGCTCGAACCCGCGCCTTGCTACAGCAGGCAGACAGTGTTTCCGCTGCGCCACCAAGGCTTATGCTTTGGCTCGTGAAATCTGGGGGCACGGCAGTGCCCACACCAAGTCGAGCAAAAAAGCGTCACGGCCGTACCATCCTCTTCTCGAAGCAATTCAGACCATTTTCGACCCCCTGTAACTTCGTTGTGGATAAGACTAGAAGACTGAAATTTTCAGTAACCATGCAGGCATTGTAAAGACACGGTATATTTCAAATTTCATTCAATTTGAACCAGTATCGCCTGAAAACACGTGTAAATTCAATCGCCCGAAAACACATGTAAATTCAATTATATAGTGCGATGGCCAAGTCTCGATATATTTATATAAAATATTAAAGAATTTTAATATTGATATGCGTCACTATAAGATGCTGTTAATTATTACGTAACAACTTAATGCTTCGAGTACGGAAATTTCAGACACAATTGATTTTCAATTGTTATGGACCACGATCGTGGTCTTAGAGACTGGACGTATTAAGACAGAAAGTCGCTTAAGTAGAGACTGAATAAATTAATAACCGACTTGGTATTACATGGATCTCACAACTTTTTACCGCAGAACAACTAAGTTGCGAGACTTGGTTTTTTTGACAAGTATTGTTTTTGATGGGATTATGCTTGTTATCAGAGCAACAAGCGTAGTAGGGTATGCGGTATACGTCATTTGTGTCCATGTGTGAGTACACGAGCGGCCGCAAGCGACTTGTTTTCTGCGTTTTGTATTGACTATGCCTCCATATATAAACGTGAAAGTACTTGCAACTTTAGGCAAGCCACAGAGGTTCGATGCCCTTTGGTATGGTCATACATATTGATTGCGCTGACGGATCTAAAAAATAAAATGGTGGAAAAAAACTGTTTTTTGGGTGTTTTACCATACACGTGAAAGGGCGATGGATTTTTTTTTCTCGCCGATATCATCGGTCGGGTTATCTAGGATAGCTTTTTAAAAAATAGAAGGGGTTCAGCAATTCAACAATTCAGCAATCCGTTCGGGAAACATTATTTTTTTAAATGAAAAAAAATGTGGAATAATTAACAAGGGTGTATTATTTACAACAATAATATTATCGCAAAAAAAATTTAAAAATAAAAAAATTCGCGCTCGCTTTGCTCGCGCATTAAATACTTCAATTCTCTTATATTAAGGCCAATACTAGCAATTCACTAATTCAGCAATCCGTTTGGGAAACATAAATAAGATGGCCAATTTTGCTATAGTTCTGTGCCCCAACACGTTACAGCAATAATTTGTGCAACATACGAAAGGGAAAAGCATGTTTTTTAAACATGTATTTATACTATTCAATTCATAAAGCAGAGGTTTAAAAGTAATTCGCAATTTTGACATCACCATAAAATCTGCAATCATTACAAGTTTTCATGCGTAAATGAGTCGACATAAATCCTGGAACTGGTTCCATTTCATGCAAGGTAGTCGAGGGCTTGCTAAACGGGAACGCAGAGGTACTGTAGGTTATTATATTCTTGTAAGTGAGGAACGCCCAACAAAACAATATAACATAACAATAGCAATGACTGCATACAAGTAACAAGTCAAATGATAGACAGACAAATGACATAGAATCGGCATAAGGTATGGCCATCTAAAGAGATGACCTAAAAATATACCGATCCAATCTTCATGGACCAGGTAAACACTCATACTACGGACATTTTGTTTCAGTGCGAACTCCATGGTGAATAATAGAAAAAAGTAGTTATCACTAGTTCTCGCCATTTTCAAGTAGTTTCCCGTCGATAATTTCTTTGTTTTTGTTCACTTTGTTTCCGCTGCTTTAACAGTTATACAACTAATCGTGCTAATAATCATTAATTATCAAAAGATTTTCAACATATATCTCATTCGTGTAACAGCACATAGTCTGCGGCAAGAATAGGCCAAATCTTTTTTGTAATGAAAAAAAATGTGGAATAATTCACGAGGGTAACATTTACGACGAAGTGTACTGTGATATGCAGACCTTCATGGAGGATCGGGCATAACGCAACTTCTTTTTTATTCGGTCATTTCAAAGAAGATAATTCGAATATCAATTTAAAAGGTTTGAAATGGTATTCGATGTCAAGATTCGAAATGATTGAAAGTCTGGTCTCTGCTCTTGGATGTTTCGAATAAATTCACTGGCACAAACGATTTTATTGAAGAGTTTCTAACCCAATTTAAGGCTCAATGCATTTTAAAGGAACTCGAAGACGAACACAAATTAATTATAATACAGTCTGTACTAGCAAGTTCGGCCTTATCCTTTTATAAAACAATTATATCACAATGCAAGACCTTTGCCGACCTGAAAAATTTACTATTGGAGGAATTTCAATCATCAGTTAATTTCCAAGAAAAATTTTACAACCGACAACAACTTAATGACGAAAATTTACTCGAATACTTCTATGCCTTGCAAGAATTGGCAACAAAAGCAAAAGTTCCGGATGATATTTTTATCAGACAATGTATTAAGACCACACGTCCATTCTTTAAATCCAAGCTTGCAACATCACTACATAGTGATAAAAATAAATTAAAAGAACTGATCAAGCAGATGACGGAGCTATACGTTAAAACCCCAGAAAAGCAGCTTAATATAAGTTTAAATAATGGCAATGCAACAGTTCATTGCCACTGCAACCCTTCTGGAGACTCGACGTCACATTCGTCCTTTTTTATACCGGGTCGTGAACCACGCCGAGCAGAAGCAGAAACCCCGGTGTCGGAGGCAGGGACCTCCTCTGCAGGACCGTCACCAGGCGCAGAGCGTGTTGTGGGTGACCATAGCACGTCTAACTGGCGCCAGCGACCTGGATGCAATAATTCACCAGCCCCACGAGAAAGATACAACTTCCGTCCTAGACAAGCGCGGAACCAATCACAAAGCAACTCGGAAAACGCCAGGCGGCTCAGCTAAGAAGAACGGTAGAAGAGCCGTCTACACCATCCTCAGTTCCCCAAGTAGAAGAATTGGCTGGTAGCCAGAACCACATTACTCCAAACAGTCCAACAGAGGAAGAGGACATTAAAAAGAAGCTATTTAGCTACAAGAGCAAACCTTTGGTCATTCTACAATTAAATGAACCTAGCAATGTAAGGTGGTGGCTCTCATAGACACTGGTGCCGCTGTCTCGTGTATTTCGGCATCTATGTGCCATGTTTTAAATATCCCGATAAAATCTGCGCCACCAATCTCTCTTAGAGCAATTAATAATCAATTGTTTCAGGTTGCAGGTTACATGGAAACACCAATATTACTTCCTGGAGGATTATAAGTTACCTTCTGTGGAATGACAGTGTTAATTCTATCCTGTCCATTCATTCTCGGAAAAAATTTTCTTTATGAATTCAAAGTCTCTGCCGATTTTAATAATCAATGTTTAAGTCTACAGGGAACTTCTATTCCTTTCATAACCGAACAAGATCAAACAAGTTCGTCATTGGACGCGATTTATAGCGAAAAGTGACATAATAACGACTATGTTTATTTTTCAGAAGCAATGGACAATCTTGGAGTCGATATTTTTCAAAGTACCACTGAAAGTTCTTTTATAATCAATGATGAGTTAATTAATAATCAGAGGACGACACTGCATGACTTGTTAATAAAATTTCAAGATATTCTTATGTGGTGAAAAAACTCTCATCTTCTTTGCAGATGTTGTTCATGCTTATCGGATGAAGCGTTTGATCTTGAGATAATGACACTTGTTTGCTCAACATATTTTCATCCTGCGTTGTGTTGAATCTTTCCATTATGTTCTGTATTCTTTTATGTTTCAGATCTTGAAATAATTAAAATATAATGTGTTTAAAGAGTAAGTAAGTTATCGATGTGATAAAGAAAGATGTCACAGACGTATTTATGTTTTATGGTACCTAATCTTTTTTTTCTTTCATTGGGGTTTGTGATTGATTTATTTATCAATCTTCTTGGCATAAAAGGGGCGGTGGAATGCTAATGCCAATTGATTTACCTTTGCCTAATTAAAAGGAAAAAAAATGGTTGTTTGTTGATGGCATTCAATACGTCAGTCATGTCACTGTCATGTCATAGCAAAAATTTTCTTTGTGTAATTTTTCTAAATGTTATTAAAAATAGTTGTTTTTTTTTTCAGGTGATGTTAAATAAAAACATCCCTGGGCTGTTATTTAGTTTTTTAATGAAGTGATATTAATGTTTATGTATGTTCTGTTCTTAGTGAAACGAAGACAACGTAGGATTGTGAATGGAAGAATGCGGGAAATCTCCGGCTCGGTTCTGCCCTTCGTTTGTGTTAGTGAATATGATGGGCGTCCGAAGCTGAGCATCCTAACCTCTTCCATCGTAAGCTGAGGCCCGCGCCGTGCAGCAGCAAGTTTATAAGCCATATCAAGGCGCTGGTGCTACGCCGCGAGTTTCAAGCCCTTATTTATACGGAGTGCTACATTACAGGTGCAGAAGTTTCAATGGAAGGACCATGGAAAGGGGAGAGTGACATGGTTTACGTCCCCTCTCAATGGCCCTCCTTTGTTATTGGCCTCTTTTCATTAATTTTCTTTACAGCGGGGTCCGCATAGGAAAATCTCCCTTTTTACAATTAAGGAGGGGAGGAGGGTTTATGTTGGCCCTCATACTCAGTGGTCCTCCTCCTCTTAGGCCATAACTTGGGCACTCCGACAAAATATGCATGTGAGGGAAAGGTCTATGCAATTTTGTGCACTCACATGTTATGTCATATGGGCATACAGTGATAAGGGCATTATGTTAATAAGGACGTTATGGTAATAAGGACATTATGGTAATATAGGGCATTATGGGAATGCAAGTAAAGGTGCAATGTAAGGAAATGCACATGCATATAAATTATATAGCAATTTTAACTAATGCTTTGATTCAGATTTTTTTTATTGTGTTATGATCTGTTTTACTTTTTAGGGTTCCGTAGTAATCTACGAACCCTTATAGTTTCGCCATGTCCGTCTGTCCGTCTGTCCGTCTGTCCGTCTGTCCGCGGGTTTCCTAAGATACCTTTGGTACTACAGAGCTGAAATTTGGCATGATTATACATATGAATCACGCCGACAGAACTGTAGAGTAAAATCTTAGAAAAAATTTTTTTTTCGGGTGTCTCTCATAGACGTGAAAGGGCGATAAATTTTTTTTTTCTCGCCAATATTTTTGAGTGGGGTGTCATAGGATAGCATATTAAAAGATATAAGGGGTTTACTATGAACGTTTTTCGATTCAGCACTCCGTTTGCGAAATATAAATTTTTAAATTGAAAATTTTTGTCAAACACAAGTGTCCCCCCCCCCTCTACCTGCTAAACGGTTGTTTCTAAAAACGTGGAAAAATTTACGTTGGTAGAATATATAACGAAATTAAAAGGAAAACTATCACACATAACTTGGTCCTTCAAGTTTGTGAGTAATAGTCGACCAAGTGCCAAACACTGTTGGGATTAATAAGAATATATTTACTAATATAAGATCCTTGGCACTACAGAGCTGAAATTTGGCATGGTCATAGATATTGATTGCGCCGACAGATATAAAATATAAAATTTTGGGAAAAACATTTTTTCGGATGTTTTTCATATACGTGAAAGGGCGATGGATTTTTTTTTCTCGCCGATACCACCGAATTGAATGTCATAGGATAGATTTTTAAAATATAGAAGGGGTTTACTAAGAACGTTTTTCGATTCAGCACTCCGTTTGAGAAAAAAATACTTTTAAAGTGAATTTTTTTGTTAAAAACAAGTTACCGGGGGGGACACTACCAGCTAAACGGTTGTTTCTAAAAATGTGAAAAAATTCACGGTTATAGAATATACAACGAAATTAAAAGAAAAACTATCACACATAAGTTGGCCCTTCAAGTTTGCGATTAATAGTCGACCAAACGTTTTTGGGATTAATAAAAATATATTAACGTGGAACAAGGTTCCACGCTAAAAGTGAGGGGAGGTCGAAAGCCAAACTGTAATATATTGACATTTTAGGTGTCGTTAAATAGTTTTTTGGGGGTGTTAATTACGAAAGTGACATCAATATTATTTTAACAGCAGGTTGATATTATCTCTAACAGTAATATTGCCGTAAAAAAAAAACAAAAAAAAATACACGCTCGCTTCGGTCGCGATATTTATACTTACATTCGGTTGTATTTAGACCAAAACAAAATTTATTTATCGAAAATGTTAAAATCAACTTGTGAAGTGTTAGTGTTACAAACATTGACTGGAACCCTCAATGGTGCAACCTTTTCATCTGTGGGTATGGGAAATTTACAGTCAATTATAGGAAAACTGTAGGTAGGGTCTGCAAGATATGTAGGGCCATGCCACCATAGCTGACATGGTTGTAACTTTTGAGGTGAAATTCCTCTTGATAATATATCTGCAGGATTTTCAGAAGTTTTAACATAACACCACAGAAAATCTTTGGTAAGTTCCTTTATGGCTTTTATTCTGTTGGATACATAGGCTCCTTTGATTTTTTCAGAATTTAACCATGCAAGTACTATTTGGGAATCAGAGTGCAATGTCACTTTGAATGGGAAACGAAATGTAAGAGTATTATAGACTCTATGAGCTAGTTCTGCCAGCAACTTGGCACTATTAAGTTCAAGATTAGGAATAGTGAGGGATTTATTTAGTGGGGCAACTCGAGATTTGGAACACAATAGGTTCACCTTTAGACTACCATCTTTATAGAATACACGGAGGTAGACACATGCACCTATAGCTTTTAGTGATGCGTCTGAAAAGCCTACTAACTCTATTGACTTTATATCCTCCTCTATAACACCTCTCACTGTTTTGATAGTGCCCATCTTATTCAAATCAAAAATAAATCTCTTCCATTCATCAAGTTGGTGATGGGGTAATATGGTGTCCCATTCTACCTTGGAATGCCATAGCCCTTGCATGAAGAGCTTAGCCTTAACGACAATAGGCCCAATTAACCCAAGGGGGTCAAATATTTTTCCTATGTAGCTTAATATTTTTCTTTTTGTATTGAGTTCCTGGACATTGGCCAAAGGACTTGTGAAGGTAAAAGAATCGGTAAGTAGACTATATTTTAAACCTAATGTTTTAATTATGTTATCTTTGTTCAGGTTAATTTCTTCAAAATATTTTTGTTTTACAGGTATATCATCAAGCAACTCATTGGAGCTGGAGCACCATTTATGCAGCTTAAAACTTCCCAATTTTAATAAATCTATAAGTTCTTTTTTCAGGATGTGAAGCTGATCTAGGTCATCGGATCCTCCAATATAGTCATCTATGTAAGTGTTTTTAATTATAGCATCTGCTGCAAGAGGATATTTTTCCCGATACCTAAGTGCCAACCCTAACAGGCAGCGGGTTGCTAAGAACGTAGAAGCCTTCAAACCATAGGTTATCGTCTGAAGCTGCAAGCAACTGATGGGCTTAGTCGGGTCATCTCTCCACAATATATTTTGCAGGGAGGTTTGATTTTGATTAATATTAACCTAACGGAACATTTTTTCAATGTCACACATAAGAGTATGACGGTAAGTTCTAAACAGTGTAAGTATATCGAATAGCTCATTTTGGACTATGGGCCTGTAGCGACCTATCTAGCATATATGTAGGTATAGTGAGGAACGTGCGCAAGCGGCTCGACTCGCGGATTCAGTCGTCCTGCCTTCGCCCGTCGCGCACACACGCGTTAGCGATTTCATAAATCTTCCGACCATCAATTGTAACAATTTTGTGTGTTTTAAATATATCCGGACTTTCGTGAACTGAACTTAATCGTTTCACTTGAACTCCCTCCTTCTGTGACGTTTAAGAACATTAAACCTACATTATTAAATCTACATTGGTGACCCAGTTAGTGAAATAGTTCAGTGGACAGTGTACATTGCGGGGCGGCTCAATTTCGTGCGCGCGACGGGACCCTGTCGGAAAAATATACGTTTACATTAACTGTTCGAGTAAACAGCCATGCCGAAACCGGAAGACGAAAAACCTGACATCCTCCTGATTTCAGTCTCTGCAAGGATTCCGGAGTTCTGGACTGATCAGCCCAACCTATGGTTCAAGCAATTCGAAGCCGCAGTCTCACCTCAGAAACCATCGGACGTTAACAAATTTCAACTGCTTATCTCCAAACTTGGGAAGCAGGTTATTCAGCAAATAGCTGACATTTTGGAAAACCCGCCGGAAACCGAAAAATACGCACTCGCTAAAGAAAGATTACTGCACGTTTACGAAGAGTCTGAAAACAAAAGATTGCAGAAATTAATAAGCGATATGCAGCTAGGGGACCAAAAGCCATCGCAGCTCTGGCGGCGGATGAGCACCCTGGCAGGAACAAGGATGCCCCAGGAGACGCTGTTAGTTTTGTGGCAAAACCATCTGCCCGTGGCGGTACGCACTGTCCTGGCAGCTACGGCAATCAAGGACGCTGAGACCCTAGCGGACGTAGCGGACAAGGTCATCGAGACAAGCAAGCCTCTGGAGTTAGCGGCCGTCACACCGAACGAATCTAGCAATCTAGTCGACGCCGTGGCTAAACTGACGCTGGAAGTGGCAGAGATACGCAAGTGGAGAGAAGGCGCGAGAAAACCACAAAGGGCAAGCAATGGATCGCGCAACTCAAGTCGGCGCGGCAGACGTTCCAGTTCACGTAAGGGAAACCGACCATATTGTTACTACCACTACCGTTTCAAGGATGAGGCTCGAAAATGCCGTGAACCGTGTTCCTGGGCGGAAAAGAAACAGGAAAACTAGACGCCGTGCGGTCAGCGACGGTTAACTGCATGGAAGGTAACAGCCGTCGATTATGTGTTTTCGATAGGAATAGTAATCTAAACTTTTTAGTCGACACGGGAGCTTATGTTTCCGTAATACCTGTCAATTTAATTAAACGCAAAATGCAGGCAAATGTTAATACAGAAAATAATTTTTCCTTGTACGCCGCGAACGGCACTAAAATAAATACTTACGGCACATGTTCATTGTTACTAGATATCAAATTAAGACGAGCATTTCGATGGAATTTTATAATAGCAGAGGTCAGTCAACCAATTTTAGGAGCCGATTTTTTAAGCCATTTTGGATTGATTGTTGACCTAAGCTCCAAGCGTTTAATCGATAAGATAACAAATTTGAATGTAGTAGCCAGCATAAAAAAATGTAACATAACGACTGTAAAAACAATTGACGAAAATAATCCTTATCGTGACTTATTAGGCGAATTTATAGAAATTACCAAACCACAATGTTTTCGAGACACCCCACAGCACACCGTCAGACACCATATTGAAACATCAGGACCGCCGGTGTACGCAAAAGCGAGACCCCTACCACCCGATCGCTTCAAAAAGGTAAGAGAAGAATTTCAGTTAATGCAGGATTTAGGGATATGTAGGCCTTCTAAAAGCGCGTGGGCGAGCCCGCTTCACGTGGTACCGAAAAAGGATGGGAGCATTCGACCGTGCGGTGACTACCGGCAGCTCAACGCCGTCACCAAACCCGACAGATACCCAATTCCGAGACTCCACGACTTTACATACCTACTCGCAGGTAAAAAGATTTTCTCTCGCATAGACATTAATCGAGCGTACCACTATATCCCTATAGATCCCGCCGACGTAGAGAAAACTGCGATAATCACACCCTTCGGGTTGTTCGAGTTTACGCGCATGACGTTTGGCCTTCGAAATGCGGCACAAACATTTCAACGTTTTATGCACCACACTGTTTTACAAGGCCTAGATTTTCTTTTTTCCTTCGTTGATGATGCCATAATTGCTAGTAATAGCGAGGAAGAACATCGAGAGCATCTACGACTTTTATTCGAGCGTTTACAAAGGTACGGGCTAACTATTAACCTTAACAAATGTTGTTTCGGCGTTCAGGAGCTTGACTTTGTGGGTTATCACGTTTCTACCGATGGCATCAAACCGATGACAGACAAGGTGAGTGCTATCAAGGAATTTCCCAAGCCAACAAATGTAAACGAGCTTCGCAGATTTCTAGGGATGGTGAATTTTTATCGAGCTCACATTCCACACGCAGTCGACAGTCAGGCAATTCTATCAAGGTATTTACATAACGCAAAAAAAAACGATCGCACGCCGATCGGTTGGACGCCAGACGCTGAGGCAGCGTTCAACGAATGTAAGTTGCAATTGGAGAAGGCTGTCACGTTAGCACACCCGTGTGCTAATTCGACGTTATCGCTTATGTGTGACGCCTCGGATACGTGCGTGGGAGCCGTGCTACAACAACTTGAAAAAGGTTTGTGGCGCCCCCTAGGTTATTTTTCGAAAGCCTTATCCGCAACTCAAAAACGCTATAGCACATATGATCGCGAACTTCTAGCTATTTACATGGCCATCAGGCATTTTCGCAAATTGTTCGAGGGCAGGCCTTTAACTGTATACACCGATCATCGCCCGTTAGTATACGCCTTTACAAAGCTATCTAGCGATGGTGAAACACCGCGTAGGACCAGACAGTTGTTATTCATTAGCGAATTTACGACCGACATAAGACACGTTAAAGGTAACGACAACGTAGTAGCAGACACGTTATCGCGCGTCGCGACAATTTCTTGCCCCACGAACATTGATTACGAACAATTAGCAGAATCGCAAAAGTTAGACGACTGTTTAAAACAATATAGATTGTCAAATGACTATTCGGAAAGTAAAATTGTATTAAAATCAATTATATTGCCAAATTGTAACGCGAAGATTATTTGCGAAACCTCAACGTCACGAGTTAGACCTTACTTGACAGAAAACTATAGACGCATAGCTTTCAATAGTGTGCACGAACTTAGCCACCCCGGCATTAAAGCCACACGCAAACTGGTAGCACAACGGTTCTTTTGGCCCGGCATGAATGCTGATATAAACAGATGGACAAGGGCTTGCATTCCATGTCAACGTTCGAAAATTGGTAAACACACTATATCTGAATATGGACAATTTCAAAGTGCAGGTAGGTTCGAGCATATACACGTAGACATCGTGGGACCGCTGCCCATATCGGAAGAAGGATATAGATATTGCGTCACTGTCATCGATCGAGCAACACGTTGGCCAGAAGCATTCCCTATTAAAGATATAACCGCGGATACAGTTGCCAAGGTAATTTACGATGGTTGGATATGCCGTTTCGGGTGTCCAAACCGACTTACGTCAGATCAAGGACGTCAGTTTGAAAGCCATCTATTCACGAATTTACTTAAATACCTAGGTATTAAAAAACTTCGAACTACAAGTTATCACGCGCAGGCCAACGGGTTGGTCGAGCGATGGCATAGGTCAATGAAAGCTTCGTTGATGGCTCGTCTAGACACCAGGTCATGGGTCGACGAGTTACCATCAGTACTGTTTGGATTACGAGCGGCAGGGCGCAGCGACAACGGCGTCAGTGCCGCGGAATATACTTACGGTAAACCCCTACGGTTGCCGTGCGAGTTTTTTTCCTCCACTGAGTCAGCGCTTGGGGAAGTTGAGGTACAGCACATTCGTGACGTCATTCAAAAATTAAAGCCAATTCCTAACGAACATCGCGATAACAGAAAATGGTTTGTACATCCAGACATTAAGTCGTGTACACACGTATTTGTTAGGGACGATACAGTGCGAAAACCATTGAAACCACCCTATGACGGTCCCTATCAAGTCCTTAAGAGGGATTCAAAGGTTTTCCAACTGCAATTACCTAATCGCAAAAGTAACGTTTCAATAGATCGGCTAAAACCAGCCTACATTTTAAACGACTCGGATGACGTCAGCGCACCAACGATACCCGGCGCGGGCAACGTGAGCGAAAGACACAGCGAAATCGCCGACCCAGAAATTAAAACGTCGAGAAGCGGACGTCGCATAAAAATGCCTGTTCGTTTTAGGTAAGAATTTAGTAATAGGTAAGCATTTAAATTTTAATAAGAATCTAGGTGCATTGGTCCGGTGTTCACTTTCGACAGACACATCGCAGCGTCAAAGCAAATAACGTGAAAATCGTCTGTAATATTAAAAATTACAATGGGTAACTATAATACCAAGAATGAAGAAGTTATAATAGCCCAGGCAGGAGTCAACCAACAGGTCGACGAGATAAGGGTCAAAGTCGAATTGTACGGCATGATGTTAACAGTAGGAGCAGTCTGCTTCGTGCTACTCATTTGCTGTCTTTGTGGACGAGGATGTTGCAATCGCGTCAAAAAGTACTGCGACAGAAAAGTAAGTGACATGTTCAATAATGCAGCCATGTCCAACTTGCCAATGCCCACGGGAATTCCACCAGATTCGAAGATCAACGTACCTAAACAGGTAGTCTTAGTATAAGTTTTGTTTTTTTGTCAACTTCGTTTTTTAGTATTAGAAGACAGTCACGAAAGCAATTAGTCAAATATTTTTACAGTCACCAGTTCAATAAACACTAATTATGTCCTATTAAAATGTAAACTTACCATTAACTTACTTGCTGTACCTATACAGTATACGCAATACATTTATTAATAGTCCAGTGTACTTACCATACTGTGTTATTGTCATACATATACTTAGCATTTGGGTGAGGTATACTTGAGATGTGTTTTTCAACTGCATTATGTCGATTAAGCCTAGAGTATAATGGAATAAATGTAGCAATTGTTAATGATATTTTGTGAAAATATTTTTGTGTATCGAACCCAAGACCTTAGATAGTAAGCCACCAAGTTAACCACTGAGTCATGTGAGTAATATTGTATTTTATAAACACTCAGTTGAATGTAACAAGTACTCGTGTTATCATATTGTTTTGCATTCCATACAATGATTACGCAACGCAGGGTGTAGAATAGCAAGGCCAGGTCTAGCGTGTAGCAAGTTGCTTTATTATAGAAAGTTTGTAATTCGAAATTATTGTGTAAAATTTGGATTGTTGTTTTTCTCTTTGTACCAAATTTTAGGGGGGTATGATGTAGCGACCTATCTAGCATATATGTAGGTATAGTGAGGAACGTGCGCAAGCGGCTCGACTCGCGGATTCAGTCGTCCTGCCTTCGCCCGTCGCGCACACACGCGTTAGCGATTTCATAAATCTTCCGACCATCAATTGTAACAATTTTGTGTGTTTCAAATATATCCGGACTTTCGTGAACTGAACTTAATCGTTTCACTTGAACTCCCTCCTTCTGTGACGTTTAAGAACATTAAACCTACATTATTAAATCTACAGGCCCATTTAACATGACAACATTCAAAGAAACTTTATTTTTTGATTTTAAGCTTCCGTTAAAAACTACACGCAGTTTGGTAGTTTTGCTGTCTTCATTAAGTACAGCATGGTGGGATAGAAAGTATACAGGATCACTATAAACATTGTATTGAGATATATCTACAATTTTTGCATGTCCTAGTCTTAAGTATTCTTCAATGAATTCCTTATATTTAGTAAAAAGTTGTGGATTCTTTTTAAAAGAATTTTCTAAAGAATGAAATCTTTGCAGGGCGACAGAAAAGGAATCACCCAAATTCAACTCTTCCATAGGGGATTTTAAGGGCATCTCAACAGTGAATCTATTTTCAGTTAATTTGGCTGAACCAGTAAAATATTCTTCAGCTCTTTTAAATTCATTGGATACCCCTTCCGTGGCCTCTGGAATTTTTTCAGCTAACCAAAACTGATTCATGATATTGGTTAAGTCACCTTGAGAATCTTCCTGCATTACAAAATTGCTCACTAAAGTAATGCTTTGGGACTTTTGTTGACAGTTTATTGAACCACCAATAACATATCCAAACAATGTATTTTGTAGTACTGGGCCATCACATAACTTAATCTGACCCTCAACTAAAATATTAAAATAGCAATCTGCACCTAGCAACAAAGAAATTTCTGAAGGGACATTGAACTCCACATCAGCCAGCTGAATATTTTTAGGCATATCAATATTTTTAACATCAAAATAATTTTAAGGAAGTTTGGTGGTTATAGTATCCACCACATGACATTTTAGTTTTAATTTTGCTTCATTATAGCAGGAAGAAATAGTAAGTTTAACACTTTTGTCAATTTTGGTAGGTTGGTTGCCAACAGCAATTATTTTAGTGTTATCAGGTTTGTAAACTCAATTTTTCTGCTAAAGATGAAGTTATAAGGGAAACTTAACTGCCGCTGTCTAATAATGCTTTTGCAAATAAATGCTGACCATTTTTATCTGAAATTTTAACTTTTACTGTTGGCAACAAAACACTGCCAGAAGTTTGAAGATTCGAATGCAAGGACACAACTTCCTTGTCATCCATGCCATGCAGAAGGGTATTGTGCTTTTGAGAACACACCTTACATTTAAAATTGAATTTACATTCATCATTGTGTGCTTTCAAACAAAGTTTGCGAAGATTTTTATCTTTGACACACTGTATTCGTTCCGCAATGGGTGCAGTTTTGTATTTCGGACACATATAAATTGGGTGATCAGTTTTTTCACAATAGACACATAGGGTCTGCTTCTTATTTTGAGTGGCCACATTGGTGACCTTAAATTTAGACTCATAGGAACCTTTTGGTTGAGGACTATCCTCGAGAGCTATTGCCCTTTTCTCTAAAAATGTCAAAAATTCAGCCAAAGTATGTATTTTATCGGGGTCCACCTTATCGAGATGGTAAGCCCTATTTGTGTAAGAGTCAAGCTTTCTAGACAAAATTGAAATAAGTAACATATCCCAGGTATCTGTGGGCTGTTCTAGATTTTTCAAAGCATGGAGCTGTTGCTGAATCTGTGAATTGAAATTCCTGAGAGCAATAGCGGTACCCTTCTGTATGACAGGAAGATCAAGTAAAATATTAATGTGATTGGTCACAAGACGAGCTTTGTTCTCGTATCTTTTTTTAAGTAGGGAAAGGGCCTCAGTGTAGGACTCATTTGTCAGTGGCAAATTAATTATTAGCCCTAGAGCCTCCTCAGACAAGTACTTCCTTAAATAATAAAGTTTTTGTACTTCGGATAAACTTTTGTTACCATCAATGATCGACATAAACATATCAATAAAGGGCTTATACTGAGTTAGGTCTTTTCCAGAATAAACAGCAAGTTCTATATTTGGTAATTTAGTATGTGAAAGCTTTTCTGAATTAATTTGAGGCACTTTCTCTTTGGACAATTGTTTAATTAATTTATTTAACGAGGCAAGCGTATTAAAATATTTGTTTTCTACCAGGTTTATGTCCTCATCATCATCTTCATCAATCTCTAAAATTTGCATTTGAATTTCTTCATAATCCTTAAAAACACTTTTAAGCTTTTCTCGTCTTGCTTCCAATTCATCCACCGTGGCAGTGAGATTTTCTTGTTGCATAACAACTACATTATTTATTCTTGTGAGAGAACCCTTAGCATAGGAATGGGTTTGTCTGAGCTTCTTTAACATCTCTTCATCTGCCATTGTGATTTTATGAAATAAATGAAATTACAGTACCTTATATAGTAAAAACCTGTTTCTGCAGTCTATAAATCCTTTATTGAACCACTGCAATCCGATTTCGTAATTCACTTATAGGACGCACTTATTCACTTTCTTTTAGGTAGGTGTTTCATACTTTCCGCACACAGCACTATTTATATTGTATTTTGATAGGTGACACACATTCCGATCTGAAGTAATGGCTCCGTTTCCCCGGCACCAATATCGTGGCAAACCCAAAGAATTGAAGCGGGCTCAGGCCTCCAAACATCCAACATCAATTTAGGTAGAAGTCCAGCGCCAACACCGCTCCCACGACGCGCGACGCCGCCGGCAAGTTTTGACAAGTTGCAGTTGCGATTGGAAAATAAGAAATTTCGACGAAAATTGCATGTCGCATCAGCGGAATGTCTAAAATTACTTCTCCACGTTATAGAGTGAAAGAAATGTCCATTGAAACTTGAAATAATTCACAAACGAACATAAATTTTCAGTTCAAAATTTGAAAGTTAGACCGACGCCATAGCACGCCGACAAAACTATTTTGCAAATTCACTTTTTCACTTTATAGAGTAAATATCCAGCAAGAAGGACCACTTTTGTTTGACACTATAGTAAATAATACCACTTTATATAGATAAAATGATAAATTTATTGTAGAATTACAATTTTACAAAGTAGGTCAAACTTTTCATTTACTTTTCTTCTAGGAAGTTAAAAATGGTGGCAGTGTTGCCAATTTATAAAAAACAAAAATACTAGTGTTGGATTTTGATTCCAACATTATGTTTTGCTTATGTAAAACTTAGTATAATTTTTTGAACAAAAATGACCTATTGATATTTAAGAGAGTAAATTAGCTATGAAACTAAATAGATATTTAAGTACAAGTAATAATTTATTTTAAAAAAAAAAGCAACTCAAAAAAAAAATTTGTCTTCTTCGCTGTCATCATCTTTGTCCTGGGTACCTACCATGATCGTTTAAAAGCATTTCTGTTTAGGATCCAAATTTGAACTGCTTCGCAATTGAAATGTTTTTTAAATTGGTACCATGATGGCACTGCTTTTGAACTGCTCAGTTGTCTATGGTCCATTTTTTTTCTTGGTTTCTCCATTTTCGATAGGCAAAAGTCTTCAGATCTTAAAGAATTAACATAACACGTAACTTGCACGTAACTGATCAGTCTGTTTCGCTTCCTAGTACAGCTTTGTCCCCTTCTGAATGACAGTTCAAGTCTAATGGTCGCCAAATGAGAATAATCAAAAAAGCGTTCGGAAACCATAATTCTGTTTATTTTAAGATTTTATTTTAAAAATATTTAGAGTTTCAATGTTATAAAGACTTGATTATCAAAGCTTATACAAAATATTAACTTTTATGTAATAGGTACGAAAAAATTAACCAAAATAACATGTAATCATAATCAAGTTCAGAAAAAAAGATTCTCTTGAATTACGTAAACAAGTACTTTGAACACACGCATTTTGATATATCAACAAAAACAATTTTTGATTTTTGTCTTTTTAACATTAAATTACTTTACTCTTCATTTTTAACAAAACATAATGATTGTATTTAAAACGTAGTGATTATATCCTCATTGATTGTACCATTTGTTCTAGAAGATAGTACCTATCTGGGTCCACTACTTACTGCAATGTTTGCTTTATGCTGTGTAGTTTTAAGTACCAAACTATGAATAATCTACTGAAATTCCCACCTAACACGACCCCGACCCACTGACCATTACAATTATACATCATTAAATCTACACTTGACGCATTTTTGCAATGAGTTAAAGTTTTGGTATTCAAGTTAAAATGACATGTTTTTGAGTAAGTACCTAACCTAATTTACATGGGAGAAAAACTGAAAGGTCTAATCCTGTCAAATTCCAGGGTCAGACAGGTCAGTTGGACTTTATAAAAATTGTGAGACTTTCAGTAAGTAATCTGTTTTTAATTTTTTTTTGTTACAGAATACTATTCATTTGCTATACAATATTTATCGGACTCATCTCATTAAGTGGCAAACATTAACTAACTAGGCAGTTGTCAGAGGCGAAATAAATAGAAAAGTAGATTTACTGCTTCAGGTCAGAAATAAATATATTTGATTTGATTAAACATCTACTTACTATAGGTACTTACCTATGCAAAGGTACTGATGACAATCCAGGCAATTTAATAATCAACCCAAATGAGCCATGCCATGATAAACAAAACAAACAAGAAAAATAAGTAAGTAAGCAAGATAAAAATAACATGATATATTCCACTTTTTTACCTACTGTTTCAATGCAAACAAACAAAATCATATGAAGTATAGTCATTGTTCTACTTGTATTGATGGTACAGATGGACCAAGTCTTAAAGAAATAAATGTGTTAGAAGAATATTGCAATCGACTTCATAAATTCTTACACAGATTATTTCCATTCTAACTTTCACAAGTACCTACTATTTAATTATGTCATATAGCTTGTTTATAGGTACTTACCTATTTTAAAATAATGATGTACATACATACTTCGACAATTTTTTCTTTGTAATCTAAAATATAGTAGGGTTCTCTTTGCTGTCATTAGCAGAATGTATAAATGAATTTTTACCTAGGTACTTACTTGACTGTAAGAAAATGATCTTAAGGTGGGTCATGGTTCAAATGATCAACTGCACAATAAGGGCTACTCGAGGGTGCAGAATGCAGTTTATTGAAAGAGCCGACCAGCAAACTAAGAGAAAAGGGTAGTGCTTACTAACAATAATTTGTGTTAAGTACTTAGTAATTGGGACTTATTTTGTTACAGATTACAAAGAGAAAATTAAATCTGTACCTAATTATTAGTAGTGCAGAGGCTGAAATAGAATTAATGAAGAAGGCAATTTCAATCAGAACCAGTAATCTGCCTTGGCTTGGTGCAGCTTCAAATAGGATTTACTGAAAGGCTACAAAATTACCACATTATGTACTCAACTCAGTGCTGTTACAAGATGTAATTGTGTGTTAAAGTGACAAATAAATGTTTTATCTATTTATCTTTGTTAATGAAGTAAATGAAAAGTTTTACAACTTAAAAACCTATTATACACCTATAAGCCTCAAAGGGGTAGACATAGACAGAGTGTCACGGTTCTTAAGGTTTTTATAATAAAACTCGCCGTTATTGTAAAACTTTCATGTAAGAACTTAAGATATTAGAATTGTCTACAATACAAATTGAATATGCAAAGAAGTAGTATTATATAAATCTTTACAATTAATAAAGAAGTATTAAGTTTAAACATCTATTTTTCTTAATTCAAAGGTTTATCAACAGCAGTTAAATATTATTTATTTATGGGATATACTTACAGCATTCAATCATGAGCACTATTTTCTCACATTCAAATTCTGATAATCATGAATAAGTTTAAATGATGTAGTAGGTAAGTACAGTGGTGTGAGGGGTGCTGCAATGATATGATATGTTCAACATACAAAAAAAGACCCTCTTGGTGCTAATACCATCTGTTACAGTAAAGTAAGCCTAGGAAGATTTGGCAGATGGTACCTATGTTCTTTGTTTTTCTTTCACTAGTAGGTATACCTTAGAGCAATTAAAATTCCAAAATATTTTGATCAATAAATTTATTATAGTGTTTAACATTATCAATGTTGGTGAGTATTTTGATAATATTGGGAAAAACCATAGCAGCTGAAGAGGTCCTTACATGCAATCTGCTCCAATAGGCATCTGTAGCTGGAAGATGATTCAATCCAAATCTAAAACATAAAAAATAAATTACCTAAGTATCTGCTTAAATGAATAAATTAGTACAGAATTCAATCTATGTACAGTCAAGAATACGTCAAGCTTGACACTTTGGACTTTGGACCGGCCCTGCATTGTATGGCGCGTGGTATAAATAAGAGCTCAGCTTAAACTGGTAGTGTCAAGTGTGACGTGCTCTCGACTGTACCTACATACCTACCTACCTCCTACATAATGTAACCAATATTACAAAGGGAGAAAGATTTGATTAAGTTAAGTATTCGTTTCAATTTTCAATGTATGCTCCAAAACCACTAAACCAATTTTGATGAAATTAGATACAGAGTATTGGTCCTGGATTGGGAATGAAAATAGGCTGCTTTATATCCCACTGCTGGACACGATATAAAGCTTACCCCTCGCAGGCTGAATCTATACTGTCATACTAAAGTCAAAATATATGCCTCGTGGGCTGAATCTATACTATCATACTAAAGTCAAACAAAATATATGTAGGGTAGGGACCTAGTTATTTTATTGTTTGTTTGAATTAAAGGCACTAAACCGATTTTGATAAAATAGATCAAACTTTGGGAATGAATAAAAGCTTACTTTTTATCCCACTGCTAGGCAAAACACAACTTGTAGTCAATGCGAGCAGAGCAACAGAAGAAAGCTCAGTTTGTTTGTTTTACTTAATTGAATGGATAGGCTCCGTGGAAAGTCGTAGACACTAATGGTTAATTTCCTCAAAATTTACTTATGGTCACAAAATCTGATAATGATAAGTTATGAACTTACATAAAAATGCCAGCGTGAGAGTCAACTCTAAGACGAATATTATAGGTCAGCGCTATATCGCGCGTCGTTAATAACAAAGACACAGTTTGCTATTGTAACACGGAGTCTTCACTGAGTTTAAGAGCATCTTTTACAGTATTCAAGGGGCAAGGAGGCTTCATTCAAAATTGCATCAGCATCACATTCCTTGAACATCTGAAAAATAAAGTACGCATGCGTTTTTATATGCACACGTCATGAGCATTACTTATAAAATAAACCACATAATAATATTCCAGTTTTACTTACTTCCACATTTTGTTCTATTAGTATCCAATTTCACTTCACTTTATGTTATTTTGCTAAAAAAATAATTTGAACCGCCATATTTGTTTTGACAATTTTGACATTTCAGCGATCAAAATTGAATGAAAAAAAAAAAATTGTCGCTGGTCTGCCTTTGAATCGCAACAGCGCCAAAATTGAATCGCTTATAAGCCATCATGGTACGAAAAAGCGTTGCAGACTTGTTTGGGTCTAAATTGGATCGCGCTAAGCGATCATGGTAAGCCTCCTGAAGATGAAACATATTTTTTTTATTTTATTCAATACAAGAAACTCCAAATCAAAAGTGATAAAAAGGTACATACTATTTGAGGTGCAGCTGTTTTGTGTAACCTTTTGACTCCTTTTGTAATGACATACGAGTCACTTTCTAAAAAATGCTTGGAGCAAAAGACACTACTTTGCGACGGCTAGAAAAAATCTACACATCTTTGACGTGCGACCACGTATGTCCACTGTCCACATCGCACAGGATCTCTAGGAAAACTAAAAATCCAATAAAACTTTATGTTTGTAAACGTCACGCACGTTAAATTTTTTATTAATTCAATTTTATATGATTAATGGTTTTGCCATAATACCTTTAATGTAAGTATAGAAAACAGAATTAATATATATACTCTTTACACTTAAATTTTATAACACAGATGAAAATAAAAAAAAAAAACAATAGAAAAAAAAAGCGTCTCTATTTGTTTTAGAACAGAGTCACTGCATAACCCGAACAAATGATGTTGAAATACAACGGTATGGATTTGTAAGTTCCGCTAGTGTCTATTCAATTTAAAGGGTTATACTCTCGCCGAATGTTATTAAATTAAACTAAAAAAATGTTTTATAACCTTTTCTTGGCCAAATACCAAGATAATTTCAATTCACATATAATAATTACAAAACTACTTATTTAAAAAATGTCATTCCATATTCCTTTAATGTTCTGGAGGTGTGATTTTTACAATTTTTCACTGCGCACTGAGGCATGGTTACTTTCGGAACGAACGAATGCTACTAAACAAAAAGACAACCCAAAACGTCAAGTGGGTGATCATTTAGTGAGGGAACTTTTTTGTTGTGGATTGTGTATCTAGTTCTTTATAGTTGATCAAAGGAATAATATAATAATATCAAGCTGCTGCTAAAGCAGGTCGCGTGGTGATCGTGTATAATATTGATGTCATTTTCGTAATAAGCACCCGCAAAAACCTATTAAACGACACCTGAAATGTCAATATGTTACAGCTTGGCTTTTGACTCGCCTCACTTTTAGCGTGGAACCTTGTATGGCAGCCATTTTGGATAAGGGCACATTTTGTCATAAATGTTACCCTCGTGAATTATTCCACATTTTTTTTAATTACAAAAATTAATGTTTCCCAAACGAATTGCTGAATTAGTGAAAAGCTAGTGTTGGCCTAAAAATAACAGAATTGAAGTGTTTAAGGTGCGAGCAAAGCGAGCGCGAATTGTTTTTTTTGTAATATTTTTTTGGTTATTTTTCGTATTTTTTTAGCGATATTAATATTGTTAGGAATAATATAATAATATCGAGCTGCTGCTAAAGAAGATCGCATGGTGATCAGGTATAATTTTGGTGTCATTTTCGTAACTAGCACCCCCAAAAACCTATTAAACGACACCTGAAAGGTCAATATATTACAGTTTGGCTTTCGGCTCGCCTCACTTTTAGCGTGGAACCTTGTATGGCAGCCATTTTGGAATAGGGTACATTTCGTCGTAATGCTACTCTCGTGAATTATTCCACATTTTTTTTCATTATAAAAATTAATGTTTCCCAAATGGATTGCTGAATTAGTGAATTACTAGTTTTGGCTTAAATATAAGAGAATGGAAGTATTTAATGCGCGAGCGAAGCGAGCGCGAATTTTTGTTTATTTTTTAAATTTTTTTGTTTTTTATTTTTTATTTTTACTTTTTTTGCGATAATATTATTGTTGGAAATAATATACCCTTGTGAATTATTCCACATTTTGTTGGTTATTTTAAAAATTAATGTTTCCCGAACGGATTGCTGAATTGTTGAATTGCTGAACTCCTTTTTTTTAAAAAAAAGCTATCCTAGATAACTCATCCGATGATATCGGCGCGAAAAAAAACATCCATCGCCCTTTCACGTGTATGGTAAAACACCCGAAAATCAGTTTTTTTCCACAATTTTATTTTTTAGATCTGTCAGCGCAATCAATATGTAGTCGACAGAGGGCCAACTTATGTGTTATTGTTTTCCTTTTTATTTCTTTGTGTTTTCTATCATCGTGAATTTTCCCACATTTTTAAAAACAATCGTTTTGCTGGGAGTGCGGGACACTTGTTTTTTAAAAAAAATTCATTTAAAAAATTAATTTTTCGAAAACGGAGTGCTTAATCGAAAAACGTTCTTTGAAAACGCCTTCTATCTTTTAAAACGCTATCCTATGACATCTCATTTGATGACATCAGCGAGAAAAAAAAATCCATTGCCCTTTCACGTGCATGGGAAACATCCGAAAATTTTTTTTTCACCATCGTATTTTTTCAATCTGTTGGCGCAATCAATATGTATGACCGTTCCAAATTTCACCTTTGTAGTACCAAGGATCTAATATAAGTAAAATATTCTTATTAATTCCAACTAAGTTTGGCACTTGGTCGACTATCACTCGCGAACTTGAAGAGCTATCTTATGTGTGATAGTTTTTCTTTTAATTTCGTTGTATATACTACCACTGTGAATTTTTTCAAATTTTTAGAAACAACCATTTAGCTGGTAGAGGGGGGGACACTCGTGTTTGACAAAAATTTTCACTTTCAAAATTAATTTTTTGCAAACGGAGTGCTGAATCGAAAAACGTTCTTAGTAAACCCCTTTTTGTTTTAAAAAGCTGTCCTATGATACCCCATTTGATGATATAGGCGAGAAAAAAAAATTCATCGCCCTTTCACGTCTATGGGAGACACCCGAAATAAAAAAATCTAAGATCTGGTGGCGTTGTTTATATGTATGACCATGCCAAATTTCAGCTCTGTAGTACCAAGGGTTTCTTAGGAAACCCGCGGACAGACGGACATGACGAAACTATAAGGGTTCGTAGATTACTACGGAACCCAAAAAAGAGACAATAAAAGTGTTAAGCGAGTTTTTACCTACCTAAAAGAAATCTAGGTTATCTAAGGACCTATGCTTAGTGGTTCAGTGTTTAATATAGTATAGACTGGACAATGGTGCTAACGCGTTCACGTGCGAATAGTGCTGGATACTTGTATTCGCCCAGAATGGAGCGGGGCCGCAATGATGATGACGAACCGGAATCGCGCGCCGCTTCACCACCGGCGCCGCTGCCGCTGCCTTTCGCTACGTTGACGCCATTGATAATCACCGACCAGCAATTGTCTTTTCTACTATCACGGGTTGGCAATAACACGCCTACTCAGTTACCCTCAAGCAGTAACAGCAATTTTGCAAAATGCACTGCTCATTTCGACGGGGGGATGGCTAGTGATGTACTGGCCTTCATTGATGCCATAGAGATTTATAAGGAATGTGTTTTCATTGAAAATCCGATTGTTTTGCGAGGACTTCCCATGCTCCTCACCGGCTTAGCAGCAACTTGGTGGCAGGGAGTGAAACACTCTGTATTATACTGGGATCACGCCGTGAAATTACTCAAACAAACTTACGGTACTCGGCTCCCTCCTCATAAGATTTATAGAGAGCTTTTTAAAAAAGAACAGGGCGAGGAGAGCACGGACGTCTACGTATGCAAAGCTAGAGCTTTGATAGCGCAGCTGCCACCGAAAACACTGCCTAAAAACCCCGTCCAGCTTGACATGGTGTATAGATTGCTCAATCGACGAATTAGAGTGAAAGTGGCTAGATCATCCTTCACCACTTTTACCGAGCTCCTTCAAAAGGCCCGTGTCGTTGAAGACCTCTACAGTGAAGGCCAACCCACTGCTCCTGTCTTCGTTGCGCGTAGAGTTACTGGTGCTCCGTCTTCTTTAGCTTTTACGGCCGCGACAACGACGACAGTTAATAACACACAGCCCGCTTCTAATTCAGGTGATTCTGTTGGTAAAAAGAAACCTAAAACACGATGTGGGTATTGCAGAAGATTTGGCCATATAACAGAAGACTGTCGTAAAGTTCAACTGAAAGGCAATAAGGATTATAATGACACAGCCTAAGAAAGCTCATCTACAATCACTTGTTTTAGATGCGGTGCACCTGGAGTGATCAGGTCAAATTGATACAATGTTAGAAGATGAGATAATTGAAGAAGCAGAGTCGGAATGGGCTTCGCCAGTCGTACTTGTGCCAAAGAAGAACGGAGAGACGCGATTTTGGGTAGACTATCGCAAAATGAATGCCGTCACCCGCACGGACACGTATCCCCTCCCAGTGATCGACAAACTTCTGTCATCGGCCAAGGTCAATTATTTGATGTCGACCTTGGACCTCAAGGCAGGCTATTGGCAGGTATAAAACTGCGTTCACGACAAAATTTGGAACTTTTCAATTTCGCCGAATGCCATTTGGTTTGGAAAATTTTCCGGCTACGTTCCAACGGCTCATGGATCGACTGAGATCGGGGCTGGATGACGTATGCGTGGTTGCGTATCTCGATGATCTTTTTTTTTTTTTTTTTTTTTAAATTTATTCGTACAACGGTAAGTTACAGTTTGTTTTGTCTTAGTTACTCGCCAAACTAAACAGTTTGATGGCGAGACGCGCTCTTTTTATGCGTTATGAAAACCTACCATAAACATTTTGACTTATTTTAAGTAACATTCTGCACATTTTATGAAATAAAGCAACTTTTGACTTTAACTCTGAAATAATTATAACTAATTTTGAAAATGATAAAAATAATAACTAACTACTCGTACAACTAATTAAATTACCAGTGGACCCGCCGCTCGACGGCAACACGAGGCGTGTGCTATTTACTTATTTATCCGCTTGAATGTAATTGTGATGACGTCACGTCCATCATCTTGCCATCGAGCAAAGAGTCCCTCAGTTTTGACTTAAGAATACTTATACTACTTACTTTAGGTATCTGACGTAATAGGTGAATTTTATTAAATATTTTTGGTACTAGATACTTTGACATTCTTTCTCCATAATAATTTTTCATTTTTGGTATAACTAGTTTTCCCTCCCTGACACTTCTAGTTTTATATTTATTTATAATTTTATTTTTATGTTCATCTTTGAAATAATACTCTAAGCCAACTAGGTACTTGACTTTCAAGTCTACAGGTAAAATTTTACATATCTGAAATAGTTTATTATAGTCACTTCGGCAACTATATTTAACCTTTTTGCTGATTAAAAATTTAATTAATCTTAGTTGTAAATTCTTAATATCCATTAAGTATGTCTTAAATGTTCGGCCATATATCACAAGTCCGTAGCTTATCAGTGAGTCAACCAGGGCATAGTAAACTACTTTTAAAGTTTTTTTATTCAGTACTCTGTTCAGCTGATAAAACTTCCCTAGCGCAGATCTCAGCTTGTTACAAACATCAGTTACATGGGTTTTCCAATTAAAGTATTTATCAATGGTCAGGCCTAAATATTTGAATTTATCAACAAACTCTAATTTGTCACAGTTACAGTTCCGCTTACTATTATGCAAACATTCGTAAGTATGGCCTATTACTAAAATATCCTCCTTTTTTATAGATTTAGCACATTGGTTGTATGGTGAGTGTATATGCATGCATTTTGTTTTTGATAAGTTTAATATGATGCCATTATCGTGTGCCCATTTTGTAATATTTTCGAAGTCTTCTTGTATGTTTGTCTGTATCTCTGAGATATCCTTAGAAGCATACACCAAACACATGTCATCTGCATACATATACACTCGACATTTTCTTACAACATTTGTCACACTGTTGACATGTATTACGTATCCAACTGGTCCAAACACCGATCCGGTAGGTACCCCTAGATCAACAAAAGCCTCTTCACCAACCACTCCATCAATAACAGTACGTATTTTTCGGTTGGTTAAGTAGTTTCTGAACCAGTTGTTGATGGGACCGCGTATTCCACTTTCATCCATCGCCTGTAACAACATGTCATGATCCAGGGTGTCGAAAGCCTTTTTACCCGACTGCCAAAGAAGGAGGGTAATGTTTTTCGAGTGTATGTAAGTATGTATGTATGTCTGTTCCTTTGTGACCTCCTGTAGCCTAAACGGCTTGATGGATTTTGATGTATGAGGTATCGTTAGATTTGTCTTGATTACGGGAGTGTCATAGGATACATTTTATCCTAAAAGTCCCACGGGATAAAGACATAATAATATTTTTTAGTGTGCAGTCGGGTATTTTGTTTTTTTAATAATTAATAGTTATTATAATCTATAAAAAGTGCTATCAGCTGTTTGCCAGAGTCCAGACATTCGTTAATATGATCCGAGAAGGATGACAAAGCGGAAACCGTGCTGCGCCCTTTCCTGAAACCGTGCTGTGCATCAGACAACACGCTATGGGATTCAAGAAATTTGCTGATTTGACCGACTAAGATTTTTTCAATTATTTTGTCTACTACAGATAAAATAGCTATCGGCCTATAGTTGGCGTACTCCAAGTGGCTACCAGACTTGTAAATTGGTCGTATTATTGCACTTTGATGGTCTCTGATGATCTATCCTCGCATTTACAGGTCCTGCAAAAGATCTTTGATAGGTTGCGTCTGTTTGGCTTAAGAGCGAATAGAGAAAAGTGTATGTTTGCTCAAGACAAGGTAACATATTTAGGACACGTCATCTCAGCCTAAGGAATCCAAGCCGACCCTAGTAAGGTTCAAGCCGTTATGGACATGAAACCACCTACAAACCTAAAAGAATTACGCACATTCTTGCAAACTTGTGCTTGGTTTCGGAAGTTTATCCCGAAGTTCTCGGACATAGCACGTCCACTAACTAACTTGACGAGAAAGGATGTAAACTGGACATGGGGTGAAGAACAGGCAAGAGCCTTTGTCACCCTAAAGGAGAGACTCTCGTCAGCACCAATCCTTCGTCAGCTGCACTTCGGAGCTCCATTCGTAATTCGCACCGATGCCAGTGCCTATGCGTTGGGTGCAGTCCTAATGCAAGGGGACACTGCCAATGACAAACGGCCCATTGAGTACGCCAGTCGCCTGCTCTCATCAGCCGAGCGTAACTACACGACGACCGAACGCGAAGCGCTCGCGGTGGTCTGGGCTCTGGAAAAGTTTCGAGGATATGTGGAAGATGCTCAGATACGTGTTTGCACGGATCATCAACCACCGAGGTGGCTGATGACTCTAAAGACGCCAAGTAGACGCTTAGCCCGTTGGGCTATGAAAGTTCAATCTTTCAATCTGAATCTGGAATATACTCCTGGTAAAAGTAACGTGATAGCAGATTCACTGAGTCGTCTAGCGCAGGTTGCCTCCGGAGCAGAGTTGTCGTCGTGTGACATTAGTCCTATCCCGATAGACTTACCTCATTTGAGTCCAGTTGAAGTACGTACAGCCCAGTTAGAGGATCCTGAAATAAAACAAATTATGATAGATTTTAAAGAAAATGATTCTGCTGCTCGATGGTCAGACCGTAGCTATTACTTGTCACAATGAGTCCTTTTCCACTTTGACTCGGACGGTGAATCGGAGGAGCCGCAGCTGGTAGTTCCCGAGTCTATGCGTGACGATCTGTGGAAGGAACTTCATGATGCCCCCACGGCTGGATATTTGGGCCTAGAGCGCACTCTTAAGAAAATGAAGGCAAGGTATTACTTTCCTGGCATGCGAAGTTACGTAACAGCTCGCCTCAAATCCTGCAACCTATGTCAGAAATTCAAAGCAAGTAATCTAAAGCCTGCGGGTCTTTTGCAGACACCAGTACCGCACCAGTGTTTCGAGGTTCTAGCAATGGATATTTTTTGACCTCTTCCCGAGAGTGAGAATGGAGAAAGGTGAATTTTTTTAATCAAAGACACAGCAAGTCGTTGGGTTGAACTATTCCCATTAATTGAGGCAAATGCCGAGAGTTGTGCTAAAATTCTTATAGAAGAGATATTCCTGCGGTATGGCTTTCCGAGAAGGGTGATTTCAAACAACGGGGTACAGTTTGTGTCTGCCGCTATGCAAAAGGCTATGCATGTCTTCGGTGTTAAACAGAGCCTTACGCCAGTCTATCATCCAGAAGCCAACCCTGCAGAACGCAAGAACCGAGAAATGAAAACATTACTGGCGATGCTGATGGATCCAGAGCATCGCAAGTGGCCGGAAGTACTTCCATCAGTAAGATATGCCTTAAATACGGCACCAAATCAGAATACCGGACATTCGGCTGCGTACCTTACGTTCCCTCGTGAGTTCCGATCACCGGTAAATATATCACATGATCTACGGGCGGTAGTAGAAAATGAAAACTATGTCCCCCAGATAACTCCCTATTAAGTCATCTCCAAGAAGTCAAGTGGAGAATAGAACATCAACAAGATGTTCGCAAGGAGACGACGGACAAAGGACGTCGACCTGGCGTCAACTATCAGGAAGGGGACCTTGTTCTCGTAGAGGCTCATCGGGTGAGTCAATCCGCAAAGGGTTTTACTGCGAAGTTTGCGCCGCGTCGCGAAGGTCCTTTTAGGATTTTAAAAGTAGTGTTGTCTACCACTTATGAAGTGGGTGACAAGGAAGGTAAGCCCAAAGGAAAGTACCACGCCAGTTTGCTTACACCGTATGTTTTGCATCAGGAAGAGGTCCCAGTGCGAAGAGTTTGACCTCTTTCTAGTGTAGCCAAGTCAGTCCCGGATCTTCTGCTGACTTGGAGGGGGAGGATATAACGCGGCAAATTATCCCGTGTACCATGCGTTTTCCGCGCATGCGCCGTGTGTACGCGCGCTTGCTTGAGTGAGACGTCTTTCTCACTCCCGCACCCCGAGCGAGCGCCATTTTTGAGTGTTCACGCTAGCCTCAAAGCAAGCGTACGCGCGCTGCTCTCGCACCCGCGACCGTGAACTGTTATAAGTTTAATTGTATGTTTTAACACTAAGTTCCTATTAAGCTAACATTCTAAAATTGGTCAAAGTGATTAAACGAACAGTTTTGTTAAGGGAACTAGTTTGTTTCATTGTGCGAAACCCCAATACACGCGATCATTCAGTATAACCTGTTTATTTTAAAAGATAAAGTTTGTACAGTTTCATGATCGGAAAGGCCCAGATTATGGACTTCACCAGAAGCTTTATAAATATTGCTAGCAATTTGGTCTAGACACGATTGCTTTCTAGTAGCTTCTTAATGTGTATCCTAAATTTAAAACTACCTAACATATTTATAAGACTCTTGCAATTGTTATCATTGAGTAAAAAATTAAAGTTCCAATCACCACAAATTACAAGTTTTTTCTATTTATATTTGTTGGTCAACACATAAAGCAATTCTTGTAATTTATCCATAAATAACTATATCTGGGATTTGTTCTGCTTCGGGATTCTATATGTACAAATTACTATTAGATTAAGTTTATTTATTTCAACTCCGCAACACTCAAATATGTTATTGGTGGCCAACTTCTTCGCTACATCAAGAGAGCTAAATTCTAATTCATCTTTAACTAGAATACACGATCCCCATTTACTTTTATTACGTGAGTATGAAGCACCAAGCTTGAAATTTTTCACGACAATGTTGGATTCATTTCCTTGTTTAACGTTAATTTCACATAGACAGATCACATCAACGTTCTTATTATTTGATGACAATTTCTCCAAGGCAATCTCCAGGAAGTCAACTTTGTTGCATATTCCAGCTATGTTCTGGTGTAATATAATGAAATTATCCCTTAAACTCTTGTTAATGTTCCAGAATAAATTATTTTTATCAGACGTTTGCGAAGTTGTATCATTGTTTACCACTGTAATAAGTTCATACAAGTCTTTGATTACTACGTGCATACCACGATTGTTAAGAAAACCCCTATATTTTTTAAATATAGAAAAGTTGTATTCTAAGTTTAAATTCGTGTCCAGAATGTAAGCGTATTTGTGACTCATATTGTCCAAACAAAGCAAGTAACTGAACAATTCCACTCTCCAATTATAAATATTAAAAGAAGAACCGCATTTGAGGGTAGGGAGACAAATAACAATATTAGTATAGTTGATCTTTTGCAACTTTTCTTTGATCTGATTAACTAGAATAAAATAATCATTTGTTACATTGAAGTCTTCTTCACCAACAAATATAACACAGAAGTCGTGTTTGGTAAATCCTTCTAGACGTTTTTCTATACCAGTTAAAAGCTGTAATATAGAACTACCAGAAGTCAAGTAATGGCAGATGGAGTAATCGTCAGACGCAACCTTTTCAGTTATTGATAATATTTTGTTCTTATTGTTAGAACTTATTATGTGAATTCTGTGTTTTTCTTTATCTACGGTAGGTGTTTCAGCTGTTTCTTCGTAGGATTCTCTGGTGGTGTTCAAATCAACCGTTTGGTCCTTTCTCGGTGTATTGTCCGTTCCCAATGCTTCAGTCGTTTGTTCAGGATTTGTGTATGTGGAGTTTAGTTTTTTCGAAGTCATCTCTTTATTAGCCGACTTTTTCCCCTTCTTCTTCGTAGAAGAACAAATACGCGTAAGTCTGTTTATCTTTTGTTCATATTCTGCAATTTTTTTCTTCAAGTCTCCGTTCTCTAGTAATAAGTCATTGTATAGTTTGTTTGAGGTTTTCAGATGAGCTTTTAATGTGATAATTTTAAATTTCATTTCTTGCAATTCCCCTTCACCTGTATCTATTTTTAAATTGGGGCAACTTCTATTTAACTTTTCTTTATCCCCTTTTTGTTCATCGTCAATTTCAACATCTTCAACTTCACAGAGCTCTTCATCAGAGTTCAAAGACTCAAATGAGTTAGAAGTTGGTATTTTTATTTCGCATTTATTCTCTGTAATTTCATCTTCTACCGGATTTATAACAAAACTCGTAAGACTTAGTAACTTTAGAGTTATCCAAGGGAGAATCAGGTTTTCCTATGCATGATTTGCATTTCCAGTTGCTTCGATTTGCAATTCGATAAAGTTTTTCGGAGTATCTAGCGCAATCAAAGTGGTATCTATATTTACATTGTGAGCAGGGTAATGTATCTCTGAGTTCAACCGATATATTACAATTTTTGCATAACGTTACATCCTTGCGACAACTCCTTAAAGTCTTCTTCGGTTTATTGTCCATTACGATGATTACGATGAGTGTTCTGTAGTGTAGCCGAACGTTTTCATAACGCTTTAATAACGTTTCTTTTTCGTTATGCCTCTGTAAACGCACTTGTTGTTGTTAAGTAGACGTCAAACCAGAGACGTCAAAACAAATCTTGGCAAGGTTAGATCACGCCCCCTGTGATAAATTGCTCAATAAAAGGTTACAAATCCGATCGTCTTATCACGATTTGTGGATTTGAATTCAAGTCGATTTTGAATTAGTGATAATAACGTCTTCAGTCAGTCCTCTTTCAGTGTTTAGTTGTAGAAATTCGACAGTAAAATAGTAAAATAATGGCTCACTCTGTAGGTTGGATGCTGCTGCACAAAGTTGTCACAAAATTGTAAGTAAATAACTAGTTTTTAACAGATTTCTAAAAATTAATTAGACAGCGGTTTATTTACACTCTGAGCTGATTGACAGCTCGTAAGCTCGTAAGGGAGCGGTTCGTGTGCTGATGTCTGATGATACATTCTCAGAGCCCGGTCCAGAGACTCTTGCATCCTTGCAATCGGAGCATCCGTCCCCGTCTCGTCCACTTTGTTTCCCACAGGAGCCTGACCTATCCTTTGCCACCTTAAAGGTCAAAATGGAGCACGTTGTCCAGGCAATAGGCAGTTTCCATAACAGTTCAGCTGTGGGACTGGATGGAATGTACGGCGCGAGTTAGTGCGCCTTATCTAAAAAAGAGGGGGGTCGAATACCAATCGCGGTCGAAGACCTTGGTCGAAGACCAATCGCGGTTGGAAGTGTTTTGCGGCGTTTGGTCTCTAAATTGGGATGCCGTGCGGTCAGGGGGGAGATGGCTTCATATCTGCGACAACACCAACTAAGTTTTGAGATGCAATTGGGCTGTGAGGTAGCGATTTACGCGACGCGAGCATTTGTATCGGAGCCACAGAATGAAGACTGTATTGTCATCAAGCTAGATGTAAAGAATGCATTCAATACAGTAGGCAAATATTCCCTCCTTATATCCCTTTCTCCATCTAGTTTATCATTTTCCTTCTAACCTTTTCTACGATCAATCCGTAATCCTTTCCCAGGTAGGTGCGCAGCAGAGAGATCCGCTTGGACCGCTTACCTTTAGCCTCGCTATTCATAAAGCCATTTCATCGTTGAAATCTCCACTTAACATATGGTACTTGGATGACGGTACGATAGGTGGTAAACCCGAATATGTGAAACAAGACCTGCTGTGGTCAGAATTTTCCGTCCAGTATGGCAAAACCTCGACATCTTCGAATTCTTCTCCTCGTCAGCTCGCGACCCACCTTCCCGGGCGAACCGTTGGAGTTGGACCGGTGGTGCTCGAACAAAGGTCGACCCGCACCTTGGTCGAAGTCTACCAATGACTAAATTTTTTCGATTTTTAAAAAAACAAGATGGCCGCCATACAAAAATGAGATTTTTGTATCTTCTCCGATTCGGACCAAATTCGGTATCTGGGCGTTTTAGGGGTCGCTGAATCTGAATATATGGTAAGTTTTTCTATTCTGTTATTTTCCAAGATGGCCGCAATACAAGGAGTGGTGAGGCGAGGCCGAAGGCCGAGCTCCGCGTTGGGCGAAGCCCGAAGCGTCACCAAGCATCTAACCCGCCCACCGCCATCCGAATATTTTCCCGTACCCTCCGCACCACCCTCTCCACACCCTTCATACAAAATTTTCACCTCCTGCCACTCCATCTGGGAGAACAATTCTGTCACCCAGTCAGTCAGTGAGTGGTATTGTACTCGTAGCTTTATATAATATTAGGTCTTTACCTATGAAATTGCCGTTTTGTATGGAAAAATTTAAACTAATTTTTTTTATGTATTTTTTATTTGTATTAATCGAAGTAATGACCCATGCAATCAATGCATCTTTGCCAACGCAGTGACAGTTTATTGATGCCCTTCTTAAAGAAATCAGCTCGACTGGAGGCAACAAATTCTTCAAAGGCATTTTGTACTGCCTCTCGGGTATTGAATTTTTTTCCCGCCAAGAAGTTATCCAAATTCTGGAAAAAGTATTAGTCTGTAGGCGCAAGGTCTGGTGAGTAGGGCGGATGACGGAGAGCTTCCAACCCCAGTTCTTGTAACTTGGAGACCGTCTGCTGTGAAGTATGAGGTCGCGCGTTGTCGTGCAGGAGCAGCGGAGACGATCGATTGACCAATGCTGGTTGGAGATGTGCCAGCTTCTCCATCATTGTGTTCAGTTCCTCACAGTTCACATCTGCAGTAATGCTCTCGCCGTTTGGTAAGAAGCTGTGATAAATTACACCGGCGCTAGACCACCAAACAGTAACCATCACTTTTCTAGGGGTAAGTTTTCGTTTAGGGCATTGTTTAGGTGCTGAACCAGAATCCAACCAACTTGCTGAGCGCTTGCGGTTATCAAACAGAATCCATTTTTCATTGCAGGTAACAATGCGCTTCAAAATTCCTTCATTTGTGTATCTGTAGAGCAGTGCAAGGATCATTGAGTTCGTGGGGCACCCATTTGTCAAGCTTTTTTACCTTGCCAATTTAAGGCAAATGGACCAATATTGTTTTGACGCTAACGTCGAAAGCTGCTGCTAATTCAGCCGTAGATTGTGTATCATCAGCTTCCACAGTCGCCTTTAATTCGTCATTGTCGACCAAAGTCTTCGGTTGACCGCGAGGTTCATTTTTCAGATCGAAATTTCCAAAACGGAAGCGAGCAATTCAATAACAGGTGGTGCGTTGGTTTGTAGTGTTAGCTCCGTAAACGTTGTTGATGTTGGGTGCCGCTTGTGCCGCGTTGCTGCCACGACGGTACTCATATTCCATAATTGCTCGAATTTTTAACGTATCCATGATGACGAAAAATATTGAAATGCGATGAAAATGTAACACTAATCAATAAACAAATGACTACTTTTGGAACAAGGATTCCATGTTTCGAGGCGAGGCCGCAGGCCGAGGCGAGCTGCGTATAAGGCGAGGCCGAAGGCCGAGCACCGCGTAGGGCGAAGCCCGGAGCGTCCCCCCCAATCCAAGATGGCCGCCATTTAAGTTTAGATTCTAAAGGTGAGGCGAGGTCGTAGAGCGAGCCGAACTAGCGAGGCGAGGCCGAAGGCCGAGCTCCGCGTAGGGCGAAGCCCGAAGCGTCACCAAGCATCTTACCGGCCGACCGCAATCCGAAAATTTCATATTCGCTTCGCCCTTCGCGTCAAGATTTCCCCAACCAAAATCCAAGATGGCGGATATGAAATTTTCGGGCATGCCGACATGGGTGTCGTTTAATAGATTTTCGGGGGTGCTGATTCCGAAAATGACATCCATTTTGAAATCCAAGATGGCGGACATGGATTTTTTGGAAAATACCGTCATGGGTGTCGTTTAATAGGTTTTCGGGGATGCTGATTACGAAACTGACATCCATTTTAAAAACCAAGATGGCGGTCGTGACAAACCAAAAAAAGTATGAACGCCTTTTTGACCCTACAAATAGGGTAGCACAACCGCCTCGCGGCCTGCTTTAGCAGGTCACGCACCACGCGAAACCTAGTTATTATATTATATAAAGCTACAATACCACTCACTCACTGACTGACTGACTGACTGGGTGACAGAATTGTTCTCCCAGATGGAGCGGCGGGAGGTGAAAATGATGTATGAGATGTGTGGTCAGAATTTTCCGTCGAGTATGGTAAAAACCTCGACATCTTCATATTCTTCTTCTCATCAGGTCGCGACCCACCTTCCCGGGCGAACCGTTGGAGTTGGACCGGTAGAGCTCGAACAAAGGTCCACCGGCACCCTGGTCAAAGTCTAACGGTAACAATTTTTTTTCGATTTTCAAAAAAACAAGATGGCCGCCATACAAATTTGATATTTTGGTATATCCTCCGACTCGGACCGAATTCGGTATCCAGGGGTTTTTGGGGTCGCTGAATCCGAATATCTAAAAAGATTTTCGATTTCGCCATTTTCCAAGATGGCCGCCATACAAGGAGTGGTGAGGCGAGGCCGAAGGCCGAGCCGAACCACCACGCGCCGCGAGGCGAGGCCGCAGGCCGAGGCAAGCTGCGTATAAGGCGAGGCCGAAGGCCGAGCTCCGCGTAGGGCGAAGCCCGGAGCGTCCCCCCCCATTCCAAGATGGCCGCTATTTAAGTTTAGATTCTAAAGGTGAGGCGAGGCTGAAGGCCGAGCCGAGCTGCGTATAGGGTGAGGCCGAAGGCCGAGCTCTGCGTAGGGCGAAGCCCGAAGCGTCACCGAGCATCTTACCGGCCGACCGCAAAACGAAAATTTCATATCCGCCATCTTGGATTTTAGTTGGGGAAATCGTGACGCGAAGGGCGAAGCCCGAAGCGTCTCGATTCTCCCCACCAAAAATCCAAGATTCTAAAGGTGAAGCGAGGTCTTAGACAGAGCCGAACGAGCAAGGCGAGGCCGAAGGCCAAGCTCCGCGTAGGGCAAAGCCCGAAGCGTCACCAAGCATCTTACCGGCCGACCGCAATCCGAAAATGTCATATCCGCCATCTAGGATTTTAGTTGAAAAAATCGTGACACGAAGGGCGAAGCCCGGAGCGTCTCGATTCTCCCCACCAAAAATCAAAGATGGCGGATATGAAATTTTCGGGCATACCGACATGGGTGTCGTTTAATAGGTATTCGGGGTTGCTGATTTCGAAAATGATATCCATTTTGAAATCCAAGATGGCGGACATGCATTTTTCTTAAAAACCGTCATGGGTGTCGTTTAATACGTTTTCTGGGGTGCTGATTGCGAAAATGACATCTATTTTTAAATCCAAGATGGCGGACATGCAGTTTAAAAAAAATCTGACATGGGTGTCGTTTAATAGGTTTTCGGGGATGCTTAATACAAGATGGCGGTCGTGACAAACAAAAAAAAAGTATGAACGCCTTTTTGAACCTACAAATAGGGTAGCACAACCGCCTCGCGGCCTGCTTTAGCAGGTCGCGTACCACGCGAAACCTAGTTATTATTATTATACTATATAAAGCTACATTACCACTGACTCACTGACTCACTGATTGACATAATTGTTCTCCCAGAAGGAGGGTCGGGAGGTGAAAATGATGTATGGGAGGTGTGGTCAGAATTTTCCGTCGAGTATGGGAAAACCTCGACATCTTCGGATTCTCCTCCTCATCAGGTCGCGACCCACCTTCCCGGGCAAACCATTGGACTTGGACCGGTAGAGCTCGAACAAAGGTCGACCCACACCCTGGTCGAAGTCTACCGGTGACAAAATTTTTTCGATTTTCAAAAAAACAAAATGGCTGCCATACAAAAACGAGATTTTTGTATCTCCTCTGATCCGGACCAAATTCGGTATCCGGGGGTTTTAGGGGTCGCTGAATCTGAATATCTGGTTAAATTTTTGATATCGCCATTTTCCAAGATGGCCGCCATACAAGGAGTGGTGAGGCGAGGCCGAAGGCCGAACCGAACCACGACGCGCCGCAAGGCGAGGCCGCAGGCCGAGGCGAGCTGCGTATAAAGCGAGGCCGAAGGCCGAGCTCCGCCTAGGGCGAAGCCCGGAGCGTCCCCCCCCCCCAATCCAAGATGGCCGCCATTTAAGTTTAGATTCTAAAGGTGAGGCGAGGTCGTAGAGCGAGCCGAACTAGCGAGGCGAGGCCGAAGGCCGAGCTCCGCGTAGGGCGAAGCCCGAAGCGTCACCAAGCATCTTACCGGCCGACCGCAATCCGAAAATTTCATATTCGCTTCGCCCTTCGCGTCAAGATTTCCCCAACCAAAATCCAAGATGGCGGATATGAAATTTTCGGGCATGCCGACATGGGTGTCGTTTAATAGATTTTCGGGGGTGCTGATTCCGAAAATGACATCCATTTTGAAATCCAAGATGGCGGACATGGATTTTTTGGAAAATACCGTCATGGGTGTCGTTTAATAGGTTTTCGGGGATGCTGATTACGAAACTGACATCCATTTTGAAAACCAAGATGGCGGTCGTGACAAACCAAAAAAAGTATGAACGCCTTTTTGACCCTACAAATAGGGTAGCACAACCGCCTCGCGGCCTGCTTTAGCAGGTCGCGCACCACGCGAAACCTAGTTATTATTATATTATATAAAGCTACAATACAACTCACTCACTGACTGACTGACTGACTGGGTGACAGAATTGTTCTCCCAGATGGAGCGGCGGGAGGTGAAAATGATGTATGAGATGTGTGGTCAGAATTTTCCGTCGAGTATGGTAAAAACCTCGACATCTTCATATTCTTCTTCTCATCAGGTCGCGACCCACCTTCCCGGGCGAACCGTTGGAGTTGGACCGGTAGAGCTCGAACAAAGGTCCACCGGCACCCTGGTCAAAGTCTAACGGTAACAATTTTTTTTCGATTTTCAAAAAAACAAGATGGCCGCCATACAAATTTGATATTTTGGTATATCCTCCGACTTGGACCGAATTCGGTATCCAGGGGTTTTTGGGGTCGCTGAATCCGAATATCTAAAAAGATTTTCGATTTCGCCATTTTCCAAGATGGCCGCCATACAAGGAGTGGTGAGGCGAGGCCGAAGGCCGAGCCGAACCACCACGCGCCGCGAGGCGAGGCCGCAGGCCGAGGCGAGCTGCGTATAAGGTGAGGCCGAAGGCCGAGCTCCGCGTAGGGCGAAGCCCGGAGCGTCCCCCCCCAATCCAAGATGGCCGCTATTTAAGTTTAGATTCTAAAGGTGAGGCGAGGTCGTAGACCGAGCCGAACGAGCGAGGCGAGGCTGAAGGCCGAGCCGAGCTGCGTATAGGGTGAGGCCGAAGGCCGAGCTCTGCGTAGGGCGAAGCCCGAAGCGTCACCGAGCATCTTACCGGCCGACCGCAAAACGAAAATTTCATATCCGCCATCTTGGATTTTAGTTGGGGAAATCGTGACGCGAAGGGCGAAGCCCGAAGCGTCTCGATTCTCCCCACCAAAAATCCAAGATTCTAAAGGTGAAGCGAGGTCTTAGACAGAGCCGAACGAGCAAGGCGAGGCCGAAGGCCAAGCTCCGCGTAGGGCAAAGCCCGAAGCGTCACCAAGCATCTTACCGGCCGACCGCAATCCGAAAATGTCATATCCGCCATCTAGGATTTTAGTTGAAAAAATCGTGACACGAAGGGCGAAGCCCGGAGCGTCTCGATTCTCCCCACCAAAAATCAAAGATGGCGGATATGAAATTTTCGGGCATACCGACATGGGTGTCGTTTAATAGGTATTCGGGGTTGCTGATTTCGAAAATGATATCCATTTTGAAATCCAAGATGGCGGACATGCATTTTTCTTAAAAACCGTCATGGGTGTCGTTTAATACGTTTTCTGGGGTGCTGATTGCGAAAATGACATCTATTTTTAAATCCAAGATGGCGGACATGCAGTTTAAAAAAAATCTGACATGGGTGTCGTTTAATAGGTTTTCGGGGATGCTTAATACAAGATGGCGGTCGTGACAAACAAAAAAAAAGTATGAACGCCTTTTTGAACCTACAAATAGGGTAGCACAACCGCCTCGCGGCCTGCTTTAGCAGGTCGCGCACCAAGCGAAACCTAGTTATTATTATTTTATATTATATAAAGCTACAATACCACTCACTCACTGACTGGGTGACAGAATTGTTCTCCCAGATGGAGCGGCGGGAGGTGAAAACTTTGTATGGGGGGTGTGGAGAGGGTGGTGCGGAGGGTACGGGAAAACCTCGAGATCCTCGGATCCACCTTCTCATCGGGTGGCGACCCACCTTCCCGGGCGAACCGTTGCAGATGGAGCGGTGGCGCTTGAACTAAGGTCGACCCACACCCTTGTCGAATTCTACCGGTGACGTCATTTTTTCGATTTTCGCAAAAACAAGATGGCCGCCATACAAAATGATTATTGCTGTATCTCCGGAACCGTTTGACATAAGTGGGGTGTGCTCTAACAAATGTTTTACAAGAGGGTGAGGGGCAGGTGGATGTCAAATTTTTTTTTCAAGATGGCGGATCCAAGATGGCGGCCGGAAATGAAGTTGCTCCGATCCGGACGAAAATCGGTATCTGGAGGGTTTGGGGGACGAAGATTCCGAATATCGGGTCTGTTTTTCAATTCCACCATTTTCCAAGATGGCCGCCATACAAGGAGTGGTGAGGCGAGGCCGCAGGCCGAGCCGAACCACGACGCCACTCCGCGAGGCGAGGCCGTAGGCCGAGGCGAGCTGCGTAAAAGGCGAGGCCGAAGGCCGAGCTCCGCGCAGGGCGTAGCCCGGAGCGTCCCCCCCCCCAAATCCAAGATGGCCGCCATACAAGTTTAGATTCTAAAGGTGAGGCGAGGTCGAAGACCGAGCCGAACGCGCGAGACGAGGCCGAAGGCCGAGGCGAGCCGCGTATAGGGTGAGGCCGAAGGCCGAACTCCGCGTAGGGCGAAGCCCGGAGCGTCCCCCCCCCCAATCAAAGATGGCCGCCATACAAGTTTAGATTCTAAAGGTGAGGCGAGGTCGAAGACCGAGCCGAACGCGCGAGGCGAGGCCGAAGGCCGAGGCGAGCCGCGTATAGGGTGAGGCCAAAGGCCGAACTCCGCGTAGGGCGAAGCCCGGAGCGTCGTCCCCCCCCCAATTCTAGATGGTGGCAAGTTTAGATTCCAAAGGTGAGGCGAGGCCGTAGGCCGAGGCGAGCCGCGTACAGGGTGAGGCCGAAGGCCGAACTCCGCGTAGGGCGAAGCCAGGAGCGTCCCCCCCCAATCAAAGATGGCCGCCATACAAGTTAAGATTTTTAAGGTGAGGCGAGGTCGCAGACCGAGCCGAACGCGCGAGCCGAGGCCGTAGGCCGAGGCGAGCTGCGTATAGGGCGAGGCCGAAGGCCGAGCTCCGCGTAAGGCGAAGCCCGAAACGTTACCAAGCATATTACCAGCCGACCGCCATCATACCGACATGGGTGTCGTTTAATAGGTTTTCAGGGGTGCTGATTTCGAAAATGACATCCATTTTGAAATCCAATATGGCGGACATGGATTTTTTGGAAATTACCGTCATGGGTGTCGTTTAATAGGTTTTCGGGGGTGCTGATTCCGAAAATGACATACGTTTTGAAATCCAAGATGGCGGACATAAATTTTTTGCTAAATATCGTCATGGGTGTCGTTTTTTGGGTACTCAGGGGTGCTGTTTAAGAAAATAACATCCATTTTTAAATCCAAGATGGCGGCCGTGAAAACAAAAAAAAATTAAAACTTTTTTAAAATTTATAAAAAAGGAACAACCGCCTCGCGACCTGCTTTAGCAGGTCGCGCACCACGCGAAACCTAGTTATACTATATAAAGCTACATTACCACTGACTCACTGACTGACTGATTGACATAATTGTTCTCCCAGAAGGAGGGTCGGGAGGTGAAAATGATGTATGAGAGGTGTGGTCAGAATTTTCCGTCGAGTATGGAAAAACCTCGACATCTTCGGATTCTTCTCCTCATCAGGTCGCGACCCACCTTCCAGGGCGAACCGTTGGACTTGGACCGGTGGTGCTCGAACAAAGGTCGACCCACACCCTGGTCGAAGTCTACCGGTGACAAAATTTTTTCGATTTTTAAAAAAACAAAATGGCCGCCATACAAAAACGAGATTTTTGTATCTCCTCTGATTCGGACCGAATTCGGTATCCAGGGGTTCTAGGGGTCGCTGAATCCGAATATCAGAAAAGATTTTCGATTTCGCCATTTTCCAAGATGGCCGCCATACAAGGAGTGGTGAGGCGAGGCCGAAGGCCGAGCCGAACCACGACGCGTCGCGAGGCGAGGCCGCAGGCCGAGGCGAGCTGCGTATAAGGCGAGGCCAAAGGCCGAGCTCCGCGTAGGGCGAAGCCCGGAGCGTCCCCCCCCCCAATCCAAGATGGCCGCCATCTAACTTTAGATTCTGAAGGTGAGGCGAGGTCGTAGACCGAGCCGACCGCGCGAGGCGAGGCCGAAGGCCGAGCCGAGCTGCGTATAGGGCGAGGCCGAAGGCCGAGCTCCGCGTAGGGCGAAGCCCGAAGCGTCACCAAGCATCTTACCCGCCGACCGCCATCCGAAAATTTCATATCCGCCATCTTGGATTTTAGTTGGGGGAATCGTGACGCGAAGGGCGAAGCCCGGAGCGTCTCGATTCTCCCCACCAAAAATCCAAGATGGCGGATATGAAATTTTCGGGCATGCCGACATGGGTGTCGTTTAATAGGTTTTCGGGGGTGCTGATTCCGAAAATGATATCCATTTTGAAATCCAAGATGGTGGACATGCATTTTTCTCAAAAACCGTCATGGGTGTCGTTTAATACGTTTTCTAGGGTGCTGATTGCGAAAATGACATCTATTTTTAAATCCAAGATGGCGGACATGCAGTTTTAATAAAATCTGTCATGGGTGTCGTTTAATAGGTTTTCGGAGATGCTGATTACTAAACTGACATCCATTTTGAAATCCAAGATGGCGGTCGTGACAAACCAAAAAAAGTATGAACGCCTTTTTGACCCTACAAATAGGGTAGCACAACCGCCTCGCGGCCTGCTTTAGCAGGTCGCGCACCACGCGAAACCTAGTTATTATTATTATTTATATTATATAAAGCTACAATACCACTCACTCACTGACTGGGTGACAGAATTGTTCTCCCAGATGGAGCGGCGGGAGGTGAAAACTTTGTATGGGGGGTGTGGATAGGGTGGTGCGGAGGGTACGGGAAAACCTCGAGATCCTCGGATCCACCTTCTCATCGGGTGGCGACCCACCTTCCCGGGCGAACCGATGCAGATGGAGCGGTGGCGCTCGAACTAAGGTCGACCCACACCCTGGTCGAATTCTACCGGTGACGTCATTTTTTCGATTTTCGCAAAAACAAGATGGCCGCCATACAAAATGATTATTGCTGTATCTCCGGAACCGTTTGACATAAGTGGGGTGTGCTCGAACAAATGTTTTACAGGGGGGTGAGGAGCAGGTGGCTGTCAAATTTTTTTTTCAAGATGGCGGATCCAAGATGGCGGCCGGAAATGAAGTTGCTCCGATCCGGACGAAAATTGGTATCTGGGGTTTTGGGGGACGAAGATTCCGAATATCGGGTCAGTTTTTCGATTCCATCACTTTCCAAGATGGCCGCCATACAAGGAGTGGTGAGGCGAGGCCGCAGGCCGAGCCTAACCACGACGCCACGCCGCGAGGCGAGGCCGTAGGCCGAGACGAGCTGCGTAAAAGGCGAGGCCGAAGGCCGAGCTCCACGCAGGGCTTAGCCCGGAGCGTCCCCCCCCAAATCCAAGAACGCCGCCATACAAGTTTAGATTCTAAAGGTGAGGCGAGGTCGAAGACCGAGCCGAACGCGCGAGGCGAGGCCGAAGGCCGAGGCGAGCCGCGTATAGGGTGAGGCCGAAGGCCGAACTCCGCGTAGGGCGAAGCCCGGAGCGTCCCCCCCCCCAATTCTAGATGGCGGCAAGTTTAGATTCTAAAGGTGAGGCGAGGTCGAAGACCGAGCCGAACGCGCGAGGCGAGGCCGAAGGCCGAGGTGAGCCGCGTATAGGGTGAGGCCGAAGGCCGAACTCCGCGTAGGGCAAAGCCCGGAGCGGCCCCCCCCAATCAAAGATGGCCGCCATACAAGTTTAGATTCTAAAGGTGAGGCGAGGTCGAAGACCGAGCCGAACGCGCGAGGCGAGGCCGAAGGCCGAGGCGAGCCGCGTATAGGGTGAGGCCGAAGGCCGAACTCCGCGTAGGGCGAAGCCCGGAGCGTCCCCCCCCAATCAAAGATGGCCGCCATACAAGTTTAGATTTTTAAGGTGAGGCGAGGTCGCAGACCGAGCCGAACGCGCGAGCCGAGGCCGTAGGCCGAGGCGAGCTGCGTGTAGGGCGAGTTCGAAGGCCGAGCTCCGCGTAGGGCGAAGCCCGAAGCGGCACCAAGCATATTACCAGCCGACCGCCATCATACCGACATGGGTGTCGTTTAATAGGTTCTTAGGGGTGCTGATTTCGAAAATGACATCCATTTTGAAATCCAAGATGGCGGATATGGATTTTTTGAAAATATCTTCATGGGTGTCGTTTAATAGGTATTCGGGGGTGCTGATTCCGAAAATGACATACGTTTTGAAATCCAAGATGGCGAACTTAAATTTTTTGCAAAATATCGTCATTTTTTGGGTATTCAGGGGTGCTGATTAAGAAAATAACATCCATTTTTAAATCTAAGATGGCGGCCGTGAAAAACAAAAAAAAATTAAAAACTTTTTTAAAATTTATAAAAAAAGGCACAACCGCCTCGCGACCTGCTTTAGCAGGTCGCGCACCACGCGATACCTAGTTATACTATATAAAGCTACATTACCACTGACTCACTGACTCACTGATTGACATAATTGTTCTCCCAGAAGGAGGGTCGGGAGGTGAAAATGATGTATGGGAGGTGTGGTCAGAATTTTCCGTCGAGTATGGGAAAACCTCGACATCTTCGGATTCTCCTCCTCATCAGGTCGCGACCCACCTTCCCGGGCAAACCGTTGGACTTGGACCGGTAGAGCTCGAACAAAGGTCGACCCACACCCTGGTCGAAGTCTACCGGTGACAAAAATTTTTCGATTTTCAAAAAAACAAAATGGCTGCCATACAAAAACGAGATTTTTGTATCTCCTCTGATCCGGACCAAATTCGGTATCCGGGGGTTTTAGGGGTCGCTGAATCTGAATATCTTTGATATCGCCATTTTCCAAGATGGCCGCCATACAAGGAGTGGTGAAGCGAGGCCGAAGGCCGAACCGAACCACGACGCGCCGCGATACGAGGCCGCAGGCCGAGGCGAGCTGCGTATAAAGCGAGGCCGAAGGCCGAGCTTCGCCTAGGGCGAAGCCCGGAGCGTCCCCCCCCCCCAATCCAAGATGGCCGCCATTTAAGTTTAGATTCTAAAGGTGAGGCGAGGTCGTAGACCGAGCTGACCGCGCGAGTCGAGGCCGAAGGCCGAGCCGAGCTGCGTATAGGGCAAGGCCGAAGGCCGAGCTCCGCGTAGGGCGAAGCCCGAAGCGTCACCAAGCATCTTACCGGCCAACCGCCATCCGAAAATTTCATATCTGCCATCTTGGATTTTAGTTGGGGGAATCGTGACGCGAAGGGCGAAGCCCGGAGCGTCTCGATTCTCCCCACCAAAAATCCAAGATGGCGGATATGAAATTTTCGGGCATGTCGACATGGGTGTCGTTTAATAGGTTTTCGGGGGTGCTGATTCTGAAAATGACATCCATTTTGAATTCCAAGATGGCGGACATGCATTTTTTATAAAAAACCGACATGGGTGTCGTTTGATAGGTTGTCGGGGGTGCTGATTCTTAAAATGACATCCATTTTGAAATCAAAGATGGCGGACATGCATTTTTTGGAAAAATCCGTCATGGGTGTCGTTTTTTAGGTTTTCGGGGGTACTGATACTTAAAATAACATCGATTTTTAAATCCAAGATGGTGGCCGTGAAAAACCAAAAAAATAATAAACGCCTTTTTGACCCTACAAAAAGGGTAGCACAACCGCCTCGCGGCCTGCTTTAGCAGGTCGCGCAACACGCGAAACCTAGTTATTATATTATATAAAGCTGCAATACCACTCACTCACTCACTGACTGGGTGACAGAATTGTTCTCCCAGATGGAGCGGCGGGAGGTGAAAACTTTGTATGGAGAGTGTGGAGAGGGTGTCGCGGAGGGTACGGGAAAACCTCGAGATCCTTGGATCCACCTTCTCATCAGGTGGCGACCCACCTTCCCGGGCGAACCGTTGCAGATGGAGCGGTGGCGCTCGAACTAAGGTCGACCCACACCCTGGTCGAATTCTAACGGTGACGTCATTTTTTAAATTTTCGCAAAAACAAGATGGCCACCATACAAAATTATTATTGCTATATCTCCGGAACCGTTTGACATAAGTGGGGTGTGCTCGAACAAATGTTTTACAGGGGGGTGAGGGGCAGGTGGCTATCAAAATTTTTTTTTAAGATGGCGGATCCAAGATGGCGGCTGGAAATGAAGTTGCTCCGATCCGGACGAAAATCGGTATCTGGGGGTTTTGGGGGACGAAGATTCCGAATATCGGGTCAGTTTTTCGATTCCACCATTTTCCAAGATGGCCGCCATACAAGGAGTGGTGAGGCGAGGCCGCAGGCCGAGGCGAACCACGACGCCACGCCGCGAGGCGAGGCCGTAGGCCGAGGCGAGCTGCGTAAAAGGCGAGGCCGAAGGCCGAGCTCCGCGCAGGGCGTAGCCCGGAGCGTCCCCCCCCCCCCAAATCCAAGATGGCCGCCATACAAGTTTAGATTCTAAAGGTGAGGCGAGGTCGAAGACCGAGCCGAACGCGCGAGACGAGGCCGAAGGCCGAGGCGAGCCGCGTATAGGGTGAGGCCGAAGGCCGAACTCCGCGTAGGGCGAAGCCCGGAGCGTCCCCCCCCCAATCAAAGATGGCCGCCATACAAGTTTAGATTCTTAAGGTGAGGCGAGGTCGAAGACCGAGCCGAACGCGCGAGGCGAGGCCGAAGGCCGAGGCGAGCCGCGTATAGGGTGAGGCCGAAGGCCGAACTCCGCGTAGGGCGAAGCCCGGAGCGTCCCCCCCCCCCAATCAAAGATGGCCGCCATACAAGTTTAGATTTTTAAGGTGAGGCGAGGTCGAAGACCGAGCCGAACGCGCGAGGCGAGGCCGAAGGCCGAGGCAAGCCGCATATAGGGTGAGGCCGAAGGCCGAACTCCGCGTAGGGCGAAGCCCGGAGCGTCCCCCCCCCAATCAAAGATGGCCGCCATACAAGTTTAGATTTTTAAGGTGAGGCGAGGTCGCAGACCGAGCGGACATGGATTTTTTGAAAAATACTTTCATGGGTGTCGTTTAATAGGTTTTCAGGTATCTGGAGGGTTTGGGGGTCGAAGATTCCGAATATCGGGTCAGTTTTTCGATTCCACCATTTTCCAAGATGGCCGCAATACAAGGAGTGGTGAGGCGAGGCCGCAGGCCGAGCCGAACCACGACGCCACGCCGCGAGGCGAGGCCGTAGGCCGAGGCGAGCTGCGTAAAAGGCGAGGCCGAAGGCCGAGCTCCGCGCAGGGCGTAGCCCGGAGCGTCCCCCCCCCAAATCCAAGATGGCCGCCATACAAGTTTAGATTCTAAAGATGAGGCGAGGTCGAAGACCGAGCCGAACGCGCGAGGCGAGGCCGAAGGCCGAGGCGAGCCGCGTATACGGTGAGGCCGAAGGCCGAACTCCGCGTAGGGCGAAGCCCGGAGCGTCCCCCCCAATCAAAGATGGCCGCCATACAAGTTTAGATTCTAAAGGTGAGGCGAGGTCGAAGACCGAGCCGAACGCGCGAGACGAGGCCGAAGGCCGAGGCGAGCCGCGTATAGGGTGAGGCCGAAGGCCGAACTCCGCGTAGGGCGAAGCCCGGAGCGTCCCCCCCCCCCAATCAAAGATGGCCGCCATACAAGTTTGGATTCTAAAGGTGAGGCGAGGTCGAAGACCGAGCCGAACGCGCGAGACGAGGCCGAAGGCCGAGGCGAGCCGCGTATAGGGTGAGGCCGAAGGCCGAACTCCGCGTAGGGCGAAGCCCGGAGCGTCCCCCCCCCCAATCAAAGATGGCCGCCATACAAGTTTAGATTCTAAAGGTGAGGCGAGGTCGAAGACCGAGCCGAACACGCGAGGCGAGGCCGAAGGCTTAGGCGAGCCGCGTATAGGGTGAGGCCGAAGGCCGAACTCCGCGTAGGGCGAAGCCCGGAGCGTCCCCCCCCCCAATCAAAGATGGCCGCCATACAAGTTTAGATTTTTAAGGTGAGGCGAGGTCGCAGACCGAGCCGAACGCGCGAGCCGAGGCCGTAGGCCGAAGCGAGCTGCGTATAGGGCGAGGCCGAAGGCCGAGCTCCGCGTAGGGCGAAGCCCGAAGCGTCACCAAGCATATTACCAGCCGACCGCCATCATACCGGCATGGGTGTCGTTTAATAGGTTTTCAGGGGTGCTGATTTCGAAAATGACATCCATTTTGAAGTCCAAGATGGCGGACATGGATTTTTTGGAAAATACCGTCATGGGTGTCCTTTAATAGGTTTTCGGGGGTGCTGATTCCGAAAATGACATACGTTTTGAAATCCAAGATGGCGGACATAAATTTTTTGAAAAATATCGTCATGGGTGTCGTTTTTTGGGTATTCAGGGGTGCTGATTAAGAAAATAACATCCATTTTTAAATCCAAGATGGCGGCCGTGAAAAACAAAAAAAATTAAAAACTTTTTTAAAATTTATAAAAAAAAAAGCACAACCGCCTCGCGACCTGCTTTAGCAGGTCGCGCACCACGCGAAACCTAGTTATTATATTATATAAAGCTGCAATACCACTCACTCACTCACTGACTGGGTGACAGAATTGTTCTCCCAGATGGAGCGGCAGGAGGTGAAAACTTTATATGAGGAGAGTGGAGAGAGTGGTGCGGAGGGTACGGGAAAACCTCGAGATCCTAGGATCCACCTTCTCATCAGGTGGCGACCCACCTTCCCGGTCGAACCGTTGCAGATGGAGCGGTGGCACTCGAACTAAGGTCGACCCACACCCTGGTCGAATTCTACCGGTGACGTCATTTTTTCAATTTTCGCAAAAACAAGATGGCCGCCATACAAAATGATTATTGCTGTATCTCCGGAATCGTTTAACATAAGTGGGGTGTGCTCGAACAAATGTTTTACAGGGGGGTGAGGGGCAGGTTGCTGTCAAAATTTTTTTTCAAGATGGCGGATCCAAGTTGGCGGCCGAAAATGAAGTTGCTCCGATCCGGACGAAAATCGGTATCTGGGGGGTTTGGGGGTCGAAGATTCCGAATATTGGGTCAATTTTTCGATTCCACCATTTTCCAAGATGGCCGCCATACAAGGAGTGGTGAGGCGAGACCGCAGGCCGAGCCGAACTACGACGCCACGTTGCGAGGCGAGGCCGTAGGCCGAGGCGAGCTGCGTAAAAGGCGAGGCCGAAGGCCGAGCTCCGCGCAGGGCGTAGCCCGGAGCCCAAATCCAAGTTGGCCGCCATACAAGTTTAGATTCTAAAGGTGAGGCGAGGCCGAAGGCCGAGGCGAGCCGCATATAGGGTGAGGCAGAAGGCCGAACTCCGCGTAGGGCGAAGCCCGGAGCGTCCCCCCCCCAATTCAAGATGGCCGCAATTTATGTTTAGATTCTAAAGGTGAGGCGAGGTCGAGGCCGAACCACGACGCGCCGCGAGGCGAGGCCGCAGGCCGAGACGAGCTGCGTATAGGGCGAGGCCGAAGGCCGAGCTCCGCGTAAGGCAAAGCCCGAAGCGTCACCAAGCATCTTACCGGCCGACCGTCATGAAATTTTCGGGCATAACGACATGGGTGTCGTTTAATAGGTTTTCGGGGATGCTGATTACGAAACTGACATCCATTTTGAAATCCAAGATGGCGGTCGTGACAAACCAAAAAAATTAAAATCTTTTTAAAATTTATAAAAAAAGGCACAACCCCCTCGCGACCTGCTTTAGCAGGTCGCGCACCACGCGAAACCTAGTTATTATATTATATAAAGCTCTGCTGCAATACCACTCACTCACTCACTGACTGGGTGACAGAATTGTTCTCCCAGATGGAGCGGCAGGAGGTGAAAACTTTATATGAGGAGAGTGGAGAGAGTGGTGCGGAGGGTACGGGAAAACCTCGAGATCCTAGGATCCACCTTCTCATCAGGTGGCGACCCACCTTCCCGGTCGAACCGTTGCAGATGGAGCGGTGGCGCTCGAACTAAGGTCGACCCACACCCTGGTCGAATTCTACCGGTGACGTCATTTTTTCAATTTTCGCAAAAACAAGATGGCCGCCATACAAAATGATTATTGCTGTATCTCCGGAATCGTTTAACATAAGTGGGGTGTGCTTGAACAAATGTTTTACAGGGAGGTGAGGGGCAGGTGGCTCCAATCCAAGATGGCGGCCGGAAATGAAGTTGCTTCGATCCGGACGAAAATCGGTATCTGGGGGGTTTTGGGGACGAAGTTTCCGAATATTGGGTCAGTTTTTTGATTCCACCATTTTCCAAGATGGCCGCCATACAAGGAGTGGTGAGGCGAGGGCGCAGGCCGAGCCGAACCACGACGCCATGTTGCGAGGCGAGGCCGTAGGCCGAGGCGAGCTACGTAAAAGGCGAGGACGAAGGCCGAGCTCCGCGCAGGGCGTAGCCCGGAGCGTCCCCGCTCCAAATCCAAGATGGCCGCCATACAAGTTTAGATTCTAAAGGTGAGGCGAGGTCGAAGACCGAGCCGAACGCGCGAGACGAGGCCGAAGGCCGAGGCGAGCCGCGTATAGGGTGAGGCCGAAGGCCGAACTCCGAGTAAGGCGAAGCCCGGAGCGTCCCCTCCCCCAAATCTAGCGCCATACAAGTTTAGATTCTTAAGGTGAGGCGAGGTCGCAGACCGAGCCGAACGCGCGAGCCGAGGCCGTAGGCCGAGGCGAGCTGCGTATAGGGCGAGGCCGAAGGCCGAGCACCGCGTTGGGCGAAGCCCGAAGCGTCACCAAGCATATTACCAGCCGACTGCCATCATACCGACATGGGTGTCGTTTAATAGGTTTTCAGGGGTGCTGATTTCGAAAATGACATCCATTTTGAAATTCAAGATGGCGGACATGGATTTTTTAGGAAAATACCGTCATGGGTGTCGTTTAATAAGTTTTCGGGGGTGCTGATTCCGAAAATGACACACATTTCGAAATTCAAGATGGCGGACATAATTTTTTTTGCAAAAACTCGTAATGGGGTCGTTTTGTGGTAATCGGGGATGCTGATTTAGAAGATAACATCCATTGAGAAATCCAGTATGGCGGCCGTGAAAAACAAAAAAAAATTTAAAACTTTTTTAAAATTTATTAAAAAAGGCACAACCGCCTCGCGACCTGCTTTAGCAGGTCGCGCACCACGCGAAACCTAGTTATTATCCCTACTAATATTATAAATGCGAAAGTAACTCTGTCTGTCTGTCTGTCTGTCTGTTACCTTTTCACGCCTAAACCGCTGAACCGATTTTGATGAATTTTGGTACAGAGATAGATTAGAGCCTGGGAAAGGACATAGGCTACATTTTATCCCACAGTTGGGCACGATATAACCTGTAGTCCACGCGGGCGGAGCCGCGGGCGGAAAGCTAGTATTATATAAAGCTGCAATACCACTCACTCACTCACTGGGTGACAGAATTGTTCTCCCAGATGGAGCGGCGGGAGTTAAGAACTTTCTATGGGAGATGTGGAGAGGGTGACGCGGAAGGTACGGGAAAACCTCGAGATACTTGGATCCACCTTCTCATCAGGTGTCGACCCACCTTCCCGGGCCAACCGTTGCAGATGGAGCGGTGGCGCTCGAACAAAGTTCGACCCACACCCTGGTCGAATTCTACTAATGACGTCATTTTTTCGATTTTTGCAAAAACAAGATGGCCGCCATACAAAATGTTTATTGCTGTAGCTCCGGAACCGTTTGACATAAGTGGGGTGTGCTCAAACAAATGTTTTACAGGGGGGTGGGGGGCAGGTGGTTGTCAAATTTTTTTTTCAAGATGGCGGATCCAAGATGGCGGCCGGAAATGAAGTTGCTCCGATCCGGACGAAAATCGGTATTTGGGGGTTTGGGGGACGAAGATTCCTAATATTGGGTCAGTTTTTCAAATCCACCATTTTCCAAGATGGCCGCCATACAAGGAGTGGTGAGGCGAGGCCGCAGGCCGAGCCGAACCACGACGCCACTCCACGAGGCGAGGCCGTAGGCCGAGGCGAGGTGCGTAAAAGGCGAGGCCAAAGGCCGAGCTCCACGCAGGGCGAAGCCCGGAGCGTCCCCCCCCAAATCCATGTTGGTCGCCATACAAGTTTAGATTCTAAAGGTGAGGCGAGGTCGAAGACCGAGCCGAACGCGCGAGGCGAGGCCGAAGGCCGAGGCGAGCCGCGTATAGTTTGAGGCCGAAGGCCGAACTCCGCGTAGGGCGAAGACCGGAGCGTCCCCCCCCCCCAATCAAAGATGGCCGCCATACAAGTTTAGATTTTTAAGGTGAGGTGAGGCCGAAGGCCGAGCTCCGCGTAGGGCGAAGCCCGAAGCGTCACCAAGCATATTACCAGCCGACCGCCATCATACCGACGTCGGTGTCGTTTAATAGGTTTTCAGGGGTGCTGATTTCGAAAATGACATCCATTTTGAAATCCAAGATAGCGGACATGGATTTTTTGGAAAATACCGTCATGGGTATCGTTTAATAGGTTTTCAGGGTGCTGATTCCGAAAATGACATACGTTTTGAAATCCAAGATGGCGGACAAAAATTTTTTGAAAAATATCGTCATGGGTGTCGTTTTTTGGGTATTCAGGGGTGCTGATTAAGAAAATAACATCCATTTTTAATTCCAAGATGGCGGCCGTGAAAAACAAAAAGAAATTAAAAAAATTTTAAAAATTTATAAAAAAGGCACAACCGCCTCGCGACCTGCTTTAGCAGGTCGCGCACCACGCGAAACCTAGTTATACTATATAAAGCTACAATACCACTCACTCACTGACTGACTGACTGACTGGGTGACAGAATTGTTCTCCCAGATGGAGCGGCGGGAGGTGAAAATGATGTATGAGATGTGTGGTCAGAATTTTCCGTCGAGTATGGTAAAAACCTCGACATCTTCATATTCTTCTTCTCATCAGGTCGCGACCCACCTTCCCGGGCGAACCGTTGGACTTGGACCGGTGGTGCTCGAACAAAGGTCGACCCACACCCTGGTCGAAGTCTACCGGTGACAAAATTTTTTCGATTTTCAAAAAAACAAAATGGCCGCCATACAAAAACGAGATTTTTGTATCTCCTCTGATCCGGACCAAATTCGGTATCCGGGGGTTTTAGGGGTCGCTGAATCCGAATATCGGAAAAGATTTTCGATTTCGCCATTTGCCAAGATGGCCGCCATACAAGGAGTAGTGAGGCGAGGCCGAAGGCCGAGCTCCGCGTAGGGCGAAGCCCGGAGCGTCCCCCCCCCCAATCCAAGATGGCCGCCATTTATGTTTAGATTCTAAAGGTGAGGCGAGGCCGAAGGCCGAGGCGAGCTGCGTATAGGGCGAGGCCGAAGGCCGAGCTCCGCGTAGGGCGAAGCCCGAAGCGTCACCAAGCATCTTACCGGCCAACCGCAATCCGAAAATTTCATATCCGCCATCTTGGATTTTAGTTGGGGAAATCGTGACGCGAAGGGCGAAGCCCGGAGCGTCTCGATTCTCCCCACCAAAAATCCAAGATGGCGGATATGAAATTTTCGGGCATACCGACATGGGCGTCGTTTAATAGGTTTTCGGGGGTGCTGATTCCGAAAATGATATCCATTTTGAAATCCAAGATGGCGGACATGCATTTTTTCTCAAAAACCGTTATGGGTGTCGTTTAATACGTTTTCTGGGGTCCTGATTGCGAAAATGACATCTATTTTGAAATCCAAGATGGCGGGCATGCAGTTTGAAAAAATTCTGTCATGGGTGTCGTTTAACAGGTTTTCGGGGATGCTGATTACGAAACTGACATCCATTTTGAAATCCAAGATGGCGGTCGTGACAAACCAAAAAAGTATGAACGCCTTTTTGACCCTACAAATAGGGTACCACAACCACCTCGCGGCCTGCTTTAGCAGGTCGCGCACCACGCGAAACCTAGTTATTATATTATATAAAGCTACAATACCACTCACTGACTGGGTGACAGAATTGTTCTCCCAGATGGAGCGGCGGGAGGTGAAAACTTTGTATGGGGGGTGTGGAGAGGGTATCGCGGAGGGTACGGGAAAACCTCGAGATCCTCGGATCCACCTTCTCACCGGGTGGCGATCCACCTTCCCGGGCGAACCTTTGCAGATGGAGCGGTGGCGCTCGAACTAAGGTCGACCCACACCCTGGTCGAATTCTACCGGTGATGTCATATTTTAGATTTTCGCAAAAACAAGATGGCCGCCATACAAAATGATTATTGCTGTATCTCCGGAACCGTTTGACATAAGTGGGGTGTGCTCGAACAAATGTTTTACAGGGGGGTGAGGGGCAGGTTCTAAAGGTGAGGCGAGGTCGAAGACCGAGCCGAACGCGCGAGACGAGGCCGAAGGCCGAGGCGAGCCGCGTATAGGGTGAGGCCGAAGGCCGAACTCCGCGTAGGGCGAAGCCCGGAGCGTCCCCCCCCCAATGAAAGATGGCCGCCATACAAGATTAGATTCTAACGGTGAGGCCGAAGGCCGAGGCGAGCCGCGTAAAGGGTGAGGCCGAAGGCCGAACTCCGCGTAGGGCGAAGCCCGGAGCGTCCCCCTCCCCCAATCCAAGATGGCCGCAATTTAAGTTTAGATTCTAAAGGTGAGGCGAGGTCGTAGACCGAGCCGAACGCGCGAGGCGAGGCCGAAGGCTGAGGCGAGCTGCGTATAGGGCGAGGCCGAAGGCCGAGCTCCGCGTAGGGCGAAGCCCGAAGCGTCACCAAGCATCTTACCGGCCGACCGCCATGAAATTTTCGGGCATGCCGACATGGGTGTCGTTTAATAGGTTTTCGGGGATGCTGATTATGAAACTAACATCCATTTTGAAATCCAAGATGGTGGACATGGATTTTTTGAAAATAACTTCATGGGTGTCGTTTAATAGGTATTCAGGGTTGCTGATTAAGAAAATAACATCCATTTTTAAATCTAAGATGGCGGCCGTGAAAAACAAAAAAAAATTAAAAACTTTTTTAAAATTTATAAAAAAAGGCACAACCGCCTCGCGGCGGTCGTGACAAACCAAAAAAAGTATGAACGCCTTTTTGACCCTACAAATAGGGTACCACAACCGCCTCGCGGCCTGCTTTAGCAGGTCGCGCACCACGCGAAAACTAGTTATTATTATTTTATATTATATAAAGCTACAATACCACTCACTCACTGACTGACTGACTGACTGGGTGACAGAATTGTTCTCCCAGATGGAGCGGCGAGAGGTGAAAACTTTGTATGGGGGGTGTGGAGAAGGTGGCGCGGAGGGTACGGGAAAACCTCGAGATCCTCGGATCCACCTTCTCATCAGGTGGCGACCCATCTTCCCGGGCGAACCGTTGCAGATGGAGCGGTGGCGTTCAAACAAAGGTCGACCCACACCCTGGTCAAATTCTACAGGTGACGTCATTTTTTCGATTTTCGCAAAAACAAGATGGCCGCCATACAAAATGATTATTGCTGTATCTCCGGAACCGTTTGACATAAGTGGGCTATGCTCGAAAAAATGTTTTACAAAGGGGTGAGAGGCAGGTGGCTGTCAAAATTTTTTTTCAATATGGCGGATCCAAGATGGCGGCCGGAAATAAAGTTGCTCCGATCCGGACTAAAATCGGTATCTGGGGGGTTTGGGGGACGAAGATTCCAAATATCGGGTCAGTTTTTCGATTCCACTATTTTCCAAGATGGCCGCCATACAAGGAGTGGTGAGGCGAGGCCGCAGGCCGAGCCGAACCAAGACGCCACGGCGTGAGGCGAGGCCGTAGGCCGAGGCGAGCTGCGTATAAGGCGAAGCCGAAGGCCGAGCTCCGCGCAGGGCGTAGCCCGGAGCGTCCCCCCCCCAAATCCAAGATGGCCGCCATACAAGTTTAGATTCTAAAAAAAAGGTGAGGTGAGGCCGAAGGCCGAACTCCGCGTAGGGCGAAGCCCGGAGCGTCCCCCCCCCAATCAAAGATGGCCGCCATACAAGTTTAGATTCTAGATGAGGCGAGGTCGAAGACCGAGCCAAACGCGCGAGGCGAGGCCGAAGGCCGAGGCGAGCAGCGTATAGGGTGAGGCCGAAGGCCGAACTCCGCGTAGGGTGAAGCCCGGAGCGTCCCCCCCCAATCAAAGATGGCCGCCATACAAGTTTAGACTTTTAAGGTGAGGCGAGGTCGCAGACCGAGCCGAACGTGCGAGCCAAGGCCGAAGGCCGAGGCGAGCTGCTTATAGGGCGAGGCCGGAGGCCGAGCTCCGCATAGGGCGAAGCCCGAAGCGTCACCAAGCATATTACCAGCCGACCGCCATCCTACCGACATGGGTGTCGTTTAATAGGTTTTCAGGGGTGCTGATTTTGAAAATGACATCCATTTCGATATCCAAGATGGCTGTCATGGATTTTTTGGAAAATACCGTCATGGGTGTCGTTTAATAGGTTATCGGGGGTGCTGATTCCGAAAATGACAAACGTTTTGAAATCCAAGATGGCGGACATAAATTTTTTGCAAAATATCGTCATGGGTGTCGTTTTTTGGGTATTCGGGGGTGCTGATTAAGAAAATAACATCCATTTTGAAATCCAAGATGGCGGCCGTGAAAAAAAAAAGGCAAAATTCTTTGACCCTACAAATAGGGTAGCACAACCGCCTCGCGACCTGCTTTAGCAGTTCGCGCACCACGCGAAACCTACTTATTATTATACTATATAAAGCTACAATACCACTCACTGACTGACTGACTGACTGACTGGGTGACAGAATTGTTCTCCCAGATGGAGCGGCGGGATGTGAAAACTTTGAATAAGGGGTGTGGAGAAGGTGGTGCAGAGGGTACGGGAAAACCTCGAGATCCTCGGATCCACCTTCTCATCGGGTGGCGACCCTTCTTCCCGGGCGAACCGTTGCAGATGGAGCGGTGGTGCTCGAACTAAGGTCGACCCACACCCTGGTTGAATTCTACTGGTGACGTCATTTTTTCGATTTTCGCAAAAACAAGATGGCCGCCATACAAAATGATTATTGCTGTATCTCCGGATCCGTTTGACATAAGTGGAGTGTGCTCGAACAAATGTTTTATAGGGGGGTGGGGGGCAGCTGGCTGTCAATTTTTTTTTTCAAGATGGCGGATCCAAGATGGCGGCCGGAAATGAATTTGCTCCGATCCGGACGAAAATCGGTATCTTGGGGGTTTGGGGGACGAAGATTCCAAATATCGGGTCAGTTTTTCGATTCCACCATTTTCCAAGATGGCCGCCATACAAGGAGTGGTGAGGCGAGGCCGCAGGCCGAGCCGAACCACGACACCACGTTGCGAGGCGAGGCCGTAGGCCGAGGCGAGCTACGTAAAAGGCGAGGCCGAAGGCCGAACTCCGCGCAGGGCGTAGCCCGGAGCGTCCCCCCCCCCAAATCCAAGATGGCCGCCATACAAGTTTAGATTCTAAAGGTGAGGCGAGGTCGAAGACCGAGCCGAACGCGCGAGACGAGGCCGAAGGCCGAGGCGAGCCGCGTATAGGGTGAGGCTGAAGGCCGAACTCCGCGTAGGGCGAAGCCCGGAGCGTCCCCCCCCCCCAATCAAAGATGGCCGCCATACAAGTTTAGATTCTAAAAGTGAGGCGAGGTCGAAGACCGAGCCGAACGCGCGAGGCGAGCCGCGTACAGGGTGAGGCCGAAGGCCGAACTCCGCGTAGGGCGAAGCCCGGAGCGTCCCCCCCAATCAAAGATGGCCGCCATACAAGTTTAGATTCTAAAGGTGAGGCGAGGTCGAAGACCGAGCCGGACGCGCGAGGCGAGGCCGAAGGCCGAGGCGAGCCGCGTACAGGGTGAGGCCGAAGGCCGAACTCCGCGTAGGGCGAAGCCCGGAGCGTCCCTCCCCCAATAAAAGATGGCCGCCATACAAGTTTAGATTTTTAAGGTGAGGCGAGGTCGCAGACCGAGCCGAACGCGCGAGCCGAGGCCGTAGGCCGAGGCGAGCTGCGTATAGGGCGAGGCCGAAGGCCGAGCTCCGCGTAGGGCGAAGCCCGAAGCGTCACCAAGCATATTATCAGCCGACCGCCATCATACCGACATGGGTGTCGTTTAATAGGTTTTCAGGGGTGCTGATTTCGAAAATTACATCCATTTTGAAATCCAAGATGGCGGACATGGATTTTTTGGAAAATACCGTCATGGGTGTCCTTTAATAGGTTTTCGGGGGTGCTGATTCCGAAAATGACATACGTTTTTAAATCCAAGATGGCGGACATAAATTTTTTGCAAAATATCGTCATTGGTGTCGTTTTTTGGGTATTCAGGGGTGCTGATTAAGAAAATAACATCTATATTTAAATCCAAGATAGCGGCCGTGAAAAACAAAAAGAAAATAAAAACTTTTTCAAAATTTATAAAGAAAGGCACAACCGCCTCGCGACCTGCTTTAGCAGGTCGCGCACCACGCGAAACCTAGTTATTATATTATATAAAGCTGCAATAAAGCTACAATACCACTCACTGACTCACTGGGTGACAGAATTGTTCTCCCAGATGGAGCGGCGGAAGGTGAAAACTTTATATGGGATGTGTGGAGAGGGTGGTGCGGAGGGTACGGGAAAACCTCGAGATCCTCGGATCCACCTTCTCATCAGGTGGCGACCCACCTTCCCGGGCGAACCGTCGCAGATGGAGCGGTGGCGCTCGAACAAAGGTCGACCCACACCCTGGTCGAATTCTACCGATGACGTCATTTTTTCGATTTTCGCAAAAACAAGATGGCCGCCATACAAAATGATTATTGCTGTATCTCCGGATCCGTTTGACATAAGTGGAGTGTGCTCGAACAAATGTTTTATAGGGGGGTGGGGGGCAGCTGGCTGTCAATTTTTTTTTTGTCAAGATGGCGGATCCAAGATGGCGGCCGGAAATGAATTTGCTCCGATCCGGACGAAAATCGGTATCTTGGGGGTTTGGGGGACGAAGATTCCAAATATCGGGTCAGTTTTTCGATTCCACCATTTTCCAAGATGGCTGCCATACAAGGAGTGGTGAGGCGAGGCCGCAGGCCGAGCCGAACCACGACACCACGTTGCGAGGCGAGGCCGTAGGCCGAGGCGAGCTACGTAAAAGGCGAGGCCGAAGGCCGAACTCCGCGCAGGGCGTAGCCCGGAGCGTCCTCCCCCCCAAATCCAAGATGGCCGCCATACAAGTTTAGATTCTAAAGGTGAGGCGAGGTCGAAGACCGAGCCGAACGCGCGAGGCGAGCCGCGTACAGGGTGAGGCCGAAGGCCGAACTCCGCGTAGGGCGAAGCCCGGAGCGTCCCCCCCAATCAAAGATGGCCGCCATACAAGTTTAGATTCTAAAGGTGAGGCGAGGTCGAAGACCGAGCCGGACGCGCGAGGCGAGGCCGAAGGCCGAGGCGAGCCGCGTACAGGGTGAGGCCGAAGGCCGAACTCCGCGTAGGGCGAAGCCCGGAGCGTCCCTCCCCCAATAAAAGATGGCCGCCATACAAGTTTAGATTTTTAAGGTGAGGCGAGGTCGCAGACCGAGCCGAACGCGCGAGCCGAGGCCGTAGGCCGAGGCGAGCTGCGTATAGGGCGAGGCCGAAGGCCGAGCTCCGCGTAGGGCGAAGCCCGAAGCGTCACCAAGCATATTATCAGCCGACCGCCATCATACCGACATGGGTGTCGTTTAATAGGTTTTCAGGGGTGCTGATTTCGAAAACTACATCCATTTTGAAATCCAAGATGGCGGACATGGATTTTTTGGAAAATACCGTCATGGGTGTCGTTTAATAGGCATGTCCCAGCGAGGCCGCGCGCCAACCCTAGATCGTCCCGCCATTTTTACGACTTCCGCCGCGCGGCTCGAGTTTCACAGAACCATTCACTGTGACTCAAGTTGTTATTGTAACACTATCAAGTGTTATGTTTTTTATGTTTAGTATGAACGCTGCTACATAGTTAAGTGTTTTGTTTATCATAATTTGACTACATTGTAGAATTACGATACGCTGAACACGGAGATAGCGCTTTTTTGAGCTGGACATGTATTTAAACGATCATATCTCAAAAATTAAAGCGATGACATAGGGTTTTTTATTTTATATTACGTTACTACGATTATATATAATAGGAATTTAAATTAAAACAAATACCTGTCCATACAAAATTATTTATTTACAAGCCTTTGATTTTGCATAAAAATCTCGCGGCAAGAGCCGTAATTCTAGATAAACTTAAAATATCTCAGATGCACAAATACCACATTTAGGCCTACAATTGAATAAATACAAGATAAGTAGTCTAATATTCTTACAAAATAAACAAAAAACATAGCGATAGCATTTACCATCACTGAAATATATGATAATTAGTTCAACAGTGCTCATTCACACTGTGAATTCACTTAGTTTTACAGAGTTTTTTGTTCTACTTAACATACCATACAAAAATAACAATAACCATGCCCAACGGCACTTTTAAAGCCCTTTCTAAAAAGGTATCACACTTGTGTATTCAACAGTAAACAAAAAATACATTCAACAGCAAACAAAAAAACCATCGCCAGATGGCGGGCGTAAAGGTTTGGTACACACTAAGTGCGTGATTGAAAAAACGGCCCAGCAAAACGGTGCGAGATGGGTTGGTGCCACTCTTACAAATTTTGGTCTACACCCTGAGCTGTTTCTAATACAAGTTTTTTTAACCGACTTCAAAAAAAAGGAGTTTTAACCTGTATGTATGTTTGTATGTATGTTTGTATGTATCTTTGTATGTATGTATGTTTGGCCGCGATTATCTCGAGTTTGGCTGAACCGATTTTGATGCGGTTTTCAGAAAAGTATTTGTTACATTTAGGAGGTTTCAGTATTTTAACCGACTTCAAATAAAGGGGGGTTCTCAGTTTAAACTGTATGTATGTAAAATAAATAAAATAAAAAAATCGCTTAAACTTTTCAAAGATAACACTTTGTTTTATTAACCGACTTCAAAATATAACCAACTTCAAAAAATTAAGAGGTTATAATTTGCACTAAAAATGAAAAATTAAACTTTAAAAAAAAATAGAATCAACTTCAAAAAAGCGAAAAATAAATACAATATCATTTGATGTTCTATGTAGTACCTACCTACTGAGCTGTTTGAAGTCGGTGCCATAAAAATTAAAGGAAGGTGGCAGCCTTCGCATCGACTTCAAACAGCTCAGTAGGGAGTTACTACATAGCACATCAAATGATATTGTATTTATTTTTCGCTTTTTTGAAGTCGGTACTATTAAAAAAAAAGTTTTAATTAGGGTTCAGTAGTCAACTAAGAATCCTGAGCGCATTTCCTGAAGTAATTATTTATTTTATCAACTCGTGTTTCTCTCGTCCTCTTGTTTACGCTATGTATGTATGTGTGTATGTATGTATATTTATAGTTATATACTTATATTTATTTAATATACTTATATTAGATTTGTATGTCTACGTATTTTAAATAGGTACCTATTATACTAAGCTTTTCATTTTTAATCAAATATTTGCACCACCCGCTTCTGTTTACTAACTTATTATTTCTCCTTTACCCCAAGGTTGCCTGGAGGAGATTGCTTTTTAGCAATAAGGCCGCCCTTCTGTACACTTTCTTGCTTTGTTTGTTTTTGTTTGTGTTCTATTTATGTGTGTGCAAATAAAGAGTTAAATAATAATAATAATCCTTAAAATTTTCATTTTATTTTTACTAACCTTTTCCCGCGACTTCGCTCGCGCTAAGAACTATTGTTGTTTTGTTGTTTTGTTGTTATAATTGTCAAATGTTTTTAATGGACAAATAAATGCTTATTATTATTATTTTTTTGTCACCCATTTCATTCTCTAAATCTTTTATTTTCGAAAAATCGTGAAACACGTGTCCGTTTATTTGCTTCAAGGTACTTATATCCTCACGAAGTTGTGAGTCAAAATTTTCAAAAATAATGTTTTCACCACACAAACTTTGAACCCCCGTTTCACCAGTTTAGGGGTTGAATTTCAAAAAATCCTTTCTTAGTCAAACTCAAACGTGTTTATTTTATTGAACATACAAAATGATACTTGAACACGTCAATATGATGAATTACATTAGCACTTTTGGCTTTGCGCCTATTCGCAAAGGTGCAGTCTTTCTCAGGAGAAGAATTTTTTATTTTTTATTATAAGATGGGTTAACTCTTGACCTCAATCTTGACCATAAGGTCAAAGATGAGGTCGATAATGGAGCGAGTTAACCCAGAAAATGCCTATAAAGGCACTGGTAGGTACTCCCACGCACTTCCAAAATAGGCAAGAAACTCCGAGGGTCGCTCTTTTTAAGTCAATCATATAAATTTTCTTACTTTTAATTTTAATTGATTTAATATTTGAATAACTCTGGAGCTAAGCAATTTATTTCCATGGTTGCTTGTCTAACAGATAATCCGAAATTCTATAATTTATTTGATTTTTATTTTACATAGGTACAGTTTAAACTGAGAACCCACCTTTTTTTGAAGTCAGTTATAAAACTAAAACCTTCTCCTAAATGTAACAAATAATTTTCTGAAAACCGCATCAAAATCGGTTCAGCCAAACGCGAGATAATCGCGGACAAACATACATACATACAGGTCAAACTGAGAACCTCCTTTTTTTTGAAGTCGGTTAAAAATATCCGCAAGCAGTTTGCGTAGGCCAAATGTTGCATTTTATTTAAAAACTCATACCTACAAAAAAAAACTGACTGAAACTCGGATTACTCAGTGTGCCCCAGCCTTAAACCGTACAATCGACACTTCACATTTGTAAAACCAAATTCTTGACGTATTTTGCTGATGTTTTTTACTATGCCGTCTGGTGATTACCTGATCTAACATTATTAATTGCAATTATCATGATAAAACAGCCAAATAATATCAAAATTGAAGAACAATATTTACGTGAGCGTTCAAATCGCGCGCCAAGATTGTTTACCATCAAATGTAAGGCCAAATTTTGTGTTTCATGCTGAAAACTTTATGTCTACGCATTAGTTGTTTACTTACCTTGAAAATGCTAAAAAACCAAGTAAATATACTCACTGTAAGTATTTTAATTATTGAATTCATTCCAATCAGTCGCAGATTCACTTCACTTCACTCACAGTTTAAATTCTCTTTGGGAACTGCCAACTTCAAAATTTTTTTTCTTAAATATTTTTCATGGCCTGGATGATTGTTTTGGCTAATATTGGTAGAAAATATTACAAGGAAGCGAGACAAATATATACAAATACTTCTTAAACAGACAAAGACCACTATATTTCAATAAAATAGACGGCCGAACAGCAGGGGTCCCATGTCAACTGAGAGTTGACACGGGCAATTTGCGGTACAAGGCGCGTCAACTCCCAGTTGACACGGACATTCTGGCGGTTACAGCGAAGCCCGGAGCGTCCCCCCCCCCCAATCAAAGATGGCCGCCATACAAGTTTAGATTCTAAAAGTGAGGCGAGGTCGAAGACCGAGCCGAACGCGCGAGGCGAGCCGCGTACAGGGTGAGGCCGAAGGCCGAACTCCGCGTAGGGCGAAGCCCGGAGCGTCCCCCCCAATCAAAGATGGCCGCCATACAAGTTTAGATTCTAAAGGTGAGGCGAGGTCGAAGACCGAGCCGGACGCGCGAGGCGAGGCCGAAGGCCGAGGCGAGCCGCGTACAGGGTGAGGCCGAAGGCCGAACTCCGCGTAGGGCGAAGCCCGGAGCGTCCCTCCCCCAATAAAAGATGGCCGCCATACAAGTTTAGATTTTTAAGGTGAGGCGAGGTCGCAGACCGAGCCGAACGCGCGAGCCGAGGCCGTAGGCCGAGGCGAGCTGCGTATAGGGCGAGGCCGAAGGCCGAGCTCCGCGTAGGGCGAAGCCCGAAGCGTCACCAAGCATATTATCAGCCGACCGCCATCATACCGACATGGGTGTCGTTTAATAGGTTTTCAGGGGTGCTGATTTCGAAAACTACATCCATTTTGAAATCCAAGATGGCGGACATGGATTTTTTGGAAAATACCGTCATGGGTGTCGTTTAATAGGTTTTCGGGGGTGCTGATTCCGAAAATGACATACGTTTTTAAATCGGACATAAATTTTTGGCGGACATAAATTTTTTGCAAAATATCGTCATTGGTGTCGTTTTTTGGGTATTCAGGGGTGCTGATTAAGAAAATAACATCTATATTTAAATCCAAGATGGCGGCCGTGAAAAACAAAAAAAAATTAAAAACTTTTTCAAAATTTATAAAGAAAGGCACAACCGCCTCGCGACCTGCTTTAGCAGGTCGCGCACCACGCGAAACCTAGTTATTATATTATATAAAGCTGCAATAAAGCTACAATACCACTCACTGACTCACTGGGTGACAGAATTGTTCTCCCAGATGGAGCGGCGGAAGGTGAAAACTTTGTATAGGATGTGTGGAGAGGGTGGTGCGGAGGGTACGGGAAAACCTCGAGATCCTCGGATCCACCTTCTCATCAGGTGGCGACCCACCTTCCCGGGCGAACCGTCGCAGATGGAGCGGTGGCGCTCGAACAAAGGTCGACCCACACCCTGGTCGAATTCTACCGATGACGTCATTTTTTCGATTTTCGCAAAAACAAGATGGCCGCCATACAAAATGATTATTGCTGTATCTCCGGAACCGTTTGACATAAGTGGAGTGTGCTCAAACAAATATTTTACAGGGGTGTGGGGGGCAAGTAGGTGTCAAATTTTTTTTTTAAGATGGCGGATCCAAGATGGCGGCCGGAAATGAAGTTGCTCCGATCCGGACGAAAATCGGTATCTGGGGGGTTTGGGGGACGAAGATTCCGAATATCGGGTCAGTTTTTCGATTCCACCATTTTCCAAGATGGCCGCCATACAAGGAGTGGTGAGGCGAGGCCGCAGGCCGAGCCTAACCACGACGCCACGCCGCGAGGCGAGGCCGTAGGCCGAGGCGAGCTGCGTAAAAGGCGAGGCCGAAGGCCGAGCTCCGCGCAGGGCGTAGCCCGGAGCGTCTTCCCCCCAAATCCAAGATGGCCGCCATACAAGTTTAGATTCTAAAGGTGAGGCGAGGTCGAAGACCGAGCCGAACGCGCGAGGCGAGGCCGAAGGCCGAGGCGAGCCGCGTATAGGGTGAGGCCGAAGGCCGAACTCCGCGTAGGGCGAAGCCCGGAGCGTCCCCCCCCCAATCAAAGATGGCCGCCATACAAGTTTAGATTTTTAAGGTGAGGCGAGGTCGCAGACCGAGCCGAACGCGCGAGCTGAGGCCGTAGGCCGAGGCGAGCTGCGTATAGGGCGAGGCCGAAGGCCGAGCTCCGCGTAGGGCGAAGCCCGAAGCGTCACCAAGCATATTACCCGCCGACCGCCATCATACCGACATGGGTGTCGTTAAATAGGTTTTCAGGGGTGCTGATTTCGAAAATGACATCCATTTTGAAGTCCAAGATGGCGGACATGGATTTTCTGGAAAATACCGTCATGGGTGTCGTTTAATAGGTTTTCGGGGGTGCTGATTCCGAAAATGACATACGTTTTGAAATCCAAGATGGCGGACATAATTTTTTTGCAAAATATCGTCATGGTTGTCGTTTTTTGGGTATTCAGGGGTGCTGATTATGAAAATAACATCCATTTTGAAATCCAAGATGGCGGACATGCATTTTTTGTAGAAAACCGTCATGGGTGTCGTTTAATACGTTTTCTGGGGTGCTGATTGCGAAAATGACATTTATTTTCAAATCCAAGATCATGAGTCGTTTTTTATAAAAAAAGGCACAACCGCCTCGCGACCTGCTTTAGCAGGTCGCGCACCACGCAAAACCTAGTTATTATATTATATAAAGCTGCAATACCACTCACTGATTGACTGACTGACTGACTGACTGGGTGACAGAATTGTTCTCCCAGATGGAGCGGCGGGAGGTGAAAACTTTGTATGGGAGGTGTGGAGTGGGTGACGCGGAGGGTACGGGAAAACCTCGAGATCCTCGGATCCACCTTCTCATCGGGTGGCGACCCACCTTCCCGGGCGAACCGTTGCAGATGGAGCGGTGGCGCTCGAACTAAGGTTGACCCACACCCTGGTCGAATTCTACCGGTGACGTCATTTTTTCGATTTTCGCAAAAACAAGATGGCCGCCATACAAAATGTTTATTGCTGTATCTCCGGATCCGTTTGACATAAGTGGAGTGTGCTCGAACAAATGTTTTACAGAAGGGTGGGGGGCAGCTGGCTGTCAAATTTTTTTTTCAAGATGGCGGATCCAAGATGGCGGCCGGAAATGAAGTTGCTCCGATCTGGACTAAAATCGGTATCTAGGGGGTTTAGGGGTCGAAGATTCCGAATATCGGATCAGTTTTTCGATTCCACCATTTTCCAAGATGGCCGCCATACAAGGAGTGGTAAGGCGAGGCCGCAGGCCGAGCCGAACCACGACGCCACTCCGCGAGGCGAGGCCGTAGGCCGAGGCGAGCTGCGTAAAAGGCGAGGCCGAAGGCCGAGCTCCGCGCAGGGCGTAGCCCGGAGCGTCCCCCCCCAAATCCAAGATGGCCGCCATACAAGTTTAGATTCTAAAGGTGAGGCGAGGTCGAAGACCGAGCCGAACGCGCGAGACGAGGCCGAAGGCCAAGGCGAGCCGCGTATAGGGTGAGGCCGAAGGCCAAACTCCGCGTAGGGCGAAGCCCGGAGCGTCCCCCCCCCCAATCAAAGATGGCCGCCATACAAGTTTAGATTCTAAAGGTGAGGCGAGGTCGCAGACCGAGCCGAACGCGCGAGCCGAGGCCGTGGGCCGAGGCGAGCTGCGTATAGGGCGAGGCCGAAGGCCGAGCTCCGCGTAGGGCGAAGCCCGAAGCGTCACCAAGCATGTTACCAGCCGACCGCCATCATAGCAACATGGGTGTCGTTTAATAGGTTTTCAGGGGTGCTGATTTCGAAAATGACATCCATTTTGAAATCCAAGATGGCGGACATGGATTTTTTGGAAAATACCGTGATGGGTGTCGTTTAATAGGTTTTCGGGGGTGCTGATTCCGAAAATGACATCAATTTTGAAATCCAAGATGGCGGACATGAATTTTTTGTAAAAAACCGTCATGGATGTCGTTTAATGCGTTTTCTGGGGTGCTGATTGCGAAAATGACATCTATTTTGAAATCCAAGATGGCGGACATGGATTTTTTGGAAAGTACCGTCATGGGTGTCGTTTAATAGGTTTTCGGTGGTGCTGATTACGAAACTGACATCCATTTTGAAATCAAAGATGGCGGTCGTGACAAACCAAAAAATGTATGAACGCCTTTTTGACCCTACAAATAGGGTAGCACAACCGCCTCGCGGCCTGCTTTAGCAGGTCGCGCACCACGCGAAATCTAGTTATATTATATAAAGCTGCAATACCACTCACTCACTCACTCACTGGGTGACATAATTGTTCTCCCAGATGGAGCGGCGGGAGGTGAAAACTTTGTATGGGGGGTGTAGAGAAAGTGGTGCGCAGGGTACGGGAAAACCTTGAGATCCTCGGATCCACCTTCTCATCAGGTGACGACCCACCTTCCCGGGCGAACCGTTGCAGATGGAGCGGTGGAGCCCGAACTAAGGTCGACCCACACCCTGGTCGAATTCTACCGGTGACGTCATTTTTTCGATTTTCGCAAAAACAAGATGGCCGCCATACAAAATGATTATTGCTGTATCTCCGGAACCGTTTGACATAAGTGGAGTGTGCTCGAACAAATGTTTTACAGGAAGGTGAGGGGCAGGTGGCTGTTAAAATTTTTTTTCAAGATGGCGGATCCAAGATTGCGGCCGGAAATGAAGTTGCTCCGATCCGGACGAAAATCGGTATCTGAGGGGTTTGGGGGACGAAGATTCCAAATATCGGGACAGTTTTTCGATTCCACTATTTTCCAAGATGGCCGCCATACAAGGAGTGGTGAGGCGAGGCCGCAGGCCGAGCCGAATCACGACGCCACGCCGCGAGGCGAGGCCGTAGGCCGAGGCGAGCTTCGTAGAAGGCGAGGCCGAAGGCCGAGCTCCGCGTAGGGCTTAGCCCGGAGCGTCCCCCCCCAAATCCAAGATGGCCGCCATACAAGTTTAGATTCTAAAGGTGAGGCGAGGTCGAAGACCGAGCCGAACGCGCGAGGCGAGGCCGAAGGCCGAGGCGAGCCGCGTATAGGGTGAGGCCGAAGGCCGAACTCCGCGTAGGGCGAAGCCCGGAGCGTCGTGCCCCCCCAATTCTAGATGGCGGTAAGTTTAGATTCTAAAGGTTAGGCGAGGTCGAAGACCGAGCCGAACGCGCGAGGCGAGGCCGAAGGCCGAGGCGAGCCACGTCTAGGGTGAGGCCGAAGGCCGAACTCCGCGTAGGGCGAAGCCCGGAGCGTCCCCCCCCCCAATCAAAGATGGCCGCCATACAAGTTTAGATTTTTAAGGTGAGGCAAGGTCGCAGACCGAGCCGAACGCGCGAGCCGAGGCCGTAGGCCGAGGCGAGCTGCGTATAGGGCGAGGCCGAAGGCCGAGCTCCGCGTAGGGCGAAGCCCGAAGCGTCACCAAGCATATTACCAGCCGACCGCCATCAAACCGACATGGGTGTCGTTTAATAGGTTTTCAGGGGTGCTGATTATGAAAATGACATCCAATTTGAAATCCAAGATGGCGGACATGGATTTTTTAGAAAATACCGTCATTGGTGTCGTTTAATAGGTTTTCGGGGGTGCTGATACTTAAAATAACATTGATTTTTAAATCCGAGATGGTGGCCGTAAAAAACCAAAAAAATAATAAACGCCTTTTTCACTCTACAAATAGGGTAAAACAACCGCATCGCGGCCTGCTTTAGCAGGTCGCGCACCACGCAAAACCTAGTTATTATATTATATAAAGCTACAATACCACTCACTGACTGGGTGACAGAATTGTTCTCCAAGATGGAGCGGCGGGAGGTGAAAACTTTGTATGGGAAGTGTGGAGAGGGTGGTGCGAAGGGTACGGGAAAACCTCGAGATCCTCGGATCCATCTTCTCATCGGGTGGCGACCCACCTTCCCGGGCGAACCGTTGCAGATGGAGCGGTGGCGCTCTAACAAAGGTCGACCCACACCCTGGTCGAATTCTACCGGTGACGTCATTTTTTTGATTTTCGCAAAAACAAGATGGCCGCCATACAAAATGATTATTGCTGTATCTCCGGAACCGTTTGACATAAGTGGGGTGTGCTCGAACAAATGTTTTACAGAGGGGTAAGAAGCAGGTGGCTGTCAAATTTTTTTTTCAAGATGGCGGATCCAAGATGGCGGCCGGAAATGAATTTGCTCCGATCCGGACGAAAATCGGTATCTTGGGGGTTTGGAGGACGAAGATTCCAAATATCGGGTCAGTTTTTCGATTCCACCATTTTTCAAGATGGCCGCCATACAAGGAGTGGTGAGGCGAGGCCGCAGGCCGAGCCGAACCACGACGCCACGCCGCGAGGCGAGGCCGTAGGCCGAGGCGAGCTGCGTAAAAGGCGAGGCCGAAGGCCGAGCTCCGCGCAGGGCGTAGTCCGGAGCGTCCCCCCCCAAATCCAAGATGGCCGCCATACAGGTTTAGATTCTAAAGGTGAGGCGAGGCCGAAGGCCGAGGCAAGCCGCGTATAGGGTGAGGCCGAAGGCCGAACTCCGCGTAGGGCGAAGCCCGGAGCGTCCCCCCCCCCAATCAAAGATGGCCGCCATACAAGTTTAGATTCTAAAGGTGAGGCGAGGTCGAAGACCGAGCCGAACGTGCGAGGCGAGGCCGAAGGCCGAGGCAAGCCGCGTATAGGGTGAGGCCGAAGGCCGAACTCCGCGTAGGGCGAAGCCCGGAGCGTCCCCCCCCCCCAATCAAAGATGGCCGCCATACAAGTTTAAATTTTAAGGTGAGGCGAGGTCGCAGACCGAGCCGAACGCGCGAGCCGAGGCCGTAGGCCGAGGCGAGCTGCGTATAGGGCGAGGCCGAAGGCCGAGCTTCGCGTAGGGCGAAGCCCGAAGCGTCACCAAGCATATTACCAGCCGACCGCCATCATACCGACATGGGTGTCGTTTAATAGGTTTTCAGGGGTGCTGATTTCGAAAATGACATCCATTTTGAAATCCAAGATGGCGGACATGGATTTTTTGGAAAATTCCGTCATGGGTGTCGTTTAATAGGTTTTCGGGGGTGCTGATTCCGAAAATGACATACGTTTTGAAATCCAAGATGGCGGACATACATTTTTTGAAAAATATCGTCATGGGTGTCGTTTTTTGGGTATTCAGGGGTGCTGATTAAGAAAATAACATCCATTTTTAAATCCAAGATTGCGGCCGTGAAAAACCAAAAAAAATTAAAAACTTTTTTAAAATTTATAAAATAAGGCACAACCACCTCGCGACCTGCTTTAGCAGGTCGCGCACCACGCGAAACCTAGTTATATTATATAAAGCTGCAATACCACTCACTCACTGACTGGGTGACAGAATTGTTCTCCCAGATGGAGCGGCGGGAGGTGAAAACTTTGTATGGGAAGTGTGGAGAGGGTGGTGCGGAGGGTACGGGAAAACCTCGAGATCCTCGGATCCACCTTCTCATCGGGTGGCGACCCACCTTCCCGGGCGAACCGTTGCAGATGGAGCGGTGTCGCTCGAACAAAGGTCGACCCACACCCTGGTCGAATTCTACCGGTGACGTCATTTTTTCGATTTTCGCAAAAACAAGATGGCCGCCATACAAAATGATTATTGCTGTATCTCCGGAACCGTTTGACATAAGTGGGGTGTGCTCGAACAAATGTTTTACAGGGGGGTGAGGGGCAGGTGGCTGTCAAATTTTTTTTTCAAGATGGCGGATCCAAGATGGCGGCCGGAAATGAAGTTGCTCCGATCCGGACGAAAATCGGTATCTGGGGGGTTTGGGGGACGAAGATTCCGAATATTGGGTCAGTTTTTCGATTCCACCATTTTCCAAGATGGCCGCCATACAAGGAGTGGTGAGGCGAGGCTGCAGGCCGAGCCGAACCACGACGCCACTCCGCGAGGCGAGGCCGTAGGCCAAGGCGAGCTGCGTAAAAGGCGAGGCCGAAGGCCGAGCTCCGCGCAGGGCGTAGCCCGGAGCGTCCCCCCCCAAATCCAAGATGGCCGCCATACAAGTTTAGATTCTAAAGGTGAGGCGAGGTCGAAGACCGAGCCGAACGCGCGAGACGAGGCCGAAGGCCGAGGCGAGCCGCGTATAGGGTGAGGCCGAAGGCCGAACTCCGCGTAGGGCGAAGCCCGGAGCGTCCCCCCCCCCAATCAAAGATGGCCGCCATACAAGTTTAGATTTTTAAGGTGAGGCGAGGTCGCAGACCGAGCCGAACGCGCGAGCCGAGGCCGTAGGCCGAGGCGAGCTGCGTATAGGGCGAGGCCGAAGGCCGAGCTCCGCGTAGGGCGAAGCCCGAAGCGTCACCAAGCATATTACCAGCCGACCGCCATCATATCGACATGGGTGTCGTTTAATAGGTTTTCAGGGGTGCTGATTTCGAAAATGACATCCATTTTGAAGTCCAAGATGGCGGACATGGATTTTTTGGAAAATACCGTCATGGGTGTCGTTTAATAGGTTTTCGGGGGTGCTGATTCCGAAAATGACATACGTTTTGAAATCCAAGATGACGGACATGCATTTTTGAATAAAATCCGTCATTGGTGTCGTTTCTTAGGTTTCCGGGGGTGCTTATTCTAAAAATGACATCTATTTTGAAATCCAAGATGGCGGACATGTATTTTTTGTAAAAAGCAGTCATCGGTGTTATATATTGGGTTTTCGGGGATGCTTATTTCGATTACGACATTCATTTCGAAATTCAACATCTTGAATCCGGACGTGCACTTTTTTTGAAAATGACGTCATGGGTGTCGGTTAATATGTTTTTGAAGGTTCTTTAAAACCAAGATGGCGGACTTGCACTTTTTTGATACTAGGTAGGTACCTATTGAGAACGGGTTTTGTTTAACAGGTTTTCTGAGTTATTGATTTTGAAAATGTTATCTATTAAAAATAGAAACGGACACGTATTTAATTGTAAGTAAGTACCTATCGGTATACCATACTCATCGGCATAGGTTTGTACCTAGGTTGTTTTTAGGGGAGCTGCTTTTTAATTATTTACTTAATAGATTCTTTACGCTGCTACCATGGTAATTTAAGTGAATTATATACTTACATTTCCAATAAATAAATAGGTACCTAAGTAAGTATTAACTTATTTTATTACCTGTTTAGTTTGTCTTTGGCTATTGTTGCTCACAAAATAAAAATGACTTATAAGTTTTAGGCAAGTAAAATACAAATTTGGTTTATACAAAACCAATCCAATCTATGTTGTTAGGTCTGCTGTAAGAAATGTATTCCTATAAATAAGCCGTGCCTGTTGTGTCGTCTCCTCTTTGCATATTTCTTTTACAAGTAGGTATGTTTAGTGTATGTACAAAAAACACTAAGTAAATAATACTTAAAATGTTTTTATTTTATTTTAGGTTAGGTGCCTATGCTGAAGTGAATTTTTTTTGAATTATATAGAAACATTTAAGTACCTAAGTATGTGTGTCGAAACTAAATTAGCGATTTATTAAGTAGGTTGGTAAGTATACATAATTACAATCTTCACACGATTCTTAACCTAAAAAATTTTTAGAGCAATTGTGTAATAAGTATAGGGAAGCATTTAGAAAGTAAAAGTATACTTTTCAGGTAAGTAAGTAGGTATAAACAAGAATTAGAATTTCTAACAAAATTTTGGCTTTTTAAACGCTAATTAAAAAGAGCATTACCTATTAAAGCATTAACTAATATTTTACTCGGTAGTAGTTAGGTACTCATAACTTGTTTAAAAAGACCACACTGCTTTCAAAAACTGATTCTGAAGACGAGCTTCACCACTGGGATACTTCTCTTCAGTAAGTATATATACCTATTTAAATAATATTACAGCAGTTTTGTTATAATCCATCCAGTAAATTTTACTAAAAGGACTAACAAACATTTCTTCATCCCCACAAATTGAAGTAAGTACTTAAATGATCAAATTAAACAATATTATTTCAGGTAGGAAGCTTTTAATTTTTCTAATGCATTTGTTACTAAAGTCACAATCATAATGGGTCCACTTTGCCTTCCTTCACCATGCTTTCCAGTAAGTGGATGCTGCTCCAGACCGTATTACCTCAATGGCTATAATTTTTCTAATGCGTTTGTTACTAAAGTCACAATCATCATCGGTCCACTTTGCTCACTTTGTCTCCTTTCACCATGCTTTCCAGTATGTGGTCACTGCTCCTGACCATATCTACCTCAATGGCTATCACTTTTGTGAACAAGGTACTTAATTAAGTTTAAGTCTGCTGGTAACGGTCACTGGTAACTCATTCATATACTTAGTTGGTTGTATTTCATGAATCTGTAAAACAAATTATTTGTTAGAATTACTCCATGTTGGGTTAATAATCTTTAAAAGCCAATTAATTGAAATAGATATAAACCCCCAACATTAAAACATTAATTCTATGTAACTGCCCCTTTTCCTTTGTCCGACTATAATAACTTTGGCAAGTTTGGATGAGCAGTGACTAATGATAACTTTAACCAATTATAATTACAATGAAATATAAACATTTATTTTTATCTCTGAGTAGTTAGTGACTTATTAATTAAATTAGGAAACAAATAAGATTTACCTTTGCCTCTAATAACACACAATCAAGCGACTATGACTTTCTAAACAGATCCGTCCGAGTATCAATCAATCAACTTTTATGTATATGGCTCTGTCTTTAAAGGTTAAGACAATGACCCAGCGACCAATGTCAAGGTTGGAAACTACAAGAGATTACGGTACAAACAATAAGCGGTACCTACGAGGATAAGATCGAGATAAGACTAGGGCAATGAGGAAAGAAGTTTTCCTTCGTTTCCAAAGTAAACTAAAAATCACAATAATAAATAGATGCACTATAGGCACGAGCACGAGTGTATTTAAATAGGCAAAGAACTGAGCCGTACGTACAGCCATTTTTTTTAAATTATTTCTTCATTACATATTTAAATATTTCATTTTCCTTAAAGAAAAATGTAGCTCTTACGCTGTTTTCATACCATATATTCATACAAATATATTCGCCTCATGTTTTGATCAATATGCTTTTCTGAGGATCAATATTTTATACAAAAGTTTTGGCTGTATCTTAGTGTTGACCTCTGCCTTATAATGATAAATGCTTAACAAAAACGGTGTTGCTAAAATAAGGCGAATGTTTACAATCTTAGCTAATTTTGTCAGTCAAAGGTAAACAAAAAAAATCACATTTTAAATTATAAAAAAGTGTATGAAAAATATGAGGAACTTAATCAAAGTACTTTAATTGAATCTAAAATAAGTGAAAATTATTATTACTGTATTAAGTCGGAAGCACATTTGATAGTTCGCTGGGATTTTTCCCGTAACAGTTTTTACTTATTTTCTCATTTACTTACATAGTGAACGTAGACAAAATAAACTGGTGGACAAAATAGCGTCCAATTAATAAATTCATGTTACAGTAGTCCAGAAGTGAGCGTGCCGCGGCAGCGGACGGCGGAGTGCCAGAAACGACTTTGTTTGCGTTCAGCTCTTGTCGCAGTTCCGCGCAGCCGTCCCATACGTAACTTTAAAATCTAAATTTCATTTAAAATTAATAATATCGGTTTCCACGCGGTGGGAATCATAAGGGGATAGTACCCTCTCCTATCCACCCCCTTCTTCCCTCCATAATCCACTCCGCGCGAACCAAAATATTAAAGAAATCTCTAATGTTCTTATCAAATTAATACAAATTAAAATATGGACTGGCGAACTCTCTAATATTAAGGAGATAGCCATTACGAGTTGTTATATGTCAGAGCCTCGTCCGTTAATCAACAAGGTATACTGCTGTGACAAACAGATTAAGAATACTGTTCCTTTTCGGTCAGATTTAAAACAATGGTTTTGTACAATAAATAAAATAAAATAAATAAAATTAAGAATGACTTACATATATTTTTTTATATGGCAGGCGGTAACTTGTTTGACAACACGTTTCAATTATTGATGTAAAACACAATAAAGACAATAAATAGAAAGTTACTTTATGATATGATACCTATCTGAATCTTTAAAAGGTCAGCATTGTTTCCATTGAGGCAAAATACTGTCCATTGTTGGCACTACGTGTACAGTTTTATTAGATTTATTTCGATAACTTATGGGTTTATAAACAATTTAGTTTATCAAATTCGGTTTTCGGTTTACTTTCGGTAATTTTGGCTACTTAATATCTTAAGAAGCCAATAATGGTCCGGAAATCCTCATTTTTTGTTATGTAAATGATGTTAAATGTTAAATCCTTTTTTATGACAACTGTATGAAAAAAAGCATTGCGACAAAATCTATTTAATTTTTATTATTTTAGGACATTTTTGAGTTATTGATTTTGATTTAGCATGGTATGGTATTCCCTTTTTTTTAAATTCATTTTCCTTTTGATGAAGCTTGGTAAGTACTGTGTTTTATTTCTATTTTATTAATAAATTTAGCAGTTTTTAATGTTTTTATGAATGTATTAAGTTATTAGTGATTATTATTATATGTGTAACATTTGTTTCTAAGTTTATTTGTTTTAGTTTGTGCATTTGTTACAGTTAGTAACGACCGTTACAAAGTACCTAGCTATCATTTCAAAAAATCAGTAGCATCTTTTGTCTTTTTTTTGTTTTTAAATGTTGTGTTTCAAATATATTTAATGCAAACAGTGTTGATAAGTATTTGAAGTGATACTTACTAAAACGATTGTCATATAGGTAAGTAAGACTAAAAATAACCCCTGAAAATTCCCAAGTAACTTGGTTACCGTTGGAATGATTGTCTTATGTTAAGTACGAGATTTCTGTGTAATATCTTAATTATTCTTAGTGCTTTATTTAGTTTTTCATTTAGAGTGGGTAAGTACTCTACGCTTAAAAACCGTGAAAGATTTATGAGGTCAAACCATTGTGAATAGGTAGGAGTGTGTTAGGTAGATACCTACCTATCTACCTTTTGCGTTGCGACGCGGCGCGCCAACCACTTAAGTAGGTACCTCACAATCGGGTTGAATCATATTAATATTCTAACTAAGAGGGTATGCAAGTTTCTCCACAATGTTTCCTTCGCCGTAAAAGCGTCTTTTAAGTATAGTTGGTAGGTACCTTTGATTATAATCAAAGCTTGGTACCTATGCAGTTAATGTAGGTAGGTACGTAAGTAGGTACTTACTTGCAGGGGGCTCCCACGTCAAGGTCATGTTAATTAGGTGTTCCCTCTGTGCTATTAGGTTTGAGATTAATAAAGTTTGAAATGTAAATGGGATTCTTAGGTAAATTTAAATAGAAGTAAGTATGTACTTACTTAAGTACCTACCTCTTAATAGGATGAATATTTAACTAAAATGTAATTTCACTTCATCATAGGTTCAAGTATCATCAATGGAAATGGAAGCCTCACCAATTAGCGTAGCTGCCGGTATGTACCTATTTTTATTAACTAAAAATATGGTCAGTGGGTCATGTTAGTAACTATTGTCCATAACATGACCCTCTGACCCAATGATTTTCTTATAACTATTTAATTAAAACTTTAATTTAATGATGCCAGAAAATATGAAAAGTAAGAGTATTTTCTCAAGGCCTATTCAATAGTATTTTTATAGAAAATATTAGGCACTTAATTGTGTTTCCCATCTAATGCTAAAATATGTTGTCAGAAGACTGTTTTTTTTTAATAACCGTCTAAGAAATCTACATACCTATTGATATAGAATAAGCTGAACCTTCCTTTTTTTTTCAATGTCATTGTTGAACTGGTTTTCTTTTTAGTTGTGTTTTCTCTCTGTCTTTTTAAAACTGCATACTTGGTAGGTGTAGTTTTATTTGTTAGAAAAACTAATTATCCAAGTATTTTTAACTTTATAAATACAAAAACACCTGCTACCTAAACTTTATTTTTAAATTTAGTAATTTTTTTTTTGACCTTCGAGTATGAGAGTTTTAGGTCCATACTCTCAAATTTTTTATTCTTAGGGGTAAGCAATAATGGTAGTTATAGCAAAACCCTTGCGTCTCACTTACTGGCTTTTACAGTATGCCTGGGAAGAGTTGGTAACTGGTACATTCTATGGTTTTTTTTCATTCCTTGTCCAGCAGGGAAGTATTTTTAGATATGATGAAGTAAGAGTTTTAGGTAGGTATGTTAGCTAAAATGTAATTTATAAATACATATTTCAAATAAGTACCTAATAAATAGGTAGATGTTATATACCTAGCTTCATATCTACAATACTTCAGGAAACACATTTTGGTGAGCATTTTAATTGGATGTACCCTTTAAATATTATGTATAGTAAAGCGACCCCCATATCACATGATCTTTATTTATTTATTTATTTATTAGGGAAACACAACCATATTTATACACCTTACTTTAGATAACACTAATTGGCGGTCTGGCTATTACCATCAATTAATCATTATAGTAAATTTATTTGTAGGTCATCTATAAATTACATACCTACTCACTTAATGACATTAAAGGTTTGTCTTGTAGGTAGTACCGTGTATCTTTTGAAGCCTACCTACCTCCATACATACAATTGCTGCACATTCTTAAGCTCAAATATTAAGGTTTTAATTTGTGTCGTGAGTGTCTCGGGACATACATAAAGATGGACACAAATGCTTTTTACACAAATATTTACCCAAACTGGGAATTGAACCCAGGATCCGTCGATCAAAAGGCAGCGGCGCCAGTACCACTCCACCAAACCGGCCGTACACATACATACCTATGTATACTATATGCGTCTATAATTCCTGTCGGAGTAGGCAGAGAGCACCATGTGGTTCTAGAGCTATATGACACTACATTTGACATAAGTACATTTCGAGGGTCATAATCATAACCATAAGATAGAACATGAATAGGTATAGTGGTGATAGGTAGACAGCCTTCCGCCCGCGATAAAGCTGAAGGCTCGCGTCTTATTTACTGGTTTCTACCTTGTGGGAAGAGTTGGCAGTTAGCATATTCTAAGTGTTTCTTTAATTCCCAGTCCAACATGAGGAAGTGTACCTACCTACATACATATATAAATATAAATACCCAGATAAGAGACGAACAATTATTAGGTATGCATTTTAATACGAAACTAACAGCGAGAAATTGAACCTGGAACCGTGTCGATTAAGATACAGTCACTAGATAGTACCTACCTATACTTTTTAATTCACTTAAAAAGAAAAGAGCTTCTCAGTTTCATCTGTATGTTTGAATGTATGTATGTTTGTCCGCGATCATCTCGCGTTTGGTTGCACAGATTTTGATGCAGTTTTTAGATAAGTATTTGTTACATTTAGGAGAAGGTTTTGGTGTTTTAACCGAATTCAAAAGAAAGGTTATCAGTTTGATTCGTATGTATGTATGTTTGTGCGGGATAATTCTCATGTAAGTACAGGGTCAACAGCACATCATGCTATCCAAAACTGTCAAATTTCATCAATCGATCGATTTTCAATTTTATCTCCGAGCATTAGAGTTTACTATCCATTGGGGAAATTTGACAGTTTGTGGTAACCTGATGTGCTGTTGACTGTACACTAAAAATAGAAAAATAAGTGATTTTTTTAGAATAAAATTAACCGATTTCATAATCTCCCAAACCAAATGAGTTTGTTGGCCGCCTTTACACTGAATTAAATAAAACAAATCAGTAGGTAGGTAATACGAAGCACATTAAATTATGTTGTCTTTATTTATCGCTTTCTTTAAGTCTTTTTTTTATTATTATTTATTAAGACCTTATTAAGAAATCTAAACAAATACTCAAATGCACATCAAGCTTACATTTTGGACTTATCATTTTAATATCATACACAAAAAGGGGGAAACATACCTACTCAAGTTGTCCAGTAGGTATTATAATAATGACGGCCGTTACTCAGAATACCACACGCGTGCACTCTGTGCTGTTGAGATAAGAGCGGTTTTACTATGAAAAAATGGAGTAACCTAATGTGCTGGCCTCTGTACATACTTACTTATTATGAAATCTTTTTTAGTTTATCTATTTTGCCCTTTAGTTGTATGTGCTGTAGATATGAATTTATATAACATTTCACCAAGTTTAAAAGTTATATGTTATCATTGTCACTTTTATTTTATCAGTTTATCACTTAGCAAGTTAAAGCGGGTCGTGCAAACTGACTTTCTTTTTCGTCGTGCAAACTGACAAAAAAGGGGTGTTATAAGTTTGACGTGTATATTTGTGTGTATATCTGTGGCATCGCAGCTCCTAAACGAATGAACCGATTTAGATGTAATTTTTTTTGGAAGCTGACATGATCGAGGTGATTCCGACGTGATAAAAGGGTCTTTCTAATTTTTGTAAGTCCGACTGATTTGAAATTTTTTTTGTTAACCTTGAACTGATACTGTACCATCAAATAGTCTGTAGTAGGTATACAACTCATTAGAAAGTTACTGTAAATATAGCGTGTTTAGGTTTATAGGAATGATCTCTTTTTTTATCTGTTACAATTAGGTTCCTTAATAAAATTATTAATAGGTACTTTTAGTAACAGTGATAGGGGGCTTTCATGATTTTACTGATTTGTGATAGGATAATAACATATTTTCTCCTTATTAAATTGAAAATTTATTATTTAATTTGTTTTTTGGAACATTTTTAACCTCTACAATAACGGCTTAAACGAAAAGTCACTAATAAATTAGGAATACATTATGATTATGATATTACAAATAGTTTATTTACCATTACGTCTAACATAAATGTTATATTTTTAGGTTCCTTCCATCAAGGGTCTGACATTTTTCAAGGCAGAGGTACGCAGTGTACTGCCATCGCAGCATATGCCGGAGTATTTTCAATTTTAAAAAACCGCGATAATATATTAACCGATACAGATATCGACACCATTTTGCTTGGTGGGGACTCTTTATATAAGGATATTATTCAATATCTGAAGTCCCAAAATCGATTCGAATCAGGTCTTTTATGCCCGGATGAACTATTCACCGAATTCCGCGTCGAAAATGTTGACGTAAAAATTGCGAATGTGGGGGACAACTGTGTCGCATATGACTGTTTTCCGAGCAGTTCTTCTGATTACAAGGAGAAAATTAAAACGCTTGACAAAATTTTACAAGAATATGTATTCAGTGCCGCTCATGTCGACGGCACTGATACTATTTTGTTCACAGGGCAGGGCTACACATACTCCTTTTGGAGACATAAGGACGTGTACTATTTATTCAATAGTCACGCTGTGGATGCACATAACTTTAATGAAGGAATGAGTAGCGTAGGACCATTTGTTGCTCGTTTGTTCAGTTGCAGCACTACTGAACACTTGGCTAGACTTCTTTTTGCTGGTGGCAGGTTTGGTGACAGGTACGTGATGTACAGAGTGCGCGTACTGGGAAGGCCTTTCTCTCAAAACTCCCAATCGATTTTGCTGAATCAAACGACTGAACCGATGAATCAAACGACTGAACCGATGAACCAAACGACTGAACCGGTAAGTGACTTGACAAGAATGTTCAAGTCACTTTCCATGCCGTCGTCATCTCAACACTCTGAATCGCTTTTAAGAGATTACCAATCTCCTGGACCAATTTCGTCTCTGACACAGATGCTTCGGTCACTTTCCATGCCGTCGACTCAAAACTCTGAATCAATTTTAAACCAACAAATGATGACTCCTTCCATTGAAACGCCTGAACCGATTTCGTTAGGTACCACCCAATGTTCCGAAAGGACTATGTCAAGTCCTGTGCAAAATGATTCCGCAGTAATTCAACCTGCAACCACAACAAATTGCAACACCGCGCAAAACATACAAACAGATCAAAAATTGACGCTTTTAAAACCCGTGGTTGTGGTTGAAAAAGTTAGGGATTTCAAATTAACGAAATTAAAGCCAGTTGTCCTCGTAGAGCCACTCGAAACTGAAAAAAACACCGAAACCAACAAAGGCGGTCGGCCCAGAAAGCGAAAACGTGGCAGGAAACCGACAAAAGAAAATGCACACCTGGACGCGGTAAAGAAGTATAAAAAAACTAATCCGGAGGTGAACCGCGCCGCCGTTCAAAAATATACTGAGAAACGACCAGAAGTGCATCGCGCTGCTGTTGAACGGTATACAGAAAATCACCCGGAAGTGAATCGCGCCGCTGTTCAGAGATATTCTGAAATTCATCCCGAGGTGAATCGCGCCGCCGTGCAACGTTACAGCGAGCAACACCCCGAAGTAAACCAAGCCGCGACGCGACAATATAACGAAACAATGCGGAACGTGGACGTACCGTTGCGGCGATCCAGGAATCTGATCGGAGAAAAACGTGGTTCTGAACTTGATCTCATTCCGATTTTTTCACTTAAAAACACATCACTGTTGAGTCAGCAGACATTTATATGTCCGCATTGTGGGGCCCCTCTTTTTGATGAGGAAAAAAGTAGTAGACAATGGTGTTGTCGTCAGGGGGCATGCAAAGTTCAAAACTTTCCCCCTCTGGATGAAGATTTTTACTCTCATCCAGCTTTTCTTGGTAGGCCCCGTGCGTATAACAACTTGTTTTCGTTTTCCGCACTGGGAGTTTCGCATGGGTTTCAGCATCCTGAGGGTTTATCTTTTATTAAAATTCAGGGCAGTATTTATCACAGGGTTTTTGATTTATCTTATAATGAAACTCCCAATAACATTAATTTTTACATTAACGACAACACCGAAAGGGAAAATTTGGCCGCCGATCTAAGCCTTGATAGACAGGTAATTAGATCGATTTCGAGTTTTTTACATAGCGTCAATCCTTATATAGACTGTTTTAGGAGATTAAGTTTAGAACCATCGTCCGAGGCCTTTATACAGTTCCAGAGAACTTCTCGCGCCACTCACGGCAACATTCTTGGTGACCAACCTTTCGGTCACGAAGTTTCGGCCATTATCAGTACGGATCGTGAACAGTACGTCCCGCGAAGCATTGCGATATGGAAAATTGGAGACAGCAGGCCGCATCCCGTGGATATAATGCATCCTCTTTATGAGAGCTTTCAATATCCCTTACTATATCCACATGGGAATCCGGGCTGGTGTCTTGGGAAAGTCGACAACAGCGGCAACAAGCTTAGTCAGCTTCAATATGTTCGTTGTTTACTCTTGTCCGAATCGCGATTTAGCAATTTTAGCCGGTTGTCTGAGGAGTGGTTAGTTGATTTATATTGTAGAATCATTGAAGAGCGTCTCCGGTTTATAGAACATGCCCAAGCGAGAGGTCAACAAGACCCGCTTAGGGTTGCACCACTCTCAGAATTATTAGAGACGCGAACGCAAATTCAAAACGATGAGACAATATTAGGCGAAGGCGGTGTTGTACCGGGACGAATTTACTTGCCCAGCTCATTTACAGGGGGTCCGCGTTACATGAAAATGAGGTACCTGGACGCTATAGCAATAGTGAACAGGTTAGGCCCACCGTCGTTCTTTTTAACTTTCACTTGCAACACACGTTGGCCCGAAATAAGGCAATCAATATTGCCCGGTCAACAAGCGAACCCCCAAATTTGTGCTCGAGTTTTTAAGTTGCGTTTGGCTCAGTTGATTAGGGATTTGAAGAGCGGGCAATGGTTTGGTCATATTTCATATATGATGCACGTAATAGAGTTTCAAATAACTCTAATTATTAAAAAAACAAAATACCCGACTGCACACTAAAATAAAATGTATCCTATGACACTCCCGTAATCAAGACAAATCTAACGATACCTCATACATCAAAATCCATCAAGCCGTTTAGGCTACAGGAGGTCACAAAGGAACAGACATACATACATACTTACATACACTCGAAAAACATTACCCTCCTTCTTTGGCAGTCGGGTAAAAAGAGGACTGCCGCATGCGCATATTTGTTTCAGGGTTGAAGGCGGTGGGCCTGCAGATAGTGTAGAGATAGATAAATTTGTTCGTGCTGACATACCTGACCCGTCCGAAGCTGAGGGCAGGTTGCGTAAGGCAGTCCTCGACCATATGATTCACGGACCGTGCGGCCCGCCTCACCGCACAGATCTTCTGTGTTGGGATAGCGAGAAAAGAAAATGCACGAAATTTTTTCCAAAGCGGGAAACGTCTGTCACCTTCTGTGACGATAAGGGTTTTATTAATCTCCGCCGCAATGGTGAAAACGAGGCCACCATTAAATTCCGCGGCAGAGATGTTAAAGTTAGCGATTTATGGGTCGTCCCGTACAATGCCGCCTTGCTTTTGAAATATGACGCTCACATAAATTTAGAAGTTTCTTCACAGCGCACCGTAATTAAATATCTTTTTAAGTATATGACCAAAGGTCCCGACGAAGCCCGTGTCGCCGTCGTTGACGAAGCCAATCGTAACAACGAAATCGAACAATATGTCACGAAACGCTACATCGGATCTAGCGATGCAGCGTGGAGAACTTTAGCGTTTCCGTTGACACAATTGGCGCCAACAGTTAAAAATCTTTGTGTCCATTCGCCTAATCAACATTCAGTTTTTTTCAGACCCAACGACATAGAGAATTCAGTAAACCGCGCAAGTTCCGATCTTATAGATTATTTCAATAGACCTTTAACTGCAGAATTTGACAGACTGACTTACCTGGACTTTTTTGAACAATATAACATGCATGCAAAGGACCCAAATTTGAAAACTGTCCAATCCATACGCACTGAAAACGGAAAATACGTTACTAAAAGAGTGAGGGGTGAGCTCGTCGCGCGTCTTTTCTGGGTCGAGCCGAACAGGGGTGAGCAATTCTACTTAAGAATTTTATTAAATGTTTACCCGTGTCGCAGTTACACAGATTTATTGTTAATCGGTGGTCCGAATTGCACAACCTTTCAGGAAGCTGCCAAAGCAGTAGGTCTCGCGGATGATGAAGTCGAGTACGATATGGCTATGTCGGAAGCTTCAACTTTTTTCACAGGACCACGCCTTCGTAGCTTTTTCGTGCTTTTGGCTGTTAATGGTGCCCCGGTCGCAACACTGTGGGACAAATTTAAACGTCAGTTGGCTGAGGACTTTTTGCATAGAATGCCAGGTGACGAAGAAAACGCGATTAAAATGTGCCTCATTCAAATAAGTCGCTTGCTACGACGACACGGGTCGTCTTTAGTAGATCAAGGCTTGCCGGAAGTTTTTGATAGTAGTACCGAGCTAGATAGGGAACGTACGGAGCATGATTTTGACAGTGCTAAATCATTCGTCGACGAATGGTTACCGCTGTTATCATCCGAACAAAGATCCATTTTCGATTACGTTGATAGGCTTTGCAGGGATAGGGAGTTCCGTGACTCAAATAATACTGCTATTTTCATTGATGGACCCGCCGGGACGGGCAAAACACTTTTATTAAACGTCATTTCCGCTCATATTCGTAGCAGCTGCGGCGTAGTTTTGAATTGTGCGTCATCCGCAATAGCCGCCCAAAATTATCCCAGTGGAATGACCGCGCATTCCTTGTTCAAATTTCCTTTAGATCTTGTGGATGACCGCGGAGTCTGGAACATCACAAATGGTTCTCAAAGGGCTGAACTGATATACAACGCCGACCTCATAGTGTACGACGAAGCGCCGATGGCTCACAAATACTTGTTCAATTTATTAGAGAGATCGTTGCGAGATTTGATGGGAACGGACAAAATTTTTGGGGGCAAAATTATCGTTTTCGCTGGGGACTTCAGGCAAATTCCCCCGGTCGTAGTGGGTGCGCGCTCGAATTGGGATATTCTAAATTCGTCTATCAAAACCTCGCAACTGTGGCCTAATTTGAAAATTTTCTCTTTATTCACTTCACAACGATGCAGGGAGGACGCCAAATACGCGGATTTTCTTTTGCAATTGGGCTCCAACGAGTTGCCTCCTCATGTATTGCCAGTAAACGGAATTGCTGAGCAATTGTTTCAGCTCGATTCAATCGAGGTTGCTCCAACCTTGGACGACTTGATTGAATTCGTCTTTCCCGCTGAAAACCTCTCGGATCCGATCTTTTGTGCCGAGAGAGCAATTCTGTGTACTCGCAATGATGCCGTTGGAGAGATTAATATTAAAGTATTAGATCGTGTGCCGGGGGATATCTTGCATTTTTATGCAATTGACAAAATTTTAAGCGAAAACGCCGATCAAGTATTTCTGGGCCCCGACCTTCTGAATACACTATCTCCCAAGGGAGTTCCAGATTTCGATTTAAAAATTAAAGTCAATTCCGTTTGTATGATCATGCGTAATCTTAGTTTCGCTGACGGGTTGGTTAACGGGACGAAGGTGGTCGTCATAGCTGCATCTGCACGTTTAATCACTGTTCGTAAATTCGATAGCCCGCGTGAATTTTTGATACCTCGCATTCTCTTTAAAGCCCCCATAGATCGCAATAGTCCTTTTGAAATGTTGCGCCGCCAATTCCCGTTGCAGGTATGTTATCCGCTATATTGCCCTGTCGACTACCAGTCGACAAATTTCGGCTATGACGATTCACAAGAGTCAGGGTCAGACGATTAAACGAGTAGGAGTGGATCTTCGGTCGGATGTGTTTAGTCACGGCCAACTCTATGTGGCCTTAGGTCGCGTTCGCAAAAAAGAAAACATTAAAATCCTAATACCTAGAGGCCGATTCGTTAATAATCATCCCTACTCAAATAATGTAGTTATTTCTCAACTTTTATATTGACATATGGTACTTCCTGAAAACGTTTATTATAGAATTGTTCACTTCTGTAGAATTCGGTTGAATGGTTCCATTAGTTTTAAGTAATTTATTTCATATTAATCAATCGTTATCATCTTTTTATTATCATCGTTACACCGTAATATTATCATTGTTTTTTTATACGTTGTTGACTATATTTGTAAATTTCAAATCATAAATCATGTGCTGCAATGTATGTACACTGCGCTTTTTTTGTACACTATACACACATAACACTTACAGTGTCATCATTAAATGTCGTTGTGTACAACTGTTAAACATATTTTTGACAAACTGTAATTGAGTTGGGTATTTATAGTGAGTAAACTTATTACTGACTATAGAAATTGCAAGTAAAGTTAGAAAAAATGTGTAGGGATTAGTCATCGATGATCAGGTGTGCTATTCGGCTGTTAGCACAGTGACGACCGGTCTGTGGACGCTGAGTGAACGAGTGAGAAGTAAACTTGCCTGGGCGAGCGTATTGGGGGTGTTTCGGTTGATAGCTGGGAGTAACGTGGAGATAGCATGAGGATGATGTCGGAGAGCCGTTGATTCTCGAGTCAAGTCTCACTCAGATCAAGTAGCTGACCCAAAGTAGACCGTCGGTTTGGTTGTACGGTTCAGAACGAGAAGGTCACTGGTAAAAGCTCTCTCACCGTAGGATGACCCGGAGACGGATGAGATGATGACGGAGGCGAGTTTGACACGTTAATGCGCTGTTTGTAGACTGCGCGATAAGTTGCATGTGAAATAAGGCCCCCGATTGCGGTAAGTTTGAACGTGTTTACCAAAGCTAAAACGCTTGGTAAACACGTTCTAACTTATGACAATCGTGGGCCTGGGATGGGTTCAACGAAAAAAAAACAGAAGTATTCATCATTGTTTTTGGGGCCATTCAAAAGCATCAGTAGGGGGGGGGGGGTATTTGATTATGTTTGATGACAAGGGGGATGATAATCTGAATGTTGATTAACGCAGCTATAAAAGATGTAAGAGACAGCTTAGCAAAAACTGAAACCCTAAATTCATACCATTATTCCGAAAACTTTTCCTTCAGAAAATTTTAACAATTTTCTATTTTTAATATTAAATTGAAATTACTTATTAAACATTAATGACAGCTTAACCATCTGCATGCCTGGTGAGTCTCAGGGCCCACCTTACTGGAAAATCCTTCGTACCTATTGTTTTAAATATATATAAATTTATGTCTAATGTCGCTTATGGCAAGTTCACTTATAAACTAGCCATGTATACATTCCCCTTTCTACAGGCAATCCCTAGCCGACTTTCTCCTGAGAAAGACATGCGGAAAGTATTCAGATTTTGGTAGGGTCTACCTAACATTTTCTTTTGACTAATTCCATTTGTCTCCTTTCTTCATGCCAGTATAAAATTTAACCTTAAGATAAATTGTGTATAAAATATGAATTCTTTGTTTTTGTTGAGCTATCCAATATAGGTTTATTTTAGTTTGAATCTAAACTGTAATGTGAAAGTAATCTATATTTTTCTTAATAATGAACAAGAATAAATATTATAACCGAATCTTAACAAAAAAATTCTTGAATTTCAAATATTTTTGGCTATTAAATATGTCTCTCAGACCCTACCAGGCATATGATGTCATTTTCATTCACCAGGCATGCCAAAGATTAAAACACGAAAAACTGTAATATTCATCTCAGAATAATAGCGACACGGCGCAGCTACGCGATTCGTTGCGTAGTTTTAGCCGATCGTAATTATGTGTACATGATTACATATTGGAAAATTTAAAATTTATTAACAAAATTTTAAAAGAACAACAAACAGGATAACAAATTTTAAAAGTCTACAAAATTTAATATATGTATATCCAATAAAAAGTGATCTACATTTTTAGCAAAATTTAATATATGTGTCTATTTTTTATTATATATAACATCAATTTAAAATACTTTCGGCAACACATCTTGCTATACAATTTAACTTTGACGTCGCCCTTATCTTGCTCGTATTTAACGTTTGCTTTCGTATCGCAGATGGGTAACCTGACTTTATGCTATCTGTACCAAAATTACTTCTCATCAAATTCTATAATCGCAAATAATTTATTTCTCAGTGTTTAAAAATTACATCTAGGGAGAAAAATAAAATTAACCTAAAGTATTAAAAACAAAAAACGGTTTGGCTATTTTTAATTTATCCAGTTGATGATTTACGATTTATTCATTTACCCATAGACTATAATTGACGATTCAAATGTTCATATTCTAGATTTGTTCAATTAAACTTTTGATAAAATATAAAAACGAAGCACTGTATTTTATATTTTATAATTTGTTGTTTTTTTAAATTAAGTAATTAGATTTTTTTATTATCTAATATGTAACCGTGACAACTCAACCGTTCCTGTATTTGCTAATCTGTCTTTAACATCCTGCATGGAATATTTTTAATTAAAAATTACATACTTACGTCAAACTTAGGTGGCCTTTTCTATTCGTTTTAAACAGCGACAATCTTTAAATATAAATTATATTAAATTACTTGTTACAAATTGTAACAAGATTTCTACATTCGGCTTTTAAATTTTTTTCGACTAAGATGTTTACTTACGAGTTATCTTATAATTAGTGTAATGATGAAAAAAAAAAAATACCTTTTAACTTCTCATTCATTCAAATGTTTTTATAATATATGAAAAGTCTGTTTAAATTTTGACTGTTGCTTTTGATTTATTAAAAAACACCCAAATACCTTTTCCAAAAAGTATAGTTATATCTTTAAATATATCTTTAAAAAATCTTATGTGTAATTAACTCCTTACTTTAGTTATGAAATATCATGTAAAACAAGTATGAAAGTGGAACTTACTATACTATCGTCTAACTAGACAATTTACCTTCATTTCTTACAATTTTAATACCTAATTTTATTTATGAAACATTTTTTTATTATTTAATCGTCCGAAAAATCAATATCTTCAATCTTATATCGAAGCAATTTTCATCGCATCAAACTCTACGACATCAACAACAGGCACAGCAACGAATCATCGTTAACACAATGCACGCTTTCTGGTCCAGATCATAGTTGGCGCAACACGTGCTTCTAATCTGTAGTGGCAATACTGGCAATGTCGCATCTGCACTGCCTACAGCAGCCCACAAGCCACAAATGTTTTAGCACACATTCAACCCAGCAACTTTGTCACCACTACATGTTCACCGTACGCTGGACTTGGCAATCCTAAAAGCGACAATCTAGAAAAGAAGATACCTGTGATTATCTCAACAAATGCTACTTATTTATCAATATATGGTGCTATACCGAAGTTTCAAAGTTCAGCATACTAAATGACTAGAAATTTTATGAATGAAAATGTATAAAGCGGTTTTGTAAGTGCTGTGAAAACTTGAGATGAGAAGCCTACCACAAATACTCAACCTAAAGGGGAATTATACCAATAATTCTCATCCACCGCTCGTCCTTTTTGTTTTTCTGCAATATCTTCTCATGGCTACAACTTGTAACATGAGAAAGAAGCTTATTTACCGATGCACGCAGCCTCAAGTTTGAATCATCTTCGATTCACCGATTTAAGATTTGGAGTTGGTTGGAGTAATGTAATATGTGGACGTCAGAATCTAATAACATGTTCACAATGTATGCCAAAGTAAGATACGTGTTGGTAATGAAGTTGTATGTCACTTATGATTGAAAATGCCGTTACTATAATTATGAAGGACAATTTCAGAAACAAAACACGAAGATTGCGTCGAAACAAATCAGAAATAACAGTTCCAGATGGTGATTGTAAAAATGTGTTGCAAAAAAAAAAAACAAAAAAACAAAAAAAAAAAACAAAAAAAAAAAAACAAAAAAAAAACAAAAAAAAAACAAAAAAGCAAAAAAAAGAAAAAAATAGAAAAAGAAACAAAAAGATATTAAAAAAAAACATTGAAAAAGCAACACATTTTAGTTAAGAAAAAAAAAATAGTAAGTAGGTCAGATTTTATTATTCATTCATAATGTTCTCGACTTTCCATTTTCTTAATAATAAAATTGATGTTTTAATAATATTATAACCTAACTTAGTCAAATAACCCACCCCGTTTCATTCCTGGAGCAAAGGTTCCCACGACGCTAGCCGCGTTGAATTGCAAGGGACAACCTTTGCACCACGAATGCTTTGCCCCAGGAATGAAACTGAGTGGCTTATTTGACTAAGTTAGATTTAAAGCTAAAATTGTGTTTTCAATTATAATATTAAAACTGATGACCATTCACAATAATTTCATTTTTTTGTAGTGGCCAACAGTTCTGGCCAATTCAATATTTTCAAAATTAATTTTAGTAAAGTAAAACAAAATTTACAAACAACAAAGTAATATATAATTTTGTCACATGTGTGCATTGCATTCTGTCCTATTTTGATAAAAACGATTTTGAAATAAAAATGATTGGCTTCACTTAAAATAATTCATAGACAGTTCTAAGACAGATACATGTGTGTAATTTTTTATAATAATTTATGTTTTAGTAAATAGCCTAAAGAATTGTTCTCGTAATAAAAAGAGCTATCTATGTAAAAATCAATTCTTATATTAATGTTTAAAAAATAATTACAAATTGAACTTAAAGTTAGTAAAGATTATAACTTAAAGTTAAGTAATAATTGGTTAAGATTTTTTAAAAGTTAATAACAACATGCACTGTCATAGTACACTCAAGAGCACGTCAAGCTTGACACTTTGGACTTTGGACCGGCCCTGCATTGTATGGCGCGCAGAATAAATCAGAGCTTAGCTTAAACTTGTAGTGTAAAGCGTGACCTGCTCTTGACTGTACTATGTTTAAGAATACTGTTAAAGCCGAATGAAGAATTCACAGTTCATTTGTTAATGCAAAACAAAGGCATGTTCAAAGAAGAGCAAATGAAAAAATATCTATGTTTCAAAGACAGGCAAAATAACGACTGTAAGAGGCTACTTGATTTTTACTTTTTTTTAACCGTTGGTTATAAATGTTGATGAATACTTCTGTTTTTTTTCGTTGGAGTGGGTGGGATATACATGCAACTTATCGCGCAGTCTACAGGCAGCACATTCACGTGTCAAGTTCGTTTCTCCATCCTTCTCCGAGTCGTCCTACGGTGAGGGCAACCAGTGATCAGTTCTGAACCAGTACAGCCAAACCGACGGTCTACTTTGGGGTCAGCTACCTGATCTGAGTGAGACCTTACTCGAGAATCAACGGCTCTCCGACATTATCCTCATGCTATCTCCACGTCACTCCCAGAAGTCAACCTTAACACCTTCAGTACGTTCAACCGGCGGGTCTGCTTCTTTCTTTTTCACTCGGTCTCCGAGATCGGTTTGCACTGTTTTAACAGAGGAATGGTTCACCCACATATCATTGATTTCCAATCAGTACACATGGTTCCGACCTTTACTTGTGAACCCTATAGTCGGCAATAGTTTACTTACTGTAGATACCTTACTCAATTACAGTTGAAAAAATATGTTTACCATTGTACCAACCTCATTAAATGATGTCACTACACTACACTCACAATATAGCTGAATACAAGGGATGGATACTTGTACGATCGAATGAGATGTTTAGTATGAGTGCTAAAAGTAGTTTGCTTATAGTTCGGATTTCAGAATTTCATACGATTCGTTTCAGCTCCATCATAATCTGCACGAGGTTCGTCATCTGTTCTATCCTTTTTTGTTTGTTTAGATTCTGCGTCGGTTTCTTTGTTTTGAGGAGAAATCAGGATCTACGTTGTTTGTCAAAGCCTTTGGGTCATTTTTAGTTGTTAATATAGGATATCGAGAGGTGATTTGTGACTTTGTTATTCTTCATTCTTCTTAGTCCTTTTTGTTCTTTAAATTCTGTTAAGGCTTTTTTTTACTTAAAGAGACATCGGGTTCTACGTTGTTCGTCAAAGCCTTTGGGTCATTTTTAGTTGTTAATATAGGATATCGAGAGGTGATTTGTGATTTTGTTATTCTTCATTCTTCTTAGTCCTTTTTGTTCTTTAAATTCTGCCTAAGCTTTTTTTAACTTAAAGAGACATCGGGTTCTTCGTTGTTCGTCAAAGCCTTTGGGTCATTTTTATTTGTTATATAGGATATCGAGAGGTGATTTGTGATTTTGTTATTCTTCATTCTTCTTAGTCTTTTTTGTTCTTTAAATTCTGCTAAGGCTTTTTTTAACTTAAAGAGACATCGGGTTCTACGTTGTTCGTCAAAGCCTTTGGGTCATTTTTAGTTGTTAATTTAGGATATCGAGAGGTGATTTGTGTCTTTGTTATTCTTCATTCTTCTTAGTCCTTTTTGTTCTTTAGATTCTGCTTAGGATTTTTTTAACTTAAAGAGACATCGGGTTCTACGTTGTTTGTCAAGGTCTTTGGCGATTTGTATTTTGATTCAGCTCTTCATTAAATGTAATTTGCTTATTAGTTCCTTTAGTAGACGCTTTATTTCAAAACATGCTTTTTTACACATATATCACCTCAGTACACTTACAACATTACTCATAAACAACATTTTGCTTTTTAGTGGTTACGCATGAAGACTGGTATGATCGATTGATGGCATGAAATTGTAATACATGAATGCTGAAGTAATTCTTTTTGCTCCTTTAATAGTAGTATTAGATCGTAATTAAGCGATTTTGTAGATAGAAGTTTTTTGCAATTTCAGTTTTTCAGCTAAAGGAGTTTTGCGGATAACGGTGATTTCTCAATCATTGGCTACACGTCATTGTATTTACTCCGGTTCCTATTTGGTCGGGGAAGTACCTGATTCGACGTTGTTATTTCACGAGATTGTTTTGTTTCTATTTTTCATTTCAGGCGTATTTAGTTTTAGATAGAATTTAATTAGAAATATTTATTATTCGTAAGTATATATTTTTAAAATTATTTATATTATGTATTTATTGTAGATAATTTTTTTTATGAGTTCATACTTTATGTACTTCGTTTATTAATTTTTTTTCCACTTAATTGCATTTCAATTTATTTCATATATTATAGTCATTTTTTATTTTATTATATATGTATATGTTATAGTAATTTTAATAAGTTAGCTCTCTTGTAGGATATTTTATGTATTAAATTATTCATTTCTTTTTATTTTAATATTTTGTGATTATTTTAATAGTTTGTGTAGTTAGCTCTTTACTAATTATTATTATGTATTTTATTTATTGTACATGGTGTTTATGTATATTTTTATTGTATATCTCTTTTATCTTTGTAGTTAGAGTAGTTAGCTCCCCTCCAAGATGGTCAGCCTTGACGTGGCGGAGGGGCTCAGTAACTTCAGACTAAATTAACTGCACTGTACTTGCTATAATATTTTAAATAATACAAAGTTCTTTTTATTCATTTTTTTTCCTTTTCCGATCATGTACCAGTGCGGTTTTATAAGAAGTATCTTTAGTCTGAAGTGAAGCGAATGACATCACAACATTCACAACTGCACCACTTCACATTTTAAGTATTTTTCTCTTTCAGTTTTTAAACGATTATATTGAAATACCAATGTTCAACCATCAATTACGTGAAGAAGTAGACATGAAGATATTCAACAATGACCATCACTGTAACAATCAAGAAATATGTTACCGAAGACAACTGGTGGACTCAAAATTCAAGGTACCTACTTAAATAATAAAAATATTATACAATAAACATAAGTAAATAAAAACAATCATTAAAGTATACTTAGACTAATTTAATTTATTGCAACTTATTCCACACTGAGTAAATAATTTTAAAAACGAATTTTGAATTAATTACCTTTCGCCACTATACGTACCTCATGTTTCATCTTATGACCCTCGGAATATATGTCAAATGTGGTATGAAGTAGTCCCAGAACCACTGGTTTTGCCTACCCCGATAGAGATTATAGGCGTGAACGTATGTATGCATTTATGTAATTTTAAATTAATTTTTTTACAGAAACTATCGCCTTATTCATCAAACAAACTACGCTACTCATAGTGAAGATACATCTCTAGATGAGTAACGACAGCGACGATTTGAAGCGGCGGGGCACTGAACGCGTAACTGAAACCACCGATGGAAGATGCTAGCGGCAATGCCATGGACACTTTAGGCTAACTCTAAAAGTGAACGTCTTCATTCAAACTGAAGCAATAAAATGAAACTAGGTCATTATATTAAATACAAATACTTTTTTAAATGAATTTATTATATTTCAGTAGCCTCATATTTCATTTCCACACTGCTTCAGTGGATATACCTAACCAAGCAAAAATATTTCATAGTATTTGTTTTTGTGTAATCGAAGTAAATAAGTTAAAAAACGATGATACAGACTAACGCGGCTCGCAACGCCGCTGCTTGTGCCTTTTCATGCAGTTCTGTCTAATGTGTGTGTTTTTCAAGTCTTTGTTTTACTTTTTCAGATTATATATACCTATAGAGATATCGACAATCTGCCATCAAATCTCCAAAAAAAACAAAGCTAAAACTTAGAAACTGAATCGGTCATAAGAGCAGAAATCGTCATTATCTTAAAGCAATGTAGACAACTGTTACAGATTTCAAGAATGAAGGTAAAACTTATTTAATAAAATTCTATTTACAAAAAAAGGGGTATTAGGGTCAGCTCACATCGCAACGCGACGTTACGAATAGAGCCACTCAAAATTGAATTTTATTAACTACGTGAAAAGATAAACATTTCATTGTGCGAACGCCGCGGCGAGCGGCGAGGCGCGGCGCTGCGTGGTGCGACGTGTTCTTAATTCTCACTTGTGATAAATAAAGTTCAGTTTTGAGTGGCTCTATCCGCAATGTCGCGTCGCGGTGTGAGCTGACCCTTAGGTTCGATTCCTAATAGGTACCGCCAATAAACAAGTGATAATTTTCTGAGTTACACCGTTTTACTGTTATAGAACGCCCGCATTACAGAAGGTGACTTGAGTCATACATTTATCTATACTGTACTTAATTGTTTCTTTTTCTCACTATCAAAATGACCAAGATGACTCTTACTTCAGTATAGATCTGAGTCCCAGTCGCATTTTGTAATACGGATCTAAATGCTGTCCGATGCGTTTATAATTGAAATTATGTTTCTGTCCAATCTGGTTCTCTTATTGTCAAGATCACGGAATTCAGATGAGAAGTTATGAAGATGAATAAAAGTAATATTAAAGTGATTAAATAAATACTCATCCGATATCTCATTAGTATTGATTTCATTATATTCAAGTCTTATTCATATAAGTACCTAATATTAATAATTAACAATAATGTTATTTTATTACAGAAGGAAATCGTATTAAAGAAAAATAAAGGTGCTTTGCCTAAAACCGACCACATAACACGACCTGCGGCCGAGGGCGGGACTACAGCAGGTACAGCACCTCTGTACTAACTGATGTAGCGCAATGTACACACGGTAGCACGTCCTACCTCGACGTAGGTGTAGCCTGACGTGACCTCGACGTCGCCCTTATACCAGTCGTAATAGCGCCAGATTTTGTAGAGCAAATGGATAATGACGTGCTGTTGTCTGTACATGTTCATGAGGCATTTGTTTGAAAAATCATACAGAGCAATAGATTAAAAAAAAAATCTTCCACACTGAACTGATAGTGACAAACACTTTAGTAAAAGTCAATAGTTAGCCAGCAAAGGAAGATTTACTGTGTCATGGGCGAAAGACTACCAATCTTTCTCCACAATAGATCATGTATGATGGATGTATCATCACATCATTGCTGATAATTATAAAAAAGGGGTATTGGGTTCGATTCCTAATACTGCCAATGAACAATTGATAAATAATTGTTTAAGTTGCACACCCGTATTACTAACACAGAACGCCTATATTACAGAAAGAAACTCTCATTAGTATTGATTTAATTATATTTAAATCTTACTTCATACATTGAAATATAAACAATAATATTATTTTATTACAGAAGAAACAAATCGCATCAGATATAAATATGACGCTGCATCAAGTCGACCAAGTGACGCGAGCCGCGGCCGGGCCGGGACTACAGCAGGTACAGCACCGTCTGCACTAACTGATGTAGTGCAATGTATGAACGTACTCATCAGGCATTTTTTGAAAAATCTTACAGAGCAATTTAAACAATGTTTTCACACTGAACTGGTAGTGACAGAAACACTTCAGTAAAAGTCAGTAGGTAGACGGCACACGAAGGTTTGCTGTGTCATAACGTCACAAGCGAAAGACTACCGATCTTTCTCCACAATACATCACGTATCATCATAGCTGATAACTCTCATATTCATGACTCACTAATACTCTACCTACCCGGTTAGAGATTATTGGCATTAACTTACGTATGTATGTGATATTACACAAACACAGTAAATAAAATAAAATATTGCTATGTGCATTTTAAATAGCAATATTCATATATACTTACATACATACGCTCACGCCCATAATCCCTAACGGGGTAGGCAGAGCATCAATGGTTCTAGGAACAAGTTGTATAATGGTGAGAAGTGGTCAGCCTTTCGCCCAGTATACAGCAAAACCCTCGCATCCCTCTTATAAGAAGAGTAGGTAGCAATATTCATGTATTATAAAAGTCAATACTGAACTTAGCCTACTCTGATTTTTTCAAATTTACGTTAAAACATTATATTAAACTAATAACAGTTTTAAAACATACAAAGGAATGCATTCTGTGTGCTTTTAAAGACGAGCACCATTTTATAAAAGTCAAAAATAGGTGTTACAGATACAACAACTTAGTTAATTAACATTTTTATTATTTTTTCAGATAACAAAGCGACAACCATTCAACACTGTCAAAATTATTTTGAAATCTTCCAACCACGCCAAGGCAGAAAACGATTTTATTTTGATAAATAAACTGTATTAATAATTAATAATTGCTATGATTAAATTTTTATTTATTATGAACTCATTTTTTGTTTCATTATTTTACTAAAAATAGTTCGTCTGGTATCACATGGTTTAAAACAGCAGTTCTGGCTACCCAGTAGGAAATATTAAGTGTGAATGGATTAACTTTAAAATAAATGGTAATAACCATTTTGTCGATACGACACCAAGTTTTTCAATTCAATGTAGCTAATGACCACACTAACACTTACATCTATTATTATTCTTTCGGGGTAGGCAGAACGGCCTGTAATACAGAAACTTTAAATAAACTACAACGCGGTTTTCAAGTAAATAAACGACGACACTGTTGACCTCTACATCGGCCTTTATTCCGCTTAGATTGCGTCGGCTTTGTGCTAATGAGTAACTTGACGTATTGCTGTCTGTACATCATCTTAAGTCATTGGTACCTACTGACATGCAGAGCCATCTTTCGACGAATAACACAACTAACTTTTTTATTATTATTTTTCCCAGGCCATAGATTATAGTGGTAGGTAGTTTCCTTTATTCTTCAGGATAGACAAAGACATACAGCCAAATCTTTTACGTAACACCTTATACATGAAAATAAGTAATTCTGCACAATTAAAGTAAAGAGAAAGCAACCCATGCAGCCGTCGTGTTCTATGTTTTTCCTTATTGTCTCTCAATTTTTTTTTGGTTTTCTAAGAAATATAGCTCTTTCTTCCCACTTAAAATTATAAATCATAATTGCATTGGTTTAAAAATAAAGAAAAATAATTATGACCAGTAGTTATTTCATGCCTACTATGCAAAGTGATTATTTCAAAACTTTCGATTCTTAACATTTGGTTTTCGCAAAGTCCATAATACCTACCTATCCAAAAGCCCCTCCTTCCCGCTCCTCAGCCTACCACACAAAACCCTCGCGACCTGCTTTAGCAGGTCGCGCACCACGCGAAACCTAGTTATTATACTATATAAAGCTACATTACCACTCACTGACTGATTGACTGATTGACATAATTGTTCTCCCAGAAGGAGTGTCGGGAGGTGAAAATGATGTATAGGCGGTGTGGTCAGAATTTTCCGTCGAGTAGGGGAAAACTTCGTTATCTTCGGATTCTTCTCCTCATCAGCTCGTGACCCATCTTCCCGGGCGAACCGTTGGAGTTGGACAGGTGGTACTCGAACAAAGGTCGACCGGCAGCTTGGTCAAAGTCTAACGGTAACAATTTTTTTTCGATTTTCAAAAAAACAAAATGGCCGCCATACAAAAAAGAGATTTTTGTATCTCCTCCGATTCGGACCAAACTCGGTATCCGGTGGTTTTTGGGGTCACTGAATCCGAAGATCTGGTAAGTTTTTCGATTCCGCCATTTTCCAAGATGGCCGCCATATAAGGAGTGGTGAGGCGAGGCCGAAGGCCGAGCCGAACCACGACGCGCTGCGAGGCGAGGCCGCAGGCCGAGGCGAGCTGCGTACAAGGCGAGGCCGAAGGCCGAGTTTCGCGTAGGGCGAAGCCCGGAGCGTCCTCCCCCCCCTCCCATCCCAAGATGGTCGCCAGTTTACATTACCACTGACTGACTGACTGACATAATTGTTCTCCCAGAAGGAGGGCCGGGAGGTGAAAATGATGTATGGGGAGTGTGGTCAGAATTTTTCGGTGAGTTTGGGAAAACCTTGACATCTTCGGATTCTTCTCCTCATCAGGTCGCGACCCACCTTCCCGGGCGAACCGTTGGAGTTAGACCGGTGGTGCTCGAACAAAGGTCGACCCACACCCTGGTCGAAGTCTACCGGTGACAATTTTTTTTCTATTTTCAAAAAAACAAGATGCGGCCATCTTGGGCCAATGGCGGCCCATACTAAAGTGATATTTCGGTATATCCTCCGATTCGGACCAAACTCGGTATCCGGGGGTTTTTGGGGTCGCTGAATCCGAATATCTGGTAAGTTTCTCGATTCTGCCATTTTCCAAGATGGCCGCCATTTAAGGAGTGGTGAGGCGAGGCCGAAGGCCGAGCCGAACCACGACGCGCCGCCAGGCGAGGCCGTAGGCCGAGGCGAGCTGCGGATAAGGCGAGGCGAGGCCGCAGGCCGAGGTGAGCTGCGTACAAGGCGAGGCCGTAGGGCGAAGCCCGGAGCGTCCCCCCCCTCCCCATCCCAAGATGGTCGCCAGTTTACATTACCACTGACTGACTGACTGACATAATTGTTCTCCCAGAAGGAGGGCCGGGAGGTGAAAATGATGTATGGGGAGTGTGGTCAGAATTTTTCGGTGAGTTTGGGAAAACCTTGACATCTTCGGATTCTTCTCCTCATCAGGTCGCGACCCACCTTCCCGGGCGAACCGTTGGAGTTAGACCGGTGGTGCTCGAACAAAGGTCGACCCACACCCTGATCAAAGTCTACCGGTGACAAATTTTTTTCTATTTTCAAAAAAACAAGATGGCCGCCATACTAAAGTGATATTTCGGTATATCCTCCGATTCGGACCAAACTCGGTATCCGGGGGTTTTTGGGCTCGCTGAATCCGAATATCTGGTAAGTTTTTCGATTCCGCCATTTTCCAAGATGGCCGCCATACAAGGAGTGGTGAGGCGAGGCCGAAGGCCGAGCCGAACCACGACGCGCCGCCAGGCGAGGCTGCAGGCCGAGGCGAGCTGCGGATAAGGCGAGGCTGAAGGCCGAGCTCCGCTTAGGGCAAAGCCCGGAGCGTCGTCTCCCCCCCCCCAATCCAAGATGGCCGCCATTTAAGTGTAGATTCTAAAGGTGAGGCGAGGCCGAAGGCCGAGCCGAGCTGCGTATAGGGCGAGGCCGAAGGCCGAGCTCCGCGTAGGGCGAAGCCCGAAGCGTTACCAAGCATCTTACCCGCCGACCGCCATCCGAAAATTTCATATCCGCTATCTTGGATTTTAGTTGGGGGAATCGTGACGCGAAGGGCGAAATCCAAGATGGCGGATATGAAATTTTCGGGCACACCAACATGGGTGTCGTTTAATAGCTTTTTGGGTGTGGTAATTCCAAAAATGATATCCATTTTGAAATCCAAGATGGCGGACATGCATTTTTGGTTATAATCCATCATGGGTGTCGTTTGGTAGGTTTTCGGGGGTTCAGATTACAAAACTGACATCCATTTTGAAATACAAGATGGCGGCCTTGAAAAAATAAAAAAGGCAAACTTTGTTGACCCTGCTGGTTTGAATACAGGAGAGACTACAGTAACGATAATGTTAAAAAATTCTGTGAATGTATTTTAGCTCTTTGTTTCTCAGATGTTTTAGGGACAAATTGTGCGACAGATGCTTTTAATTTTTTCTTTGAAATATTTCATCTCTTTTATAATCTTTGCTGTCCGGTAATAAGAGTTAAAATAACGCGCGAGGCGAGGCCGAAGGCCGAGGCGAGCTGCGTATAGGGCGAGACCGAAGGCCGAGCTCCGCGTAGGGCGAAGCCCGAAACGTCACCAAGCATCTTACCCGCCGATTGCCATCAGCAAATTTTCGGGCATGCCGACATGGGTGTCGTTTAGTGGGTTTTCGGGGGTGCTGATTCCGAAAATGACATCTATTTTGAAATCCAAGATGGTGGACATGCAGTTTTAGAAAAAAAACGTCATAGGTGTCGTTTAATAGGTTTTCGGGGTTGCTGATTTCAATAATGACATCATTTTTGTAATCCAAGATGGCGGACATGATCTTTTCAGAAGTGTCGAGCTGAGTTCGAAAACCTGTATGTATCTTACCCGCCGATCGCTATCAGGATTCCGGAAATGACATCCATTTTGAAATCAAAGATTGCGGACATGCATTTTTTAGAACGTTGTGTCATTTAATTGATTTTTGGAGGTGCTGAGTTCGAAAATGACATCAAAAACGGCGGACATACCTACTTATATGTAGATATGGCACGTGTACCTATGGTTTACAGTTTATCGGGGTTACATTATCTTTTTGGTATTTTGGGTGACTTTCAATTAGGTAGTTAGCGAAAATTATGGTAAGTCATCCTATCAATATAAGGTAATTCAAAAGGCGAGGATGGCGTACCTACCTACTTGTACTTTTCTACTTTTCAAATAGGTACCTACTTTATGATGAATGATTTAGGTTTATTTCAAATAATCTAACCTACAAACAAATATCTTGGGTGTTGTTTCCTTTAGGTTCCCACTCAAATAAGTATCTTTCAAGTAAAATAATAAATACCTATTAGGTAAACCTCTTTTTTCTTTAAATACTTACTTAAGTGTAATAACCTCTAAAAATGAAAAATAAGTTTTGTAGGAGCAAGCTACAAAAAAACGTAGTACCTATCGCAGGTTTTCATACTGCATTGTAGATAATTTTCAGCCGTAGTGTCTATTATATTATCCTACCATTGTTGAGCATGCTTCATCAGCCCACATAGGTACATATTCATTACCCATGTTGTTTGTTGTCCTATGAAGCAATAAAGTTTATCAAATCAAGGACAAGGAGTATGGTTGACCCTTGGAAGTAGTGTTTGGCCATGGACTACCTGCTGTTGTGATAAGAGCGGTTTTGCAATGAAAAGGTTATGTACCTAACCTGATGCGCTGGCCTCTGTACATATTGCAATGGGGTACAAATCCAAGTATACCTAATATAATAAAATCTTTATTAAACATCAGAACATATATATTTTTTTAAACAAAAATTACTTCGTAATAGGGAAAAATAATAAAAAACATGTCTACTAGGGATGTACAGGGACAACAGCACATCATGCTATCCAATTTTATCTCCAAGCATTAGAGTTTATTATCCATTGGGGAAATTTGAAAGTTAGTAGTAACCTGATGTGCCGTTGACTGTACCTAAATAAATTTTTTACTAAGTTTTACAGTAATTTTTTTAATGAAAATAATAATACAAAATTAAAGAAATCAATTACAATATTATGGTGACAATAATTACAAATGTATTCTTTCATTACATGTTACTGGACTGATTGGTTAGGTACTCAACATAGCTTGTAGGTACCTAATTTGTTTACTGTAAAAACTCTGAAAAAAAATTAATACAGTTAAAACAGTTAAGCGGGTATTTTTTATTAGTATTTTCTCATAGTGAAAAACTTTATTAACCTCAAAGTGACAACTTAGTCTTTTACTTGGTTTGGTTTTGTACAATACAGACATCAACAAAAAAAAACAATTAAAGATATGATTACAAAAACACAAACATATAAACAAAGTGCTGCACTGTGCACAGATGAAAACGGTGCAGGCTCAGCATAATGCTAAAGTTTTACATGTAGCGCTGATATTCTGTTCTGCCTGTAGGCTTTAAAGTTGTATAGAAAAGTAGGCATTAAAGTTGGTTTAATCTGGTTATTTTATGTTCTTGTTTTCATACTTAATACATTCAGTCAAACACTAATTACAAGAAACTACCATGTAATATGTATTTGTTGCCATCGTTCTTCACTCTGTTCATTATTCTAGAATCTATTGTAGAGCGTCACAGTACTCCAGTACTCCTGAAGTTATTTATGGTTATTTGATTGATATTCCACTTAAAGAGTAAGTTTCCAGGGAATCCTTGACAGGATTGGAAAGACACTCAATAGAAACACTCCTTTGTTGGATTTGTTGAACTTTTAAACTGTAAAAAGTTGATAAATATAAAAGATGACGCTTTTTATTTACTTTTTCAAACCTGTCTGTCCTGTTGTGACTCAGTGTTGCCACATGAAGTAGACCTGAAATCTGTATTTTCATTACAAAAATCCATATAAAATCCGTATTTCTGTTTTTATTGAAATTCCGTATAAATATCCCGTATTTTGATTGAAATTCCGTATGAATCCCGCATTAAAATTAAACGTAACAAGATTTAAATCAAAAGAGGGTGATTTCCCCAAAAGTTTTTTAGTAGAAGCGGATCCGTTATCGTCAAGGTACGGACGGCCACAACTCAGGTTACCACTCGCGTGCACTCTGTGCTGTTGTGATAAGAGTGGTTTTGTAATGAAAATGGTATAACCTGATGCGCTGGCATCTGTACATAATTTATTTTGGTTTCGTCTTCATTGAAGAAATTTTGCTGTACTGCCGCACTACAGTGGAGCAAACTCATCATAGTTGTTACGAAATTGGTCAAAATTAGGTAAAGAAGGCTCGAAAACGGGGTCCTTTTGAAGCTTATTCTGTGTTTAGATTAAATCCGTATAAAAATCCGTAATTTTGATTCATCCGTATTGAACTTGCAAAATCCATACAAATACGGACAAATCCGTATATATGGCAACACTTGTGTTCAGAAACTTCCGATCTGTCAACATGACGTTTGTCATTGTCAAGCCAAAATTTTTTAATTTTTTTTTATTTGACAAAGCATTGGTAACGAGACCATCAGCTTAAAAGCAACAATAACACATGAAGTATTCTCAGGTCAGGTTAATAAAACATGAAGTAGGCTTCTCAGGTCCTTCGTAAACCGATAGTGTTTTTTACGAAAAACTATGGCGGCAAGAAGCACTGCCGCGGGATCTTTGTCGGAACCAAACGGAGCAGATACACTGTATCACTTGAATTTCTTTTATCACCACACTGTTTAAAGTTAGTTTACTGCACAATACACTATCAATATTACACATTAAACCACTCTTTAATGTAATAAAAGTAACTGAAAAAAACGTAAGAGTCACCGACTTCAATCCCAAATAATTTTGTTACAGAGATCCCATACTCCTAAACCATTCATCATCAACTCAGCAACATCAGATGGTGACCATTAGATGCAAAAATCTACATAGATTAAGATAATTTCTGATAAACAGTGTATATGCCTACAAAATTTGAGGGTTTCCCTCGATTTCCCCAGGATCCCATCATCAGATCCTGATCTGGTGACAATGGGACCACCTCTGACGTATGACCTACCAAATAAAAAAAGAATTATTCGAATCGGTTTATAATTGCCGGAGTAATCGCGTAACAAATATACAAAAAAAAAAATACAGTTGAATTGAGAACCGCCTCCTTTTTTGAAGTCGGTTAATAAACAAAAATTCAATCGGCACAACAACCCCTCACGCCGAGTTCCCGCCAAAAATCTCCTCAAGCCAAAATCAATGGGTGCGTTCGAATACCAAATGTTGCCACAGATTTCATTTAAGCGTCTTCTAATTAGAAAAAGTTCTTGAATAGTTTTTAAATTCTTTTTAACTTTTGATGTTATTTTCTATATTTTGAAGGAGAATTATGTTATTATACGTTTAGAAATAAGTTGAACTTATTTTCAATAAGACACTGGCCATAATTTAAAAAAAAAAATGCCTTTCTAAAACGCGGCAATTCCAATGCAATACACAGTGTTTTGTTTTTTCTGATTACAGGTAAGATTTGTGAATTTTATCAATTTTAAATTAATAATTCATTATTGTTAAGTTTATTTGTAAAGATTTAATTAGTTTAAAACAATTAGCGATGGTCGCATCGTTGTTTTATCCAAACACTATTGAAATATACCTAATAACATCTTTTCAAATAGGTGCCGCAGAATAGTGAACAAGATGGAATCCAGAAGCAGCGTCGTCCCGACTTCTCCAGAGTGCGTAGCAGAAGGTTAGTGAATTTGTATTGTTGTTGAAGTAAAAGTGTACCTATTATTCTCGTAAGATAATGACTGCATGACAGCGTACAATTTCATTGACATAATCATTGTTTTTTATGTTTGACAATTTCCGATCACGGTTAGTATTTTATTAGTTGAAACCAATAGTTTCGAATTCGAAAAGCATTTTGTTGTTAGTACAGAGCCCAGCGCATCAGGTTAGGTACTCCATTGTCATTGCAAAACCGTCCTTATTATAGCAGCGCAAAGTGCACGCTTGTGGCAATCTAATATGCGGCCCTCTGTACTAAGTTAGTTTAACTGAAAGCCAGGAGTAGGTACTTATTAGGTGTTCTGTGACTGAAAGTTACTTCATAATTTACCTACTTCTGCTTATAGAATTTACTTCTACTTATATAAATTTAAAATTTAAAAAACCCCCCCCGCAAAAAAGTAAAGCGGACATTTAAAAAGTAAAAAATAATACCTTTCGTTGAGCCATCAAATTCATTTCAGAAATACCTATATATATATTTTAATTATCGAAATCGATGGATGGCACGATAGGGTTTGCTCATTAAAATGGCGCTATAATGTCGCGTCGGGGTACCGCTTTAGTGAATCAGACCCTTCATTTGATTGGGTCTGATTCACTAAAGCGGTACCCCGATGGGTGGCACGATAGGGTTTGCTCATTAAAATGGCGCTATAATGTCGCGTCGGGGTACCGCTTTAGTGAATCAGACCCTTCATTTGATTGGGTCTGATTCACTAAAGCGGTACCCCGACGCGAAATTATAGCGCCATTTTAATGAGCAAACCCTATCGTGCCATCCATCGATTTCGATAATTAAAATATATATATAGGTATTTCTGAAATGAATTTGATGGCTCAACGAAAGGTATTATTTTTTACTTTTTAAATGTCCGCTTTACTTTTTTGCGGGGGGGGTTTTTTAAATTTTAAATTTAATTTTTATTTCAAAATTTTTAACTTATTTCAAGGATGTGCTAGTGTTCTGGATATCCTAGCCGCAGCATCAGCTCACCGTGTTGCCACCATTGCATTGTATGCAGAATCAAATACTGAACAAAACGAGTCCAAACACGACATATCTGCTATTATTTTTTCAAGGATGTGCTAGTGTTCTGGATATCCTGGCCGCAGCATCAGCTCACCGTGTTGCCACCATTGCATTGTATGCAGAATCAAATACTGAACAAAACGAGTCCAAACACGACATATCTGCTATTATTTTTTCAAGGATGTGCTAGTGTTCTGGATATCCTGGCCGCAGCATCAGCTCACCGTGTTGCCACCATTGCATTGTATGCAGAATCAAATACTGAACAAAACGAGTCCAAACACGACATATCTGCTATTATTTTTTCAAGGATGTGCTAGTGTTCTGGATATCTTGGCCGCAGCATCAGCTCACCGTGTTGCCACCATTGCATTGTATGCAGAATCAAATACTGAACAAAACGAGTCCAAACACGACATATCTGCTATTATTTTTTTAAGAGTGTGCTAGTGTTCTGGATATCCTGGCTGCAGCATCAGACCAAGAGTTCCATAATCCTGCATAGTTATTAAGCATACATGAGTGTTTCAAGTTTTAGGTCACATGTATGTTTGAAAGTAAAGTAAATACACATTAAGAGTCTAAGAACCCTACCGCAGCTAACAAAAGAGCTGATGACCTTGAAACGGCTGAACCGATTTTGATAAAACGTATCTAAGAACCATCGCCAAAAAACCTGCTTGTAAATAAAAAAAAACGCATCCAAATCGGTTCACCCGTTTGAGAGCTACGGTTCCACAGACAGACACACAGACACACAGACACACAGACACACACACACACACACATAGCGGTCAAACTTATAACACCCCTCTTTTTGCGTCGGGGGTTAAAAATAGATTCCTTCTCAGTTATCTGAACAATTGTTTAAATTTACACAATAACTCATGTGACTATACAAATTTACAAAGGTATTTAATTTTTTCATACTTAGTACTTACAATTGTACATCCTGATGTTCGATATATATTTTATTGCATACATAGGTTTTAATTACCTAATGCTCCTTTTTCTCTAGGTACTTATTATCTTATCTTTATAGGGGCTAAAAGTAAATTTAACAGCAAACTCAGTGAAAAACAATATGTACACACACACACATTATGTATACCTACTAGAAATTTGACTTAGAATTAATTTTAAAAAAATGTGGTAAGTTTAAGCTTTCAGTCGTGGCCATTGTTGATTGACTAGGTACAGCCATTAAAATTAAAACCAAGTCAGAGGCCATTGTGCAGTTTCGCCACACACTTGACTATACCTATACAATTAGATGAAGATTTTTTAAGTTTTTCTAAGTTGTAACTCACCCTGTATTGAGATTTTATGTTTTTAATTTATGGGCTTACATTTTTGCTATGCCAGAATGGTCAATACTAGCATTTTATAATAATTTTATTTACTTACTTGTTATTATTTTTTTAAAGTTGCTTATTTAATTAATTATCTGCAAATTTTTATTCTAGAAATTCTTGGTAGACAAAAAGTAATTCATTTTTAAACTTTATATAAATAATCAGATAACTTGACAAAAAAAGTGGTGTTATAAGTTTAAATGGTGTATCTACATAGATAAATATGTTTGTGTATCTGTGTGTCTTCCTGTGGTATCTTAGCTCCAGTAATAGACTTATTTCGGTGCAATTTTTTTTTTGTTTGAAAGCTGATGTAATCTAGAAAGTGTTTAGATACATTAGTTCAAAATTGGTTCAGCCGTTTAAGGGGTGATAAATATTTTTTATTTTAGAGTTATTTGGGTGTGTCTGGCTATAATTAAATTTTGACTAAGATTATGTTGTTAGTATATTTAACTACCTACCTAATATGAATTATGTATATGATTAATCATAATTTTTTTCCATGAAAAACATTTCTTCATAATAAAAAAATAATAATTTAGGTATGTACACAAACTTCAAAATTCAAATAAAAATTGTAACATAAAATTACTATTTCACCATTATTAAGAACTATGTTATTATTATTTTTTAAAATTTCTTAAGTAAGTATTTCATAGGTGATTGGTATATTTATATAATGTATAAATGGAGTGACATTAAATTAATTGGAAAAAGTCAGGGTCCTGTTGTCGTCCGTTGCGCTTAGTCCCGCTTCTTATTCAGATTAGGCAGGTCAAGTCACTACAGTGTAGCGACTGCAAGCTGACCTGCGTGACCTCGGTAACAGGGAACCCTGACCGGGTTGAATCATGGTTACACATTCAGACACTTGGATGTGCAGGTTTTCTCATATCATTTTTCGCTCACTGTAAGAATATTGTGGTAGTGTTCAACTTATCCACATAACTCATCATAAAACGAGTATATGGTTCAAGTAAATGAACAAATTCGGGAATTTTTGTTGCTGTTCGTTTTTGTTATATGATTTTTACGAGGCTCACGCAAAGTAATGGGGTGGTGTAATTCGTGACCACCACCACAATTCTCAAAAAAAACTACTTCTCATAGACGAAAAAAAGGCATGTTATAAGTTGGACATGTGTAATTATCTGTGTAGAATAAAATTTTTTAACCATTGGCAATCTGTGTGGTCGCAATTCCGCCAACTGTTTATCCGTGTCTGTGGCATCGGAGCTCTTTACTAAATGAATAGACTGTTGTTTAAGTTAAACGGACGGCCGAGTTTCAGGCGTGTGAATGAATATCAACCATTTATTTCGTTCTTATCAACCACAACAATAATTTTTAAAGCTTCAATTTATTGATTTAAAATTTGGCGAACTGTCAGTTTGATGATATATTTTCAAGACATGCTAACCTTTAGTCTGTGCTGTACCATCAAATTATCTGCGGTACAGGGCTTATAGGAATGATCTCAATGAGTAGATGGTAGATAGATTAGGTATTGTTGGGGTCACATGGTAATCTTTATCTATTAATGATAGTGTTCACAAATAAAAATAATAAAATAATTTTTATAATTTTTTTTTATTTATAAATTATGCAAATAGTAATTGATAGTATTACTAATGTTGAAAAGGCAAAAGAGACATTTTGAATTTTAGAAGTTTTTAGCCGAGGGTTTATACATTTTTATTTTTTTAACATATTTCCTTGGGGAAAGTATTATAGTGGTACATAAGTATGTTTAATTAAATATATTGTTTTGTAAAGATTTTTTTTATTAGGCAATCGCATTATTAACACCACTATAAAAAATGACAGATTAAGGCTTCCTTATAATATCTACTGGAAACGCGAATTTAAGCCCATTAACATGACGGGGTGGTGTAGTTTGCGCCGCACCGGAACGTTCGATGTTGGCGCTCGCGTGGGCTGCTATAGCTGCTAAGGCGGAAAGCTCGTGGCTCCGGCTGCTGACATCTACTTGCTGCTTGGGCCGGGCTAACCCTAGGCACCCCGGACCGACACGTACTCTTGATGCTTTTTTGCGTTGGTATGCACTTCTGGTCCCTAACTAGAAAATGTTTTTACGTGAAGATGACTACTTCGTCTGGCAGACGGTCGCCATAAAGAAGTCGTAACACGCTGCCACTGTGTTTCACCGTCTGAAACAGTGACTGGCATGTAGAAGTAGGAGCCAGGAGTAAAAGGAAGTTTGTCAAAAGAATAGGTACTTGTTTATTCGGATCGGAACATTGGTTGGCTTATAAGTACATTAAATAGGAGCTTTAATAGAACGAGATACATAGTATGACATCTGATATTGTAGTCTATTATTTGACCTAAAGACATGAGTTTGCATTACAATACATCTCTAGGCTTTGACCCTATTATTTAATATTTAGTTTTTTTTTTACACTTAATTTTGCATCCACAGACTTGATGTCCGTGCTAATATTTAGGTTACATGCGTCATAGTTAAAGTTGATTTCATACTACTTATTAGGGAGTGCATACACTACAGTTGTTCAGTTTAATAGACTGATTCACATCCTTAATTTTCACTAATTAATTTAAAGTTACCTAATAAATATTATAATTTGTGTAATTTCCTCAAAGTGCTATTTAAAATTTTGACCAGGGAAATGCCTAATACCAACAGAACTTAATAAATGTGTTTTACCTAATACATAATTAATTTGTTATATTTTCTAAAAAAATAACAATAAGCCACTAACTAAAGGTTTGATATTATTATTATCAGTATTATCAGTATTATCACATACCTATCATATCATAACGTTTTAAAAAATACATTATTTTATATGGGCAAGACTTGCTCAAATCGGGTTCACATTATAACTTATTTTTGAAGCAATTGCCTTTCGAGAAAGACAAAGCAATCTACGTCCATACCGCCATGTCTTCATTGTATTTATCTGAATAAGCTTCTTCTGATATAAAATCAAAGAAGAATTTTATATTTTGTTTTTTAATTGATAGCCAGTGCAATTCAATTTATTGGTCGTGATTTCATAGAATAGAATATAATAATTTTTATTTGCATTAAATGTGGTACTTAGTGCACGCATGGTTAGTCCATCGGAATGTTTTCTATAATTTTGTTCTATAATCTGGCATTTAATATAAAAAGTATAACAGGATTTTGATTAAAACTTTTACAGACCAAGGTGACTTACATGGTTGACTTTTTTGTCATGATAATATTTTTCACTTATAGAAAAATAATGTTTATCTTTATCGTGAAATAATATTACAGGTATATTTAACTTTATAAAAAAATTAACATTTATTTTACACAATTATCATTCTAAGTATTCCATCATCGCTAAACCAATATTTCAACAATCAGGGCTCTGCTGATTTAAGTAACATTCTGCCTGCCATTTCGTTTACCATAATACCTAAAATTTCAGTATCTAATTAAAACGTTTTCTGCTTTTTAGGTCTGACTCATCAAGGGTCAGAGGGATATTTAGGTAAGGGAGCGCAGTGTACAGCTATGGCAGCATGTGCCGGGGTTTATTCGGTCCTTAAAAAGCGGGAAATATTTACCACAGAAGATATCGATGATATTTTGCAATGGGGGGACGTTCTGTACGTAAAAAGATATAATTATTTAAGATCCATTAATCGTATACCGGCGAATACCAATTTGTTAGTCGCGGATGATCTACCCACTGAGTTACGCGTCGGAAATAAAGTTGTCAAAATTGAAAATATGAAGGACAACTACATAATAAACAACTTTTTCCCAAATAGTACTTCAGACAGAGAAAAAAAAATTAAGACTCTTTCGGACATTCTTGAAAAAAAAGTTTTCGGTCAAAATCATAATGATGCTACTGATAGTATTTTGTTTACGGGTCAGGATTACACGTATTCTTTTTGGAGGCACAATAAAAAGTACTTTTTTTTTAATAGTCACGCTGTGAATGCGTATAACCGTAGCGAAGAGGACAGTACCTCAGGACCGTTGGTAGCTCGTTTGTTCCGGTGCGATTCTACGGTAGACTTAGCAAAACTACTTTTTGCTCGTGAAATAAACAACGGTTTGCAGTACGAAATAAATAGAGTACGAGTAATACTGGATGAAGATCTTGCGTCCAGTCAAACATCCGTACAAATGTCGACTCAAATATCTCAATCGATTTTAAACGGTTTTCAGTTACCGCTGTCTCCGTTCGAAAAATCTATGCCCGCGGTAGGTCTTGCGTCGTCTCAAATATCCGTCCAAACGTCGACTCAAAATTCTGAATCAATTTTAAACGGTTGTCAATTATCACTGACTCCGTTCCAAATAACTATACCCGCAGTAAATGAAACTACAACTGCACTTAATTACAACACCGCGCAAAATATTCAAAATGACCCAAAATTAACGTACCTAAAACCTGTGGTTGTGGTTGAAAAAATTAAAGATTCTGAGTTATCTAAATTAATACCAGTAGTTGTCCGTCGACCATCTGAAATTGCGAATAAAACCGTGGCGAACAAAGGCGGTCGGCCCAAAAAACAAAAACGCGGTAGAAAACCCACTAAAGAAAATGCGCATCTGGACGCGGTAAATAAATATAACCAAAATAACCCTGACGTCCATCGCGCCGCTGTACAAAGATATACTCAAAACAATCCGGAAGTTCATCGCGCGGCCGCTGAAAGATACACGCAAAACAATCTGGAAGTTCATCACGCCGCCGTTGAACGATATACACAAAATAACCCGGAAACCCATCGCGCCGCAGTTGAAAGATACTCGCAAAATAACCCAGATGTCAATCGCGCCGCTGTACAACGCTATACTGAGCAACACCCCGAAGTAAATGAAGCCGCTGTAACACGATATAATGAATCAAGTAGAAACGTGGATCCACCGTTGCGCAGGTCGGCAAATCGGATAGGAGAAAAGCGGGGCTCGGAACTAAACACTATTCCGTTGTTTTCCCTAAAAAAAAATTCGTTGTTAGACCCGCAAATTTTTAAATGCCCACACTGCGGCGCCCCGCTTTTCGAAGAGGAAAGAAGTAGGGAATGGTGCTGTCATCAGGGGGTGTATAAGGTTCAAGACTTTCCCCGGCTGGATGAAGATTTTTATTCTCATCCTGCTTTCCTCAATAGGCCGCGTGCGTACAACAATTTATTTTCTTTTTCTGCACTCGGGGTCTCGCACGGATATCAACAACCTCTAGGCTTATCTTTTATCAAAATTCAAGGCCGTGTCTACCACCGTGTTTTCGATTTATCGTACAATCAAACGACTAATAATATTAACTTTTACATTAATGACAGCACCGAGAGGGAAAACTTAGCGGCCAGTCATAGCCTCGATAGGCAGGTAGTCAGGTCGATTTCGTGCTTTTTGCATACCGTGAACCCGTACATAGATTGCTTCAAAAGACTTAGCTTAGAGCCATCGTCGGAGGCTTTCATACAATTTCAGAAAACCACTCGAGCCACCCACGGGGACATTCTCGGAGACCAGCCTATAGGTAGCGAAATTTCGGCTATAATTAGCACAGACCGCGAAGAGCGTGTACCGCGTAGTATTGCCATTTGGAAAATAGGTGATAGTAGGCCTCATCAGGTTGATATAATGCATCCGCTCTATGAAACATTCCAGTATCCTCTATTATATCCGCACGGGAATCCAGGCTGGTATCCAGATAAAAGGGGTAGTAACGGCGAAAAGATTCATCAGGTTAAATATGTCCGTTGCTTAGCTTTATCCGAGTCGCGTTTCAGTATTTTTGGTCGATTGTCCGAAGAGTGGTTGGTCGATATGTACTGTAGAGTTTTAGAAGAGCGTCTCCGTTACTTGGAAAAAGCCCAAGCGAGAGGTCAACAAGACACGCTTAGGGTTGCACCACTCGAAGAATTAAGGCGGGAGATAGCAAATGATGAGACTATCAGAGGCGAAGGCGATGTTGTACCGGGACGAATCTATTTGCCCAGTTCATTTACAGGGGGTCCGCGTTATATGAAAATGAAGTACCTGGACGCTATAGCAATAGTCAACAGGTCAGGTCCACCGTCATTCTTTTTGACTTTTACATGCAACACGCGTTGGCCCGAGATAAGGCAATCAATATTGCCGGGTCAGCAAGCGAACCCCCTTATTTGCGCTCGAGTATTCAAATTACGACTGGGTCAATTATTAAAAGATTTAAAAAGCGGGAAATGGTTTGGCAAAATTGATTACATTATGCACGTCATTGAATTTCAAAAAAGAGGACTGCCGCATGCACACATTTGTTTTAGAGTCGAAGGCGGTGGGCCTGTAGAAAGCTCAGACATGGATAAGTTTGTCCGTGCTGATATACCTGATTCCTCAGAAGCTGAGGGCAGGTTGCGCGAGGCAGTCCTCACACACATGATTCACGGACCGTGCGGCCCGCCTCACTGCACAAATCTTCCGTGTTGGGATGGTGAAAAAAATAGATGCAACAAACATTTCCCAAAAAGAGAAACGCCGGTCACCTTTTGTGACGACAAAGGATTCATCAATTTCCGCCGCAGCAGTGAAAACGAGACAATTATTAAATATCGCGGCAGAGAAATTAAAATTAACGATTTGTGGGTCGTTCCGTACAATGCCGCCTTGCTGTTGAAATATGACGCTCATATTAATTTGGAAGTGTCGTCGCAACGCACCGTCATAAAATATCTCTTCAAGTATATGACGAAAGGACCTGATGAAGCTCGTGTAGCCGTTGTTGATGAAGCCGACCGCAATAACGAAATTGAGCAGTACGTTACAAAACGTTACATCAGCTCTAGCGATGCGGCTTGGAGAAGTTTAGAATTTGATGTAACTTCTAGAAAACCAGCAGTAAAGATGCTTTCGGTTCATTTACCCGACCAAAATACCGTTTACTTTCGACGCGGTCAGGAAGAGAGTGCAGTCGGTAGCGCAGGCTCAGACCTGTTAGATTACTTTTCCCGACCTTTAGGTGAAGAATTTGACGGACTGACGTACCTTGACTTTTACGAAAAGTTTAATGTGCACAAGTCGGATCCACAATTAAAAACTGTTCAATCAATACCCACCCAAAACGGGAAATTCGTCACCAAAAGAATGAGGGGTGAGCTCATCGCGCGTCTTTTCTGGGTCGGGCCGAACAGAGCTGAACAATTCTACCTTAGACTTTTATTAAATGTTCGTGCGTGTCGTAGTTACACTGACTTATTACAAGCTGGTGGTCCGAATTGCACCACTTTTCAAGAAGCTGCCAAAGAATTAGGTCTCGCGGATGATCAAGCCGAGTACGTATCAGCTATGTCGGAAGCTTCGACCTTTTTTACCGGACCACGACTTCGTAGTTTTTACGTACTGCTGGCTATTAATGGTGCCCCAGTTGCGACGATGTGGCACGAATATAAAAATCACTTGGCTGAAGATTTTTTGCACAGAATGCCAGGTGACGAAGAAAACGCGTACAGAATGTGCCTCATATAAATAAATCGCATGCTTCGTCGACACGGATCGTCGTTGATAGACCAGGGCTTGCCGGAAGTCACAGACGACACGACTGAGTTAGGTAGGGAACGGACGGAGTATGATTTTGATAGCGCAAAATCATATGTAGATGAATGGTTGTCGCAGCTATCTCCCGACCAACGATCCGTTTTCGACTACATAGATAGGCTTTGCGTTGATAGGGAATTCCGCGACTCTAATAACAACGCGATTTTCATCGACGGGCCTGCCGGTACAGGAAAAACGCTTTTATTAAACGTTATCACTGCGCACATTCGCGGTTACTTGAAAGGCGTCGTTTTGAACTGTGCGTCGTCCGCAATTGCCGCTCAAAATTATACCAACGGAATGACCGCGCATTCCCTGTTTCGATTCCCTTTAGATCTTGTGGATGACCGCGGAGTCTGGAACATTACAAACGGCACTCAAAGAGCTGAACTGATTTCAAACTCTGACCTGATTGTGTATGATGAAGCGCCGATGGCTCACAAATACTTGATCAATTTGTTAGATAGATCTATGCGTGATTTGATGGGTTCGAACAAAATTTTTGGGGGCAAAATTATCGTTTTCGCAGGGGACTTTCGGCAAATTCCTCCAGTCGTGGTGGGTGCGCGTTCCAATTCCGATGTTTTAAACGCGTCTATGAAAACTTCGCGACTTTGGCAAAGTTTAAAAACCATCGCATTGACAACTTCGCAACGGTGCAGGGAGGACGCCGAATTCGCGGATTTTCTTTTGAAGTTGGGTTCCAACGAGTTGCCTCCTCATGTGTTGCCAGTGAACGGAATTCCTCAGCGAATGATTCAGCTGGATTCAATCGAGGTTGCTTCAAACTTGGAGGACTTGATTGAATTCGTATTTCCTGAAAATAACGTCAATGATCCAGAGTTGTGTGCTGAAAGAGCAATTCTGTGCACTCGCAATGATGCCGTTGGAGAAATAAATGCCAAAATTTTGCAACTTGTATCTGGAGACGTATTGCATTGTTATGCGATCGACAAAATTGTTAGCGAAAACGCCGATGAAGTATTTCTGGGTCCCGACCTTTTGCATACACTTTGTCCGAAAGGTGTTCCAGATTTTGATTTAAAACTCAAGATAAATTGCGTGTGTATGATTATGCGTAACCTTAGTTTCGCGGACGGTTTGGTTAACGGCACAAAAGTTATCGTCAAAGCTATTTCTACGCGTCTCGTCACAGTACAAAAATTAGGCAGCTCGCAAGAATTTTTAATACCTAGGATTCTATTTAAAGCACCGATAGAACGCAACAGTCCGTACGAAATGTGCCGCCGCCAATTTCCGTTGCAGGTGTGTTACGCGATGACGATACACAAAAGTCAGGGACAAACGATTAAACGGGTAGGAGTAGACCTTCGGTCGGATGTCTTCAGTCACGGCCAACTGTATGTGGCCTTAGGTCGCGTCCGTAAAAAACAAGACATCAAAATATTAATACCCAGAGGCCAACTCGTAAATTACTGAACTTTTAAATTGATACTTGGATAGCTTTAAAACTGGTACTTCTTGAAAAGGTATAGAATTGTTCACTTCTGTAAACTTCGGTTGGGTAGTCTTAATGTAAAATCATGTAGTTTTAATCAGTAAAATCATGTGCTGCAATGGCTGTATACTGCGTTTTTTGATTATTTTTGTAAATTTTACATACGAAACACTCGCACAGCAATTTTATTTAATGTCGATTAGACTAATATGAAACATTCATTCATTAAAAACTCCAGTTAGATAGTAACGTCGATAGTCGGTAAACTATTGCCGAATATAGGATTCACAAGCTAAGTTTGGAACAAGTGTACTGATTAGACATCGACGATGTACGGGTGTTGGAATCGTTTCATCGTTCGAACAATGGAACCAATTTAGGAGCTCGAATGAATGAGAGGGAGCCAGACCGATCGGTTGAACGCACCGAAGGAGTTTGGGTTGGTCCCTGAGATGATGGAGATAGGAGGATGGTGTCAGAGACCTGTCGATACTCGAGCTGAGTCTCACTCAGGGCAGGTAGTGGATTGTGAGAAGACCGCCGGATTGACTGTACTGAGCTGGTCACTGGTTGAGGCTCTCACCATCAAACCACCCTAACACGGATTTGTGGATCCGAGGTCGACGTTTGATGTGCTAAACACAGACAGCGCAGACACGTGAATTCCCACCTCAACGAATAAACTCCAGAAGTATTCAGCCACAATCTTTTTTTTTTTTTTTTGAAAATTTTTTTTTAATTTTTTTTTTACAAAGACCTTACCAACAAACAAAGAACAAGAAAGTAAAACTTCAAAATGTTGCAACATTAGTATATGTGATTGACATTCTTGTTACATACACAATTTTATCTTTACTCAAACAAACTCTATTTTTAAATAAAACACGAGTAGACTGTTACGTCAATAACGGGGAATGGGATAATATAGACTGTCGTACCTATCAGTGGGCTTGATCGTGAATTGAATTACACAAAGTTCTCAAATTTTGATAGTAATTATCGAACCCCTTTATTTTTTAATATTCTAAATTTAGTTTATTTAAATTTCCCATTCATCTTGAATTAGCATAATTTTCAATATATTGTCAAAACATAGTTTTGGCTTTGTCGTTAATGAGTGACGTTTATATAATTCAAAATAGTCCTTTGACAATTGAGCTAAGAAGAAACCTGTTAGACCGAACTTAACTTGGTTGTGGATTTGCTTGTTACTTTCATGACTTCATTTTGTCGGCATTTTTGTTTATTTTCTTGGACCAAGGTGTCTTGAGTTAGAATCCTCTCTTCTCTTTCTATTAACTTAAAAAGCTGAATGATGGGGCGTTTTAAGATGCCATGTTTTAACTTTTACAACCCATACTACACCATTCTTAACTCTGTAGCAGTATTTGTGACTTTTATGATGTAATTTGGTTGACGTTTTTATTCAGTTTCTTGGACCGAGCGAGGTATCTAAAGTTTGAATCTCCTCTTCTCTTTCTATTTTTGTAGAAAGCTGGATGATGGGGCGCTTTAAGATGCCTTTTATTTTTTAAGTTTAACAACTTTTGCTTAAGTAAGCAGAAAGAAAATTATTAAAGAGGACATTGTGATATAGTTGCTGGTTTGTATTTTTACCCGACTGCCAAAGAAGGAGGGTAATGTTTTTCGAGTGTATGTAAGTATGTATGTATGTCTGTTCCTTTGTGACCTCCTGTAGCCTAAACGGCTTGATGGATTTTGATGTATGAGGTATCGTTAGATTTGTCTTGATTACGGGAGTGTCATAGGATACATTTTATTTTAGTGTGCAGTCGGGTATTTTGTTTTTTTAATAATTAGAGTTATTCGTTTTATTGCTTGACTTTTCGAAATATACTTAAAGCCCAGTAAGACTGGGTTTTTTAGCCTTCGAAAATTCCAGAGTCATTTCATTCAGGACCATATTGTTTTATTGTAATATTTTGTGAAGACGTTTGTGTATTTAGAATGTTTGTGGAAAAAATGAAAACGATATTGAAAGGAGAGTGAAAGTAGAAAAGCAAATGACTTTATTGCCTTGCATGACTTTATGGGTAGCTACAAAGTTTCCATAACGGTTCATGTGGCTGTTCACAGTGGCGTACGTGTACCCCCACACTAATGCATGGTATTGAGTGGCTGATATAGCGAAAAAGTAGAATAAATGCTGTGGAATTGAATCTTACAGAAGCATGCATCTAACGAAAGAAATAAACATTGCGATTTTTAATGGTAGGGTCGGAACAATCCAACATAAATGTACTTGAACAGTGTTTTTAACTTACTTTTTGCTAACTTTTGAAAATGACAATACACAATGCATTTAGAATAAGTCATACATTTTGTTGTTACTGTTTTGAAAATAATTTTAAAAAGCATGAATTATTGTAATTCATCTAAAATAGCATCATAAGTAATGTATTTCAACCTAAATTAACGTAATAAGCTCACAAGTTATCAGTTGTCTGATTTCAATATAATCATCTGACCTAACGGATAATTACTCACCTCAACATGGACACCATGCTATAATCATCCATCGTAGTTTGGCTGCTCTCAGCATCTGCGCATCAACTTCTTTGGCAATTGAGAAATAGACCACGGTCGACGTTAGAAATACTTCCTGATCAACAGCAGCGGTACCATCACAACGGCACAAATTCTGTAGCCCACAACTATCTCACTGCTCCATGAAGTCATGTCCTCACCTTTACATACCCGCTTACCACACGCCAAACTGACTTCACTTATGATGTGCTCTCAACAAATGAATCTACTCAGAATGTATAAACTTTGCATGGAAGCAAATGTGTCTTTGACAACAACAGCAATAGACCGCTTCGGAGTTAGGCGTGCTTCCTGGCCAACTGCAGTACCATCGTATCAGCACAACTTACTGAAGTCAACGACTATCTGAGCATACCTACAGTAAAGCAGTCTACCCAACCCGAAAATTATATACTTTACAAAGAAGCAATTGGTAGGAAAATCTGGTTCCAATTGCGAAACTTTTAGAGTTTATAATTTCACATGGAACACACCGCTGTCTGCGTCAGACGTGCTTCCTGGTCATCTGCAATACCATCGTATCAGCACCACTTATTGAAGTCAACGATTGTCTAAGCATACCTACCTCTGCTATCACGTTCACCACACGCCATATAACACAAAAATTAACTCCTCAAGATTATAAACATACAATGTGGTGGCTATGCAAGATATGCAATAACAACAATTATCTTAACGTCGTAAGATACAATGTAGCGCATACGGTACATAAGGTGAGGACATAGAGCGAGCTACACAAAAAGCGAAGCCCACATAAGGTAAACCAAAACGGCCGGCATATGAAGGTGAGATAAAGTCACAGGCCCTACCGCTGATTTTCGGAAGTTCCTGCCAAATGTAGCCGTCAATTTGGATTCACGCGGGGTCGCTCAACAACTGATACCGAGCTCATTCATCACATTTACTTTAATGAAAGAACCTTCGAGGTTAACGACACTAGATTAACTGGGTACACAATCAGTATAGTATACCACAAAGTTCAATTCGAGGACCATTCATTTTTCTTGTCTATGTCACCGGACAATAATAAGAATCGTAAGTTAATCAATTCTAAGTAGTTTATCAACTATCGGGAAATCTAAAATGACAATTGAAATGTATTATTTAATGTATACATTTCCATTAATTGATCAATTTACAGCGTCGCGATAAAATGATCCGACGAACAAGAGGTGTACGCTGATTAGTTGAAAACGCGAGGTGTACGCTAATTGGCTGCATATATTATATTAAATGTACACTGAGCAGCGATTGGTCCATTCGTGTATGATTTGACGTGTGGCAAAATCGTTAGTTTATAAACTTACAACCGGGCCGCGTAAGTTGATCAATTAGCTTAAATGTACTGTGTTAAATAATACATTTCAACTGCTGTCTATGATTTCCCGATAGTTGATAAACTACCTCGAAAAATTGATCAACGTTTTCCGGCGACATGTATATTAATGAATTGCCTTTTCTTGTTAAAAGAAGTCATGAGATCGTATTATTTGCAGATAACACATTAATTCTTATTAAAGGTAATAAGATACAACTCTGGTTATGACTTCATTACTATGTTCTCTAAGTTAGTTGAATGGTTAGCTTTAAATGACTTATTCTTGAAAGTGAAGAAAAAAACAATTGTATTAAATCTTTACAAATAAACATAGAATCAAAATAATCAATGTAATTCATTACTTTGACATAATTTTAAGTACTATTCATAAATGTTCTTTTAAAATAAAGTTATTTTGTCATTGACCTGGGCTAGCAGCCCACTAACGAAAGGTGGATGGCGGTGGAGTAATAATGGTGGCGAAATGTAGAATTATCTAAACTTCATACATTTTATGTCAGTTACCTTGACTGGGGCTCCATTGCCAACTGAATGTTAGGTTGCTAAGTAGTGAGTAACTTAAAGTACAGTTGGCGGTGGCGTTGCTAATCGAGAAAGCTGTCATCAAGTGTATATGAGGTTTCGATAGTTCTGAATTTTTCCACTAGAATAGATAAAATGGTCACTATTGTCATTCAACTGCCATTTATTAGTTTGCCTGATTTACTGTTTATTCCACACCAAACATAAATATGATTAATTAATTAAAGTGATGATTTCATTTAGTTTATAATTATTCTAAAAGAGTATTCAATATAAATACTTATCCGAAACCTCTCATCCCTGTTTTTACATCTTCATGTTAAATATAAAACTTATTTCAACACGAAACTGTTAAAAAAATTCAGATAGGTAGGTACCTGAGTGAAAAACATTTAAAGTAAGTATATTAAGTAATTACATACTATTGTAATAGGTATTAAAAAAAAAAACAAAAAAAAAAGAAACAAAAAAAACAAAAAACAAGAAACAAAAAAAAGAAAAAAAAACTGAAAAAAAAGAAGTAAAAAATTAAAAGAAAAAACAATCAAATACTTAAAAAGAAAAAATAGAAAAAAAGAAAAAAAAGAGAAAAAAAAGAGAAAAAAAAGAAAAAAAAATACCTGTGTAGAATAGAGTTATTACAGTTTTGAGCTTTTACATAAATGTTTACAATCCCTGTTGGATTCCATGTGATTCTAGAACTTTTTGGCACATATAGGCTAATGTGAACTGTAAGACTTATCCTTGTGTTTTGTCATTTTCATGTTTACTTGACTTTGCTAATTCCTATATTTCACCTTGACAAAGAAGAGACTATGAATATCACAGTTAGCGCTCCTAACATTGTCTTTTCTCAATAAGTCATCAATTTTGCCTAAGTACATTCGCATTGAGTGCTCTCTTCCAACCCTGCCAAAAATATTCATAATTTTTATTTATTTCGTCAATCTATTTTCATTGATTCATCACAAAATGCCATTCCCCATCTTCATTACTATATTTTCTGTCACGACTATACCGCTCTTTAATTTCGCCATTTCTCAACCTACCAATCTATTGTACACCATCCATACATGCTTTTGTAAAATTTCAATTCCACAGCATTTTTAATTTTTTGATACCTACTATATCTGTCATTCAACCCTACCTAACCCAGAAATTATAAATTTTACAAAGAAGCAATTGGTAAGAAAATCTGGTTCCAATTGCGAAACTTTTGGAGTTTATAATTTCTACATGAAACAGACCGCTGTCTGCGTTAGGCATGCTTCCTGGTCATCTACAGTGCCATCGTATCAGTACAACATACTAAAGTCAACGACTGTCTGGGCATACCTACAGTAAAGAAGTCGACCCGACCCAAAAATTATATACTTTACAAAGAAGCAATCGGTAAGAAAATCTGGTTCCAATTGCGAAACTTTTACAGTTCATAATTTCTACATGGAACAGACCGCTGTCTGCGTTAGGCGTCTTTCCTGGTCATCTGCAGTACAATCGTATCAGCACAACTTATTATAGTCAATACCAAACATCAGTGTGGGCACAAATACGCCATTATGAACAGCCACATAAACCTTTATGGAAACTTTGTAGCTACCCATAATGTCATTCAAAGCCCTTTTATTTGGTTTCCTGCTTTCACTGTCCTTTTAACATCGCATTCATGTTTTCCATTAATTATAAACAAATATCTTAAATTCACCAATTCCTACACATATTCTACTTGTCATCAATTTTAACATTGCACGCTATCATAATATCCTCTTTAGTAAAACCATAATTTTCGTCTTACTTACATTTACCTTCTTTCCTTTTAAACAAATCATTCATTATTGTAACCATATCCTGCAATTTATTCTCCGAAGACACGGTCAACACTTGGTCATCCGCATATAAGAAACATTTTGTGTTTTTGTGACCATCTAAAAAAATAATTTCTTCTGCTCTATTAAGTTACTTAACATCATATTTCCAAAAAAATATTTATGAATACCTATAACGCGCTATCTAAGAAATAACAGGATATTTAAGGTACGACAGTCAATATTATCCCTAAAAGAACTTTCAACTATTTTCAAAGTCCAACGTCTTAAGTTATATTGCCCACCCGGTTGTAACCTCGTCACCTTTTATAAGAGTTGTTAAAGCAGATAAACATAATGTATGCAAAGGTAATGTACGTTCAATAAAATTTGCATTTTGGTTTCAATCAGTCATCTGCACGACTTTAAGGTCCGTGCTTATCCATACAAAAAGAGAAAACGTTTTTCCACCTCTAAATATTTTCAAATCTGAACGATTTTTTTAGTATGTTATCAGCACAATGAAACCACTAGGTTTATAGTTTTTCCATTTTTCAAAATTCGCTATAGAGTATTAAAATGTTGTCGAATTAAGCCGTCTGTTATACAAAAAGCAATGTATTTTATTTTAAAACCGATCGACACCAAAATCAAAGTGATCTGTTATGATTTAGTTAGTGGAAAACGTTTTCTCCCGAAATGCAAATTTCACCAAGAAAAGTACCTAGATTGAGCGCGCAAGTGATAGCAAATGTTTTCCTAAATTCTTATTTCGCTAGAATCGCGAAGCTATTCTTCTCTCTTAATACTAGAAATAAAAATAAACTAACATAACATTACAAATCATTTCAATTACAAGCTTTAGTTCAAAAACAACAATGATTTCAAACGTTCTCCTAGCCTCTTAGAACAAATTAAACCCTAAGATCCGTATATGTTTGCGGTTCTAGGTTCCTCAATCAACAAATAAGTTAAATAGTTAAATTTGATTCCATAGTTACTTTTACGCACAACGACAACACATTGAACTACTTAGGCCCGTGTTCACCAAAAATATAACCGACGGTTAAACCGCCGTTAGAAGCTAATCAGACAGAATGTCAAAAAAAATGTATGAAAATGACATTGTCAAATCTCTGGTTAGCTGCTAATCGTTGGTTAAATATTTGGTGAACTCTGGCCTTACACGTATTTATTTTGACGTCGCCTTTAATATCGCTTGTAAAGATCAGTTCACACCGCGACGCGACGCTGCGCGCACATTTTAATCCTTTCGGCCGCCATCGCAACTGTGTTTCGCAACCAGTTGATTACAAAGATTTTTTAGTCCTTCATCGCAACCAGTTGTGATAGAATACTTTTTAATTCTTGAACACAACCAGTTGCCAATAATGACAAAAATCGCCGCCATCGCAACTGCGTTTCACAACCAGTTATCTACGAGGATTTTTTAGTCTTTCATGGCAACCTGGCATCTTAATTGGGGGCTATCCCAACGTTCATATTTTTTTGTCTATAATTCTTTATTCTTGGTGGTTCAATGCAGTCTAGCTTTGATACATCTACATTTTCTCCGCAGCCTTTTTGCAGCATAATACTACCACTACGACATTCGTTTTCATAAAGTGGTCATTATGAAAAAATGTCATTTGGTAAAGTAGTCATTTTGTGAAATATGGTAGTCATAATGAAAAAGTAGTCTTTTTAGTAAAGTGGACTTTTTGTAGGTACCAAAATGGTCGCCGAAATGGACTAATATGCATAATGACATGTCTGCCATGGCTTAGGTAGTAATGCCTAATTTACCAAAATGTCTTCTTTCTCAAAATGACACTTCCCAAAATGTCTACCAGAATGGCCAACAAAAAACTAAAACGAATCTGTTAAACTATGAAATCGCTTCAATGCACTCAATCCTTTCCGAATTTGGGTCGGAAGGATGATATTGACATGTACAAGTAATATATTAAACTGGAGGGCCCGCGGGCTCAATCGTTGACCCCTATGCGAATTAGTGGGTCGAGTCGTCCATAAATAAAAACTAAAGCCCGCGGGCTAAGTGCTCTGTGGGCACAGTTGCCTGCTATGGTTGTCTTTTTGAGATTTTCTTTATTGGCGACTGGTTGTGTATAAGGATTAAAAGGTATTCTATCACAACTGGTTGCGATGAAGGACTAAAAAATCTTTATAGTCATCTGGTTGCGAAACACAGTTGCGATGGCGGCCGAAAGCATTTTAATAGAGCCACTCAAAATTGAATTTTATTTATTATATGTGAAAATTTAGCTTCGAGATGCCTCGCGGCGCGCCGCGGCGTTTTCACAATGAATTCTTTATCTTTTCATGTAGTAAATAAAATTAAATTTTGAGTGGCTCTATTAAATGCAGCGTCGCGATGTGAACTGGCCCTAAAGCGTTTGAAGAGCAAATGTGTAACCGTATGTGCCTCTAATTTAGTAATTATATTTTATGTTTTCGTGATATAGTATAAGAACCTTTTTTAAAATGAAGTACCTACGAGTACCTACACTTAAAAAAACATTGTTGACATTCTAGGTCGATGTATGTTTGAATTTATTATAGTAAAATGACTGATATTATAATAAAATATATACATAATTTTAAACTATCCAAGATTAGTAAAAACTAACCGACCACTTTGCGATTTAACTTTGATTTAAAAGCACTACATTTGAATAGTTTTGAATCAAAACTCGCAATTATTGACTTTAGTAGTCTACTTGTGTTTTAATATGAATCGTATTTAATATACCGACAAATAATATGAATTTTGGGTTCTCAAAAAAAAATAGCATTCACTCACACTTACTTACTTAATTGTTTGGTGACTAATATTAAGATTCAAAAAACCTACCCCTATTAAAAATATGTAGTTTAAAGAATACTGAACTCGTTTACAAGGGCTTCTAGGATAGGATTTTATTCCCATTTTTGAATCCAAGATGGTGAATATTCATTTTTTTTCTTTTTCGTGCTTTGTGCCGTTTTAATAACTTTTTGAACCCAGATTTTTTTTGCCTCACAGTTAATAATATTAGTTGCCAAATTATTACTTTTCATTATTATTAGCACCACAATTTTTTGCAGCCCATTCACGATTTTACTGCCTCATTTATTAAACTGCCTTTTCTTATAACGTTTTTTGTTTGAGTAAAGATAAAATAGTGTACTAACATCACAATTTTTTCAATTAAGTATACAGCATGACATAGATCAAAGAGGTTTTTCTGTATACTGTACATGTTAGAAAACATATTAAATACCTACATGTTTAGCTTTTTATACATATTAAATATTTGTTGTATGATTATGACAGTTCTATTATTTAAAATATTAGCACTGTGCCGCAATGCGTCAAAGTTGTCAAAGTCACTAACATCTTTGCCGCTCCGGGGACGAAGTGTTTTACATTCGTATTCCCAGATAACAAAATAAAGTTTATAATTTTACAGTGAAGCGTTATATTATGAAGCGATTGATTGAATACTATATTGTGCGAATATTACTTGAAGAAAACTATAAACAGATGTAAAATTGTATGATCGAAAACCCTTGTGATACATAATTCATGGTTTTATTCTTGAATAAAACGTACTATAAAAAAGGTGGTAAGGACAGTAAAGACCACAACACTAAACTATCATTCTTCTCAAAATATGTTTCATGTTTTCTCATATTTACAGGTTTTTAATTAATTATTCAAACACATTATAAAAAAAAATACAACAGTGCTGTTTCTTTAGGTTAATAACAAAAACACCTTAACGTGTTCGAGAAAAAACCTTGCAGTCGATTATATTAGATACCTGCATGTAGATTTCACCATTTAAATATTAGCTAAACTGGTCTTTCCACCCTATGTATGTATCACGATATTTAAGAATGTCGGTTTATCACGTCATACATGAAGCGAAGCTTTCGTAACCTTACATATTATGCATGTCAATTACATACACTAATGTTGCAACATTTTGTAGTTCGAGGAGCGGGTTTGGCGGGGGTGAATAAGTAGATATAAACAGGTAGGCGCTAATAGGGAATATGCATGTGATTCAAATATGGATTAAATATTTTATAAATGATCTTTGGCACTTCACAATTACGTCTATTTGAATATTTTTGATTGTGATTTTTGAGTAGGAAATTAATATTTCAAAAGTGGAGAAAATATCCGAAACGCATTGCTATAGGCCAGAGTGATTATGACGACAAAGTCAATGACAACAAAATGTCGGTCACTGATTGATTGTTATACAGTACTTGTTTATTGAGTTTATAGAACGTTTTATACATGGAGAATGTTATTCCGTGATGAATTTGTTGAACATAAACCAAAAGCCACACAGTTATTCCAACCTAACCTCCTCAACTAACTCGTTCCAAACTATGAAGCACGCCAAAATAGTGGCCTTTTTAAGTTCTTGTTTCGGTTAGCTACTTTTAACTTTTTGGAGAAAAAAAAAATACTTTTCATCGTAGATATTTTTTTACTATTATACTAAAAAAATAAAAGAAAAACATGCGTATTCCCAACTCATTGTTAGGATATAAGTATACTAAGCTTCAGCCTAATTGGGTCATTCATTAGCTTTTAAGTTATCAACAAGTAAACAAGTCAGTAAGGAAATAAACTAGCTGCCATGGAGAAAATCTTCATAAATAGCATACTTGTCGGACAGATGCGTCGTCAGGTTATTTTGTGTCGATCATGGTTCATTACGATAGACGCAACCGCGACAAGTGGGTTTGTTAGTAACCTATCCCAATCAACCCGTTAAGAGTTGATTTCAACCCGTTAAGAGTTGCTTTCAACCCGTTAAGGGTTGGTTGGGTTAAGTTATAACTGCGACCCCAACGCACGAGCCGAACGATCGAAGCGCACGTGCTGCGGTAGCAGCCGACGAAGTGCCAGAAACGATTGTGGTTGCGTAGACGGTTGTCGCAGTTCCGCTCAGCTGTCACAAACATAACTTATTTATACATCTTTTTTTTTTGACTTTTATTTAGTCAAAATACAGTGTAGATGACAACATTTTTATAAACGTAATACTTTGGTGGTTTACCTATATCACGCATCTTGAAGTTTTTGCTGCTTAACAATAACAACCGTAAAAAACTTCAAACAATACTGATTGACAAATAGAAAAAGTTGAAAAACTTAAGTATATTGGGAAAAAATAACTTACAGCATTAATTGGCATATCAGAATGAAACATCCTGCATTAACGCCTTATTATGACTTAAGTCTGTGCAAGATGAGTCCTGATTATACTTTCTGATGCGCATCAAATATGCCGAGTTTTTGAGCAAAACAAAATGATGGCCCGAATTGTATGAAACCTGGTTTTACCATTACGAACCTGAGTCTAAGCGAGAGTCGATGCAGTGACATGACAAGTCACACTCTTTCCTACGAAGGTATCTCAATCGGCTGGAAAAATCATAGCAACGATCTCTTCGGATAAAGAAGATATCATTTTGATCGATTATAAGGAACGTGATTATCTCCATAACTTCATAAAAACCTTTTTTTTTTCGATTGTATTTTTTATTCTTTTTTGTTCTTTTTTTGTTGGTTATTGTTGCTGAATACTTCTGGAGTCTTTTCGTTGAGGTGGGAATCCACGTGTCTTCGCTGTCTGTGTTCAGCACATTCAAACGTCGACCTCGGATCCACAAACCAGTGTTAGGGTGGTTTGATGATGAGAGCCTCAACCAGTGACCAGCTCTGAGTCAGTACAGTCAATACGGTCTTCTCACAATCCACTAACCCTGAGTGAGACTCAGCCCGAGTATCAACGGCTCTCTGACATCATCCTCCTGCTATCTCCATCCTCTCAGGGACCAACCCAAACTCCTTCGGCGCTTTCAATCGATCGATCTGGCTCTCTCTCATTCATTCGACCTCCTAAATTGGTATTCATTGTTCTAACGATGAAATGGTTCCAACACCTTTACATCATCGATGTCTAATCAGTACACACCGTTCTACACTTTGCTTGTAAATTCTATATTCAAAGATGTTTGCTTACTGTTTGGATATTACACCCTGACTTCAGTTTTGAATGAATTCATGTTTACTGTTAGTTCCAACTTCATTAAATAATATTGCAACACATTACACCAGAACATACATGTACTCATGTTCTTATTTATGACATCAATATTTCACATCATCAGTAAGTATGTCTTGTCAGAACCTACTGATGGACACAGATCTTCTTCCACACACCTCCACATCGATCTCCTTCCAAAGACCTTCACATCGATCGATCCTGCGCCAACCGCATCCAGCGGTCTTTAAATATCTTGTATATATATTTATATCTGTTTATTATATATCTATACATGTATATCTATTAACTATCAATACATGTGTGTATATATTATAGGTGTGTATGCATGTGTGTGTATACGTGTGTATGTGGCGTATGTCTGTTTATATGAATATATATCTATCTATTTGTTTTCTTCTCTATCCACAAACATTACACTTCAATCATCATACTAACATTCATTACACTTCACATTTTTTATCAGCCCTATACGTCCCCAACGAGGGGCACGGGCCTCCCTTCGAAACACGTTTTTTTTTATTATATTCAATAATTTATTTATTTTATAGTATCTATTTATTTGTAGTTTATGTATATGTGTATTCCCCCCCAAGATGTCAGCCTTGCCGTGGCGGGGGGGCTCAGTAACTTCCAACTAATTACGTTGTAGGTACTATTTTGCAATAATAAATAAAAGACCTATTTCTGGCCTTTTTAGCTTTTTTTGCAGATTTTTTGTACCTTCACGCATCTTTAGTTTGAAGTGAAAGTAATGACATCACAACTGCACTACTACACTTTTTATAGTTTTTTTTCTGTTTCAGATTAATTTATTATACTCAGGTACAACCAACATCCAATCTTCGATTCTATGAAAATGCAAACATAAAGATATTTTACAAGGACCATCATTGTAGCAATCAAGAAGTATGTAACCAAAGACTTAACTAACTTATGAACTCAAAATTCAAGGTAAATAATAAAAATATTATACAATAAATATAAGTAAATAAAAACAATCATTAAAGTCTAAACTAATGTAAAATATTGCAACTTATTCAACACTTTGAGTAATAATGATTTGATAATTTTGAATTAATTACCTCTCGCCATTATACGTCATGTTCTATCTAATACTCCTTAGAATTTATATCAAATGTGGCATCAAGTGATCCCATGCTCTGTCTATCCCGATAGGTATTATAGGCGTGTGCGTATGTATATGTATTTTTTTTTACAGAAATAGCATCGCTTCATCATCAACGCAACTATGCTACTCATACTGACGATACATCACTAGATGAGTAACGAAAGCGACGATTTGAAGCGGCGAAGCACTGAACGCGTAACTGAAACCACCGATGGAAGATGCTAGCAGCACCGACCGTGGACACTTTATGCTAACTCTCAAAGTGATCATCTCTATTCAAACTGAGGCAATATAATGATACTAGGTAATTATATTAAATATAAATACTTTTTTAACCCCCGACGCAAAAAGAGGGGTGTTATAAGTTTGACCGCTATGTGTGTGTGTGTGTGTCTGTGTGTCTGTGTGTCTGTGTGTCTGTGTGTCTGTCTGTGGCACCGTAGCTCTCAAACGGGTGAACCGATTTGGATGCGGTTTTTTTTATTTACAAGCAGGGTTTTTGGCGATGGTTCTTAGATACGTTTTATCAAAATTGGTTCAGCCGTTTCAAGGTCATCAGCTCTTTTGTTAGCTGCGGTAGGGTTCTTAGACTCTTAATGTGTATTTACTTTACTTTCAAACATACATGTGACCTAAAACTTGAAATACTCATGTATGCTTAATAACTATGCAGGGTTATGGAACTCTTGGTCTGATGCTGCAGCCAGGGTATCCAGAACACTAGCACATTCTTAAAAAAATAATAGCAGATATGTCGTATTTGGACTCGTTTTGTTCAGTATTTGATTCTGCATACAATGCAATGGTGGCAACACGGTGAGCTGATGCTGCGGCCAGGATATTCAGAACACTAGCACATCCTTGAAAAAATAATAGCAGATATGTCGTGTTTGGACTCGTTTTGATCAGTATTTGATTCTGCATACAATGCAATGGTGGCAACACCGTGAGCTGAGGCTGCGGCCAGGATATCCAGCACACTAGTACACTCTTAATTATTTTGAAAATAAGTTAAAAATTTTGAAATAAAAATTAAATAAAAAATTAAAAAAAACCCCCCCGCAAAAAAGTAAAGCGGACATTTAAAAAGTAAAAAATAATACCTTTCGTTGAGCCATCAAATTCATTTCAGAAATACCTATATATATATTTTAATTATCGAAATCGATGGATGGCACGATAGGGTTTGCTCATTAAAATGGCGCTATAATGTCGCGTCGGGGTACCGCTTTAGTGAATCAGACCCTTCATTTGATTGACTATTCACTGATAGTCTATTCACTCAAGCCGACCACGTGACGCGAGCCGCGGCCGGGCCGGGACTACAGCAGGTACAGCACCTCTGTACTAACTGATGTAGTGCTGTGTACACACGGCAGCATATCAGGCTATGCATGTTGACCTTGACGTTACCCTTATCACGCTCGTAGTAGCACTGGTTTTCAAGGTGTTAATGGGTAACCTAACGTGCTGCTGTCCGTACGTAGTCATGAGGCATTTGTTTGAAAAATCATATACAAGGTGTTAAGTAATTCGATCTTATCCTCTCGGGTGTGAATCAGCCCATGAAACTGAACTTTCCCTAAGAACAAATGCCGAAATACGAAAAAAAAAATTTAACTGCCCATACAAATTGTATCAGCTGATAAATCATTTTGTATGGGAAGTCAAAATTTTTTTTTCGTATTTCGGCATTTGTTCTTAGGGAAAGTTGTTAAGTTTCATGGGCTGATTCACCACCCGAGAGGATAAGATCGAATTACTTAACACCCTGTAGAGCAATTTAAACAATGTTTTCACACTGAATTGGTAGTGACAGAAACAGTTTAGTAGGTAGACGGCACACGAAGGTTTGCTGTGTCATAAGCGAAAGACTACCGATCTTTCTCCACAATACATCACGTATCATCATAGCTGATAACTCTCATATTCATGACCCACTAATACTCTGCCTGTCCGGTTAGAGATATTGGCGTGAGCTCACGTATCTATGTCATATTACACAAACACAGTAAATTAAATTAAATATTGCTATGTGCATTTTAAATGGCAATATTCATATAATCATACAAACATACGCTCACGCCCATAATCCCTAACGGGGTAGGCAGAGCATCAGTGGTTCTAAAACCACTGATGTCACGTTTGACACAAATTGTGAGGGTTATCAGATGGAACAAGTTGCATAATGGTGAGAAGTGGTCAACCTTTCGCCCATTATACAGAAAAACCCTCGCATCCCATTTACAGACTTTAACTGTATACCTTAGAAAAGTAGGTAGCAATATTCATTCATTCATGTATTATAAAAGTCAATACTGAACTTAGCCTTCTTACTTACCAGCCCATATACGTCCCCACCTCAGGGCACGGGCCTCCCTTCGAAACACGAAGGGGATTTAGGCCATAGTCCACCACGCGGGCACAATGCGGGTTGGTGGACCGCGAGCCGAGCGAAAATGAATTTTCTTGGACGGGCGGGTTTCATCACGATGTTTTCCTTCACCGTTGAGCAAGTGACAATTATAAATCCGTACATAAATCCGAAAAGACGAATTTAGTGGTACAGGCCCGCACCAGGATTTGAACCCGCGACCTACCCTGATTTTTTTCCTATTTACGTTAAACATATGTTAAACTAATAATAGTCATAAAACATGCAAAGGAATGCATTTGGTGCGCTTTTAAAGACTAAAGCACCATTTTATAAAAGTCAAAAATAGGTGTTACGGATACAACAACTTAGTTAATTAACATTTTTATTATTTTTTCAGATAACAACAAAGCGACAATCGTTCAGCGACGCCGTCAAAATTATTTTAAAATCTTCCAACCACGCTAAGGCAGGAAACGATCTTATTTAGATAAATAAACTGTATTAGTAATAATATTTGTATAAGTAATAAATTTTTTATTTATTATGAACACATATATTGTTTCATTATATTACTAAAAATAGTTCGTCTGGTATCAAATGATTTCAAATCTACAGCTCTACCTACCCAATAGAAAATATTAGGTGTGAATGGATTAATTTTAAAATAAAGGATAATAACCAGCAATTATTTTGTCATTACGACACCTAAGTTTTTCAATTCAATAGCTAACGACAGAAGCACACTAACACACATCTATTATTCCTTTCGGGGTAGGCAGAACGGCCTGTGAAACAGAAACTTTAAATAAACTACAACGCTGTTTTCAAGTGTAGGTATACACGACGGCTCATTAGGCTATTCATGTTAACCTCTACATCGGCCCTTATTCCGCTTGAGATTGCATAGGCTTTGTGCTAATGAGTAACTTGACGTATTGTTTTCTGTCGATATCTTTAGTTATTGGTACCTACTGACGTGCAGTGCCATCTTTTGACGAATAACTAACAACTAACTTTTTTTTTATTATTTCTCCCAGGCCATAGACTATAGTAGTAGTTTTCTTTATCCTTCAGGATAGGCAAAGGACAAAGGCATACAGCCAAATCTTTTATTTCTATGTAACACCGTAACAATAGGGCAAAAAGAAAGCAGCCCATGCAGCCGTCGTCGTGTTCTATATTTTTCCTTATTGTCTCTCAATTTTTTTTCTAAGAAATATAGCTCTGTCTACCCAGTAAAAATTGAAAATCATAATTGCATTGGTTTAAAAAATTGAGAAAAACAATTATGTCCAATAGTTATTTCATGCCTATTACGCAAAGTAATTGTTTGAATTAAACTCATAGTACAGAGGCACACTCATGTCAATTATTCTTTCGGGGTTGGCAGTGCGTTGTGTTTCAGAAAAATTGTTTATCTAGCTTTTAATGCAGTAACTACTGTCTTAGCTACAGTACTCTTTTTTTTCTATACTTTCGATTCTTAACGTTTGGTTTTCGCAAAGTCCATAATACCTACCTATCCAAAAGCCCCTCCTTCCCGCTCCTGTAGCCTACCACACAAAACCCTCGCGACCTGCTTTAGCAGGTCGCGCACCACGCGAAACCTAGTTATATATATATTATATAAAGCTACAATACCACTGACTCACTGACTGACTGACTGACTGGGTGACAGAATTGTTCTCCCAGATGGAGCGGCGGGAGGTGAAAACTTTGTATGGGAGGTGTGGAGTGGGTGACGCGGAGGGTACGGGAAAACCTCGAGATCCTCGGATCCACCTTCTCATCAGGTGGCGACCCACCTTCCCGGGCGAACCGTTGCAGATGGAGCGGTGGCGCTCGAATTAAGGTCGACCCACACCCTGGTCGAATTCTACCGGTGACGTCTTTTTTCGATTTTCGCAAAAACAAGATGGCCGCCATACAAAATGTTTATTGCTGTATCTCCGGATCCGTTTGACATAAGTGGGGTGTGCTCGAACAAATGTTTTACAGGGGGGTGAGGGGCAGGTTGCTGTCAAATGTTTTTTTCAAGATGGCGGATCCAAGATGGCGGCCGGAAATGAAGTTGCTCCGATCCGGACGAAAATCAGTATCTGGGGGGTTTGGGGGACGAAGATTCCGAATATCGGGTCAGTTTTTCGATTTCACCTTTTCCAAGATGGCCACCATACAAGGAGTGGTGAGGCGAGGCCGCAGGCCGAACCACGACGTCACACCGCGAGGCGAGGCCGTAGGCCGAGGCAAGCTGCGTAGGAGGCGAGGCCAAAGGCCGTGCTCCGCGCAGGGTGTAGCCCGGAGCGTCCCCCCCCCAAATCCAAGATGGCCGCCATACAAGTTTAGATTCTAAAGGTGAGGCGAGGTCGAAGACCGAGCCGAACGCGCGAGGCGAGGCCGAAGGCCGAGGCGAGCCGCGTATAGGGTGAGGCCGAAGGCCGAACTCCGCGTAGGGCGAAGCCCGGAGCGTCCCCCCCCCTAATCAAAGATAGCCGCCATACAAGTTTAGATTCTAAAGGTGAGGCGAGGTCGAAGACCGAGCCGAACGCGCGAGGCGAGGCCGAAGGCCGAGGCGAGCCGCGTATAGGGTGAGGCCGAAGGCCGAACTCCGCGTAGAGCGAAGCCCGGAGCGTCCCCCCCCCAATCAAAGATGGCCGCCATACAAGTTTAGATTTTTAAGGTGAAGCGAGGTCGCAGACCGAGCCGAACGCGCGAGCTGAGGCCGTAGGCCGAGGCGAGCTGCGTATAGGGCGAGGCCGAAGGCCGAGCTCCGCGTAGGGCGAAGCCCGAAGCGTCACCAAGCATATTACCAGCCGACCGCCATCATACCGACATGGGTGTCGTTTAATAGGTTTTCAGGGGTGCTGATTTCGAAAATGACATCCATTTTGAAATCCAAGATGGCGGACATGGATTTTTTGGAAAATACCGTCATGGGTGTCGTTTAATAGGTTTTTGGGGGTGCTGATTCCGAAAATGACATACGTTTTGAAATCCAAGATGGCGTACATAATTTTTTTGAAAAATATCGTCATGGGTGTCGTTTTTTGGGTATTCAGGGGCGCTGATTAAGAAAATAACATCCATTTTGAAATCCAAGATGGCGGCCGTGAATTACAAAAAAAAATTAAAATCTTTTTTAAAATTTATAAAAAAAGGCACAACCGCCTCGCGACCTGCTTTAGCAGGTCGCGCACCACGCGAAACCTAGTTATATTATATAAAGCTACAATACCACTGACTCACTGACTGACTGACTGACTGGGTGACAGAATTGTTCTCCCAGATGGAGCGGCGGGAGGTGAAAACTTTGTATGGGAGGTGTGGAGTGGGTGACGCGGAGGGTACGGGAAAACCTCGAGATCCTCGGATCCACCTTCCCATCAGGTGGCGACCCACCTTCCCGGGTGAACCGTTGCAGATGGAGCGGTGGCGCTCGAACTTAGGTCGACCCACACCCTGGTCGAATTCTACCGGTGACGTCATTTTTTCGATTTTCGCAAAAACAAGATGGCCGCCATACAAAATGTTTATTGCTGTATCTCCGGATCCGTTTGACATAAGTGGAGTGTGCTCGAACAAATGTTTTACAGGGGGGTGGGGGGCAGCTGGCTGTCAAATTTTTTTTTCAAGATGGCGGATCCAAGATGGCGGCCGGAAATGAAGTTGCTCCGATCCGGACGAAAATCGGTATCTGGGGGGATTGGGGGACGAAAATTTTGAATATCGGGTCAGTTTTTCGATTCCACCATTTTCCAAGATGGCCGCCATACAAGGAGTGGTGAGGCGAGGCCGCAGGCCGAGCCGAACCACGACGCCACTCCGCGAGGCGAGGCCGTAGGCCGAGGCGAGCTGCGTAAAAGGTGAGGCCGAAGGCCGAGCTCCGCGCAGGGCATAGCCCGGAGCGTCCCCCCCCCAAATCCAAGATGGCCGCCGTACAAGTTTAGATTCTAAAGGTGAGGCGAGGTCGAAGACCGAGCCGAACGCGCGAGGCGAGGCCGAAGGCCGAGGCGAGCCGCGTATAGGGTGAAGCCGAAGGCCGAACTCCGCGTAGGGCGAAGCCCGGAGCGTCCCCCCCCCAATCAAAGATGGCCGCCATACAAGTTTAGATTCTAAAGGTGAGGCGAGGTCGTAGACCGAGCCGAACGAGCGAGGCGAGGCCGACGGCCGAGCCGAGCTGCGTATAGGGCGAGGCCAAAGGCCGAGCTCCGCGTAGGGCGAAGCCCGAAGCGTCACCAAGCATCTTAACGGCCGACCGCAATCCAAAAATTTCATATCCGCCATCTTGGATTTTAGTTGGGGGAATCGTGACGCGAAGGGCGAAGCCCGGAGCGTCTCGATTCTCCCCACCAAAAATCCAAGATGGCGGATATGAAATTTTCGGGCATGCCGACATGGGTGTCGTTTAATAGGTTTTCGGGGGTGCTGATTCCGAAAATGACATCCATTTTGAAATCCAAGATGGCGGACATGCATTTTTTGTAAAAAACCGTCATGGGTGTCGTTTAATACGTTTTCTGGGGTGCTGATTACGAAAATGACATCCATTTTGAAATCCAAGGTGGCGGTCGTGACAAACCAAAAAAAGTATGAACGCCTTTTTGACCCTACAAATAGGGTAGCACAACCGCCTCGCGGCCTGCTTTAGCAGGTCGCGCACCACGCTAAACCTAGTTATATTATATAAAGCTGCAATACCACTCACTCACTCACTGACTGGGTGACAGAATTGTTCTCCCAGATGGAGCGGCTGGAGGTAAAAACTTTGTATATGGGGTGTGGAGAGGGTGGTGCGGAGGGTACGGAAAAACCTCGAGATCCTCGGATCCACCTTCTCATCGGGTGGCGACCCACCTTCCCGGGCGAACCGTTGCAGATGGAGCGGTGGCGCTCGAACTAAAGTTGACCCACACCCTGGTCGAATTCTACCGGTGACGTCATTTTTTCGATTTTCGCAAAAACAAGATGGCCGCCATACAAAATGATTATTGCTGTATCTCCGGAACCGTTTTACATAAGTGGGGTGTGCTCGAACAAATGTTTTACAGGGGGGTGAGGGGCAGGTGGCTGTCAAAATTTTTTTTCAAGATGGCGGATCCAAGATGGCGGCCGGAAATGAAGTTGCTCCGATCCGGACGAAAATCGGTATCTGGGGGGTTTGGGGGACGAAGATTCCAAATGTCGGGTCAGTTTTTCGATTCCACTATTTTCAAAGATGGCCGCCATAAAAGGAGTTTCAAAGTCAAAGTCAAAGTCAAAAGTGTTTATTTCATTGAACATATAAAATGATACTTGAACATGTCAATATTATGAATTACATTAGCACTTTTGGCTTTGCGCCTATTCGCAAAGGTGCAGTCTTCCTCAGGAGAAGAATAGGCAAGAAACTCCGAGGGTCGCTCTTTTTAAGTCAATCATATAAATTTTCTTACTTTTAATTTTAATTGACTTAATATCTGAATAACTCTGGAGCTGAGCAATTTATTCCCATGGTTGCTTGTCTAACAGATAATCCGAAATTCTATAATAGCCCTTTTTACAAAGTTTTTGTTTAATTATCGTCTTAAATTTTTCTAAAGGTAGGTTTTGAATACACATGGGAATCTTATTGTAGAAGCGTATACATTGACCCATAAAAGAGTTTGTTACTTTGTAGAGACGGCTGTCTAGTATATCCAAGTTATGTTTGCTTCTAGTGTTTACATTGTGCCTATCACAGTTTTTCTTAAACAATTGTTCATTTTTCTTTACATACAAAAGATTATTAAATATATACTGGGACGCAAATGTCAAAATATCTATTTCCTTAAATCTATTTCTAAGAGATATTCTAGGTCTCAATTGATAAATCGCGCGAACAGCCCTTTTCTGCAGGACAAATATCTTATTAATGTCGGCAGCATTACCCCACAGCAAAATGCCATATGACATTAGGCTGTGGAAGTAACTGAAATATACGGTTCTCGCGGTTTCTACGTCCGATAATTGACGGATTTTTTTAACCGCGTAAGCTGCTGAACTGAGTCTGTTCGCTAACTTATCAATATGAGGACCCCATTGAAGCTTTGCGTCAATAGTTATACCTAAGAATACAGTAGATTCTACAACTTCCAGTTTTTCATTTTTAACCTGTACATTGGTATTAAACTGTTTAACGTTAGGCAAGGTAAATTTAACACATTTGGTTTTTTTCTCGTTCAAGAGTAGGTTATTTGCAGTGAACCATTCAACTAACTTTGAGATCGCAATATTCACGTCGTCATAATTATTGTCATATCTTTTCACTTTAAATAAAAGTGATGTGTCATCTGCAAATAATACGATCTCATGGGCCTCTTTAACAAGAAAAGGCAAATCATTAATGTACAGGAGAAACAAGAATGGTCCTAAAATTGAACCCTGCGGGACGCCCATACAGACTGTGGACCCAGGTGATCTAGTGCCGTTAACCTCAACCTTCTGGATCCTATTACACAAATAAGATTCCAGAAGCCTAAGTGCATTTCCTCTTATGCCATAGTGATGTAATTTTCTGATTAGAGTCTCATAGTGAACACAGTCAAAAGACTTGGACAAATCACAGAAGACTCTTAGAGCATCATGTGAATCCTCCCAGGCCTCAAAAATGTGACGAATAAGTTCAACACCGGCATCGGTTGTTGAACGAACCCGTGTGAATCCAAATTGATTAATATTCATAAGTTTATTAGCATAGAAGTGAGTAGTTATTTGACTAAGGATAATTTTTTCAAAAATTTTGCTAAGTACTGGTAGTATTGAAATAGGTCTAAAGTTGGTGGGGTCAGTTGTACTACCAGCTTTAAACAGAGGAATTACTTTACTATGTTTCATCAAATCAGGAAACATACCACCATCGACACAACTATTGAAAATAAACACTAAATGTGGAGCAATACAATCTATTATACAATTTATTACTTTTACTGAAAGACCATCAAGGTCCGCAGTCTTTTTCATGTTTAACATTTTAAAAGTTTTAAGAATGTCAACAATTCTTATGTGTGAAAAACTGAAATGAACCTTACTTTCGTCTACATTTTGCTTGAGTAGCGATTCAGCGAGAGCGGGAGATGAGCCAAGTGATTGAGTAGTGGAGACTGGAATGTCAGTGAAAAACCTTTCAAACTCTGTAGCAATAGCTACATCGGAAGTTAGGATTTTGTCATTAATATTGAGTTTAAAATCAAACTTGCGAGCCTTAACCCTTCCCGTCTCACTATTACTAATTTTCCAAGAAGTCTTAACGATATTACTACTATTTTTAATTTTGTTTCTAACAAACATAGCCTTCGCCGCTTTACATACACGTTTAAATGTTTTGGAATAAGCTCTAACATACTCAACAAAAGTTTCAGAATGGTTATATGCTTTCTCACCATAGAGATCATTATAGCCTTTCCCTGCTTTTGTGAATTCCCACTGTCGCCCAATCACTAAACTTCAAGGAGTCATTAATTTTTAGCATCTTGGATTTAAACACAATGTCATATTCTTGCTTAGATAAACTGAGTACAGAGTTATAAAGTTTGTTAGGATCATCACTCTCAAATCTTAGATCTGGTAGTTTGGTGATCATATTACTTCTGTAATATAATCACCAATAATATGATCAGTGGTGAGGCGAGGCCGCAAGCCGAGCCGAACGAGCTGCGTAGAAGGCGAGGCCGAAGGCCGAGCTCCGCGTAGGGCGTAGCCCGGAGCGTCCCCCCCAAATCCAAGATGGCCGTCATACAAGTTTAGATTCTAAAGGTGAGGCGAGGCCGAAGGCCGAGGCGAGCCGCGTATAGGGTGAGGCCGAAGGCCGAACTCCGCGTAGGGCGAAGCCCGGAGCGTCCCCCCCCCCCAATTCTAGATGGTGGTAAGTTTAGATTCTAAAGGTGAGGCGAGGTCGAAGACCGAGCCGAACGCGCGAGGCGAGGCCGAAGGCCGAGGCGAGCCACGTATAGGGTGAGGCCGAAGGCCGAACTCCGCGTAGGGCGAAGCCCGGAGCGTCCCCCCCCCCAATCAAAGATGGCCGCCATACAAGTTTAGATTTTTAAGGTGAGGCGAGGTCGCAGACCGAGCCGAACGCGCGAGCCGAGGCCGTAGGCCGAGGCGAGCTGTGTATGGGGCGAGGCCGAAGGCCGAGCTCCGCGTAGGGCGAAGCCCGAAGCGTCACCAAGCATATTACCAGCCGACCGCCATCATACCGACATGGGTGTCGTTTAATAGGTTTTCAGGGGTGCTGATTTCGAAAATGACATCCTATTTGAAATCCAAGATGGCAGACATGGATTTTTTAGAAAATACCGTCATGGGTGTCGTTTAATAGGTTTTCGGGGGTGCTGATTCCGAAAATGACATACGTTTTGAAATCCAAGATGGCGGACATGCATTTTTTGTAAAAAACCGTCATGGGTGTCGTTAAATAGGTTTTTAGGGGTACTGATACTTAAAATAACATTGATTTTTAAATCCGAGATGGTGGCCGTGAAAAACCAAAAAAAGAATAAACGCCATTTTGACCCTACAAATAGGGTAGCACAACCGCATCGCGGCCTGCTTAAGCAGATCGCGCACCACGCGAAACCTAGTTATACTGTATAAAGCTACAATACCACTCACTCACTGACTGACTGATTGACATAATTGTTCTCCCAGAAGGAGGGTCGGGAGGTGAAAATGATGTATGGGGGGTGTGGTCACAATTTTCCGTCGAGTATGGAAAATCCTCGACATCTTCAGATTCTCCTCCTCATCAGGTCGTGACCCACCTTTCCGGGTAAACCGTTGGACTTGGACCGGTAGTGCTCGAACAAAGGTCAACCCACACCCTGGTCGAAGTCTACAGGAGACAAAATTTTTTCGATTTTCAGAAAAACAAGATGGCCGCCATACAAAATTGATATTTTGGTATATCCTCCGATTCGGACCAAATTCGGTATCCAGGGGTTTTTTGGGTCGCTAAATATGAATATCACGTAAAATTTGTTATTTCGCCATTTTCCAAGATGGCCGCCATACAAGGAGTGTTGAGGCGAGGCCGAAGGCCAAGCCGAACCACGACGCGCCGCGAGGCGAGGCCGCAGGCCGAGACGAGCTGCGTATAAGGCGAGACCGAAGGCCGAGCTCCGCGTAGGGCGAAGCCCGGAGCGTCCCCCCCCGCAATTCAAGATGGCCGCAATTTAAGTTTAGATTCTAAAGGTGAGGCGAGGACGCAGACCGAGCCGAACGCGCGAGGCGAGGCCGAAGGCCGAGACGAGCTGCGTATAGGTCGAGGCCGAAGGCCGAGCTCCGCGTAAGGCGAAGCCCGAAGCGTCACCAAGCATCTTACCGGCCGACCGCCATGAAATTTTCGGGCATGCCGACATGGGTGTCGTTTAATAGGTTTTCGGGGTTGCTGATTCCGTAAATGACATCCATTTTGAAATCCAAGATGTCCGACATGTGTTTTCAAAAAAAATTACAAAAAACTAAATGAACGCCTTTTTGACCCTACAAATAGGGTAGCACAACCGCCTCGCGGCCTGCTTCAGCAGGTCGCGCACCACGCGAAACCTAGTTATTATATTATATAAAGCTGCAATACCACTCACTCACTGACTGACTGGGTGACAGAATTGTTCTCCCAGATGGAGCAACGGGAGGTGAAAACTTTGTATGGGGGATGTGGAGAGGATGACGCGGAGGGTATGGTAAAACCTCGAGATCCTCGGATCCACCTTCTCATCGGGTGGCGACCCACCTTCCCGGGCGAACCGTTGCAGATAGAGCGGTGGCGCTCGAACAAAGGTCGTTCCACACCCTGGTCGAATTCTACCGGTGACGTCATTTTTTCGATTTTCGCAAAAACAAGATGGCCGCCATACAAAATGATTATTGCTGTATCTCCGGAACCGTTTGACATAAGTGGGGAGTGCTCGAACAAATGTTTTACAGGGGGATGAGGGGCAGGTGGCTGTCAAATTTTTTTTTCAAGATGGCGGATCCAAGATGGCGGCCGAAAATGAAGTTGCTCCGATCCCGACGAAAATCGGTATCTGGAGGGTTTGGGGGTCGAAGATTCCGAATATCGGGTCAGTTTTTCGATTCCACCATTTTCCAAGATGGCCGCAATACAAGGAGTGGTGAGGCGAGGCCGCAGGCCGAGCCGAACCACGACGCCACGCCGCGAGGCGAGGCCGTAGGCCGAGGCGAGCTGCGTAAAAGGCGAGGCCGAAGGCCGAGCTCCGCGCAGGGCGTAGCCCGGAGCGTCCCCCCCCCAAATCCAAGATGGCCGCCATACAAGTTTAGATTCTAAAGGTGAGGCGAGGTCGAAGACCGAGCCGAACGCGCGAGGCGAGGCCGAAGGCCGAGGCGAGCCACGTATACGGTGAGGCCGAAGGCCGAACTCCGCGTAGGGCGAAGCCCGGAGCGTCCCCCCCCCAATCAAAGATGGCCGCCATACAAGTTTAGATTCTAAAGGTGAGGCGAGGTCGAAGACCGAGCCAAACGCGCGAGACGAGGCCGAAGGCCGAGGCGAGCCGCGTATAGGGTGAGGCCGAAGGCCGAACTCCGCGTAGGGCGAAGCCCGGAGCGTCCCCCCCCCAATCAAAGATGGCCGCCATACAAGTTTGGATTCTAAAGGTGAGGCGAGGTCGAAGACCGAGCCGAACGCGCGAGACGAGGCCGAAGGCCGAGGCGAGCCGCGTATAGGGTGAGGCCGAAGGCCGAACTCCGCGTAGGGCGAAGCCCGGAGCGTCCCCCCCCCCAATCAAAGATGGCCGCCATACAAGTTTAGATTCTAAAGGTGAGGCGAGGTCGAAGACCGAGCCGAACACGCGAGGCGAGGCCGAAGGCCGAGGCGAGCCGCGTATAGGGTGAGGCCGAAGGCCGAACTCCGCGTAGGGCGAAGCCCGGAGCGTCCCCCCCCCCAATCAAAGATGGCCGCCATACAAGTTTAGATTTTTAAGGTGAGGCGAGGTCGCAGACCGAGCCGAACGCGCGAGCCGAGGCCGTAGGCCGAGGCGAGCTGCGTATAGGGGGAGGCCGAAGGCCGAGCTCCGCGTAGGGCGAAGCCCGAAGCGTCACCAAGCATATTACCAGCCGACCGCCATCATACCGGCATGGGTGTCGTTTAATAGGTTTTCAGGGGTGCTGATTTCGAAAATGACATCCATTTTGAAGTCCAAGATGGCGGACATGGATTTTTTGGAAAATACCGTCATGGGTGTCCTTTAATAGGTTTTCGGGGGTGCTGATTCCGAAAATGACATACGTTTTGAAATCCAAGATGGCGGACATAAATTTTTTGCAAAATATCGTCATGGGTGTCGTTTTTTGGGTATTCAGGGGTGCTGATTAAGAAAATAACATCCATTTTGAAATCAAAAATGGCGGCCGTGAAAAACAATAAAAAATGGTAAACTTTTAGAATTTTTTTAAGAAGGCACAACCGCCTCGCGACCTGCTTTAGCAGGTCGCGCACCACGCAAAACCTAGTTATTATATTATATAAAGCTACAATACCACTGACTCACTGACTGACTGACTGGGTGACAGAATTGTTCTCCCAGATGGAGCGGCGGGAGGCGAAAACTTTGTATGGGAGGTGTGGAGTGGGTGACGCGGAGGGTACGGGAAAACCTCGAGATCCTCGGATCCACCTTCTCATCAGGTGGCGACCCACCTTCCCGGGCGAACCGTTGCAGATGGAGCGGTGGCGCTCGAACTAAAGTCGACCCACACCATGGTCAAATTCTACCGGTGACGTAATTTTTTCGATTTTCGCAAAAACAAGATGGCCGCCATACAAAATGTTTATTGCTGTATCTCCGGATCCGTTTGAGATAAGTGGAATGTGCTCGAACAAATGTTTTACAGGGGGGTGGGGGGCAGCTGGCTGTCAAATTTTTTTTTCAAGATGGCGGATCCAAGATGGCGGCCGGAAATGAAGTTGCTCCGATCCGGACGAAAATCGGTGTCTGGGGGGTTTGCGGGACGCAGATTCCGAATATTGGGTCAGTTTTTCGATTCCACCATTTTCCAAGATGGCCGCCATACAAGGAGGCGAGGCCGTAGGCCGAGGCGAGCTGCGTAAAAGGCGAGGCCGAAGGCCGAGCTCCACGCAGAGCGTAGCCCGGAGCGTCCCCCCCCCAAATCCAAGATGGCCGCCATACAAGTTTAGATTCTAAAGGTGAGGCGAGGTCGAAGACCGAGCCGAACGCGCGAGACGAGGCCGAAGGCCGAGGCGAGCCGCGTATAGGGTGAGGCCGAAGGCCGAACTCCGCGTAGGGCGAAGCCCGGAGCGTCCCCCCCCCAATCAAAGATGGCCGCCATACAAGTTTAGATTCTTAAGGTGAGGCGAGGTCGAAGACCGAGCCGAACGCGCGAGGCGAGGCCGAAGGCCGAGGCAAGCCGCATATAGGGTGAGGCCGAAGGCCGAACTCCGCGTAGGGCGAAGCCCGGAGCGTCCCCCCCCCAATCAAAGATGGCCGCCATACAAGTTTAGATTTTTAAGGTGAGGCGAGGTCGCAGACCGAGCCGAACGCGCGAGCCGAGGCCGTAGGCCGAGGCGAGCTGCGTATAGGGCGAGGCCGAAGGCCGAGCTCCGCGTAGGGCGAAGCCCGAAGCGTCACCAAGCATATTAACAGCCGACCGCCATCATACCGACATGGGTGTCGTTTAATAGGTTTTCAGGGGTGCTGATTTCGAAAATGACATCCATTTTGAAATCCAAGATGGCGGACATGGATTTTTTGGAAAATACTTTCATGGGTGTCGTTTAATAGGTTTTCAGGGGTGCTGATTCCGAAAATGACATACGTTTTTTAATCCAAGATGTCCGACATGTGTTTTTGAAAAAAATACAAAAAACTAAATGAACGCCTTTTTGACCCTACAATTAAGGTAGCACAACCGCCTCGCGGCCTGCTTTAGCAGGTCGCGCACCACGCGAAAACTAGTTATATTATATAAAGCTACAATACCACTGACTGACTCACTGGGTGACAGAATTGTTCTCGCAGATGGAGCGGCGGGAGGTGAAAATTTTGTATGGAGGGTGTGGAGAGGGTGGTGCGGAGGGTAGGGGAAAACCTCGAGATCCTCGGATCCACCTTCTCATCAGGTGGCGACCCACCTTCCTGGGCGAAACGTTGCAAATGGAGCGGTCGCGCTCGAACTAAGGTCGACCCACACCCTGGTCGAATTTTACCGGTGACGTCATTTTTTCGATTTTCGCAAAAACAACATGGCTGCCATACAAAATGATTATTGCTGTATCTCCGGAACCGTTTGACATAAGTGGGGTGTGCTTGAACAAATGTTTCACAGGGGGGTGAGGGGCAGGTGGCTGTCAAATTTTTTTTTCAAGATGGCGGATCCAAGATGGCGGTCGGAAATGAAGTTGCTCCGATCCAGATGAAAATCGGTATCTGGGGGGATTGGGGGTCGAAGATTCCGAATATTGGGTCATTTTTTCGATTCCACCATTTTCCAAGATGGCCGCCATACAAGGAGTGGTGAGGCGAGGCCGCAGGCCGAGCTGAACCACGACGCCACGCCGCGAGGCGAGGCCGTAGGCTGAGGCGAGCTGTGTAAAAGGCGAGGCCGAAGGCCGAGCTCCACGCAGGGCGTAGCCCGAAGCGTCCCCCACCCCCAAATCCAAGATGGCCGCCATACAAGTTTAGATTCTAAAGGTTAGGCGAGGTCGTAGACCGAGCCGACCGCGCGAGGCGAGGCCGAAGGCCGAGCCGAGCTGCGTACAGGGCGAGGCCGAAGTTTAAGCTCCGCGTAGGGCGAAGCCCGAAGCGTCACCAAGCATCTTACCGGCCGACCGCAATCCGAAAATTTCATATCCGCCATCTTGGATTTTAGTTGGGGGAATCGTGACGCGAAGGGCGAAGCCCGGAGCGTCTCGATTCTCCCTACCAAAAATCCAAGATGGCGGATATGAAATTTTCGGCCATGCCGACATGGGTGTCGTTTAATAGGTTTTCGGGTGTGCTGATTCCGAAAATGGCATCCATTTTGAATTTCAAGACGGCGGACATGCTTTTTTTGTAAAAAACTGTCATGGGTGTCGTTTCATACGTTTTCTGGGGTGCTGATTGCGAAAATGACATCTATTTTGAAATCCAAGATGGCGGACATGCAGTATAAAAAATTCCGTCATTGGTGTCGTTTCATAGGTTGTCGGGTATGCTGATTGCGAAACTGACATCCATTTTGAAATCCAAGATGGCGGTCGTGACAAACCAAAAAAAGTATGAACGCCTTTTTGACCCTACAAATAGGGTACCACAACCACCTCGCGGCCTGCTTTAGCAGGTCGCGCACCACGCGAAACCTAGTTATTATATTATATAAAGCTACAATACCACTGACTCACTGACTGACTGACTGACTGGGTGACAGAATTGTTCTCCCAGATGGAGCGGCGGGAGGTGAAAACTTTGTATGGAAGGTGTGGAGTGGGTGACGCGGAGGGTACGGGAAAACCTCGAGATCCTCGGATCCACCTTCTCATCGGGTGGCGACCCACCTTCCCGGGCGAACCGTTGCAGATGGAGCGGTGGCGCTCGAACTAAGGTCGACCCACACCCTGGTCGAATTCTACCGGTGACGTCATGAGCTGCGTATAGGGTGAGGCTGAAGGCCGAACTCCACGTAGGGCGAAGCCCGGAGCGTCCCCCCCCCCAATCAAAGATGGCCGCCATACAAGTTTAGATTTTTAAGGTGAGGCGAGGTCGCAGACCGAGTCGAACGCGCGAGCCGAGGCCGTAGGCCGAAGCGAGCTGCGTATAGGGCGAGGCCGAAGGCCGAGTTCCGCATAGGGCGAAGCCCGATGCGTCAACAAGCATATTACCAGCCGACCGCCATCATACCGACATGGGTGTCGTTTAATAGGTTTTCAGGGGTGCTGATTTCGAAAATGACATCCATTTTGAAATCCAAGATGACGGACATGGATTTTTTGGAAAATACTGTTATGGGTGTCGTTTAATAGGTTTTCAGGGGTGCTGATTCCGAAAATGACATACGTTTTTAAATCCAAGATGTCCGACATGTGTTTTTGAAAAAAATTACAAAAAACTAAATGAACGCCTTTTTGACCCTACAATTAAGGTAGCACAACCACCTCGCGGCCTGCTTTAGCAGGTCGCGCACCACGCGAAAACTAGTTATTATATTATACTGTAACGGCCTCGGGCCATACCAACCCCAAAATATACTTGAAATACCTACATATTTCTACCCCACAAGGGACATAGCGTGAAGTTAAGCACCATGGCCGTCTTTTGGATGAAGTCCTCGTTCATTAACTACTGAGCCATCGCACCTCTACTGATTTGAGTTATCAACAACGACACAAAAACATTGAAAGCAGGTAGACAAAAAAGGGATCGTTAGCCCCGACATGTGGCGTGCAGTTGGGCACTGTGACCGTCGTCGTATTCAATGCAAATCCCAACGATTTACTTAAAAAAAAAAAAGAATTTTACTGCTTGGTTTTTTTTCTAACATTCCAGGGACATATCAGGACAAATGATGCAGTATAATGATTTTGGAACAGATATGGAAATAAACACAACAAATGAACACTTACACCTGTATCCTATTGGGATAGGCAGATAACAAGAAGCGGAATTTATTTGAGACAGGAGTAAAACATCAAATTGTGAAGCTAAGTATTTTTGGAATAAATCTGATACGATATCGATTAAATATGGACTCTACTCATCAGAGCTAGGGTGAAATATGCTTTCACGTAGTTGATTCAAATATTTTGGTCAAATGTTATTACCTACTGAAAATATGGAAAGAATCTTAAGGGAATATTTAACTCGTATCTTTCTTTAGTCTTTCTTTATCGACACATCGGAGAATCAATTGAATAAAATAATTAAGGGTTGGAAACTGTCAAAATATTGTCATGTGAATCAATTGAATAAAATAATTAAGGGTTGGAAACTTTAAAAATATTGTCGTGTGACACAAATTAATTTTGCAAGAGTAACAATTAAGTACGGCATTTTCTTCAATGAAGAAGTGAAGCGTTATTTCAATGTTACATTGGGAACGCTACTAAATTCATCGGACCTAAACGTAAGCAAATATAAAACCATAAGAGGAGATTATACACGAGAAGAGTTGGTCGTGGCGGATTTGATGAATAAATGTTATCATATTAGAATCATAAAGGAACTACAAGTCCTACTAGGCAAATATTACAATTTTATCCAAATTTGGTAGGCAGTAGTATTTGGTGGGTTGACGGCTGGTTTGGTCGAGTGGTAATGGCGCTGCCTCTGGATCGACGAGTCCTGGGTTCGAATCCAGTCGGGGCAAATATTTGTGTAAAAAAGCAGATACTAAGGGGGGACAATATAAGGAATAGGAAATTAAACATACAAACGCTCACGCCCAAAATCCATATCGGGGTAGGCAGAGCATTAGTTGATGTCACGTTTGACATAAATTCAGAGAGTTACAAGATAAAGTATGATGTAAGTGGTGGGAGGTTGTCAGCCTTTAGCCCACACTTCAGCAAAACTCCCGCGTTCCACTTACTGACTTCAACAGTATGCATGGGAAGAGTAGGCAGCTAGCACATTCTATGTTTTTCTTTTATTCCCAATCCAGCATGAAAGTATGAAGGAAATTAAAACTATGGTGAAACCTAAACGTCGCATAAAGTAAGGGAAAACATTTGTCTGAGGGGGGAACGTTATAATTTAATATACTATACTTTAACGGGATAGCAAAAGGAAGATAAGTTAGGTATAATTATTAGTGGCTTAACATTTTCTTAAGCTTGCATGGGCCGACTATTTCAGGAACTACTAAAACGAATGCAGCATTGTCATTATGTTGGTGAACGAAGGTTTAACTCAAACTCTACTGAACTGGCGCAGCGAGAAACTACGTATTGTGATGGGAATGTAAGCCAATTCTACATCGGTATGTTTTGAATCTTCTTTTATTTAATATCTAAGGATAATGAAACTTCGATGACAAAGATTTGAAGTGGTACATAATGCATAAGGTTGTAGCGACAGATACGTGGGTGTCCGGCTTAGCGCGCCAAAGATGAGTTCAGTAAAACAACAGCATATAATTGCATTAATGTACGAGTATGTATTTTTAACACAAGTGATCTAGAAGACAAAGGGAGCCCAGCAGTACAAAATAGAAATTAATGAAAAATTAATAAAATGGGACAATGGTAATAATATTAGATAGGATAACTTTCGGAGTGACTCGTAAATATCACAAAGCTTAACAGATAAATATAAAAAATACTTGAATACCTAAGATTATTTTCAACATATAGTAATTAAATTGGAAGGGCTAAAATAAGTAGGTATTAACCCAGCAGTGGTAGAGTAAGATGTGGAGTTTCCAGGTAGCGCTTACTAGTGGCAGAACAGGTGAATTGTCTGCGCAGTAATATAGCGATTTTATAACGATTATTTATAATTTATGCCAGACAGAAAGTATCGAGAATGTAAATGAGTCTTTGTATTTGCCATTGCACGGAGTAATTATAGTTACTGTATACTTAGTATGAGTGACTCGAAAATTTTGAAAGGGGTGTCCATGACCCGATAGAAAGATAAAATAATGTTCTTTGAAGTGAACCTCAGAAATAAATGAGAAGAAATTATAGAAATAATGTACGAGTATCATTGTTGTTACTTAATTTGAATCATGCTCACTAGAAAATATTTGTAATCATCATACTGTATTATAAAACAAAGTCTTTTTGGCTAGCCCTGGTGTCAGAGTTTTCGAGCCGCACAGTGGCCTCTGACTTGGTTTTAATGACGGAAGCCAATCGAAGTCAGCCGGGACCGACAGCTTGACGTGCCCTCCGAAGCACGGAGGCACTCATGATAGATTGTCACTTTGGTTACCCACCGGGTTCCCTACCTCTGATGTGTATTTTACTTAACCTCACTGATCGGTGCAGATCGGCGAGCCCCACGGGGCTACGAGCGCTTCACTTCGCTACGTCTGTCTGTCTGAAAGAGCGGATTTTCATACGGTTTTTACCGTTAGACGGAGTGATTCAAGGGGAAGGTTTATGCATATAATTCATTACCGAAATTACTTCCACAGGAACGAAGTCCCGGGCGGGAAGTAAGTACCAGATAAATCAACCTGTGTAACCACCTTTGTTCTATAAGTTGCTTTAGCGCTATTAAGGAGATATTGTTCTTAAAAGGATGTTTTAGTACGATTTGTGTACCTTATGATCATGCAGTAGCCAGTAAATGGAGTTGGGTGGATTAGTACATTATTATAAGAATTGAGCTGCCTCACAGTCAGCCTTCCTATTGGAACTTGAGCAACACTGTGGAAAGTTTTGAATTTCGTTTTCTGATTTATTAAAACCATATAATTTGGCCCTTTGCTTAAGTGATTGGCCATCGGTTTAAATACAAACCACTTCCTTTACAGTTTTGAAAGTTATGGGAGTAAATTGAAATATTTTTGTAGACATTAAAATTTTGTCACAAAGATTATAAAAGGAGAGACATAAAATTGGAAACAAAATAATAATTCAATTAGTGGATAATGTAATGAGTCAATGCAATTAACTACTTCGATGTTATCTGATGACGGCGTTGCAGTGGAAGTTTTCGGATATAAACTTTAGTAAGGGGAAATTTTGAGGTGCTGTACTGCACTTCATCTTCTTCTTATCGTGTTGATATAGTGAATACCTACTGAGACATTGTGAATAATGAATTTATTACCTGGTAGACCTTTCAGTCTCTATAATTTCATACATACATACATGACTGATGATTTTAATAGCTGGTATTAACAGTACCTATTCTAAAATTATGATAAATTCTCGACTGTATAACAATGCATCGAATGAGTTACCAACCTGGTGTCATAATAGAATAAAGTTAAAATAATTTTATAATTACAAATATTTTGAACTTACACAGCTTGGTTACAGGGGTTCTACGTGGTGCAACTGTTCAATGTTAGGTACCTTATTGGTGGAACAGCAGCAAAACGAACCCTAGACAAAGAGACTTCTACTACTACTTATGCTCACTGAGCACCATCAACAGTAACCCTAGAAACCTTATAATCAAAGCAATTCAATGATATTACTTCATACTCCTGAATTCCAGAAAATATTATGACATCAGCGGAGCTGGGAAAGGTGTGGAAGTTATAGACATACTTATATTTGACTTATTGTGAAAATTAAGCCGCTAGACGGCATCTTCGCGACTTATTTTCAAAGGGGGGAATGTAACGGCCTCGGGCCATACCAACCCCAAAATATACTTGAAATACCTACATATTTCTACCCCACAAGGGACATAGCGTGAAGTTAAGCACCATGGCCGTCAAACAACACTAATTTATGAAACAATATTGAACTGATACAGCGAGGCCTTCTTGGAAGGTGAAGTGCGCAAGCGCACATCTGTAAGCAATTTAGCTTTGACGCCGGGGAAGTTTTTAAAGCAAAAGAAACAAAAGGAACCAACACGAGGGGGCGAGGGGATGAGCGTAAGGGGCAGTTGATCTAAGACCCCGGGTACGAGTGGTTGGTGGTAACAAAGTGAGTGTGTATGTGTATATTTGTGTAACAGACTGGTGAGTGACTCCCCTTTTACCATTTTATTTATACATCTCCTACATTTATATTCATTTAGAATGTTAAAGTTTAATAACTTCTATTCATGTATTTGTCATAACCAAAGTCTATGTAAAATCACAGTTCCGTGTATAGTTTAGTTCTCTATTACTGTATTATTGTACGCTTCATGAGGGTGGAAAAGGTAGACTAGGGCGGGATCTGCTGGCGTAAAACGTCACCAGACACGCGAGCTTTGGGGATGAGGGGCCAAAGTCCGACACGCGCGCCATGGCCTAGTCTAGGTTCTTGGCGTCAGATCCGGGGCACAACCTAGTGTGTAAGACAAGATTTCGCTTGCAGGTTAATTTAAGTTAGGGAATGTTAGGTGCCTCGGATTAGACGTTAAGGGCGGCCCATGGGATGCCTCGAAGGTAGTCCGACTACCGACTTGGACCACCGTGTGGTATCTTGCTGCTCTGATAAGCGTAAAACATTCACTATCGTTCAAAAGTTTCATTTCTACTTTGGTTTTGACAAGACCCACTTACTGACTTTTAATTTAACCCTCGGCATACCAGGTGAAAATTTGTAACATGCCATACAAGGTGGGGTCTGACATACCCTTACAAAATGGTCGCTGTAATCAGATAGGAATAGTGGTACTGAATTATTATTGCATATTTTTGAAATTGAACATAACCTGAGTAGCACTAAATAAATAAAAATGAAATAGATTAAATGGTTTGTTGAAAAAGGGTAGCGAAAATGCCATCTTCTTACTACTAATTTAGACTTGAAATCACCTTAAGAATGGATAATTACCAATGTTTGTAATTAAACTGACTAAATTAAAAAAAAATTGAACAACGATGATACATCTTTAAATTTTTACTTCAATCTCGAGGTAGGAGTTCTTTAGTTCGCCATAATTGCATTTTGTATATGCTCAAATAACAACAACTCTAAACAAAAACGCATCTAGAGCCCTAAAAAACGCACGCACCACTAAACTAATGGTACTTGCCAGTGTAAGAACGTCGCAACTCCAGCTACTGAGAGCTTCAGATTCCGCGCACGAAAATTTTTGAAAATATATCAATTTTTCACTGCCTGGGGTTTATTAGACCCCACCTGGTATGCGGAGGGTTAAATCAAATACCTACCGACAGACTAAATATACGATAGTCAGTGACAAACCTCTCAAAACTGTAAACATTTTGAAAGTATTTGCACGGTGGAGGGATGCCCAGTCTGGATGACGAGTCCCACAGGAGGGTGATACGATAGGTCCCTTGTTTTAGGTATCACCAGGCGCGGTTGGCGGGGCGCACTCCCCCCTTTCAGGGGCCGTAACTAATTCCTTTCATTATTTATTTAACATTAACCTGTATTTATACATAATATAAACCTTTTAAAATATTTTGTAGCCTAGGGTCTCACAGGATCCGTTACAATACTATATAAAGCTACATTACCACTGACTCACTGACTGGGTGATTGACATAATTGATCTCCCAGAAGGAGGGTCGGGAGGTGAAAATCATGTATGGGGAGTGTGGTCAGAATTTTCCGTCGAGTATGGGAAAACCTTGACATCTTCGGATTCTCCTCCTCATCAGGCTGCGACCCACCTTCCCGGGCGAACCGTTGGACTTGGACCGGTGGTGCTCGAACAAAAGTCGACCCACACCCTGGTCGAAGTCTACCGGTGACGTCATTTATTCGATTTTCATAAAAACATGATGGCCGCCATACAAAAATGAGATTTTTATATCTTCTCCGATTCGGACCAAATTCGGTATCCGAGCGTTTTAGGGGTCGCTGAATCTGAATATCTGGTAAGTTTTTCTATTCTGCCATTTTCCAAGATGGCCGCCATACAAGGAGTGGTAAGGCGAGGCCGAAGGCCGAGCCGAACCACGACGCGCCGCGAGTTGAGGCCGCAGGCCGAGGCGAGCTGCGTATAAGGCGAGGCCGAAGGCCGAGCTCCGCGTAGGGCGAAGCTTGGAGCGTCCCCCCCCCCAATCTAAGATGGCCGCCATTTAAGTGTAGATTCTAAAGGTGAGGCGAGGTCGTAGACCGAGCCGTACACGCGAGGCGAGGCCGAAGGCTGAGCCGAGCTGCGTATAGGGCGAGGCCGAAGGCCGAGCTCCGCGTAGGGCGAAGCCCGAAGCGTCACCAAGCATCTTACCGGCCGACCGGGCTTCGCCCTTCGCGTAACGATTCCCCCAACTAAAATCCAAGATGGCGCATATGATATTTTCGGGCATACCGACATGGGTGTCGTTTAATAGGTTTTCGGGGGTGGTGATTCCAAAAATGACATCCATTTTGAAATCCAAGATGGCGGACATGCATTTTTTGTGAAAATCTGTCATGGGTGTCGTTTAATAGGTTTTCAGGTTTGCTGATCCCGAAAATTACATTTATTTTCAAATCCAAGATGGCGGACATGCATTTTTTGGAAAAATCCGTCATGGGTGTTGTTTTTTAGGTTTTCGGGGGTACTGATACTTAAAATAACATCGATTTTTAAATCCAAGATGGTGGCCGTGAAAAACCAAAAAAAGAATAAACGCCTTTTTGACCCTACAAATAGGGTAGCACAACCGCCTCGCGGCCTGCTTTAGCAGGTCGCGCACCACGCGAAACCTAGTTATACTATATAAAGCTACATTACCACTCACTCACTGACTGGGTGATTGACATAATTCATCTCCCAGAAGGAGGGTCGGGAGGTGAAAATGATGTATGAGTGATGTGGTCAGAATTTTCCGTCGAGTATGGGAAAACCTCGACATCTTCGGATTCTTCTCCTCATCAGGTCGCGACCCACCTTCCCGGGCGAACCGTTGGAGTTGGACCGGTGGTACTCGAAAAAAAGGTCGACCGGCACCCTGGTCAAAGTCTAACAGTAACAATTTTTTTCGATTTTCAAAAAAACAAGATGGCCGCCATACAAAATTTATATTTTTGTATATCCTCCGATTCGGACCAAATTCGGTATCCAGGGATTTTTGGGGTCGCTAAATCCGAATATCTTGTTAGTTTTTCGATTCCACTATTTTCCAAGATGGCCGCCATACAAGGAGTGGTGAGGCGAGGCCGAAGGCCGAGCCGAACCACGACGCGCCGCGAGGCGAGGCCGCAGGCCAAGGCGAGCTGCGTATAAGGCGAGGCCGAAGGCCCAGCTCCGCGTAGTGCGAGGCCCGGAGCGTCCCCCCCCCCCCCAAACCAAGATGGCCGACATTTAAGTTTAGATTCTAAAGGTGAGGCGAGGTCGTAGACCGAGCCGAACGCGCGAGGCGAGGCCGAAGGCCGAGCCGAGCTGCGTATAGGGCGAGGCCGAAGGCCGAGCTCCGCGTAGGGCGAAGCCCGAAGCGTCACCAAGCATCTTACCGGCCGACCGCCATCCGAAAATTTCATATCCGCCATCTTGGATTTAGTCTCGATTCTCCCCACCAAAAATCCAAGATGGCGGATATGAAATTTTCGGGCATACCGACATGGGTGTCGTTTAATAGGTTTTCGGGGGTGCTGATTGCGAAAATGACATCTATTTTTAAATCCAAGATGGCGGACATGCAGTTTTAAAAAAATCTGTCATGGGTGTCGTTTAATAGGTTTTCGGGGATGCTGATTACGAAACTGACATCCATTTTGAAATCCAAGATGGCGGTCGTGATAAACCAAAAAAAGTATGAACGCCTTTTTGACCCTACAAATAGGGTAGCACAACCGCCTCGCGGCCTGCTTTAGCAGGTCGCGCACCACGCGAAACCAAGTTATTATATTATATAAAGCTATAATACCACTGACTGGGTGACAGAATTGTTCTCCCAGATGGAGCGGCGGGATGTGAAAACTTTGTATGGGGTGTGTGGAGAGGGTGGTGCGGAAGGTACGGGAAAACTTTGAGATCCTCGGATCCACCTTTTCATCGGGTGGCGACCCACCTTCCCGGGCGAACCGTTGCAGATGGAGCGGTGGCGCTCGAACAAAGGTCTACCCACACCCTGGTCAAATTCTACCGGTGACGTCATTTTTTCGATTTTCGCAAAAACAAGATGGCCGCCATACAAAATGATTATTGCTGTATCTCCGGAACCGTTTGACATAAGTGGGGTGTGCTTGAACAAATATTATACAGGGGGGTGAGGGGTAGGTGGCTATTAAATTTTTTTTTCAAGATGGCGGATCCAAGATGGCGGCCGGAAATGAAGTTGCTCCGATCCGGACGAAAATCGGTATCTGGGGGGTTTGGGGGATGAAGATTCCGAATATTGGGTCAGTTTTTTGATTCCACCATTTTCCAAGATGGCCGCCATACAAGGAGTGGTGAGGCGAGGCCGCAGGCCGAGCCGAACCACGACGCCACGCCGCGAGGCGAGGCCGTAGGCCGAGGCGAGCTGCGTAAAAAGCGAGGCCGAAGGCCGAGCTCCGCGCAGGGCGTAGCCCGGAGAGTCCCCCCCCCAAATCCAAGATGGCCGCCATACAAGTTTAGATTTTTAAGGTGAGGCGAGGTCGAAGACCGAGCCGAACGCGCGAGGCGAGGCCGAAGGCCGAGGCGAGCCGCGTATAGGGTGAGGCCGAAGGCCGAACTCCTCGTAGAGCGAAGCCCGGAGCGTCCCCCCCCGAATCCAAGATGGCCGCCATACAAGTTTAGATTTTTAAGGTGAGGCGAGATCGAAGACCGAGCCGAACGCGCGAGGCGAGGCCGAAGGCCGAGGCGAGCCGCATATAGGGTGAGGCCGAAGGCCTAACTCCGGGTAGGGCGAAGCCCGGAGCGTCCCCCCCCCCAAATCTAGCGCCATACAAGTTTAGATTTTTAAGGTGAGGCGAGGTCGCAGACCGAGCCGAACGCACGTTATTTTAATTATTATTATTATATTATATAAAGCTGCAATACCACTGACTCACTGACTGACTGACTGGGTGACAGAATTGTTCTCCCAGATGGAGCGGCGGGAGGTGAAAACTTTGTATGGGAAGTGTGGAGAAAGTGTCGCGTAGGGTACGGGAAAACCTCGAGATCCTCGGATCCACCTTCTCATCAGGTGGCAATTCACCTTCCCGGGCGAACCGTTGCAGATGGAGCGGTGGCGCTCGAACAAAGGTCGATCCACACCCTGGTCGAATTCTACCGGTGACGTCATTTTTTCGATTTTCGCAAAAACAAGATGGCCGCCATACAAAATGATTATTGCTGTATCTCCGGAACCGTTTGACATAAGTGGGGAGTGCTCGAACAAATGTTTTACAGGGAAGTGAGGGGCAGGTGGCTTTCAAAATTTTTTTTCAAGATGGCGGATCCAAGATGGCGGCCGGAAATGAAGTTGCTCCGATCCGGACGAAAATCGGTATCTGGGGGTTTTGGGGGACGAAGATTCCGAATATTGGGTCAGTTTTTCGATTCCACCATTTTCCAAGATGGCCGCCATACAAGGAGTGGTGAGGCGAGGCCGCAGGCCAAGCCGAACCACGACGCCACGCCGCGAGGTGAGGCCGTAGGCCGAGGCAAGCTGCGTAGAAGGCGAGGCCGAAGGCCGAGCTCCGCGCAGGGCGTAGCCCGGAGCGTCCTCCCCCAAATCCAAGATGGCCGCCATACAAGTTTAGATTTTTAAGGTGAGGCGAGGTCGAAGACCACGCCGCGAGGTGAGGCCGTAGGCCGAGGCAAGCTGCGTAGAAGGCGAGGCCGAAGGCCGAGCTCCGCGCAGGGCGTAGCCCGGAGCGTCCCCCCCCAAATCCAAGATGGCCGCCATACAAGTTTAGATTTTTAAGGTGAGGCGAGGTCGAAGACCGAGCCGAACGCGCGAGGCGAGGCCGAAGGCCGAGCTGAGCCACGCATAGTGTGAGGCCGAAGGCCGAACTCCGCGTAGGGCGAAGCCTGGAGCGTCCCCCCCCCAATCAAAGATGGCCGCCATACAAGTTTAGATTTTTAAGGTGAGGCGAGGTCGAAGACCGAGCCGAACGCGCGAGGCGAAGCCGAAGGCCGAGGCGAGCTGCGTATAGGGTGAGGCCGAAGGCCGAACTCCGCGTAGGGCGAAGCCCGGAGCGTCCCCCCCCAATCAAAGATGGCCGCCATATAAGTTTAGATTTTTAAGGTGAGGCGAGGCCGAAGAACGAGCTCCGCGTAGGGCGAAGCCCGAAGCGTTACCAAGCATATTACCAGCCGACCGCCATCATACCGACATAGGTGTCGTTTAATAGGTTTTCAGGGGTGCTGATTTCGAAAATGACATCTATTTTGAAATCCAAGATGGCGGACATGGATTTTTTGGAAAATACCGTCATGGGTGTCGTTTAATAGGTTTTCGGGGGTGCTGATTCCGAAAATGACATACGTTTTGAAATCCAAGATGGCGGACATAAATTTTGCAAAATATCGGATGTCGTTTTTTGGGTATTCAGGGGTGCTGATTAAGAAAAAATCCATTTTGAAATCCAAGATGGCGGCCGTGAAAAACAAAAAAAACTTAAAAAACTTTTTTAAAATTTATAAAAAAAGGCACAACCACCTCGCGACCTGCTTTAGCAGGTCGCGCACCACGCAAAACCTTGTTATTATTTATTAATTTATATTATATAAAGCTGCAATACCACTGACTCACTGACTGACTGACTGGGTGACAGAATTGTTCCCCCAGATGGAGCGGCGGGAGGTGAAAACTTTGTATGGGAAGTGTGGAGAGGGTGTCACGTAGAGTACGGGAAAACCTCGAGATCCTCGGATCCACCTTCTCATCAGGTGGCAATTCACCTTCCCGGGCGAACCGTTGCAGATGGAGCGGTGGCGCTCGAACAAAGGTCAACCCACACCCTGGTCGAATTCTTTCGGTGACGTCATTTTTTCGATTTTCGCAAAAACAAGATGGCCGCCATACAAAATGATTATTGCTGTATCTCCGGAACCGTTTGACATAAGTGGGGAGTGCTCGAACAAATGTTTTACAGGGAAGTGAGGGGCAGGTGGCTTTCAAAATTTTTTTTCAAGATGGCGGATCCAAGATGGCGGCCGGAAATGAAGTTGCTCCGATCCGGACGAAAATCGGTATCTGGGGGTTTTGGGGGACGAAGATTCCGAATATTGGGTCAGTTTTTCGATTCCACCATTTTCCAAGATGGCCGCCATACAAGGAGTGGTGAGGCGAGGCCGCAGGCCGAGCCGAACCACGACGCCACGCCGCGAGGTGAGGCCGTAGGCCGAGGCAAGCTGCGTAGAAGGCGAGGCCGAAGGCCGAGCTCCGCGCAGGGCGTAGCCCGGAGCGTCCTCCCCCAAATCCAAGATGGCCGCCATACAAGTTTAGATTTTTAAGGTGAGGCGAGGTGAGGCCGTAGGCCGAGGCAAGCTGCGTAGAAGGCGAGGCCGAAGGCCGAGCTCCGCGCAGGGCGTAGCCCGGAGCGTCCCCCCCCAAATCCAAGATGGCCGCCATACAAGTTTAGATTTTTAAGGTGAGGCGAGGTCGAAGACCGAGCCGAACGCGCGAGGCGAGGCCGAAGGCCGAGCTGAGCCACGCATAGTGTGAGGCCGAAGGCCGAACTCCGCGTAGGGCGAAGCCTGGAGCGTCCCCCCCCCAATCAAAGATGGCCGCCATACAAGTTTAGATTTTTAAGGTGAGGCGAGGTCGAAGACCGAGCCGAACGCGCGAGGCGAAGCCGAAGGCCGAGGCGAGCTGCGTATAGGGTGAGGCCGAAGGCCGAACTCCGCGTAGGGCGAAGCCCGGAGCGTCCCCCCCAATCAAAGATGGCCGCCATATAAGTTTAGATTTTTAAGGTGAGGCGAGGCCGAAGAACGAGCTCCGCGTAGGGCGAAGCCCGAAGCGTTACCAAGCATATTACCAGCCGACCGCCATCATACCGACATAGGTGTCGTTTAATAGGTTTTCAGGGGTGCTGATTTCGAAAATGACATCTATTTTGAAATCCAAGATGGCGGACATGGATTTTTTGGAAAATACCGTCATGGGTGTCGTTTAATAGGTTTTCGGGGGTGCTGATTCCGAAAATGACATACGTTTTGAAATCCAAGATGGCGGACATAAATTTTGCAAAATATCGGATGTCGTTTTTTGGGTATTCAGGGGTGCTGATTAAGAAAAAATCCATTTTGAAATCCAAGATGGCGGCCGTGAAAAACAAAAAAAACTTAAAAAACTTTTTTAAAATTTATAAAAAAAGGCACAACCACCCACCAACCGCACCACGCAAAACCTTGTTATTATTTATTTATTTATATTATATAAAGCTGCAATACCACTGACTCACTGACTGACTGACTGGGTGACAGAATTGTTCCCCCAGATGGAGCGGCGGGAGGTGAAAACTTTGTATGGGAAGTGTGGAGAGGGTGTCACGTAGGGTACGGGAAAACCTCGAGATCCTCGGATCCACCTTCTCATCAGGTGGCAATTCACCTTCCCGGGCGAACCGTTGCAGATGGAGCGGTGGCGCTCGAACAAAGGTCAACCCACACCCTGGTCGAATTCTACCGGTGACGTCATTTTTTCGATTTTCGCAAAAACAAGATGGCCGCCATACAAAATGATTATTGCTGTATCTCCGGAACCGTTTGACATAAGTGGGGTGTTATCGAACAAATGTTTTACAGGGAGGTGAGGGGCAGGTGGCTTTCAAATTTTTTTTTCAAGATGGCGGATCCAAGATGGCGGCCGGAAATGAAGTTGCTCCGATCCGGACGAAAATCGGTATCTGGGGGGTGTGGGGGACGAAGATTCCGAATATCGGGTCAGTTTTTCGATTCCACCATTTTCCAAGATGGCCGCCATACAAGGAGTGGTGAGGCGAGTTCGCAGGCCGAGGCGAACCACGACGCCACGCTTCGAGGCGAGGCCGTAGGCCGAGGCGAGCTGCGTAAAAGGCGAGGCCGAAGGCCGAGCTCCGCGCAGGGCGTAGCCCGGAGCGTCCCCCCCCCAAATCCAAGATGGCCGCCATACAAGTTTAGATACTAAAGGTGAGGCGAGGTCGAAGGCCGAGGCGAGCCGCGTATAGGGTGAGGCCGAAGGCCGAACTCCGCGTAGGGCGAAGCCCGGAGCGTCCCCCCCAAACAAAGATGGCCGCCATACAAGTTTAGATTTTTAAGGTGAGGCGAGGTCGCAGACCGAGCCGAACGCGCGAGCCGAGGCCGTAGGCCGAGGCGAGCTGCTTATAGGGCGGGGCCGAAGGCCGAGCTCCTCGTAGGGCGAAGCCCGAAGCGTCACCAAGCATATTACCAGCCGACCGCCTTCATACCGACATGGGTGTCGTTTAATAGGTTTTCAGGGGTGCTGATTTCGAAAATGACATCCATTTTGAAATCCAAGATGGCGGACATGGATTTTTTGGAAAATACCGTCATGGGTGTCGTTTAATAGGTTTTCGGGGGTGCTGATTCCGAAAATGACATACGTTTTGAAATCCAAGATGGCGGACATGCATTTTTTGTAAAAAAACCGTCATGGGTGTCGTTTAATAGGTTTTCGGGGGTACTGATACTAAAAATAACATTGATTTTTAAATCCGAGATGGTGGCCGTGAAAAACCAAAAAAAGAATAAACGCCTTTTTGACCCTACAAATAGGGTAGCACAACCGCATCGCGGCCTGCTTTAGCAGGTCGCGCACCACGCGAAACCTAGTTATATTATATAAAGCTGCAATACCACTCACTGACTCACTGGGTGACAGAATTGTTCTCCCAGATGGAGCGGCGGGAGGTCAAAACTTTGTATAGGGGGTGTGGAGAGGGTGGTGCGGAGGGTACGGGAAAACCTCGAGATCCTCGGATCCACCTTCTCATCGGGTGGCGACCCACGTTCCCAGGCGAACCGTTGCAGATGGAACGGTGGCGCTCGAACAAAGGTGTACCTACACCCTGGTCGAATTCTACCGGTGACGTAATTTTTTTGATTTTCGCAAAAACAAGATGGCCGCCATACAAAATGATTATTGCTGTATCTCCGGAACCGTTTGATATAAGTGGGGTGTGCTCGAACAAATGTATTACAGGGGGGTGAGGGGCAGGTTGCTGTAAAATTTTTTTTTCAAGATGGCGGATCTAAGATGGTGGCCGAAAATGAAGTTGCTCCGATCCGGACGGAAATCGGTATCTGGGGGGTTTGGGGGTCGAAGATTCCGAATATCAGGTCAATTTTTCGATTCCACCATTTTCCAAGATGGCCGCCATACAAGGAGTGGTGAGGCGAGGCCGCAGGCCGAGACGAACCACGATTCCACGTTGCGAGGCGAGGCCGTAGATTTTGAAGGTGTGGCGAGGTCGCAGACCGAGCCGAAAGCGCGAGCCGATGCCGTAGGCCGAGGCGAGCTGCGTATAGGGCGAGGCCGAAGGCCGAGCTCCGCGTAGGGCGAAGCCCAAAGCATCGCCAAGCATATTACCAGCCGACCGCCATCATACCGACATGGGTGTCGTTTAATAGGTTTTCAGGGGCGCTGATTTCGAAAATGACATCCATTTTGAAATCCAAGATGGCGGACATGGATTGTTTGTAAAAAACCGTCATAGGTATCGTTTAATAGGTTTTCGGGGGTGCTGATTCCGAAAATGACATACGTTTTGAAATCCAAGATGGCGGACATGGATTTTTTGGAAAATACCGTCATGGGTGTCGTTTAATAGGTTTTCGTGGGTGCTGATTCCGAAAATGACATATGTTTTGAAATCCAAGATGGCGGACATAAATTTTTTGCAAAATATCGTCATGGGTGTCGTTTTTTGGGTATTCAGGGGTGGTGATTAAAAAAATAACATCCATTTTGAAATCAAAAATGGCGGCCATGAAAAACAAAAAAAAATAAAAACTTTTTTTAAATTTATACTAAAAAGGCACAACCGCCTCGCGACCTGCTTGACGCACCACGCAATACCTAGTTATATTATATAAAGCTACATTACAGACATCAAAAAAAAATTACGATCAGTAGCAAAATCAGGTGTATTCTTTAAAATATAAATTATTTAAAGAAACTGTTTACGTTTTATGATTTTATAATGAAAATGCACTAAGTAAATAAAAGAATCATTATTAATTATTTACTTTTTATTAACAAAAGCTAGGAAATGCAATTTTGGCTTAAATGTAATGTAATGAAAAATTTGAATTAATGAAAAAACAAACAAAATTTATTACGAAAAAATTAATAGTTAGTATAAAATGACTCCTCCCCTGGCTCGCACACATGCGGAAACCCTTCTGGGCATGCTAAGAATTAAGTTATCTAGCATTTCTTGTGGTAACCTGTCCCACTCTTCAATAGCAGCTGCCCTGATTTCTGACACTGTTCGCGGAGGTGGCTGACGGTTCCAAACTGCTCGCTTAAGAGCATCCCACGCATGCTCGATCGGGTTTAAGTCAGGCGAGTCGGCAGGCCAGTCTAACCTGGTGATGTCGTATTGCTGGAGAGCAGCATCAACACGTCCGTTTCGATGTGCGGGCGCATTATCATCTACCATTATGAATTGGCGCCCGTGGTTGATGCGGAATGGTCTGACGTATCCATCGATTGCAATCGTTTTGTACATGGCTCCGGTCATGGTGCCTTGATACGGGATTAAGGGCGTCCTAGCCCCAATCATTATCCCGGCCCAAAAGGACACTGATTTCCCGCCCTGCTGAACGGTTCCAGTGGCAGTTCTCTGCCTTTCAGAGTCGCCAGGTCTTCTCCAGACACGGACACGTCGGTTATCTGGATGTGTACTGATCCGCGTTTCGTCAACGAAGAAGCAGTTCTGCCAGATGCTTTCGTCCTCAATTTCTTTATTTTGACGGAGCCTAGCCCATTGCAATCTGCGCCACTTCCGTTGCTGTGAGTTCAGAGGTGCTCGCCAGGATCTCCTTGCTCGTAATCCAGCTTGGTGTAAGCAATTTCTAATCGTTTGGGTGCTAACTTCGCGGCCGGTGGCAGCTCGCAGCTCTGCTTTCATTTTAGTAGCGTTCATTGTTGGGTCACGGGCAGCCAGTAATCTGATATATCGCTTCTGAATTGCAGTAAGAACAGTTGGGCAGTCGATCAGCTAAATCTTCCATGCCCTGATACCTCTCCAACGTGGTCACCACGCAGGATTGGGATACATGAACTCTGCGTGATATTTCCCTCGTGGAATAGCCTTCTCCACTTAAAGTTAGAATTCTGGCTCGTAAAACTGCAGTTAATCCTCTCGGCATCGTTACCAACTTAATTTTTTTTGAATAAATTGAAAATATTGATAAGTTGCGACTATGTCAGATTTCTGAATGAAAGCAAGCAAGGGTTGATTGTCTTTTTAAATGAAAAAACATTTTAATTACGAAATTATTTTATATTTAAATTTCATATTTTTAAATAAGGAATCAAAAGATAAAAAGTGATTAAGTTTTATTCTTCTACTATAAAAATTATTAGCACTCTTCCAAGTGATCGCAAACTTATTTTGATGTGTGTATATTATATAAAGCTACAATACCACTGACTCACTCACTGTGTGACAGAATTGTTCTCCCAGGTGGAGCGGCGGGAGAAGAAAACTTTGTATGGGGTGTGTGGAGTGAGTGACGCGGAGGGTACGGGAAAACCTCGAGATCCTCGGATCCACCTTTTCATCAGGTGGCGACCCACCTTCCCGGGCGAACTGTTGCAGATGGAGCGGTGGCGCTCGAACTAAGGTCGACCCACACCCTCGTTGAATTCTACCGGTGACGTAATTTTTTCGATTTTTGCAAAAACAAGATGGCCGCCATACAAAATGTTTATTGCTGTATCTCCGGAACCGTTTGACATAAGTGGAGTGTGCTCGAACAAATGTTTTACAGAGGGGTGAGGGGCAGGTGGCTGTCAAATTTTTTTTTCAAGATGGCGGATCCAAGATGGCGGCTGAAAATGAAGTTGCTCCGATCCGGACTAAAATTGATATCTGGCGGGTTTTGGGGTCGAAGATTCCGAATATCGGGTAAGTTTTTCGATTTCGCCATTTTTCAAGATGGCCGCCATACAAGACACCACGCCGCGAGGCGAGGCTGTAGGCCGAGGCGAGCTGCGTAGAAGGCTAGGCCGAAGGCCGAGCTCCGCGTAGGGCGTAGCCCGGAGCATCCCCCCCAAATCCAAGATGGCCGACATACAAGTTTAGATTCTAAAGGTGAGGCGAGGTCGCAGACCGAGCCGAACGTTAGAGCCGAAGCCGTAGGCCGAGGCGAGCTGCGTAGAAGGCTAGGCCGAAGGCCGAGCTCCGCGTAGGGCGAAGCCCGGAGCGTCCCCCCCCAATCAAAGATGGCCGCCATACAAGTTTAGATTTTTAAGGTGAGGCGAGGTCGCAGACCGAGCCGAACGTTAGAGCCGAAGCCGTAGGCCGAGGCGAGCTGCGTATAGGGCGAGGCCGAAGGCCGAGCTCCGCGTAGGGCGAACCCCGAACCGTCACCAAGCATATTACCAGCCGACCGCCATCATACCGACATGGGTGTCGTTTAATAGGTTTTCAGGGGTGCTGATTTCGAAAATGACATCCATTTTGAAATACAAGATGGCGGACATGGATTTTTTGGAAAATACCGTCATGGGTGTCGTTTAATAGGTTTTCGGGGATGCTGATTCCGAAAATGACAAACGTTTTGAAATCCAAGATGGCGGACATAATTTTTTTGCAAAATATCGTCATTGGTATCGTTTTTTGGGTATTCAGGTCTGCTAATTAAGAAAATAACATCCTTTTTTCATCCAAGTTGGCGGCCGTGAAAAACAAAAAAAAATAAAAAAAATTTTAAAATTTATAAAAAAAGGCACAACCGCCTCGTGACCTGCTTTATCAGGTCGCGCACCACGCGAAACTTAGTTATTATATTATATAAAGCTACAATACCACTCACTGACTCACTGGGTGACAGAATTGTGCTCTCAGATGGAGCGGCGGGAGTTGAAAATTTTGTATGGAAGGTATAGAGAAGGTGATGCGGAGGGTACGGGAAAACCTCGAGATCCTCGAATTAACCTTCTCATCAGGCAGCGACCCGCCTTCCCGGGCGAACCATTGCAGATGGAGCGGTCGCGCTCGAACAAAGGTCGACCCACACCCTGGACAAATTCTACCGGTGACGTCATATTTTCGATTTTCGCAAAAACAAGATGGCCGCTATACAAAATGATTATTGCTGTATCTCCGGAACCGTTTGACATAAGTGGGGTGTGCTCGAACAAATGTTTTACAGAGGGGTGAGGAGCAGGTGGCTGTCAAATTTTTTTTTCAAGATGGCGGATCCAAGATGGCGGCCGAAAATGAAGTTGCTCCGATCCGGACGAAAATTGGTATCTGGGGGGTTTCCGAAGATTCCGAATATCGGGTCAGTTTTTCGATTCCGCCATTTTTCAAGATGGCCGCCATACAAGGAGTGGTGAGGCGAGGCCGCAGGCCGAGCCGAACCACGACGCCACGCCGCGAGGCGAGGCCGTAGGCCGAGGCGAGCTGCGTAGAAGGCGAGGCCGAAGGCCGAGCTCCGCGTAGGGCGTAGCCCAGAGCGTCCCTCCCCAAATCCAAAATGGCCGCCATACAAGTTTGGATTCTAAAGGTGAGGCGAGGTCGCAGACCAAGCCGGACGCGCGACGCGAGGCTGAAAGCCGAGGCGAGCCGCGTATAGGGTGAGGCCAAAGGCCGAAATCCACGTAGGGCGAAGCCCGGAGCGTCCCCCTCCATATCAAAGATGGCCGCCATACAAGTTTAGATTTTTAAGGTGAGGCGAGGTCGCAGACCGAGCCGAACGCGCGAGCCGAGGCCGTCGGCTGAGGCGAGCTGCGTATAGGGCGAGGCCGAAGGCCGAGCTCCGCGTAGGGCGAAGCCTGAAGCGTCATCAAGCATATTACCAGCCGACCGCCATCATACCGACATGGGTGTCGTTTAATAGGTTTTCAGGGGTGCTGATATCGAAAATGACATCCATTTTGAAATCCAAGATGGCGGACATGGATTTTTTGGAAAATACCGTCATGGGTGTCGTTTAATAGGTTTTCGGGGGTGCTGATTCCGAAAATGACATATGTTTTTAAATCCAAGATGGCGGACATAAATTTTTTGCAAAATATGGTCATGGGTGTCGTTATTTGGGTATTCGGGTGCTGATTAATAAAATAACATCCATTTTTAAATCCAAGATGGCGGCCGTAAAAAACAAAAAAATTAAAAACTTTTTTAAAATTTATAAAAAAAGGCACAACCGCCTTGCGACCTGCTTTAGCAGGTCGCTCACCACGCGAAACCTAGTTATATTATATAAAGCCACAATACCACTCACTGACTGACTGACTGACTGACTGACTGACTGACTGGGTGACAGAATTGTTCTCCCAGATGGAGCGGCGGGAGGTCAAAACTTTGTATAGGGGGTGTGGAGAGGGTGGTGCGGAGGGTACGGGAAAACCTCGAGATCCTCGGATCCACCTTCTCATCGGGTGGCGACTCACGTTCCCGGGCGAACCGTTGCAGATGGAACGGTGGCGCTCGAACAAAGGTGTACCTACACCCTGGTCGAATTTTACCGGTGACGTAATTTTTTTGATTTTCGCAAAAACAAGATGGCCGCCATACAAAATGATTATTGCTGTATCTCCGGAACCGTTTGACATAAGTGGGGTGTGCTCGAACAAATGTTTTACAGGGGGGTGAGAAGCAGGTGGCTGTCAAAATTTTTTTTCAAGATGGCGGATCCAAGATGGCGGCCGAAAATGAAGTTGCTCCGATCCGGACGAAAATCGGTATCCGGGGGGTTTGGGGGACGAAAATTCCGAATATTGGGTCAGTTTTTCGATTTCATCATTTTCCAAGATGGCCGCCATACAAGGAGTGGTGAGGCGAGGCCGCAGGCCGAGCCGAACCACGACGCCACGCCGCGAGGCGAGGCCGTAGGCCGAGGCGAGCTGCGAAGAAGGCGAGGCCGAAGGCCGAGCTCCACGTAGGGCGTAGCCCGGAGCGTCCCCCCCCAAATCCATGATGGCCGCCATACAAGTTTGGATTCCAAAGGTGAGGCGAGGTCGCAGACCGAGCCGGACGCGCGAAGCGAGGCCGAAGGCCGAGGCGAGCCACGTATAGGGTGAGGCCGAAGGCCGAAATCTTCGTAGGGCGAAGCCCGGAGCGTCTCCCCCCCAATCAAAGATGGCCGCCATACAAGTTTAGCTTTTTAAAATGAGGCGAGGTCGAAAACCGAGCCGAACGCGCAAGGCGAGGCCGAAGGCTGAGCGGAGCCGCGCATAGTGTGAGGCCGAAGGCCGAACTCTAAGGAGGGCGAAGTCTTGAGCGTCCCCCCCCCCCCAATTCTAGATGGCGGCAAGTTTAGATTCTAAAGGGTTAGGCGAGGTCGAACACCGAGCAGAACGCGCGAGGCGAGGCCGAAGGCCGAGGCGAGCCGCGTATAGGGTGAGGCCGAAGGCCGAACTCCGCGTAGGGCGAAGCCCGGAGCGTCCCCCCCCCCCGATCAAAGATGGCCACCATACAAGTTGAGATTTTTAAGGGGAGGCGAGGTCGCAGACCGAGCCGAACGCGCGAGCCGAGGCCGTAGGCCGAGGTGAGCTGCGTATAGGGCGAGGCCGAAGACCGAGCTCCGCGTAGGGCGAAGCCCGAAGCGTCACCAAGCATATTACCAGCCGACCGCCATCATACCGACACTGGTGTCGATTAATAAGTTTTCAGGGGTGCTGATTTCGAAAATGACATCCATTTTGAAATCCAAGATGGCGGACATTTAGTTTTTGGAAAATACCGTTATGGGTATCGTTTAATAGGTTTTCGGGGGTGCTGATTCCAAAAATGTAATACGTTTTGAAATCCAAGATGGCGGACATAAATTTTTTGCAAAATATCGTCATGGGTGTCGTTTTTTCGGTATACAGGGGTGCTGATTAAGAAATTAACATCCATTTTTAAATCCAAGATGGCGGTCGTGAAAAACAAAAAAAAATTAAAATCTTTTTTAAAATTTATAAAAAAAGTCACAACCGCCTCGCGACCTGCTTTAGCAGGTCGCGCACCACGCGAAAACTAGTTATACTATATAAAGCTTCATTACCACTGACTGACTGACTCACTGATTGACATAATTGTTCTCCCAGAAGGAGGGTCGGGAGGTGAAAATGATGTATGGGGAGTGTGGTCATACATTTCCGTCGAGTATGGGAAATTCTCGACATCTTCGGATTCTCCTCATCATCAGGTTGCGACCCACCTTCCCGGGCGAACCGTTGCAGATGGAGTGGTGATGCTCGAACAAAGGTCGACCCACACCCTGGTCGAATTCTACCGGTGACGTCATTTTTTCGATTTTTACAAAAACAAGATGGACACCATACAAAATGATTATTGCTGTATCTCCGGAACCGTTTGACATAAGTGGGGTGTGCTCGAACAAATGTTTTACAGGGGGGTTAGAAGCCGGTGTAGGGCGTAGCCTGGAGCGTATAGGGTGAATCCGAAGGCCAAACTCCGCGTAGGGCGTAGCCCAGAGCGTCCCCCTGCCCAATTAAAGATGGCCGCCATACAAGTTGAGATTTTTAAGGTGAGGCGAGGTCGCAAGCCGAGCCGAACACGCGAGTCGAGGCCGTAGGCCGAGGCGAGCTGCGTATAGGGCGAGGCCGAAGGCCGAGCTCCGCGTAGGGCAAAGCCCGAAGCGTCACCAAGCATATTACCAGCCGACCGCCATCATACCGACATGGGTGTCGTTTAAAAGGTTTTCAGGGGTGCTGATTTCGAAAATAACATCCATTTTGAAATCCAAGATGGCGGACATGGATTTTTTGGAAAATACCGTCATGGGTGTCGTTTAATAGGTTTTCGGGGGTGCTGATTCCGAAAATGACATCCATTTTGAAATCCAAGATGGTGGACATGAAATTTTTGTAAAAAAACCGTCATGGATGTCGTTTAATGCGTTTTCTGGGGTGCTGATTGCGAAAATGACATCTATTTTTAAATCCAAGATGGCTTACATTAATTTTTTGGAAAATACCGTCATGGGTGTCGTTTAATAGGTTTTCGGGGGTGCTGATTACGAAACTGACATCCATTTTGAAATCAAAGATGGCGGTCGTGACAAACCAAAAAATGTATGAACGCCTTTTTGACCCTACAAATAGGGTAGCGCAACCGCCTCGCGGCCTGCTTTAGCAGGTCGCGCACCACGCGAAACCTAGTTATTATATTATATAAAGCTACAATACCACTCACTCACTGACTGACTGACTGACTGACTGGGTGACAGAAATGTTCTCCCAGATGGAGCGGCGGGAGGTGAAAACTTTGTATGAGGATAGTGGAGAAGGTGGTGCGGAGGGTACGGGAAAACCTCGAGATCCTCGGATACACCTTCTCATCGGGTGGCGACCCACCTTCCCGGGCGAACCGTTGCAGATGGAGCGGTGGCGCTCGAACTAAGGTCGACCCACACCCTGGTCGAATTCTACTGGTGTCGTCATTTTTTCGATTTTCGCAAAAACAAGATGGCCGCCATACAAAATGATTATTGCTGTATCTCCGGAACCGTTTGACATAAGTGGGGTGTGCTCGAACAAATGTTTTACAGGGGGTGAGGGGCAGGTGGCTGTCAAATTTTTTTTTCAAGATGGCGGATCCAAGATGGCGGCCGAAAATGAAGTTGCTCCAATCCAGACGAAAATCGGTATCTGGGGGACTTGGGGGTCAAAGATTCCGAATATCGGGTCAGTTTTTCGATTTCATCATTTTCCAAGATGGCCGCCATACAAGGAGTGGTGAGGCGAGGCCGCAGGCCGACCCGAATTACGACGCCACGCCGCGAGGCGAGGCCGTAGGCCGAGGCGAGCTGCGAAGAAGGCGAGGCCGAAGGCCGAGCTCCACGTAGGGCGTAGCCCAGAGCGTCCCCCCCCAAATCCAAGATGGCCGCCATACAAGTTTAGATTCTAAAGGTGAGGCGAGGTCGAAGACCGAGCCGCGTATAGGGTGAGGCCGAAGGCCGAACTCCGCGTAGGGCGAAGCCCGGAGCGTCCCCCCCCAATCAAAGATGGCCGCCATACAAGTTTAGATTTTTAAGGTGAGGCGAGGTCGCAGACCGAGCCGAACGCGCGAGCCGAGGCCGTAGGCCGAGGCGAGCTGCGTATAGGGCGAGGCCGAAGGCCGAGCTCCGCGTAGGGCGAAGCCCGAAGCGTCACCAAGCATATTACCCGCCGACCGCCATCATACCGACATGGGTGTCGTTTAATAGGTTTTCAGGGGTGCTGATTTCGAAAATGACATCCATTTTGAAATCCAAGATGGCGGACATGGATTTTTTGGAAAATACCGTCATGGGTGTCGTTTAATAGGTTTTCGGGGGTGCTGATTCCGAAAATGACATCCGTTTTGAAATCCAAGATGGCGGACAGGCATTTTTTGTAAAAATCCGTCATGGGTGTCGTTTTTTATCTGGGGTACTGATTCTTAAAATAACATCGATTTTTAAATCCAAGATGGTGGCCGTGAAAAATCAAAAAAGAATGAACGCCTTTTTGACCCTACAAATAGGGTACCACAACCGCCTCGCGGCCTGCTTAAGCAGGTCGCGCACCACGCGAAACCTAGTTATACTATATAAAGCTACATTACCACTCACTCACTGACTGGGTGATTGACATAATTGTTCTCCCAGAAGGAGGGTCGGGAGGTGAAAATGATGTATGGTGGGTGTGGTCAGAATTTTCCGTCGAGTATGGGAAAACCTCGACATCTTCGGATTCTCCTCCTCATCAGGTCGCGACCCACATTCCCGGGCGAAACAATGGAGTTGGACCGGTGGTACTCAAACAAAGGTCGACCGGCACCCTAGTCAAAGTCTAACGGTAACAATTTTTTTTCGATTTTCAAAAAAACAAGATGGCCGCCATACAAAATTGATATTTTGGTATATCCTCCGATTCAGACCAAATTCGGATCCAGGGGATTTTGGGGTCGCTGAATCCGAATATTTAAAAAGATTTTCGATTTCGCCATTTTCAAAGATGGCCGCCATACAAGGAGTGGTGAGGCGAGGCCGAAGGCCGAGCCGAACCACGACGCGCCGCGAGGCGAGGCCGCAGGCCGAGGCGAGCTGCGTCTAAGGCGAGGCCGAAGACCGAGCTCCACGTAGGGCGAAGCCCGGAGTGTCCCCCCCCCCAATCCAAGATGGCCGCCATTGAAGTTTAGATTTTAAAGGTGAGGCGAGGCCGAAAGCCGAGCCGAGCTGCGTATAGGGCGAGGCCGAAGGCCGAGCTCCGCGTAGGGCGAAGCCCAAAGCGTCACCAAGCATCTTACCAGCCGACCGCAATCCGAAAATTTAATATCCGCCATCTTGGATTTTAGTTGGGGGAATCGTGACGCGAAGGGCGAAGCCCGGAGCGTCTCGATTCTCCCCACCAAAAATCCAAGATGGCGGATATGAAATTTTTGGGCATACCGACATGGGTGTCGTTTAATAGGTTTTCGGGGGTGCTGATTGCGAAAATGACATCTATTTTTAAATCCAAGATGGCGGACATGCAGTTTTAAAAAAATCTGTCATGTGTGTCGTTTAATAGGTTTTCGGGGATGCTGATTACGAAACTGACATCCATTTTGAAATCCAAGATGGCGGTCGTGGCAAACCAAAAAAAGTATGAACGCCTTTTTGACCCTACAAATAGGGTAGCACAACCGCCTCGCGGCCTGCTTTAGCAGGTCGCGCACCACGCGAAACCTAGTTATTATATTATATAAAGCTACAATACCACTCACTCACTGACTGACTGACTGACTGGGTGACAGAATTGTTCTCCCAGATGGAGCGGCGGGAGGTGAAAACTTTGTATGGTAGGTATGGAGTGGGTGACGCGGAGGGTACGGGAAAACCTCGAGATCCTCGGATCCACCTTCTCATCAGGTGGCGATCCACCTTCCTGGGCGAACCGTTGCAGATGGATCGGTGGCGCTCGAACTAAGGTCGACCCACACCCTGGTCGAATTCTACCGGTGACGTCATTTTTTCGATTTTCGCAAAAACAAGATGGCCGCCATACAAAATGTTTATTGCTGTATCTCCGGATCCGTTTGACATAAGTGGGGTGTGCTCAAACAAATGTTTTACAGGGGGGTGAAGGGCAGCTGGCTGTCAAATTTTTTTTCAAGATGGCGGATCCAAGATGGCGGCCGGAAATGAAGTTGCTCCGATCCGGACGAAAATCGGTATCTGGGGGGTTGGGGGACGAAGTTTCCGAATATCGGGTCAGTTTTTCGATTCCACCATTTTCCAAGATGGCCGCCATACAAGGAGTGGTGAGGCAAGGCCGCAGGCCGAGCCGAACCACGACGCCACGCCGCGATGCGAGGCCGTAGGCCGAGGCGAGCTGCGTTAAAGTTGAGGCCGTAGGCCGAGCTCCGCGCAGGGCGTAGCCCGGAGCATCCCCCCCCAAATCCAAGATGGCCGCCATACAAGTTTAGATTCTAAAGGTGAGGCGAGGTCGAAGACCGATTCCACCATTTTTTTTGATTCCACCATTTTCCAAGATGGCCGCCATACAAGGAGTGGTGAGGCGAGGCCGCAGGCCGAGCCGAACCACGAAGCCACTCCGCGAGGCGAGGCCGTAGGCCGAGGCGAGCTGCGTAAAAGGCGAGGCCGAAGGCCGAGCTCCGCGCAGGGCATAGCCCGGAGCGTCCCCCCCCCTAATCCAAGATGGCCGCCATACAAGTTTAGATTCTAAAGGTGAGGCGAGGTCGAAGACCAAGCCAAACGCGCGAGACGAGGCCAAAGGCCGAGGCGAGCCGCGTATAGGGTGAGGTCGAAGGCCGAACTCCGCGTAGGGCGAAGCCCGGAGCGTCCCCCCCCCCAATCAAAGATAGCCGCCATACAAGTTTAGATTCTAAAGGTGAGGCGAGGTCGAAGACCGAGCCGAACGCGCGAGGCGAGGCCGAAGGCCGAGGCGAGCCGCTTATAGGGTGAGGCCGAAGGCCGAACTCCGCGTAGGGCGAAGCCCGGAGCGTCCCCCCCCCAATTCTAGATGGCGGCAAGTTTAGATTCCAAAGGTGAGGCGAGGTCGAAGACCGAGCTGAACGCGCGAGGCGAGGCTGAAGGCCAAGGCGAGCCGCGTATAGGGTGAGGCCGAAGGCCGAACTCCGCGTAGGGCGAAGCCCGGAGCGTCCCCCCCCCCAATCAAAGATGGCCGCCATACAAGTTTAGATTTTTAAGGTGAGGCGAGGTCACAGACCGAGCCGAACGCGCGAGCCGAGGCCGTAGGCCGAGGCGAGCTGCGTATAGGGCGAGGCCGAAGGCCGAGCTCCGCGTAGGACGAAGCCCGAAGCGTCACCAAGCATATTACCAGCCGACCGCCATCATAAGTTTTCAGGGGTGCTGATTTCGAAAATGACATCCATTTTGAAATCCAAGATGGCGGACATGGATTTTTTGGAAAATACCATCATGGGTGTCGTTTAATAGGTTTTCGGGGGTGCTGATTCCGAAAATGACATACGTTTTAAAATCCAAGATGGCGGACATAAATTTTTTTGCAATATATCGTCATGGGTGTCGTTTTTTGGGTATTTAGGGGTGCTGATTAAGAAAATAACATCCATTTTTAAATCCAAGACGGCGGACGTGAAAAAAAAAATTAAAAACTTTTTAAAATTTATAAAAAAAAGCAAAACCGCCCCGCGACCTGCTTTAGCAGGTCGCGCACCATGCAAAACCTAGTTATTATATTATATAAAGCTACAATACCACTGACTCACTCACTGGGTGACAGAATTGTTCTCCCAGATGGAGCGGCGGGAGGTTAAAACTTTGTATGGAGGGTATGGAGAGAATGATGCAGAGGGTACGGAAAAACCTCGAGATCCTCTGATCCACCTTCTCATCAGGTGGCGACCCATCTTCCCGGGCGAACCGTTGCAGATGGAGCGGTCGCGCTTGAACTAAGGTCGACCCACACCCTGGTCGAATTCTACCGGTGACTTCATTTTTTCGATTTTCGCAAAAACAAGATGGCTGCCATACAAAATGTTTATTGCTGTATCTCCGGAACCGTTTGACATAAGTGGGGTGTGCTCGAACAAATGTTTTACAGGGGGGTGAGTTGCAGGTGGCTGTCAAATTTTTTTTTCAAGATGGCAGATCCAAGATGGCAGCCGAAAATGAAGTTGCTCCGATCCGGCCGAAAATTGGTATCTGGGGGGTTTCCGAAGATTCCGAATATCGGGTCAGTTTTTCGATTCCGCCATTTTTCAAGATGGCCGCCATACAAGGAGTGGTGAGGCGAGGCCGCAGGCCGAGCCGAACCACGACGCCACGCCGCGAGGCGAGGCCGTAGGCCGAGGCGAGCTGCGTAGAAGGCGAGGCCGAAGGCCAAGCTCCGCGTAGGGCGTAGCCCAGAGCGTCCCCCCCCAAATCCAAGATGGCCGCCATACAAGTTTGGATTCTAAAGGTGAGGCGAGGTCGCAGACCGAGCCGGACGCGCGACGCGAGGCCGAAGGCCGAGGCGAGCCGCGTATAGGGTGAAGCCAAAGGCCGAAATCCACGTAGGGCGAAGCCCGGAGCGTCCCCCTCCATATCAAAGATGGCCGACATACAAGTTTAGATTTTTAAGGTGAGGCGAGGTCGCAGACCGAGCCGAACGCGCTAGCCGAGGCCGTAGGCTGAGGCGAGCTGCGTATAGGGCGAGGCCGAAGGCCGAGCTCCGCGTAGGGCGAAGCCCGGAGCGTCCCCCTTCCCCCCCCAAATCAAAGATGGCCATCATACATGTTTAGATTTTTAAGGTGAGGCGAGGTCGCAGACCGAGCGAAGCCCGAAGCGTCACCAAGCATATTACCAGCCGACCGCCATCATACCGACATGGGTGTCGTTTAGTAGGTTTTCAGGGGTACTGATTTTGAATATGACATCCATTTTGAAACCCAAGATGGCGGACATGGATTTTTTGTAAAAAACCGTCATGGGTGTCGTTTAAAAGGTTTTTGTGGGTGCTGATTTCGAAAATGGCATACGTTTTGAAATCCAAGATGGCGGACATAAATTTTTTGCAAAATACTCAATACTCAATATCGTCATGGGTGTCGTTTTTTGGGTATTCAGGGGTGCTGATTAAAAAATAACATCCATTTTTAAATCCAAGATGGCGGCCGTGAAAAAAAAATTAAAAACTTTTTAAAATTTATAAAAAAAGGCACAACTGCCTCGCGACCTGCTTTAGCAGGTCGCAAACCACGCGAAACCTAGTTATACTATATAAAGCTACATTACCACTGACTCACTCACTGATTGACATAATTGTTCTCCCAGAAGGAGGGTTGGGAGGTGAAAATGATGTATCAAGGGTGTGGTCAGCATTTTCCGTCGAGTATTGGAAAACCTCGACATCTTCGGATCCTCCTTCTAATCAGGTCGCGACCCACCTTCCCGGGTGAACCGTTGGAGTTGGACCCAGAGAGCTCGAAAAAAGGTAAAACCACACCCTGGTCGAAGTCTACCGGTGACAAAATTTTTTCGATTTTCAAAAAACCAAGATGGCCGCCATACAAAAACGAGATTTTTGAGGTTTCAGGGGTGCTGATTTCGAAAATGACATCCATTTTGAAGTCCAAGATGGCGGACATGGATTTTTTGGAAAATACCGTCATGGATGTCGTTTAATAGGTTTTCGGGGGTGCTGGTTCCGAAAATGACATACGTTTTGAAATCCAAGATGGCGGACATAAATTTTTTGCAAAATATCGTCATGGGTGTCGTTTTTTGGGTATTCAGGGGTGCTGATTAAGAAAAAAAGATATATTTTTAAATCCAAGATGGCGGCCGTGAAAAACGAAAAAAACTAAAAACTTTTTTAAAATTTATAAAAAAAGGCACAACCGCCTCGCGACCTGCTTTAGCAGATCGCGCACCACGCGAAACCTAGTTATTATATTATATAAAGCTACAATACCACTCACTGACTGGGTGACAGAATTGTTCTCCCAGATGGAGCGGCGGGAGGTGAAAATTTTGTATGGGGCGTATGGAGAGGGTGGTGCGGAGGGTACGGGAAATCCTCGAGATCCTCGGATCCACCTTCTCATCGGGTGGCGACCCACCTTCCCGGGCGAACCGTTGCAGATGGAGCGGTCGCGCTCGAACAAAGGTCGACCCACACCCTGGTCGAATTCTACCGGTGACGTCATTTTTTCGATTTTCGCAAAAACAAGATGGCCGCTATACAAAATGATTATTGCTGTATCTCAGGAACCGTTTGACATAAGTGGGGTGTGCTCGAACAAATGTTTTACAGAGGGGTTAGGGGCAGGTGGCTGTCAAAATTTTTTTTCAAGATGGCAGATCCAAGATGGCGGCTGGAAATGAAGTTTCTCCGATCGGGACAAAAATCAGTATCTTGGGTTTGGAAGTCGAACATTCCAAATATCGAGTCAGTTTTTCGATTCTACCATTTTCCAAGATGGCCGCCATACAAGGAGTGGTGAGGCGAGGCCGCAGGCCGAGCCGAATCACAACGCAACGTTGCGAGGCGAGGCCGTAGGCCGAAGGCCGAGCTCCGCGTAGGGTGTAGCCCGGAGCGTCCCCCCCCCCAAATCCAAGATGGCCGCCATACAAGTTTAGATTGTAAAGGTGAGGCGAGGTCGAAGACCGAGCCGAACGCGCGAGGCGAGGCCGAAGGCCGAGGCTAGCCGCGTATAGGGTGAGGCCGAAGGCCGAACTCCGCATAGGGCGAAGCCCGGAGCGTCCCCCCCCCAATCAAAGATGGCCGCCATACAAGTTTAGATTTTTAGGGTGAGGCGAGGTCGCAGACCGAGCCGAACGCGCGAGCCGAGGCCGTAGGCCGAGGCGAGTTTCGTATAGGGCGAAGCCGAAGGCTGAAGGCCGAGCTCCGCGTAGGGCGAAGCCCGAACCGTCACCAAGCATATTACCAGCCGACCGCCATCATACCGACATGGGTGTCGTTTAATAGGTTTTCAGGGATGCTGATTTCGAAAATTACATTCATTTTGAAATCCAAGATGGTGGACATGCATTTTTTGTAAAAAACCGTCATGTGTTTCGTTTAATAGGTTTTCGGGGGTGCTGATTCCGAAAATGACATCTAATTTTAAATCCAAGATGGCGGACATGCATTTTTGAATAAAATTCGTTGTTGGTGTCGTTTCTTAGGTTTCCGGGTGTGCTTATTCCAAAAATGACATCTATTTTGAAATTCAAGATGGCGGACATGTATTTTTTGTAAAAAGCAGTCATGGGTGTTATATATTGGGTTTTCGGGGATGCTAATTTCGATTAAGTACGAAATTCATTTCGAAATTCAACATCTTGAATCCGGACGTGCACTTTTTTTGAAAATGACGTCATGGGTGTCGGTTAATATGTTTTTGAAGGTCATTAATTTTAAATTTAAAACCAAGATGGCGGACATGCACTTTTTTGATACTAGGTACCTACCTATTGAGAACGGGTTTTGTTTAATAGGTTTTCTGAATTATTGATTTTGAAAATGTTATCTATTTAAAATACAAACGGACAAGTATTTAATTGTAAGTACCTATCGGTATACCATACTCACCGGCATAGGTTTGTACCTAGGTTGTTTTTAGGGGAGCTGCTTTTTAATTATTTTCTTAATAGATTCTTTACGCTGCTACCATGGTAATTTAAGTGAATTTATATACTTACATTTCCAAGAAATAAATACCTAAGTAAGTATTTACTTATTTTATTACCTGTTTAGTTTGTCTTTGGCTATTGTTGCTCACAAAATAAAAATGACTTTTAAGTTTTACGCAAGTAAAATACAAATTTGGTTTAAACAAAACCAATCCAATCTATGTTGTTAGGTCTGCTGTAAGAAATGTATTCCTATAAATAATCCGTGCCTGTTTTTTTGTCTCCTCTTTGCATATTTCTTTTATAAGTAGATATGTTTAGTGTATGTACAAAAACAGTAAGTAAATAATACTTAAAATATTGTTTAATATTATTTTAGGTTAGGTGCCTATACTGAAGTGATTTTGTTTTGAATTATAGAAACATTTAAGTACCTAATTATGTGTGTCGAAACTAGATTAGCAGAAGGATACCACAAATTTGAGAAGGATACCACAAAAGGCTGCGTCCAGGGTTCCATTGGAGGACCGACTTTCTGGAATATTATCCTAGACTCGTTGTTGCAGACACTAACTGGCGAGGGAGTATACTGTCAAGCTTTTGCGGATGACGTGGTCTTGGTTTTCTCCGGCCACCTAGTCAATACCTTAGAGCAATCTGTAAATTCCACTCTAGATACTGTAGTGCAATGGGGGATTCGTAACAAGCTTAACTTTGCACCACATAAAACCAACGTGATGCTTACCACAAGGAGGTTAAAGTACAAAAACCTCGAACTCTATATGTCTGGCAGAAAACTAAACATAGTTAAGGAAATGAAGCTCTTGGGCCTCACAATAGACCACAACTTCACCTTCAAATCACATGTAACAGCAATATGCAAGAAAGCAGCGGATTTATACAAACAGCTTGCACGTACCGCAAAGGTGAGTTGGGGTCTCAACGGAGAGATCATAAGAACCATTTATGTCGCCGTCATTGAGCCAATTGTGATGTACGCCGCTGCAGCATGGTCCTCTGCCACAGACTTTCAGATGATCACAAATCAGCTGAATGCGCTCCAAAGGGGATTTGCACAAAAGATATGCAAGGCGTACCGCACAGTCTCGCTCACATCGGCACTCGTCCTATCAGGCCTTCTCCCATTAGATCTGAGAATACAGGAAGCTGCCACCCTCTATAGAATGAAAAAGGGTCTCTCGCAAGACTATCTGCCGACGGGACTGGAGTTGGAACACACTGTAAGCCATAAACACTTACCCCACCCATCAAAACTTGTAGTAATCAAGTATGAACTGCTCGAAACATCAGATCCCGAAACCCTTGCCACTTATCAAATTACCGGACCCCAGATTTACACGGACGGCAGCAAAATGAAAGACAAGGTGGGAGCTGCACTAACTTGGTGGGAGGATGGCAAAGAAACAGAGAACTCCACCTTTAGTTTGCATTCATCATGCACTGTCTTCCAATCCGAGCTCTATGCCCTTCATAAAGCAGTCCAGATGGCCAAAAACAGCAGTGACTCAACCGTTAATATTTTGAGTGACTCAAGATCTTCGCTCGATCTACTCAATAACCCTAAGCTGAAACATCCTCTGGCAAAGTGCATTAAGGACAACATACAGGAGATCAGAGATGACAGGCGAGAGGTTCGGTTTTTCTGGTTGAGAGCTCACATTGGCACTGCCGGGAATGAACGGGCAGATGAGCTTGCAAAGGCGGGTGCACTAAAATTGGTAAGCGCTCCAGATTACGACAAAGTCCCCCTGTCATACGTCAAGAAAAAGATCCGAGAAGAATCAGTCCGCAAATGGCAGGACAGATATGAAACATCGAGCACAGGGTCGGTCACAAAAGCGTTCCTCCCGTATATCAATGAGGCATACCGTATAGTGAGGTCTACGAAACTGACACCCATACAAGTGCAGGTTTTGACAGGTCACGGAGGGATTGCAGAGTACTTACATCGGTTCAAATTAAAGGACAGTCCCGGATGCGAGTGTGACCCCGGCGTTAGTGAGTCTGTGTGGCACATATTACTAGATTGCCCACGATTCGCAGCTGCCAGAATGGACGTTGAAATCATCATGGATACTACACTAAATAAATCAGCGTTGCACGACATCGTAGCTGATGCTGTAAAAAGACACCATTTCCTCGCGTACGCAGAGACAATATTCCGTGTTGCCACCAAACGCAACAGCACTATAACTCAAATAGCACCCAAACACCCCCCTATTCAAGCGCCACTCTCAAGTGTTCAAGTCACACAAACCAATTTTATCCCTACAGGGGAAATGACAGTCAGCCGAGGCGACAACGCAAGCCAGCTGCTTACGTACGGAGAGCACGGTGTACCCGGGCTAAAAATACGTGGAGTGGCTCTTTTCATGGACAATAACACTGAAAGGCTGGGTATAAGCTTTTGCTGCGCCACAGCTCGAGGGAATGTCACGCTATCACCAGGCCTCGCAGCTCTATTAAACGGCAGTAATTTCAAAACGAGCATGAAACGAAAGGCATTTACTGCGCTGCCCGAAATAAAAATAGCGAACCATTCATGCCGACTTGTGCGATCACGCAATAAGACGGTAGCGCTATTTGAAGGAAGCGCAGAAGAAACTCAGTTTGCTCAGGCATGCTCAGTGCTTACAAAACTAAGAGAAGAGAGCAACAATATCTTGGTAACATCCCGAAAGATAAGTGTTGACGCAATGGCGGTTGGACACGTCAAAGGCGAAGTGTCTGATTATATGGGATGTGTTAAAGCCTCAGAAGTACACGAGGTAGTTGTTTACGAAGATAGAGGTGAAAACCTCAACTTTCTCTTACCATACACACCCAATAACGAGACAACTACCAATGCCACCGATAGCTGGGGCCATCCCATTGCGGGAACACTTAGTGGATCGGAAAGGCTACAACAAAAGATAGCCGTAGCAAACCGCACAACGCAGCAGAAGCATAAAGGGGGAAGTCAAAGTCAAACCAAAGGCAAAAGCAAGGTCAGTGCAATTCTTGATGCATTAAATGCCGCTGCAGCCAGAATACCAGGCATCCTGAAGAAGAAAACTAACAATGTAATCGCTGCAGAAAAACAGCAACCAGCTGTTAAGAGTTTCACGAAAGGTATTCCTGAAAGGCAGCCACCAAACGCCCCATCCAACCGAACAAAAGCTGACATGGGGCAAGTAGAACCGCCCTCTCTAAGGCAGGCAGTGACTCCTCTTGACCACATGGTAAACGCATTTCTTGAGTTCCTAGCAATAACAAAAGCGACCAGAGAAGTCAATGTTAAGACTTGCGAGAATATCTTGCAATCTTTCATGATAGAAAATGAAGGTCTGCTAAAGGTGAGACTCGAGGAAGCGGATGCAACTGTTTACGACAATGACACCTCCCAAGTTCTAAAAGGTATAAAAATGAGTCCACACATGGCCGCATACAACAAAACAAGTGGCTTTGTTACTCTCAATAAGGAAGTGACTCGCCGCACGGGTACAATAACGTTCGAAACCCCTTCAGATGATCCTATAGTTGTCACAGCCCGATGCACGAAAGTCATGCTAGATGACAGGTTCTTTCGAATGGCTGAAGCGGTTTCGAGGGATGTTTCGGGCGGCAAAAGCTTGGATTCCTGGGAGGTGCCAAAAATATCGTGGATAAATGGAGTTCCTGGATGTGGAAAAACAACTTGGATCGTAAACCGCTTTGATGCCGAATTAGACCTGGTAGTTACAAACACAACCGAAGCAGCGAAAGACCTGAGGGACAAACTTGCGAGTCGTATAGGGGCTGACGTGAAAACCAAGGTGCGCACCCTTGCATCAGTTCTTGTAAATGGCCTCAAAGAGCCGAACAGGAAGAGATGCAAGAGACTCATGGTAGATGAAGCACTCATGAGCCACTTTGGAGCTGTCATAATGGCGGCAGTTATCACGAAAGCAAGCGAGTTGTTTCTCATCGGTGATATAAACCAGCTACCATATATTGACCGCAACAATCTCTTTCCTTTGAAATACACCCGTCCTGACTTAATGAGTAACATCACGCAAGAGCTCCTGTGCACCCATAGAAACCCACTCGACGTAGCATTTGCGCTTAGAGAAGTCTACAGCGGCATCTACTCGTCAAAACTTAGTGCACACTCCCTGAGACATGAAAGGTTTACGGGCGCGCAGATCAATGGAACCAAACCCGAGACGTTGTACCTTGTCCACACACAGGCAGAAAAGGAAGCCCTGAAATGTGAAGGATACGGGTCGGGAACTGGATCACGCGTCCTCACCATACATGAAGCACAGGGCCTAACGTACGAAAACGTGGTAATTGTTCGTACTATAACAACCAGGCAGGAGCTACACAACAGCATCCCACATGCAGTGGTTGCCGTATCGCGCCATACCGTCAGCTGTGTTTATTACGCGGATGACGGTAATGATGCGATAGGCAGTTATATCAAAGAAGCAGAGGCGGCGGGCCGAGGAAAAGTGATTGATTATAACCTTAAAATGGCAATCAAAAATCGGGATACGGTTGTTATCGATGCTTTGAGGACTGGAGACAATAGACAGAAACCACCGCTGGTTTAGGTAAATAAACAGAATAAAAATGTATTTAAGTATATTTTAGTTTCTTTATATGTATTTATTGTAAACTCAAATGGAGTATAAAATCTGTTGAAAATGTAAAATTAGTATTAAAAATATAAATTTTAATAAGACAAGGGCACGGACATCAAGTCTGTGGATGCAAAATTAAGTGTAATTAAAAAAAAAAAAAAACTAGATTAGCGACTTGTTAAGCAGATTGGTAAGTATACATAATTACAATCTTCACACAATTCTTAACCTAAAAAATTTTTAGAGCAATTGTGTAATAAGTATAGATAGGTAAGCATTTAGAAAGTAAAAGTTTACTTTTCAGGTAAGTAAGTAGGTATAAACAAGAATTAAAATTTCTAACAAAATTTTGGCTTTTTCAACACTAATTAAAAAGAGCATTACCTATTAAAGCATTAAATAATATTGTACTCGTTAGTAGTAAAAGAGTAAGTAGTTAGGTACTCATAACTTGTTTAAAAAGACCACACTGCTTTCAAAAACTGATTCTGAAGACGAGCTTCACCACTGGGATACTTCTCTTCAATAAGTATACATATTTAAAACACGATTCTGGTCGTAGGTCGTGTAGGTGTATGTTTATGGTCACTGAGAGTAGCCTATCGAAACGTAAATAGCTACTATACAAGCTTACCATTAAAGACTTCATTCCTATGGAAATTTGGTAAATGGCACTCTCTGTGTTATTTAGTCAATTAAATTCACTAATTAAATAATATTACAGCAGTTTTGTTATAATCCATTCAGTAAATTTTACTAAAAGAACTAACAAACATTCCTTCATCCCCACAAATTGAAGTACTTAAATGACCAAATTAAACAATATTATTTCAGGTAGGAAGCCTTTAATTTTTCTAATGCATTTGTTACTAAAGTCACAATCATAATGGGTCCACTTTGCCTTCCTTCACCGTGCTTTCCAGTAAGTGGATGCTGCTCCAGACCGTATCTACCTCAATGGCTATAATTTTTCTAATGCGTTTGTTACTAAAGTCACAATCATCATCGGTCCAATTTGCTCACTTTGTCTTCTTTCACCATGCTTTCCAGTATGTAGTCACTGCTCCTGACCATATCACCTCAATGGCTATCACTTTTGTGAACTATTTATTTAAGTCTGCTGGTAACTCATTCATATACTTAGTTGGTTGTATAAGCGTTTCATGAATCTGTAAAACAAATTATTTGTTAGAATTACTCCATGTTGGGTTAATAATCTTTAAAAGCCAATTAATTGAAATAGATATAGACACCCCCAACATTAAAACATTAATTCTATGTAACTGCCCTTTTTCCTTTGTCCGACTATAATAACTTTGGCAAGTTTGGATGAGCAGTGACTAATAACTTTAACCAATCATAATTACAATGAAATATAAACATTTATTTTTATCTGTGAGTAGTTAGTGACTTATTAATTAAATTAGGAAACAAATAAGATTTACCTTTGTCTCAAATAACATACAATCAAGCAACTATGACTTTCTAAACAGATCCGACGTATCAATCAATCAATTTTTATGTTTAAGGCTCTGTCTTCAAAGGATAAGACAATGACCCTGCGACCAAAGTCAAGGTTGGAAACTACAAGAGATTACGGTACCTACAAACAATAACCGGTACCTACAAGGATAAGATCGAGATAAGACTAGGGCAATGAGGAAAGAAGTTTTCCTTCGTTTCCAAAGTAAATTTAAAATCACAATAATAGATGCACTATAGGCACGAGCACGAGCAAAGAGAATATAAACACTAGCGTTTTAAGCACGAGTGTATTTAAATAAGCAAAGAACGGAGCCGTACGTACAGCCATTTTTTTTTTAAATTATTTCTTTATTACATATTTTAATATTTCATTTTCCTTAAAGAAAAATGTAGCTCTTACGCTGTTTTCATACCATATATTCATATAAATATACTTGCCTCATGTTTTGATCAATATGCTTTTCTGAGGAACAATATTTTATACAAAAGTTTTGGCTGTATCTTAGTGTTGACCTCTGCCTTATAATGATAAATGTTTAACAAAAACGGTGTTGCCAAAATAAGGCGAATGTTTACAATCTTAGCTAATTTTGTCAGTCAAAGGTAAACTAAAAAATCACATTTTAAATATATAAAAAAGTGTATGAAAAATATGAGGAACTTAATCAAAGTACTTAAATTGAATCTAACATACAAATTATTACTGTATTAAGTCGGAAGCACATTTGATAGTTCGCTGGGATTTTTCCCGTAACAGCTTTTACTTATTTTCTCATTTACATACATAGTGAACGTAGACAAAATGAACGTGGACAAAATAGCGTCCAATTAATAAATTCATGTTACAGGCAGTGGACGGCGGAGTGCCTGAAACGACTTTGTTTGCGTTCAGCTCTTGTCGCAGTTCCGCGCAGCCGTCCCATACGTAACTTTAAAATCTAAATTTCATTTAAAAATAATAATATCGGTTTCCACGCGGTGGGAATCATAAGGGGATAGTACCCTCTCCTATGCACCCCCTTCTTCCCTCCATAATCCACTCCGCGCGAACCAAGATATTAAAGAAATCTCTAATGTTCTTATCAAATTAATAAAAATTTAAATATGGACTGGCGAAGTATCCAATATCAAGGAGATAGCCATTACAAGTTGTTATAATGTCAGAGCCTCGTCCGTTAATCAACAAGGTGTACTGATGTGACAAACAGATTAAGAATACTGTTCCTTTTCGGTCAGATTTAAAACAATGGTTTTGTACAATAAATAAAATAAAATAAATAAAATAAAGAATGACTTACATATATATTTTTTTATATGGCAAGCGGTAACTTGTTTGACAACACGTTTCAATTATTGCTGTAAAATACAATAAAGGCAATAAATAGAAAGTTACTTTATGATATGATACTTAATCTGAATCTTTAAAAGGTCAGCATTGTTTCCATTGAGGCAAAAGACTGTCCGTTGTTGGCACTACGTGTACATTAGATTTATTTCGATAACATAAGGGTTTATAAACAATTTAGTTTATCAAATTCGGTTTTCGGTTTACTTTCGGTAATTTTGGCTACTTAATATCTTATGAAGCCAATAATGGTCCGGAAATCCTCATTTTTTGTTATGTAAATGATGTTAAATCCTTTTTTATGACAACTGTATGAAAAAAAGCATTGCGACAAAATTTATTTAATTTTTATTATTTTAGGACATTTTTGAGTTATTGATTTTGATTTAGCATGGTATGGTATTCCCTTTTTTTAAATTCATTTTCCTTTTGATGAAGCTTGGTAAGTACCATTGAGCTATTACTACTACGTATAGAGAAGACGCCGCTCACTAACTCTGTGTTCCGTTCAACTGCGGTCAGCCGGCCGCAGTTCACTCAGTCGCTTGCTCGCTCTTGAGCGTTTAGGTCTTGTGTGTTTTAAAGCAACAACCCGTGATAACTCAATAAATATGCCTTCGTGTGTTTTACGATATTGCACTAATAATTCGAGTAACACGTCAAAATGCAAAGGAATAACTTTCCATCGGTAAATAACTAGATAATCGTTTTTAAAACTTAATTCGAGCAAAATATTTTGTAGATGCCATTTTGCGTCATTTGTCATAGACTAAAAATATGAGAAGCGACATTGGGTGTGTAACAGTGTAGGTACACATTACATAGTATAAGCTGCCGTTTATTTTTATAGTGGAAAATAATAATGTTACACATTTAGAAAAGAAGAAACTGTGGTTATTAATTGAATATAGGTAAAATTATGAAAGATGAAAACAATAACCCTGACTGAACCAGTTAGTATAGGTATTTATGCCAAATATTGTTTGTTCCACAGAGTAAAGTCAGTTTATACAAAAAATAAATATTATAATTAAAATTGTTAGTCAAATAATGTGCACGTAAGAGGTACCCAATGAAATAGGCTGAATATAAACAAAGTGTCGCCTCTATAACGGTGACATCGCATCTATGAATCATTAGCCGCCCCCCGCGCGCCCCGCACTGCCGCGCTTGTTGCAAAGATGTTGTTCGCGCTGACTTTTCTAGTACGCTAGTACATAATACTTCAATGGTAAGTACTGTGTTTTATTTCTATTTTATTAATAAATTTAGCAGTTTTTAATGTTTTTCTGAATATATTAAGTTATTGGTGATTATTATTATATGTGTAACATTTGTTTCTAAGTTTATTTGTTTTAGTTTGTGCATTTGTTACAGTTAGTAACGACCGTTACAAAGTAGCTATCATTTCAAAAAATCAGTAGCATCTTTTGTCTTTTTTTGTTTAAACGTAATTTAAATGTTGTGTTTCAATAATATTTAATGCAAACAGTGTTGATAAGTATTTGAAGTGATACCTACTTACTAAAACGATTGTCATATAGGTAAGTAAGACTAAAAATAACCCCTGAAAATTCCCAAGTAACTTAGTTACCGTTGGAATGATTGTCTTACCTATGTTACGAGATTTCTTAGTGCTTTATTTAGTTTTTCATTTAGAGTGGGTACTCTACGCTTAAAAACCGTGAAAGATTTATGAGGTCAAACCATTGTGAATAGGTAGGAGTGTGTTAGGTAGATACCTATCTACCTTTTGTGCGACGCGGCGCGCCAACCACTTAAGTAGGTACCTCACAATCGGGTTGAATCCTATTAATATTCTAACTAATAGGTATGCAAGTTTCTCCACAATGTTTCCTTCGCCGTAAAAGCGTCTTTTAAGTATAGTTGGTTGGTACCTTTGATTATAATCAAAGGTTGGTGCCTATGCAGTTAATGTAGGTACGTAAGCAGGTACTTACTTGCAGGGGGCTCCCACGTCAAGGTCATGTTAATTAGGTGTTCCCTCTGTGCTCTTTATACTTTATACTTTATTGTACTCAAAAATTAAAACAAACATTTTACAGAGAACAGGATACACAATGGCGAGCTTAACTCAAAATGAGTTCTCTTCCAGCTAACCTAAATTGATTAATAAAGTTTGAAATGTAAATGGGATTCTTATGTAAATTTAAATAGAAGTAGGTATGTACTTATGTACCTACCTCTTAATAGGAAGAATATTTTACTAAAATGTAATTTTACTTCATAGGTTCAAGTATCATCAATGGAAATGGAAGCCTCACCAATTAGCGTAGCTGCCGGTATGTACCTATTTTTATTAACTAAAAATATGGTCAGTGGGTCATGTTAGTAACTATTCTCCCTAACATGACCCTCTGACCCAATGATTTTCTTATAACTACTTAATTAAAACTTAAATTTAATGATGCCAGAAAATATGAAAAGTAAGAGTATTTTCTCAAGGCCTATTCAATAGTATTTTTATAGAAAATATTAGGCATTTAATTGTGTTTCCCATCTAATGCTAAAATATGTTGTCAGAAGACTGTTTTTTTAATAACCGTCTAAGAAATCTACATATTGATATAGAATAAGCTGAACCTTCCATTTTTTTACAATCTCATTGTTGAACTGGTGTTCTCTTTAGTTGTGTTTTCTCTCTGTCTTTTTAAAACTGCATGCTTGGTAGGTGTAGTTTTATTTGTTAGAAAAACTAATTATCCAAGTATTTTTTAACTTTATAAATACAAAAACACCTGCTACCTACACTTTATTTTTAAATTTAGTTTTTTTTTTTTTGACCTACGAGTATGAGAGTTTTAGGTCCATACTCTCAAATTTTTAATTCTTAGGGGTAAGCAATGATGGTAGTTATAGCAAAACCCTTGCGTCTCACTTACTGGCTTTTACAGTATGCCTGGGAAGAGTTGGTAACTGGTAGATTCTATGGTTTTTTTTCATTCCTTGTCCAGCAGGGAAGTATTTTTAGATATGATGAAGTAAGAGTTTAAGGTAGGTATGTTAGCTAAAATGTAATTTATAAATACATATTTCAAATAAGTACCTAATAAATAGGTAGATGTTATATAGCTTCATATAAACAATACTTCAGGAAACACATTTTGGTGAGCATTTTAATTGTATGTACCCTTTAAATATTATGTATAGTAAAGCGACCCCCATATCACATGATCTTTATTTATTTATTTATTAGGGAAACACAACCATATTTATACACCTTACTTTAGATAACACTGATTGGCGGTCTGGCTATTATCATCAATTAATCATTACAGTTAATTTATTTGTAGGTATTCATCTATAAATTACATACCTACTCACTTAATGACATTAAAGGTTTGTCTTGTAGTACCGTGTATCTTTTGAAGCCTACCTACCTACATACTTATACATACAATCGCTGCACATTCTTAGGCTCTAATATTAAGGTTTTAATTTGTGACGTGAGTGCCTCGGAACATACATAAAGATGGACACAAATGCTTTTTACACAAATATTTACCCCAACTGGGAATTGAACCCAGGATCCGTCGATCAAAAGGCAGCGGCGCCAGTACCACTCGACCAAACCAGCCGTACACATACATATGTATACTATATGCGTCTAAGTATAATTCCTGTCGGAGTAGGCAGAGAGCACCATATGGTTCTAGAGCTATATGACACTACATTTGACATTAGTACATTTCGAGGGTCATAATCATAACCATAAGATAGAACATGAGTAGGTATAGTGGTGATAGGTTGACAGCCTTCCGCCCGCGATAAAGCTGAAGGTTCGCGTCTCATTTATTGGTTTCTACCTTGTGGGAAGAGTTGGTAATTAGCATATTCTAAGTGTTTCTTTAATTCCCAGTCCAACATGAGGAAGTGTACCTACCTACATATATAAATATAAATACCCAGATAAGAGACGAACAATTATTAGGTATGCATTTTAATACGAAACTAACAGCGAGAAATTGAACCTGGAACCGTGTCGATTAAGATACAGTCACTAGATAGTACCTAAACTTTTTAATTCACTTAAAAAGAAAAGAGCTTCTCAGTTTCATCTGTATGTTTGAATGTATGTATGTTTGTCCGCGATTATCTCGCGTTTGGTTGCACAGATTTAGATGCAGTTTTTAGATAAGTATTTGTTACATTTAGGAGAAGGTTTTGGTGTTTTAACCGAATTCAATAGAAAGGTTATCAGTTTGATTCGTATGTATGTATGTTTGTGCGCGATAATTCTCATGTAAGTACAGGGTCAACAGCACATCATGCTATCCAAAACTGTCAAATTTCTTCAATCGATTTTCAATTTTATCTCCGAGCATTAGAGTTTACTATCCATTGGGGAAATTTGAGTTTGTGGTAACCTGATGTGTTGTTGACTGTACACTAAAAAAATGCCGGGTCAACGAGCGAACCCCCAAATTTGTGCTCGAGTTTTTAAGTTGCGTTTGGCTCAGTTGATTAGGGATTTGAAGAGCGGGCAATGGTTTGGTCATATTTCATATATGATGCACGTAATAGAGTTTCAAAAAAGAGGACTGCCGCATGCGCATATTTGTTTCAGGGTTGAAGGCGGTGGGCCTGCAGATAGTGTAGAGATAGATAAATTTGTTCGTGCTGACATACCTGACCCGTCCGAAGCTGAGGGCAGGTTGCGTAAGGCAGTCCTCGACCATATGATTCACGGACCGTGCGGCCCGCCTCACCGCACAGATCTTCTGTGTTGGGATAGCGAGAAAAGAAAATGCACGAAATTTTTTCCAAAGCGGGAAACGTCTGTCACCTTCTGTGACGATAAGGGTTTTATTAATCTCCGCCGCAATGGTGAAAACGAGGCCACCATTAAATTCCGCGGCAGAGATGTTAAAGTTAGCGATTTATGGGTCGTCCCGTACAATGCTGCCTTGCTTTTGAAATATGACGCTCACATAAATTTAGAAGTTTCTTCACAGCGCACCGTAATTAAATATCTTTTTAAGTATATGACCAAAGGTCCCGACGAAGCCCGTGTCGCCGTCGTTGACGAAGCCAATCGTAACAACGAAATCGAACAATATGTCACGAAACGCTACATCGGATCTAGCGATGCAGCGTGGAGAACTTTAGCGTTTCCGTTGACACAATTGGCGCCAACAGTTAAAAATCTTTGTGTCCATTCGCCTAATCAACATTCAGTTTTTTTCAGACCCAACGACATAGAGAATTCAGTAAACCGCGCAAGTTCCGATCTTATAGATTATTTCAATAGACCTTTAACTGCAGAATTTGACAGACTGACTCACCTGGACTTTTTTGAACAATATAACATGCATGAAAAGGACCCAAATTTGAAAACTGTCCAATCCATACGCACTGAAAATGGAAAATACGTTACTAAAAGAGTGAGGGGTGAGCTCGTCGCGCGTCTTTTCTGGGTCGAGCCGAACAGGGGTGAGCAATTCTACTTAAGAATTTTATTAAATGTTTACCCGTGTCGCAGTTACACAGATTTATTGTTGATCGGTGGTCCGAATTGCACAACCTTTCAGGAAGCTGCCAAAGCAGTAGGTCTCGCGGATGATGAAGTCGAGTACGATATGGCTATGTCGGAAGCTTCAACTTTTTTCACAGGACCACGCCTTCGTAGCTTTTTTGTGCTCTTGGCTGTTAACGGTGCCCCGGTCGCAACACTGCGGGACAAATTTAAACGTCAGTTGGCTGAGGACTTTTTGCATAGAATGCCAGGTGACGAAGAAGACGCGATTAAAATGTGCCTCATTCAAATAAGTCGCTTGCTACGACGACACGGGTCGTCTTTAGTAGATCAAGGCTTGCCGGAAGTCTTTGATAGTAGTACCGAGCTAGATAGGGAACGTACGGAGCACGATTTTGACAGTGCTAAATCATTCGTCGACGAATGGTTACCGCGGTTATCGTCCGAACAAAGATCCATTTTCGATTACGTTGATAGGCTTTGCGGGGATAGGGAGTTCCGTGACTCAAATAATACTGCTATTTTCATTGATGGACCCGCCGGGACGGGCAAAACACTTTTATTAAACGTCATTTCCGCTCATATTCGTAGCAGCTGCCGCGTAGTTTTGAATTGTGCGTCATCCGCAATAGCCGCCCAAAATTATCCCAGTGGAATGACCGCGCATTCCTTGTTCAAATTTCCTTTAGATCTTGTGGATGACCGCGGAGTCTGGAACATCACAAATGGTTCTCAAAGGGCTGAACTGATATACAACGCCGACCTCATAGTGTACGACGAAGCGCCGATGGCTCACAAATACTTGTTCAATTTATTAGAGAGATCGTTGCGAGATTTGATGGGAACGGACAAAATTTTTGGGGGCAAAATTATCGTTTTAATTCCCCCGGTCGTAGTGGGTGCGCGCTCGAATTGGGATATTCTAAATTCGTCTATCAAAACCTCGCAACTGTGGCCTAATTTGAAAATTTTCTCTTTATTCACTTCACAACGATGCAGGGAGGACGCCGAATACGTGGATTTTCTTTTGCAATTGGGCTCCAACGAGTTGCCTCCTCATGTATTACCAGTAAACGGAATTGCTGAGCAATTGTTTCAGCTCGATTCAATCGAGGTTGCTCCAACCTTGGACGACTTGATTGAATTCGTCTTTCCCGCTGAAAACCTCTCGGATCCGATCTTTTGTGCCGAGAGAGCAATTCTGTGTACTCGCAATGATGCCGTTGGAGAGATTAATATTAAAGTATTAGATCGTGTGCCGGGGGATATCTTGCATTTTTATGCAATTGACAAAATTTTAAGCGAAAACGCCGATCAAGTATTTCTGGGCCCCGACCTTCTGAATACACTATCTCCCAAGGGAGTTCCAGATTTCGATTTAAAAATTAAAGTCAATTCCGTTTGTATGATCATGCGTAATCTTAGTTTCGCTGACGGGTTGGTTAACGGGACGAAGGTGGTCGTCATAGCTGCATCTGCACGTTTAATCACTGTTCGTAAATTCGATAGCCCGCGTGAATTTTTGATACCTCGCATTCTCTTTAAAGCCCCCATAGATCGCAATAGTCCTTTTGAAATGTTGCGCCGCCAATTCCCGTTGCAGGTATGTTATGCTATGACGATTCACAAGAGTCAGGGTTAGACGATTAAACGAGTAGGAGTGGATCTTCGGTCGGACGTTTTTAGTCACGGCCAACTCTATGTGGCCTTAGGTCGCGTTCGCAAAAAAGAAGACATTAAAATCCTAATACCTAGAGGCCGATTCGTTAATAATCATCCCTACTCAAATAATGTAGTTATTTCTCAACTTTTAAATTGACATATGGTACTTCCTGAAAACGTTTATTATAGAATTGTTCACTTCTGTAGAATTCGGTTGAATGGTTCCATTAGTTTTAAGTAATTTATTTCATATTAATCAATCGTTATCATCTTTTTATTATCATCGTTACACCGTAATATTATCATTGTTTTTTATACGTTGTTGACTATATTTGTTTTCAAATCATAAATCATGTGCTGCAATGTATGTACACTGCGCTTTTTTTGTACACTATACACACATAACACTTACAGTGTCATCATTAAATGTTTTTGTGTACAACTGTTAAACGTATTTTTGACAAACTGTAATTGAGTTGGGTATTTATAGTGAGTAAACTTATTACTGACTATAGAAATTGCAAGTAAAGTTAGAAAAAATGTGTAGGGATTAGTCATCGATGATCAGGTGTGCTATTCGGCTGTTAGCACAGTGACGACCGGTCTGTGGACGCTGAGTGAACGAATGAGAAGTAAACTTGCCTGGGCGAGCGTATTGGGGGTGTTTCGGTTGATAGCTGGGAGTAACGTGGAGATAGCATGAGGATGATGTCGGAGAGCCGTTGATTCTCGAGTCAAGTCTCACTCAGATCAAGTAGCCGACCCAAAGTAGACCGTCGGTTTGGTTGTACGGTTCAGAACGAGAAGGTCACTGGTAAAATCTTTCTCACCGTAGGATGACTCGGAGACGGATGAGATGATGACGGAGGCGAGCTTGACACGTTAATGCGCTGTTTGTAGACTGCGCGATAAGTTGCATGTAAAATAAGGCCCTCGATTGCGGTAAGTTTGAACGTGTTTACCAAAGCTAAAACGCTTGGTAAACACGTTCTAACTTATGACAATCGTGGGCCTGGGGTGGGTTCAACGAAAAAAAACAGAAGTATTCATCATTGTTTTTGGGGCCATTCAAAAGCATCAGTAGGGGGGGGGGGGTATTTGATTATGTTTGATGACAAGGGGGATGATAATCTGAATGTTGATTAATGCAGATATAAAAGATGTAAGAGACAGCTTAGCAAAAACTGAAACCCTAAATTCATACCATTATTCCGAAAACTTTTCCTTCAGAAAATTTTCACAATTTTCTATTTTTAATATTAAATTGAAATTACTTATTTGATAACACTTTATTTTACTCATATAAACATTAATGACAGCTTAACCATCAGCATGCCTGGTGAGTCTCAGGGCCCGCCTGACTGGAAAATCCTTCGTACCTATTGTTTTAAATATATATAAATTTATGTCTAATGTCGCTTATGGCAAGTTCACTTATAAACTAGCCATGTATATATTCCCCTTTCTACAGGCAATCCTAAGCCGACTTTCTCCTGAGAAAGACATGCGGAAAGTATTCAGATTTTGGTAGGGTCTACCTAACATTTTCTTTTGACTAATTCCATTTGTCTCCTTTCTTCATGCCAGTATAAAATTTAACCTTAAGATAAATTGTGTATAAAATATGAATTCTTTGTTTTTGTTGAGCTATCCAATATAGGTTTATTTTAGTTTGAATCTAAACTGTAATGTGAAAGTAATCTATATTTTTCTTAATAATGAACAAGAATAAATATTATAACCGAATCTTAACAAAAAAATTCTTGAATTTCAAATATTTTTGGCTATTAAATATGTCTCTCAGACCCTACCAGGCATATGATGTCATTTTCATTCACCAGGCATGCCAAAGATTAAAACACGAAAAACTGTAATATTCATCTCAGAATAATAGCGACACGGCGCAGCTACGCGATTCGTTGCGTAGTTTTAGCCGATCGTAATTATGTGTACATGATTACATATTAGAAAATATAAAATTTATTAACAAAATTTTAAAAGAACAACAAACAGGATAGCAAATTTTAAAAGTCTACATTTTTAGCAAAATTTAATATATGTGTCTATTTTTTAGACTCACCAAAAGTTGCTAAACATCAATTTAAAATACTTTCGGCAACACATCTTGCTATACAATTTAACTTTGACGTCGCCCTTATCTTGCTCGTATTTAACGTTTGCTTTCGTATCGCAAATGGGTAACCTGACTTTCTGCTGTCTGTACCAAAATTACTTCTCATCAAATTCTATAATCGCAAATAATTTATTTCTCAGTGTTTAAAAATTACATCTAGGGGGAAAAATAAAATTAACCTAAAGTATTAAAGACAAATAACGGTTTGGCTATTTTTAATATATCTAGTTGATGATTTACGATTTATTCATTTACCCATAGACTATAATTGACGATTCAAATGTTCATATTCTAGATTTGTTCAAAAAAGCTATAGCTCAGTTTCATAACCTGGAAAGAAAATTAGAAAATTAAACAAAACTATCGACCGCTTACAAAACCTTTATGAATGAATACTTAACATTAGATCATATGGAACGCTCTGACAGTAATTCTACACCGGAGTGTTATTTACCTCACCACGGAGTGGAACGGGCCGAGTCAACTACAACTAAATATAGGATGGTTTTCAATGCATCTGCTAAAACATCCACAGGATACTCCCTCAATGATTTAATGCATAAGGGACCTAACTTACAACAAGACTTACAATCTTTGTTGTCAAAATGGCGACAATATCAGTATGCTTTCACAGCCGACATTGAAAAAATGTACCGACAAATTCTGGTACATCCTGAAGATACTACTTTACAGAAAATAATTTGGAGAGAGTCGCCGCAAATGCATATCAATTAACTACCGTTACATACGGAACCAAGGCAGCCCCATTTTTAGCGATGATGACGCTGAAAAAGCTAGCCATTGATGAACGCGATAAGTTTCCCGTTGCCGCAAAGGTGGTTGAACAATTTTTTTACATGGACGATTTAGTCCATGGGGCTCACACCATAGAAGAAGGAAAAAGCCTAATTACGGACTTGAACTCTCTACTAAAATCGGGAGGGTTCACTCTAAGAAAATGGTCCGCTAAAATCAAGACATACTAGGAAACATTATTATGCAACAACAAAACACTGAAAACATGGTGTTCAATTTCAAAACTGAGAACACTTCAAAAACTTTAGGCTTGTGTTGGAACCCGCTTACGACAAGTTTACATTTAAATATTAGTTACATGGTTTCTGTGACGCGTCAATCGAGGCCTATGCTTGCGTAGTATACGCACGTATAAAAAATCAACAGACGGTGGTGATAATCGCCGCTAAATCTAAGCTTGTACCACTCAACAAAAGCTTAACATTACCTAGACTCGAACTGAGCGGTGCCCACTTATTATCAAAACTAATGAACAAAATTAAACAGTCTCTGAGCAATCATGAAACTGAAACATTTGGGTGGACTGACTCTAAAGTGGTTCTAGGGTGGCTTCACGGTGAACCTAATAGATGGAGACCTTTCGTAGCCAACAGAGTGGAGCAAATAACATCCGTAATGCCGAAAAATAATTGGCGCTACGTCAACACAACAGAGAATCCCGCGGATTCTGCAAGCCGAGGATTAACCGCATCTCAACTGATTAAACAACAAGTTCTGTGGAAGAACGGACCCTCTTGGCTTTCTACGTTCAGTCCTAACACATTAGAAAAACAAACATTTGAAACAGAAGAAGAGAAAAAATCACAAATAGTTAACATTATTCAAAATTCCAGCGCAGAGAGCGTGATTGGGCAATTATTGGAAAAATACAGCTCATTTAATAAAATAACGCATATTTTAGCATGGGTACTGAGGGCATTGACATCGCGACATAAATTGCAAAACACCGAGTATGCAGCGGAAATTACCCAACTACGTAAACAGAAAAAAGTACATCAAAAAAGTACTTTAATGAATTTAAATCCAGTTTTGGATAAAAACAATATCTTACGCGTGGGCGGTCGTTTGTCCCAAGCAACTATGAGCGCTGAAATGAAACATCCAAAAATAGTCCCAAAGGACTCGCGTTTAGCGACTTTGATCATAGACCAGGCCCACAAGTTAACACTACATGGAGGTCCAAGACTCACCTTGACAAGCTTGAGAAATGAATATTGGATCCCTGGGGGAAATAACGCTGTGAAAAAACAAATAAGAAAATGCGTAGTGTGTCGAAAGCTGGAAGGAAAAACAGAACATCAAATAATGGGAGAATTACCATCGAAACGCTGCAACCCCGCTCCTCCATTTTACCACACTGGAGTGGACTACACAGGATACATAGAAATAAAGGCGAATAAAGGCCGGAGTGCCAGATCTCTAAAAGGGTACGTAGCTGTTTTCATTTGTATGGTGACTAAGGCCGTACATCTAGAATTAGTATCGGACCTGTCAAGCTCTGCCTTCCTATCAGCCCTACGAAGAATGGCCGCGAGGCGTGGAACACCAGCTCATTTATATAGTGACAACGGCACCAACTTTGTGGGAGCAAATAGAGCCCTACGAGAACAATACTATAACATTCAACAAACTTTTTCAAACAATTTAATAACAAACATAACAGATATGAACATTGAATGGCATTTCAACGCACCCACCTGGCCTAGTGCGGGAGGTTTGTGGGAAAGAGCAGTGCGTAGCCTGAAACACCATTTGAAGCGAGTAGTTGGAGAACAAAAATTAACTTTTGAAGAGTATTCTACTATCTTAGCCCAAATAGAGGCCAACTTAAACTCCCGCCCACTGAGTGCTTTAACAGAAGATATCGAGGACTTAGACTGTTTGACCCCTGGGCACTTTCTAACAGGACGGCCCGGTAACACAGTAATAGAAACAGCAGAGGACGCCCGGACACGCTGGCACTTGACTAACAAACTTTTCCTAGATATCTGGAGACGGTGGAAAGCTGAATATTTAACTCAGCTGACCTCGAGAGGTAAATGGAGACAACCCCAACACAACATCGAAACAGGAGATCTAGTAGTTATACACGACGACAACCTACCTCCAGGAAAATGGGCCCTGGGGAGGGTAATAGAGACCCACCCAGGAAACGACGGCTACGTAAGAGTCGTCACCTTGAAAACAAAAAATGGAAATATAAAGAGACCAGTGGTTAAACTATCTGTATTGCCATTAAAACAAACAGAAAAACAAACACAAGAAAATAAACCTAAACAAAATACACGAGGCAAAACTAGTAAAGCATCAAATTTCATTTCGATGGCTCTGATGTTTATTTACTTCATAACATTAATATCACCAGGAAACTGTGTAACGCTGACTCACCTTAACAACAATCAGTCGCTCTATTTTGATATATTAGGTGACATGAAAATAATACGCGATGAATGGAAAATTATCGCTTACTACGACATGAGCCCTTATTGGGAAGGAATCACGGCTTACAGTAAATATAACCAACATTTACAGGATTTATGCCAAGCGATGAAACAACCTACGCATTGCGACATAGTCCTGTTACAACTGCGACATTCTTTCAGTGAGCTGGAGCATTTTAATAAGATCCTACTGGAAGAGAACATTCGTGTCCGACGCAGAAGAGGCCTTGTCAATGGAATTGGTTACATCGCAAATTCCCTATTCGGAGTCCTGGATGATAGATTTGCTAAACAATATGAAAAGGAAATCTCACTTGTCCGAGAAAATCAAAAACATCTGGTTACCTTGTAGCGGAACCAAACTTCAGTTGTAGAAGCGGAATACAATCTGCTAAAAAGAACCGAAGAAACAATTCAAAAACAACATAAAATTATTAACCAACATTTGATAGCATTAGATGGAGCCGCATCAGCCCTCAACAAACAAATCAACCAAGTAGAACTGATGACAGAGTTTTCCATATCGTCAACCGCTGCAATTAACCTACTAACACACCTGAAACGTTCAAAGCACGTTACTAGACCAACGTCTATAACGGAAAGTTAAACATCCACCTCTTAAGCCCTCAACAATTACAAAAAGAATTTAGAGTAATTTCCAGCCATCTTACCAAGCAACTGACTCTACCAACCAACAATCTACAAACGAACATCCACAACATTTACCGGTTCCTAAAAGTAAAGGCAAAAATGACAAAAAGTTTTGCCCTATTTGAAATAAAGGTTCCCTTGATAACTAGAGATACCTACGATTTGTATAACATCTTCAGCGTACCGCGACAAATAGGAAAAAACATGGTCACTGTGATACCCATAGAAAGTCGCGTGGCCATAAACTTACAAACTGAAACATACCTACCTATACCAAGTACAGACTTAGAACATTGTACATTACGTGACGCCTCTACCTACTTATGTCAGCTGAAAACTCCGGTCTACGCCATGAAGGCTGACCATGACCTATGCATTAAGGAAAACGATGACGTAGGTCACTGTAAGACAATCACCGCACCGTGCCACAGTAAATGGTCAAGTTTAATAAAACCGAACCAACATCTATACTTTTGCTGCGACCGGTGTCAAATTCGAACACTGTGTGGGGATCAGATTACAATTCACTATCTAACAGAAAACAATATTGTCAACGTAGAAGAAAATTGTACTATTAAATTAGAAAAATTTACCGTTTATGGACACAGAATTTATGAAAGCCACTTAAAAATAACGACAAGTAACGAACTCCCCGAGATCCCGTCAATAAATTCAGCCTGAAACATTACTTTCTTACTGCCAAGGGCGGAACAAGAGGAGCAGTCAACAAACTCGAGCAGCCACGAACAGGCGCTACGAAATATCGAACAACAGATCAGGACCATGAAAGATGCATCCCCGTTACTTAGTGACAGCGTAAACTCTCACGACATACATCACTATACGGCCATATACTCCCTTTGGGGGATAGCGGGCTTAATAGCGGCTCTGATCGTCGTAAGAAAACTTCGTGGCCGCATCAGCAGCGGTGGCAGAGCAGCAGACGCGGTGACGGGGGCGGTGCGCGCGCCCCCTCCCGCGCCCTCCGCGGCGGCGGCCGGGGCCCTGGACGAGCCCTTGCCAGCCGCCCGACACAATTCGTTAAGTGCGCGAGTGTATATGAGTGAAAATAATTTAGCTTTTATTTCCAAACAAGAAAGGGGCACGAGTCCCGCAGTGTTAGTGAGAAGTGCCTTTAGTAAGAATAGTGTAACAAATGGTTTACAGAATGAAACAGACATTTTAGAGACAGTAAATTAAGATACTTACTAACAACATAACTTGTCCAAAAAAAGAAAACATTGTCAAACTTCATCTTGGGCCCCGGCAAGATGTTCGGTGTAACACTTTACACCTTTACAATATTTGAATGAAGTCAGGCGCACACTAGTTTATATTAGCGACGCGCCTGCCGCCAAACTTCAGTGCATTTCCGAATTGCCAACCGGGTGCATTCTATAACATTTCTAACATTTTTAGTTTAAAACATTTTATTTTTAACAGTTTTTTACTTTATGACCTTTTACACACAATAAACTTTTTACTCTTTTATAAACATTTTTCACTGTGCCGCACACGCACCCCCAACACCAACCAACACCACAGTATCGTTTAAAAACACCCCATTTATTTTTTTCAGCTAGACTATTAATGATTAGCGAACATTCAGACCCGGAGTCAAATAGAAAATGAGCACTCATACCTGCAACATGTAGCTCACCAGTTACCGCCCGTTTGCTGCACAACTTCACCTCCTTTCTCGGCGCTTGGGTAGTCTCGCGAAGGGTAGCGGCAGCCGGGCACGCGTTCGCTAGGTGCCCCGGCTTGCCACACGCGTAGCAGGTTACTGGGCGCTTTTCTTCGCGCTGCTCTTGACGCGCTGGTGCTGGCAACGACTTTTGTAACTGGGAAGTTTCACCACGTGTTTTAGGACAATTGAACATCTTGTGACCCAATTCGCCACAACGATGGCATGTACCGTTAAAAACAGGCGTCGGACGGTTGTTATTGTAACGTGTTCGTTTATTTTCAAGGTGTGAAATCGTATCATCACTCTGCCGCTTCATTGGTATCCCTCGTAATATACGACACAATTGAGTTTTAGAAGTAATGCAATGGTTGTTTAACTCTCGCCTCAGATGTTGATCGCAATTCGACAAAACTGAAACGGCAAAGCCGGTTATAACTTCATCCTTCATTTCTACCTGAGGTATAGTGTCTATCATATGCCAGAGGCGTAGGGCAGCATCGGCAGGGGTTTCTTTGTCGTTAATTTTAAATTTAATAACTCGCTCGAAATAATCTTGTATTAACATTGGCTTTGCAAATTTAGCGATCAGAATGTTCTTTATATTCTCCCATGTTATACCATCAGGTTCAACCTTTGTCAGGCATGTTGCGGCACGGCCACGTAATGCTTTCATTAGAGGTAGTAAAAGATCAGTACCTTTAAGCTCCTTGTGCTTTACAATAACCTCGTTTATTTTACACCAATCCTCGATGTCCGCATCTGGGTCGTCAGGGTCGAATCTGATGAGTTCCACAGAAGCAGGCGACTTCAGCCCGCTAGCCAACCCGCGTAGTAGCTGCATCAACATAGCAGCTTCACTTAGGTTAGTTTTTCTGGCATTTTCCGCACTTTTACTCGAATTTTGTTCACTCGCGTCTCCGCCACCGATACACGCACGGGTCTCTTGTCCCACTTCTGATGTCGGAAAAGAAGGGGCACTTCTCTCTTGCGGTTCGGACATGGTGTTTACTAAAGGTGGCGGGCTGCTAAAATTAAACAAGTCACTTCTAAATTTGCTTATAATTAATTCTTTAAAATCCGAAATCACTTTAAAACAAAATAATATAGACGAGAACTATGTAGTTACGGCAGACGATCCGTCGGAAGGTACGAGCGACCCGGACGAGTGTTGCACCAAGACTGACTGGCTCGGCCTCGGCGCCCGCTCCGACGTTCCGTCAGTGCGCCCCACTACGCCCAACAGCGGCACTCGGCGGCGGGGCGGGAGCGTACTTTGCCGTGACGTTGCCTCGGAACACTCGGAAGTAATCAAAGGAGTGCCTTTTAATTTGTTTGCGCCGACATATATAAGTTTCTAAATTTCCAGATTGAAATATTTCCTTATAAGATGTCCCATCTTCAATAATTAAGGAACTTTCCCTCCACGAGGGATAGCCGTGGAATACCCTGTAGAGTTATTATTAAAATATGACAGTTACAAGATTTATAATTAAGATGATTGCTCAAATTTTTTGTGACTTTAAGGACAGTCTGCTCATTAAAGTGAGACAGTTAGTAGTTTTATAATTAAGATAATTGCTAAAAGTTATTGTGATTTTAAGTATAGAGTACTTAATGAAGTGAGAGAGTTATTAGATTTATAAGAAAAAAAAATTGCTAGAAGTTATTGTGACTTTAAGTAAGACAGAAGATTTTGATTTAAGATGATTGCTGAAAGTTATTGTGACTTCAAGTATAGACTAGTTATTAAAGTAAGACAGTTAAAAGATTTATAATTAAAATTATTGCTAAAAGACATTGCGACTTTAAGTATAGACTATTTAATAAAGTGAGACAGTTAGTAGATTTATAAGAAAGATGATTGCTAAATGTTATTGTGACTTCAAGAATATTGGTGAAAGTGATTTGAATTAAAGTCTACAATTGTTATAAAAGTCAGACAGTAGAAAGAAATGATTAATTAAAGATTACTTAAAACGTTAAATTTTGTTTATTTGTATTGCTTTTAGTCCTAATTTTGACCTGCGTTTACAATTTTTTTTGTTTCTTAAAGAGATGGGCTATCAGGTTTTGGAGTAGAAGAGGAAAGGTATTTTCCACTCTTTTTCGATTTATATAGTTGCCAGACAACAAAGTGTAAAACGTGCATCAATCCAAAGGAAACACCAGACCTCTTTTAAACGTATATTTCCACTTCGTGGTAATGTACAATTTAATTATATTTTAGATCTCACTATTTTAACGCACACTTCCGTTAACTACACTTTCTAAGGACACGACTACTCTCTTCAACTGCCAGGTAACGAATGTCCCCGTCAGCCAAACTCCCCTTCCCGTTTTGAATTTCGCATGAAGTTAGCCACTAAACTTTGCTACTGTTTTGTCTGCCAGTAGTTGTACCGGAAAGAGTCATTCATCGAACTATTTAATTTAAGTTAAACATTTAAAAATATTTAATAAAGTGCAAAAATTGCTAAAATATTTAACGGAACCTTACACTCGACCATCCTGATAACGTGTATGCCCTCATACACGCACCGTTGTAAACCTTACACTTGGCTGATTAGGACATCCCTGTACTTTAGCTAATAATGATTTTCTAGCCCTAACCAGTAATAACAAATATTTTAATACACTATATTTAAAAGTAAGCCATTATAGCTTAAGGGAAATAAAATTTTATGGAACTTCCCTTGGGCATTAGTGACATTTAAATATGGAACGCCAAAATTTCAACAAAAACTTCTATCAAAAATAATTTCGAAAGTAAAATCTATTGACACATCAAACAGATTTTACTTTTATTACAATACAATACAATACTCTTTATTGCACACAAAAAAAACATAACATTAAACAAAAACAAATGTTCATAATGTAGTGTACAATCCGGCAGCCTTATTGCCTTATTAAAAATATTTAGTATAAAAATTTGATGTAATTCCAGCGACTCTGACATAGAAACGAAGGCTCAAAACATTATTGATGGGATGAATTTATAATTTATTTTTTTTTATTTCACCTCACAGTAGGTGTATGTGTCTTAGTCTTAGGCAGACTTGAATCCTTCGCTTCATTCAGGATTTAACATAACATCTTAATTAACTACAGACTCATTCATTACGCTCAGAATTTAATATGCTTCCCGTGACATATTACACTGTTTATTCCCTTGTTGCTTAATCTACTATTATGTATCCAAGTACGTATCAAAAGTATATATATTTAATGTATTAAATGTTAACGTAAAAAAAACAAAGTCCAAAAATAAATAGCAATAAATAAATAAAATAGCAATCTATAAAATAAATTTAATCTATCTTACCCCAGAATGCTGTATAGATGAACAAAATTTTACAATTCAATAGCTTAGATAAATTACCGCTACTTAACAAAGTGCAACATCTAATCCAACCAAAAATTGTAAATCAATTTACAAAACAAATACTGACATATCCAACCATAATTATGATTAGGTGACTAGCTGTTAATTATAATTTTGTTTATGAATATACAACGTAAGATAAAGTATATATCTTTGGAATTAAATTACAAAAGGTCATAAACAACTTGATACTCAAATAGGTACACTTATAGCTATTTATTTATCAAAATATCTATCCATTTCCTTATCCGATTAACTATTCGGATATCTAACCGATTTATCCATCAAGTTATCCATCCGATATCTATCCAAATTATCCATCCATTTATCTATTAAATTATCCATCCAATTAACTATCCAATTAACCATCCGATTAACCATTCGATTAACCATCCGATTAACCATCCGATTAACCATCCAATTATCCATCCAATTATCCATCAAATTATCCATCAAATTATCCATCAAATTATCCATCCAATTATCCATCCAATCCGTTATATCTGTGTATTTGTCCCAGGCCAGACGGTAGCCTTATCCTTTCGACATCCGCCAATGACCTGAAACAAATACATAAGTGGACTAAGTATCATATTCCAACTTTAAACAAAATAATATAATAAACACAAGTATAAATCAACTAGAGTAAAAATTCCTCACTTATAATAGACAACTTCTTCATCTACAGTATCGACTTCGTCCGCATTATCATTGACCTTTAGTACCGCTATATGTATCCACGACTGCATTCTCTCAGTGGCAACCATGGTCGTACATTTATTTTTTCATCCCTTTAAATCCAGATGTAGGAGCAACCTTGTACCAATTGTTACCTATAACTTTTACTACACGATACAGACCTTTGTAGTATGCGGGAGTCAGAAAAATGGTTAGCATAGCGATGGCAAAAAAATAGATATACCTACTTTTCTATAATTAGGCACAAATTAATTAATAAAACAATTAAATTAACAATAATGCCAGTCCGCCTGCCGTTCCATTGTTGCAATGCCCGACAGGATTTATATGTAAAGAAACACATATTCTAGACTAATATGTATGTATTGTCATACACTTCTAATTATAACAACAAATAACCTCAAGCGAGAACATTATTTGGACCGCACAAGTCAATATTTTTTTTTATTAATCATTATTTTGCAGCCAAGTATAGCATTGTCAGAGAGTTACCCCGACTGAAATACTACAACTGGTCATGCTGGTTATACAGGGATAGTCTATCTACAGCACACTGGGCCAGTCTAACTTTGGCACACAGGGCCGACTAACTACGGCACACAGGGCCAGTCTCACTTTGGCGCACAGGGCCAGCTAACTATGGCACACAGGGCCAGCCTAAAGCAGCACACAAGGCCTTCCTAAGGTGGCACACAAGGCCAACCTAATGCGGCACACAAGGCCTTCCTAAAGCGGCACACAAGGCCAACCCAATACTGCACATATTCTAGGCTAGTGAATCAGAGGAAGCTAACTGGTACAAATTAAATTTAGTTACTCTAAATTTATGAACCTAGATGAAACATATATATTTGAGACTTGAGAGTAAGGGTTGTCAAGTCGTTTAATCTATGTATATAACGTGTAAAGCAGCAATAGTGAGGGAAACAACTCAATCGTTAAAATACAAATGTTTTTATTTTTTAATTTTTTTAGTTTTTGTAATTGTGTGTAATGTGTCAGTTAAATAAAGGTTTTATCTATCTATCTATCTCAACGTAAGTGGAATATAGATTTTACTGGATTTTGCGTTTCAGAGTCGGTCATAGCGTTGAAGAAGTTCTAACAGTCTGGCTGATCTCTAAAGTCCTATGTATATCCTTCAGTTTCTTAGCCCGAGGAAATACGAAGTTTTCCTGAAGCTTACGCGGTTTAGAGCATGGAGTTACTGTTACAGAAAACGAAACATTTTTGACCGTGTATACTACTACAAGGATGCGGGGGAGGCCTTTGCCCAGCAGTGGGATCTTGTTGGCTAGATAAAAAAAAATAATACTACTACAACATACTGATCATTCGGTTTCCTTACAATCTTCGTATCTAACCTTAAGCAGCCAGAAAAAGGGGTTTCGGTCGCTGCTCTAACGCTTGTCATACCGAAAAGCTTACTGTGTCCCACCATCATAATTCGATTCAACCTTTCGTCACCCTTGCCGATACATTTTTATTTTTATTTTTGACGGGAGTGTTATTCTTATTACTTTTTGACATCCATTGTAATTATGAAATCGATAATGTAGGAATAAACGATCTATTCTAATAATGAGCCTGGCATTTTGACACCGATATACAAAAACTGCAACTTGGTTTTCCGATCAGCATTGGCTTTTCGAGCAACGTTTTGGGACATACACGAAACCGTTGCACCAGCACCGTCAATCGACAGACACAAATCTGATCCAAGTGACCGTACAAGGTTATAACCAAAACCTTTCATCATTAGAGGAACACTGTCGTGTTAAACACCCAGTTTCGCGAAACTTATTTGTTTAATCAACGTTATTTCCCTACGTTAATCTATAAATGCTTCTCCAGGATTGTGCCGTCAATGTTCACTACATTTCATTTGGACCAGAACTTGAAATGCACATAGTTTTGCAGCCATGGGAATAAACTACTTAGCTCTAGAGTTATTTCAGATTTAGTCAAAATTTGAAAATGAGACTTGTAATGAGATTTACAAGAGCGCTCTTGCCTATTCTTCTCTGGGAAAGATGACCTTAGGAGTAGAGTCAGTAGAACGAATATGTATGAATGTATTTAAATCCTTTATTGTAACTTGACCTATTTTAGATAACATCCTGAATGTTCCATCGTCGACCTCATCTATGATCGTGGTCAAGATTGTGGTCAAGAGCTAACCCGTCTCATATTTATAAAGGAAAATATATGAAATAAATCTATTTCGACCATGACTTTTGGCGATTATGGAAACCTTCGTCGATTCAGATGCCTTTTTAACTCGACAGGTTTCGGTAGTGTGTTATATCTTCTGACATTGGGTACACTTGACTAGAGGTTTGGGACAGTTGGAATATGGCCAGCTTCTTTGCAGTTATAACTAATAAGCCTGGTTCTTCTGTCTGTTGTTGGACCTACTTTCAGAAGTGGCTCCAGATTTTTGCTTTAAATTAGGCTTCTGCGTAAGTGAAAATTCAAAAGTTGATCTGGTTTAACGCACCGTAAGTCTAGTGTGCCTAACCTAATTTTTTTTCGATCGCCGATACTGTGGATGATGCGTGCCTACCCGTTATTTTACACTGATTTAAAAGAGCAAATTTCTAACAAAAGTTAAATAAATAAACGCTACACACTCAGGGCTCACATCAAGGTTTTCCCTTGTGTCGTGGGTCTATCTGAATATACATACAAACAAACAAACACCCATGAGCCGAGAACATCATTTTCTTTTTACACGAATATTTGCCCCGACTGGGAATCGAACCCAGGACCCGTCGATCAATTCAAACTCTCATACCAAGTCTTAGCGAGTCCCGTTAATTTTTGCATGGTAAATGGACGGTCGTCTTCTCATCCCAACCATAAACCGATGCACATTTATTGATCAAATTTGACGGCTGAGATGGTAGCAAATCTTTTATAGACTTTGCAATTTGTAACAAGTCATTTGTTGAAAAATGAAGGGCTACATGACCTTTTATCCTGGTGTCCGACGCTCGCAGAGTCCCGCGCGTTGCGTCCCTCCAGCTTAGACCGCGCTGCTCGCTCCGTTGACCACGCTGCTCGCTCCGTTGACCACGCTGCTCGCTCCGTTGACCAAGCTGCTCGCTCCGTCGACCACGCCGCTCGCTCCGCCGACCACGCCGCTCGCTCCGCTAACCACGCCGCTCGCTTCACTGACCACGCCACCCGCTCCGCTGCCTCCGATGCCCGCCATCTCGCGCCATCTCCAGACCCCGTTCCAGCCGGCGTACCCGCTCCCGCAGGCAGCAGCTGCGACCGCGGCCGCAGACGCTCTCTTGGCTGCGAGCACCCAAACTGCGGCAGGAGCCGCGCGTGCTCCCTGCTGCCTGCCACGTTCTGAAACTCACAAAAAAAAAACGCAAACCTCCATTCTAACTGCTTATAAAATTACATTTACGTTACGAATGTATTCAATGTAGAACAAACAAACAAAATTAAAACTAAAAAAAAACAATTGAAATATATAAGGAATTCAAAAAAGTAGTCATATCTTCAAAACGGCTGCTCCTAGCGCAAAAATAATCAAATTTCGAGCCCCCTTTAAGAAACCCCTACACACAGTTCGAGTAATCCGGAGCCAGCATATTTGATTCCGTCGGTTACAGTTTTGTTCTCGATCATAGATTGAATGTAGGTAGAGAGAAAAATTCAAAGCACTCAAAATTATTGTTCAAAGAAGTACATTTATATTATGTGTATAAATATATCCCCAGGTACCGAGTCGGTATCTTAAGACATCGATGACGTCATTCTATGTAAAAGAAGGACTATTCTACCAATTGCACATAATAGCTGTAAAAATAGCTCTGCCAAAATATAGAATTTTAAAATAACTAAAAATAGTTAACCATCTACCTTCATAACGATTTCCTTTTATGATAGGTTGGTTATTGCCGTTGTATCTAATTATACATGAAATATCTACACCAAAAAGGTTTCCTTTAAAACAATTAAGGCGTGTTACTTACGCGTTTATGCGTTGTCCTTTTCCGCTTCTGAGGTGTAAAACGTGCATCAATCCAAAGGAAACACCAGACCTCTTTTAAACGTATATTTCCACTTCGTGGTAATGTACAATTTAATTATATTTTAGATCTCACTATTTTAACGCACACTTCCGTTAACTACACTTTCTAAGGACACGACTACTCTCTTCAACTGCCAGGTAACGAATGTCCCCGTCAGCCAAACTCCCCTTCCCGTTTTGAATTTCGCATGAAGTTAGCCACTAAACTTTGCTACTGTTTTGTCTGCCAGTAGTTGTACCGGAAAGAGTCATTCATCGAACTATTTAATTTAAGTTAAACATTTAAAAATATTTAATAAAGTGCAAAAATTGCTAAAATATTTAACGGAACCTTACAGAAGTTTTTGGACAATGTTAAAATAAATATACTTATTGCATGCGGAAAATAATGATACATACTATACTATAGCTTTCTAATTGTTAAGGTTTGGGCCATAGTATAAAAACGTGTAGGTGTAGTCAGGCATTAGAACGGAACAAATTAAGACCGGCCAAGTTGGCGTGTGACCCAAATAGTGTATATAGGATCATTGAGACGATCAACATTGAGATAATCAACCAGGTATTTTTACCTATTTTCACTTTTCACGTACGTCATCAACAAACGCCGCGCGCGAATTGACTGTCCCGAGGGGTACGGGTTTGTTAACTCCCGACTTGAAGGTACCTAGAATCTTGGGTTGCCAGAGTGCTCAAAAACAAAAATACAGTTAAATTAAAGTATTTGTGGTATTTTTTACCCAGTATCGAGTATTGCCGGATTAAAATTAACAAATTGTTCTACATTGAGAACATCTGTAACTAAAGTTTCTTTGCTACCTATTGATGTCTGAATTAATTCTGAAAATTATTTTACCTTACTGACTTTGTCTATAAAAAAACAGTCAAATAATGTTTAAAATTTTCTTCAAAAATATCGCACATTTAGAAGCCTTTTTTAATTTTAACCGAATTTAAGTTTTAATAAGGTTAAGCAAATTTTGTTTTTCCTTTATTTATGTTTACCATATAGTAGGAATTTTTTTCATTTTATAGCTACATTAGTTTTGTTTAAGCAAATTGTCATTAATGTTACTTGGACAGTTCTCTTCCATTTATTCCTGTGTAGACGAAGTAACACAGCTTTTTACTTAAAAGCACCTCAACCTGTGATTGGGAGACCTATATTACCAACAACACGCTATTGTGACGTCATGTGGTTCAATTAAATAGGTGAAGAAATCGACGAAACAAGAAAATCATTAATTGTATTCATTACAAATAAATAGCAAAATATCTAACGTCTTAATTGAGTATATTATTTTACCCCAGCCGGAACTAGTAACAAAACAGTAAAACCATAATCCAAAAAAGTTCGATGCTCACCAAATTTCATATTTTTTTTACTGCAGTGTGTAAGTAAAGCTTTGCTTATTTCCTGTTTTTTAACAGCCCCAGGTTGAGTTTTAAAAGATCATTTAAAAAAATAAAATATATTGTGATCATATTTACCTATATTATGTACTAGCTTTCCACCCGCGGCTTCGCCCGCGTGGACTACGGTTATATCGTGCCCAGTTGTGAGATAAAATGAAACCTATGTCCTTTCCCAAGGTCTAATCTATCTTTGTAGCAAATTTTATCAAAACTGGTTCAGTGGTTTAGGCGTGAAAAATGTAACAGAGAGACGCGTACGATCGCTGTTAATCATAAAGTAATATAAGGCGAAGCGCGGCCTTTACGCGTTATTTATAGGCATAGGCAAAATATTAATTTAAATTAAATTTTGTAAAGGGCCATATTGATCTATATTAAACGCACAATGTGCACTTCGCACAATTCGCTGCATAAATAAACCATGCCTGAAATAAAACTACTTTTTTTATTTTAGATCTGTCAGCGCAATCAATATGTATGACCATACCAAATTTAAGCTCTGTAGTACCAAGGATCTAATATTAGTAAATATATTCTTATTATTCCCAGCAACGTTTGGCACTTGGTTGACTATTATTTGCAAACTTGAAGGGCCAACTTATTTGTGATAGTTGTCCTTTAATATTTATAGAAATGAATTTTTCACAAACGGAGTGCTGAATCGAAAATCGATCTTAGTAAACTCCTATCTTTTAAAAATCTATCCTATGATTCCCCCCTCGATGATATTGGCGAGAAAAAAAATTCATCGAATAAAAAAAAAAAATTGATATACATTAAAAAAGTTACTACTCGTACAACGACTAATATGAATTTGTTGTAACCCCATAATGACTACACAAATAACAAAACCGTTGCACACTCTGTCACTTAACCACAGTAAATATTAAATGAATATTGAAGTAAATATGGGAAAAGTTTCCCGATGATTACTTCAGAAATAACTTTAATTTTGGTCTAAGTACAACAGAATAATACAACACAATGAAAGTAAGTAAGGCGCGAGCGAAGCGAGCGCAAAAATGTTTTTGTAGCGACAATGTTATTGTTAAGAATAATAATTAATGCGCGAAATTATTTTTTTGACTGTATTATTGTTTTAGGAATAATATCGTACTGCTGCATTTAAAACGTGGAACCTTTTATGGTAGACATTTCGGATTAGAGTAAACTTCGTCGTATATGCTACCTTCGTGAATTATTCTAAATTTTTTTAATAATAAAAATTAATGTTTTGCAAACGGATTGCTGAATCGAAAAACGTTCTTAGGAAACGCCTTCTATCACTCGATGATATCTGCGGGGCGAGAAAAAAATCCATCGCCCTTTCACGTGTATGGGAAAGACCCGATTTTTTTTCCATCATTTTATTTTTTAAGATCTGTCAGCGCAATCAATATGTATGAACATACCAAATCTCAGCTCTGTAGTACCAAGGATCTAATATTAGTAAATATATTTTTATTAATCCCAACAACCCAACAACAACGTTGGTCGACTATTACTCGCAAACTTGAATTTTTTCATATTTTCAAAAATTTGAACAACATATATTCGTTAATTTGTTTAAACGATACGTAATTTATGTATACGGCCATTATGTTTTTTCTCAATACACTCTTTAAACAGCCATTTCAGGGTTCAAATTTCAAAAAATCCTTTCTTATTCCTTGCCTAAATTTAAAGTATACCTTTTTGTAGAATTTCAGTTCGCTAAGTCCAATGGCTTCAGCTGGGTGATGATAAATCAGTAACTGATTCAGGACCTTGCATTTTTAATTTTATTTTACCCAAAACCTAAGGACGATTTCCTTAGGGGATGATCTTCAAAAAATCGTGAAAAATGTGTCCATTTATTTGCTTTCATGTATATCTTTACGAAGTTTTGAGCCAAAATGCCCAAAAATTGTTTTTTTCTTCATACAAACTTTGAACCCCCATTCCACCCTTTTATGGGTTGAATTTCAAAAAATCCTTTCTTAGAGGACTTTATAAAAACATATTTTTGTCAAACTTCAGCTTTCTAGGTCTCTAGGGTTTGGGCTGGGCGTTGATCAATCAGTCAGTAATTCAGGACCTTGCAATTTAATTTAATTAAACCCATCTATACCCCTTAGGGAATGATTTTCGAAAAATTGCGAAATACGTGTCCGTTCATTATCCGCTAGGTATATCTTGACGAAGTTTTGAGTCAAAATGTCCAAAAAAATATTTTTCCCCATACAAACTTTGAACCTCAATTTTACCCCCTTGGGGGTTGAATTTCTCAAAATCCTTTCTTAATGGTTGCCTACTTTATAAAAGACACCTTTTTGTCAAACTTCAGCTTTCTAGGTCTAAGAGTTTGGGCTGGGCGTTGATCAATTAGTAAGTAATTCAGGATTTTTTGTTCGTCTTAATTCGGATGATTTTGTTCATCTTAATTTATTCGTTCCATTAGGTACTGATAGGTTCAAACTAATACATTTACATCCTCCATCATCCCTTATTTTATCCCCATGGGGGTTGAATTTATCAAAATCCTATTTAAGCGAACGTCTTCATCATAGTAGCTCCAATCTTTAATTTCAGTTCAATCAGTCGAAAATCTAAGAAGATTTATACAAACTTTCAACACCTATTTTATCCCCTTAGGGGTGGAATTTATATCCCTTTAGGGGTTGTATTTATCAAAATCCATTCTGAGAGGATGCCTAAGTCATAGTAGCTTTATGCATGCAAAGTCTCAGCCCGATCGGTTTAAAATTGACAAAGTTTCATACAAACTTTCATTCCCTATTTCATCCCCTTGGGGATCGAATTGATTAAAATCCTTTCTTAGCGGATGCCTACGTCATAACATCTACCTGCATGCCAAATTTCAGCCCGATCCGTCTAGTGGTTTGGGCTGTGCGTTGATAGATCACTATGTCAGTCAGTCACCTTTGAGTTTTATATATTTAGATATTAGGTTATGCAAAGGCAAAACCTGCTAAAGTGGTATGCAAAATCGCGTTCCTTTTGTTTTTAAAAAGTTTTTAGTGCAGGTCCGCTATGTTCAATTTAAAAAACCGGCCAAGAGCGTGTCGGGACACGCGCATTGTAGGGTTCCGTAGCAGCATGGTTCAAATATGCAGCTGGCTTCTTAATTCTACGAGCATATGGACGGTTGAATTGCTAATGATGTCTAATAAAAACGAGGTCACAAAGAAAAAAAGGTAACTAAAGGAGACATATAGATTCCAGCGCCACAAGAAAAAAAAAAGTCATCAGTTTAATAACCACCTCGCGTGGATGCAAATGGTTGTATAAAAATTGTTTACATTACGTATTCATTTAAAACGGGTGTACTATCGTTACGGTCATAGTTAGAGATGAAAGAGACTGTCTTTTAAGGCTTATTAAAAAGACTCGCCTCCATCTTACAGGAATTGACTTTAAAATTAAGACTGAAAATTCGAGTTTTTATTAATAAGACTTAGTAGTTTATTAAAAGATTAAAAACTGAAACGACTCGAGTTGTTTTCAAAATACTAAAAGACTTAAAAGACTCAAGTTCTTTTATGTAAAAGGGATCGCATCGCAGTTTGTGTGTGATATTCAATATTTCTTTTGTAACCTATCAACCAAAAGTTATTGGTTGATAGGTTACAAAAGAAATATTGAAATAATTCACGCCTAAACCACTAAATACATTTTAATAACATTTGACAAGGAGATAAAATGAGATATTTACATTCTATCAACACATACCTTACGACTGTCGACTTCCCAGATAATGAGTCGCCAGTCTTTTAAGTCCTTTAAGCTGTTTAAGTAACAGCTCAGTTTTTTACGTTAAAAACTTCAACTAAAAAAGCTAGTCTTATGACTAAAGGTTGGGAACTAAAAGACTGAATCAGTCGTGAGGCGTCACTTATTTTTGACGCCTTTATTAAAAGCCTTAAAGACTGAGTATCTTCCATCACTAGTCATAGTCGATGTTAAAATCTCCAAATACTATAGTATAAAAAACAAATGTATTAAAGAGTTTGTAGTTTCAGAAAAACTTTAGTTTTGGTTTAAATACAACCTAATGAAAGTATAAAATTCGCGAGCGAAGCGAGCGAAAATTTTTTTTTTTTTTTTGCTACAATATTATTAGAAATTTTTTGACGTCATTTTCGTAATTAACACCACCAGAAACCTATTAAACGACACCTAAAATGTCAATATGTAACAGCTTGACTTTCGACCTCGCCTCACTTTTAGTATTGAACCTTGTAAACATGTTCTTATTAATTCCAAAAACTTTTGGCACTTGGTCGACTATCACTCGCAAACTTGAAAGGCCAACTTATGTGTGATAGTTTTTCTTTTAATTTTGTTATATATTCTACCAACGAGAATTTTTTCACATTTTTAGAAACAATCGTTTAGCTGGTAGAGGGGGGGGGGACACAAATTTGATTTTGGGCTTAAAACAACAGAATTGAAGTATTTAATCCGCTAGCGAAGCGAGCGCGAAATTTTGTTGATTTTTAAATTTTTATTTTTATTTTTTTAGCACCAAAAGTATTGTTAGGAATAATTTCGAGCTGGTGCTAAAAAGCAGGTCGCGTGGCGATTGTATATAATTTTGATGTCATTTTCGTAATTAACACCCCCAAAAACCTATAACGACACATGAACCTTCAAATCAAATCAAATCAAATCAAATCATTTATTTGCTGAATATGAGTACAAAGATGGGCTTATTTTAAAGTGTGGTTCTGTCATATTCGGCCACTGCCTGGCATGCAAATATTTCTAAACAATAATGGGTCTAAATAATTAAAAATTAGTGAACAGTTAAAAATTATAAGTACAGTAAAATTAAATGTCAAAACACAAAAAAAAGCATAAAATAAAATAAAATGTCAAAACAAAAATTAATAAATAACATGTCAAAAGAAAGAAATTAATGGAAAATAAAACAAGTTACCAAATAAAATAAAAATTTAAAATGTCAATCAATTAAATGTCAAACCAATGTAAAATGTCAAATAATTAAAATATTAAAACTTGTCACAAATAAACTCATCAATTTTGTAGTACGCCTTATCTATAAGAAGTGCCAGTAACTTGTTCTTAAACATATTCATACTGGAAGAGTTCTTTATTTGTATTGGAATATTATTGTATAGCTTTGGTGCCATACAAAAAAAACTTTTGTGCAAAAGAGAGGTTTTTGCGGGAACGACGCAGAGCCTTTCTTTGTGTCGTGTATTTCTGCTGTGCACTTGGGATATTTGCCGAAATTCGTGCAAATTACTTTTAACGAATTTGGCTACCTCGTATATGTACATACTTGGCAGTGTTAACACTTTTAACTTTCGAAAGTATTCCCTACAACTATCAGTGTTTTTCAAGCCACACATCGATCTTATGCACCTCTTCTGTGCTTTGAAAGCTTTGTTAACATCTGTAGAATTCCCCCAGAAGATGACCCCGTATCTCAAACTTGAAACAACGAAACCGTGATATGCCACTAGAAGAGTATCGATGCTAACTGTCTTTGAAAGTTTATACAGGGCGTAAGAGTGATGAGACAGTTTACCACATAGTTTATCAATGTGAGTTTTCCAATTCAGACTCTGATCAATTTGTACTCCCAGAAAGCAAGTCGATTGTACTGATTCTATGTTGATGTCCCTATATTTAATTTGTAGTGAAGGATCCGCAGTTCTTTGCCTAAAGTGCATTATTTTAGTTTTTAGTAAATTAATTTTAAGGTCATTATTATCTAGCCAACTAATTATGTCAGTCAAGGTGTCGTTGATTTCGGTTTGATATGCATCACTATTCCGATTTCCTGGAATAAGAACCGTACTATCGTCGGCAAAAAGTATCATCGGGTGGTCAATACACTTAGGTAGGTCGTTTATGTATAATAAGAATAGTAATGGTGCCAATACACTTCCTTGCGGAACACCACTGCATACATATCTAGACTTGGAATCGTATACGATCTCACGTGCCGTATTTAAGCAGGGTTGTACTAATCTTACTATTTGAGGCCTACTGCTGAGGTAAGATTTTATAAGGTTCAGCACATTCCCCCGTATTCCATACAAAAATAACTTATCCATAAGTGTAGCGTGATTCACGAAGTCAAATGCCTTGGTTAGGTCCATATACAATGCACATATAGGGCTAGGCAAGTCCATATTAAATGTTACTGGATGAAGTAATTCGTAGAGAGCCATATTAATTGTATTACCTTTCCTAAAACCTTTCTGTTCAGATACTAGGGTATTACTCTTCTCCAAAAATGAGTATATGGCATTGTATATGTACTTTTCAAAAACTTTTGAAAATACAGACAGTATAGCAATGGGTCTATAGTTGCCCATGTCCTGCTTTTTACCCTTTTTGTGCAGTGGAAAAACAACTGTAGGTTTAAGTCTCTCTGGATAAACTCCTTCACTTATACTCAAATTTAAGATGTAACTAAGAGGACCAGCCAATTGATATGAAGCAGCCTTGATTACCTTAGTACAGAAGCCATCGTAACCCACACTGTTTTTGTTTTTTAAGGAGGTAACTATTCGTATTATGTCTGGCGCTGTAGAGGGGGCCATAAATATAGATTTTGAATTTCTGAGTTCTAGTATACCTTTGGAAGGTTTATACTTATTTGTACTATCTGTTTGGATCTGGTCAATAAAGTGGTTATTAAATGCCTCTGCTATATCCAATGTATTGGTGATAATTTTGTTGTCATGAAAAATTTCGCTAATCGGTTCTTTAGGATAGTTAAATTTATTATTATTTATTATTTTCCAGGTAGCTTTTGATTTATTTTGTGATGATTTGATGTAATAATTATTTTGTGATTTTTGTGTTAATTTTATTATTTTTCTAAGTCTAGTTGAATACGTCTTTAGGGCAGTTTTATTAGCTGAATTACCGTCCCTCCTAGTTTTCCAGAGTAGTTCACGTTTTTTCTGACAGCACTTTCGAATACCTCTTGAAATCCACTTACACCTCTTTCTACATGAAATTGTCAAAGTTATAAAGGGAAAACAGAGATCATAGAACAAATTAAATAAATCTAAGAACAAGTTACAAGCCGCATTAGTGTCTGTACAATTATATATTTCAGAAAACGAAAGGCTTTTCATACAATCTATAAACTTGCGGATATTGTCCGGAGAGTAATCACGCCTTTGGACCTTCCAAGCCTTTAAAGTACAAGTTTTTTTGACTGGAACTTTTACTAATTGAGCTGTGTGGTCCGAAAGTCCATAGTCCAATATTTCTCCTTTACATCCTTTTAAATTGTGAGCTACATTATCTAAACAAGTTCCACTCTTTAACCTCGTCGGTTCCCGAAATACCAATTGCAAGTTATGTCCCTTCAACAAATATTCAAAATTACATGACATTGTAGTGTTTTTTAAAATATCTATATTAAAGTCCCCAAACACACAAACTTTTTTATTTTTCAAGTTAAATAGAAGTAATTCAAAACAATCGTGGAAAATGCTTAGATTCATAAGATTATATTTAGGAACTCTGTATACGCAAATTATGTTAAGTTTATGGTCTAATAGCTCAATACCACAACTTTCGAAACAACCTGTTTGTGCAATTCTGTTTCTTACAAAGTCAAGCGTCCTAAACCTTAGACCATGTCTGGTTAATATACATGATCCACCTTTGGCCTTTTCTCTCGTGAAGCAAGTAGCCAACATAAAATTAGGAATATTAAGTAAACATTCTCTGTCAGATATAAGGTTATGTTCAGTAATACATAATACGTCTATAGATTTACCTTCCTGCTCTAATTCTTGGATGTATAAAGTTAATTCGTCCGATTTATTGATTAATCCTGATATATTTTGGTGTAAAATGTATAACGAATTATAATAGAAAAAACTGGGGATTATATATATTGTTCAATTTCTGTGATGGTTTATCCGAGATCACACTATTTTTTCCAAGTTTTTCAAAAGACAAAGTTAATTGGATATGTTTTATTAGAATTTCTAGATTTTGGAAAATATTTTTTAACCCTTTCATGTTCAATTTTCCCGATTTTTGAGAAAACATATCCAAGGAAAGGTGTAAATTTGTATCCAAGAAATAGGCATAGCGTTCCCTGTAGACATCCTGTCCTAGCAAGGTATTGAAAATCTCTGCTCTAGAGTTATACAATAGTGAACCACACATATAATTTGCAGTAGATAAAATAACATTGGTATGGGTAATGGTTCGCAGTTTATTTCTTATACATCTTATGAGGTCGTTGTAATCCTGTGAATACATGAAATCGTGCCCCCCAGTAAAAATCACGCAATAGTTTGTAAAATTTTTTAACAGTTTTTCAATATTATTTAATAGTGCTAGTAAATTCCCACCCGATGTTATAAAGTGACAGTAGTCAAAGTTATTGAAAAAGTCATTGTTTTTCAGTAAAGTAATTTGTTTACTATTGCTACTACTCAAAATGTATAATTTGTTTTTCTTGATGCTCTGTTGTGTGCGATTATCATTCCCCCGCCGAACTAGGGGTCTAGCTGCTGGTGGCGCCTGCGGCGGCGGTAGCGGCTGTGACGAACAGTTTTGCACCTGGCCACGGGCCATGCGGTCGTTATCAACTCCTTTATTCACAGTTAAGTGCTTATCGGGCGAGGATAGTGATTTTGTGATTCTATTTACCATGTTGTTGTTGCTCAGTGTATCGTCAAATGGATTTTTTAAAGCAGAATTTTGAGGAATATTACTTGAAGGTGAGTTCGAGGTGGATTTATTCTTGTTACATGTCGTCGTGAGTTGTATTATCTTATTTTCGGCTATCTCTAATTTTTCTTGAAGGTAAGTAATTTTGCGTTCTAATTCTAAAATTTTATCCTGCGAACAGTCTCTCTGATCTGTACATCTTATGTTTAATTGAGCCGCAGAAGTTGCCGAAGTAACCGATGTGTATTCTGACGCATCATCATCATCATAATCTGATAGGGCCTTGTAAACATGTTCTTATTAATTCCAAAAACTTTTGGCACTTGGTCGACTATCACTCGCAAACTTAAAAGGCCAACTTATGTGTGATAGATTTTCTTTTAATTTTGTTATATATTCTACCAACGAGAATTTTTTCACATTTTTAGAAACAATTGTTTAGCTGGTAGAGGGGGGGACACAAATTTGATTTTGGGCTTAATACAACAGAATGGAAGTATTTAATCCGCGAGCGAAGCGAGCGCGAAATTTTGTTGATTTTTTTTATTTTTTTAGCACCAAAAGTATTGTTAGGAATAATTTCGAGCTGGTGCTAAAGAGCAGATCGCGTGGCGATTGTGTATAATTGTGATGTCATTTTCGTAATTAACACCCCCAAAAACCTATAACAACACATGAAATGTCAATATGTTACAGCTTGGTTTTCGACCTTGCCTCACTTTTAGCGTGGAACTTTGTATGGCAGTTGTTTTGGATTAGGCTGAACTTCGTCGTAAATGCTAAATGCTCGTGAAATATTTAACATTTTTTTTCATTTTAAAAAATAATTTTTCGCAAACGGACTGCTGAATCGAAAAACGTTCGTAGTAAACCCCTTCTATCTTTTAAAAAACTATCCTATGACATCCCACTCGATGATATCGGCGAGAAAAAAAAAACCATCGCCCTTTCACATGTATGGGAAACACCCGAATTTTTTTTTACAAAATTTATATTTTTCCTATTTGTCGGCGCAATTAATATGTATGAACATGCCAAATTGCAGCTCTGTAGTACCGAGGATCTAATATTAGTAAATATATTCTTATTAATCCCAACAATGTTTGGCACTTGGTCTACCATTACTCGCAAACTTAAAGGGCTGACTTATGTTTTATAGTTTTCCTTTTAAATTTGATGTATATTCTACCTCTGTAAATTTTTCCACATTTATAGAAACAACCGTTTAGCTGGTAGAGGGGGGGACACTTGTGTTTGACAAAAATTTTCACTTTAAAAATTTATGATTCGCAAACAGAGTGCTAAATCGAAAAACGTTCTCAGTAAACCCCTTTTATCTTTTAAAAAGCTATTCTATGACACCCCACTCGATGATATTGGCGAGAAAAAAAAAATTCATCGCCCTTTCACGTCTATGGGAAACACCCGAAAAAAATTTTTTTTCTAAGGTTTTACTCTACAGTTCTGTCGGCGTGATTAATATGTATAACCATGCCAAATTTCAGCTCTGTAGTACCAAGGGTTTCTTAGAAAACCCGCGGACAGACGGACAGACGGACAGACGGACATGGCGAAACTATAAGGGTTCGCAGATTACTACGGAACCCTAAAAACGGATGTCAAAGGAGTTTGAAGAAAAACGACCTGTGATCCAAGCTGGCGGCTGATTTTCTCGAATGTGATGTCGCAATTTGAAACCAAGTCAGATTGATAGAGGATTTTTAAGTGATCAAAATTTTAAAAAGGCCAGTTTTTCGTATCATCATTGGGAATCGAGATATAATTGATTTTGTTTTACGTGTGCTGCCATCTAGATTTTGTATTAAAAATTAAGTTTTTTAAAAATATTGCGAGTGTAATGATAGATACGCGTAATTTGATAACAATAATGTCTAGGAATTTTTATTTTGTTCTGTTTAACGGACTTCAAAAAAAGAAAAGGTAATCTGTATCTTTTTTATGTATGTTCATCGATTTCTCCGCCATTTATGAGCCGATTTTCAAAATTCTTTTTTTATTCTAAAGAGTTTACTGCAGAAGTGGTTCCATTGTTATAATGTCAGGATCTGATGATGGGATCCCAATGAAATCGAGAGAAACCCTTGAATTTAATAGGCACTGACATTGTTTTTCATGTACTTTCTATTATGTAAACTCAAAAAAGAAAAATAAAGAAACATTTTATAAAATCAATTAAACTGACTTCTGAAAGCTAAAAATAAAGACGTTGCATTTAATGTGCTACAATACCTACTGATTTATTTGAAGTCGGTTGCCAAGTCAAATGAGTTTGATATGCTATACTACTTCAAATAGATAAGTAGGTACGTAGAACATTAAATGCTAGTCTTTATTTTTTGCTTTTTTAAGTCGGTTTTTTATTTAATTATATTTAACATTATTTTTATTTTCAAGAACAAAATCCAAAAAAAAGAAATATTTATTTTTAAAAACACTTTTTCACAAATATTGTAATTGGAATAGGGAACTCCTAGTAGGCAATGAATTTTCCTGTGGCAGGAGAACCCGCTCTTCCATAGTTTTTAGAAACTAAACATAAACAGAGTAAAAAAATGAAGCAAATAATACCCAACTTACGAACCTGATTACTGACGTTTTCTTTTTGCCAGTGCCAGGGTAGATGCTGATCCAAATATTTTATGTGAGTGATTCTTTCCAGTTTGTCACATCTGCAGTTATTATTGTTAGGAATGTCACATTTATAGTAAGAGATTTTGTTCCGGCTGAGTACTTTTATTTATTGTGAATAAGGTTAGATAAATAAGTTTGTGAGACTGTTTATGTATATTAAAAATAGTGTTGGACCTAGCACACCACCCTGGGGTATACCATAAGTCACTTTTGAATGCTGGTTTGTGTAATCTCCTACTAGTGTTTTCACTTAGCACAAACACTTTCATATCATAACAATAACATTATGGCTAACATTGAAGACATTAAGATGGCACAGCTAGTGCTTGAGGAGTGCTTCACGAAACGGATGTCGGAATTGGAAGCTCAACTTCAGTCTGCAGGTTCTACCAAAGTCACAGTGGCCAAGGTTGCTGAGGAGTTTTGATCCTTCAGGGAGCTAATCTCAAAAATGCTTGTTATTCTTCGACAGCAGATATCCTACTGCTGCAAAACAGTGGAAGATATGGAGATGCGTCAAAGAAAGAAAATTCTCATCTTCTCAGGTATTGCTGAGTCTCCCAAGGAAAACTGTTGCGATAAGATTTTCAAAACCATGCACAGTAAAATAACAGAATGTAAGACTCTCAATAAGACTGTTATCAAGACTTGCCATCGGCTTGGGCCCGCCAGTCCCGGTGTTCATCGTCCCATCTTAGTTAAATTTTCATCGCATACGGCCAAATCGTCAGTATGGAACAATAAGGCTAGCTTGAAGGGGTCAAAGGTCACTGTCAAGGAGTTCCTGACAAGGGTCTTTGGTAAGGCTCGGCTTCACTTTGGTATTCGCAGTTGCTGGACGTAGGACGGAGTCAACCACGTAAAGACCTCTGATGGGCAGCATCGCAAGCTGACGTCAATGGATCAGCTCAGCCCACTGCTGGTAAAAATTCCCGAAAAAGACTGGTGGCGCATAGTCGGCGAAAGGTAGCAGCACCTCTTTCACACCTGCGGGTCCAGAAACAAAAGTTTAGGTATTGTTAACATTGCTCTGCAATCTTACGTGTATATTTTCTCAAAAATTTGCTTATTTCATTAACGTACTTACCTTTGCGTATAACAAAAACGCCACCTTTTGCTGGTCATAATTAAGTTTAAGCTTTCACAAGTATTTGTTTAATAACTCATTCCATTTTTTTTTTTGTTTACATTTCTTATTCCCCGATTTTGTAAGAACCAATCCAAACTATTTATTTAAAATTTTAACCAATCAATTTTATATTGGGTTCTATGATCAGGTTTGAGGTTAGATCGAAATAGTTTTTATTTACAGTTTTAAAGCTTTTTGAGTAAGGCACGGGAATTAATGACCACACAGACACGTTTTCAGTTTTATAAATTTGCAAACTATTTATCTAAATTAGTTATAATTTGGAGTGTTTAAAAGTTACAATTCATTTACATTAACACCTGTAGATAGATACCCACAAGCAAGTAGGTAGATCAACACTGCCTTTGCACTCTTCTGAACACTTGCAAACAGAATGTTGGTAGGTAGACATTAAATACTTTCACGATGCGAGCATGCACTTCATCCGCTGTTTGGATTGTATGGTCCATTAACACCTGTAGATAGATACCCACAAGCATGTAGGTAGATCAACACTGTCTTCGCACTCTTCTGAACACTAGCAAACAGAATGTTGGTAGGTAGACATTAAATAGGTACTTTCACGATGCAAGCATGCACTTCATCCGCTGTTTGGATTGTATGGTCCATTAACACCTGTAGATAGATACGCACAAGCAAGTAGGTAGATCAACACTGTCTTCGCACTCTTCTGAACACTTGCAAACAGAATGTTGGTAGGTAGACATTAAATACTTTCACGATGCGAGCATGCACTTCATCCGCTGTTTGGATTGTATGGTCCATTAACACCTGTAGATAGATACCCACAAGCAAGTAGGTAGATCAACACTGTTTTCGCACTCTTCTGAACACTTGCAAACAGAATGTTGGTAGGTAGACATTAAATACTTTCACGATGCGAGCATGCACTTCATCCGCTGTTTGGATTGTATGGTCCTCGTTCCCATAATCTAGATCGTTTGTGAAAATCCCCCACACGTGAAAATCCACCGGCATGAGATCAGGCTAATTTGCTGGCCAGATGATGAGACCGCCTCGACGAGTACAGCGTCCGCACCGCGTGAGTGCCGGTGCACCATCGCCCAACTCATGATTAGCGAATAGGTATCATTTGCAGAGATACTCTTGGTTCATAAAGCCGTATGGAATTTTAGAGGTTAACTTAGCGAAGAGATGCGCGAGATCCGAGTGTCAATGGCAACTGGCCCCACGCATGCGCGAACCGGGAGCTGGGGTAGGGCGCGGGGGGCCCGGCCGCCGCCGCTGACCGTAGCGTGTGGCGGGAGCAAGAAAAACACTGTTATTACGTTTTTACTATGGCTGTGACTATGGAAAAGAGCGGGAAAGAGAGCGAGTAGCGGCACCGTGTGTCGGCTTCATTGATGTTTTTGATTGTTTGTATTAGTGTGAGTATAATGTAATTACGTATTCTACACGGCACTACATACGTACACGTAGTACAGTGGATACAAATGATGCTACAGAGTGTTCAATTTTTATTGATTAGTCGTATTGTTTTTGTAATTTTCCTCGAAAACTAGCGTATGAATATAAAAATAAATTACACTAATAGAGTTTATTTAGGTACTTGATAAAGCCCTTAAAATATTTTGGTCTAATAAAAAATCACCTTATATAAATAATCTTGATAAAATAATCTTGATGTTATTTTTGTAACTAACACCCCCAAAAACCTATTTAACGACACAATGTCAATATGTTACAGCTTGGCTTTCGATCTAACCTCACTTTTAGTATTGAACCTTGTAAACATATTCTTATTAATTCCAAAAACGTTTGGCACTTGGTCGACTATCACTCGCAAACTGGAAGGGCCAACTTATATGTGTGATAGTTTTCCATTTAATTTCGTTGTATATTCTATAACCTTGAATTTTTTCACATTTTTAGAAACAACCGTTTAGCTGGTAGAAGGGGGACACTTGTTTTTAACAAAAAATTTCACTTTCAAAATTAATTTTTCGTAAACGGAAAGTTATATCGAAAAAGGTTCTTAGTAAACCCCTTCTATCTTTTAAAAATCTATCCTATGACACTCCATTCGATGATATCGGCGAGAAAAAAAAAACGACCACCCTTTCACGTGTATGGGAAAAACCCGAAAAATTTTTTTTCCAAAATTTTATGTTTAAAATCTGCTGGCGCTATCAAAAAGTGTGACCATGCCAAATTTCAGCTCTGTAGTACCAAGGATCTAATATTAGCAAATATATTCTTATTAATCCCAACAGTGTTTGACACTTGGTCGACTATTACTCGCAAACTTGAAGGGCCAACTTATGTATGATAGTTTTTCTAATAATTTTGTTGTATATTCTACCAACGTGAATTTTTTCAAATTTTTAGAAACAACCGTTTAGCTGGTAGAGGGGGGGGGGACACTTGTGTTTGACAAAAATTTTCGCTTTAAAAATTTATAATTCGCAAATGGAGTGCTGAATCGAAAAGCGTTCTTAGTAAACCTCTTCTATCTTTTAAAAAGCTATCCTTTGACACCCCATTCGATGATATTGGCGAGAAAAAAAGAAATCATCGCCCTTTCACGTCTATGGGAGACACCCGAATAAAAATTTTTTTCTAAGAGTTTACAATTCTGTCGGCGTAATTTATATGTATAATCATACCAAATTTCAGCTCTGTAGTACCAAGGGTTTCTTTGGAAACCCGCGGACAGACGGACAGACGGACATGGCGAAACTATAAGGGTCCGTAGATTACTACGGAACCCTAAAAAACACTCAAATTAGCACACTAAGATTTGTACCTTGACACACATATATACAAGAAAAAACGTTCAGAGGTTCGAGAACAAACAAACATCGCTTTTCACACAGTTGGTTGTTCTGACTGGGAATTTAACCCAGGATCTATTGATCAAGAGGTGGTGTTGCTACTACTAGACCAATTAAATGAGCAAAGTTGTTCTAGAAAAAATATAACTACAGTAAAGCAGGTATGAATAAAAAATAGATATTTACCTTATGTCTTCGTCGGAGTCGAACACGTCAGCCTCCGCTTTCTTCAAGCGTTTGTAGTTTGACTCAGACATGTAAAAAATAATTCGCTTGAAAAACAGACCTTTTTATTTGCTTATACTAACTGACAGTGTATTCATTCGATTAAACTATTGAAAAAAAAAATTAAAAGTTGTAGCACGCGTCAACTTTTAATTTTTTTTTTTTCAAAAAATTTGATACAGAAGCTCAGCCTCCTGGCGTAAGTTCTGTGTTAATATTGAGTCTAATGAACATGCCAAAAGAGTACGCTAATACTAACAACCGAAGTATAGGTTCATTACGCAAAGATGATAACACATACACCAGCTCCCCGGAGGAGGTCCAAGACCTTCTACTACAAACTCACTTCCCAGATTGCAGTCTCACTGAGAATGTAGACTGGATAGAGGTGACTGGTAGTCCGACGGAGGACAGCTGGAACTACGCCCATAAAGTGGTAAGTACTGACAAAGTCAACTGGGCAATCGACAGCTTCGCACCTTACAAGGCACCTGGACCTGATGGAATCTTCCCTGCCCTCCTCCAGTGGGCAGGTAGAGTGGAAATTGAAATACTCGTGCAGATCCTCAGAGCATGTCTGGCCTTTGAATATATACCAAAAAAATGGAGGGAAGTAGACATACTATTTATACCTAAACCAGGTAAATCCGACTACACCAGTGCAAAATCCTTCAGGCCAATCAGCCTTACATTCTTCCTGATGAAAACACTCGAAAAAATATGTGACAGAGAACTGAGGGACAATACATTGAAAAATACACCACTGCACCCCAACCAACACGCGTACAGTGCAGGTAAATCTACAGAATCAGCTCTACACTCGGTAGTCACGAGGATAGAAGAAGCTATTCAAAACAAAGGCATTTGTCTAGGGACCTTTATCGATATCGAAGGTGCATTTGTCAAAACAAACTACACCAGTATCAAAACAGCGCTCTCCAGACATGGAGTAAGTAATGTTCTAATTAACTGGATCAATAACATGCTGCGAAACAGAGTCGTCCGTTTTGCCGGCGGCTCCCGCATGGCGACGGTAGTAAAAGGCTGTCCACAAGGGGGGGTACTATCGCCCCTTCTATGGAACATCGTCATCAACAGCCTCATCTCGCAGTTAAACAGGTATCATTACCACACTATAGGCTATGCCGATGATCTCACCATCTTGATCTCAGGCAAGCAAGCAAGTACGGTTTGTCAGGTAACCAGATCAGCTCTCAAGATTGTCGAACAATGGTGCAGGGAGTTCGAGTTATCGGTGAACCCAACCAAAACGGAGGTAGTAATGTTGACTAACAAACCCATGCTGGGAAACTACAATCTCCCACGACTATTTAACACTCAACTCCAACTCTCCACTGAGGTCAAATATCTAGGTATAGTCCTGGATAGTAAGTTGAGTTGGAATGCACACCTTGAGTCAAAACTGACTAAGGCAAGTATCATGTTGTGGCAATGTCGCAGAATGATAGGGAAATAATGGGGCCTTTCCCCCAAAATCATTCGGTAGCTATATACAGCAGTGATTCGACCAACGGTCTGCTACGGCGCTGTGGTGTGGTGGCCGTGCACTAATTTATCCACGGTATAGACCAAATTACAAAGTTTTCAAAGACAAGCCTGTCTGGCCATGACTGGCAGCATGAGGACTACACCCAGCGCGGCTCTGGAGGTAATGCTTAACTTACTAGCCTTACACCTGTTTATTAGACAGGAAGCATGCATATCCGCGATACGTCTAAACACCCTAGGTCTCTGGGCGAAGAACAGCAGGGCCCCTCACGCAGTTATCCTGCGCACTGCTACCGAGGAGTTACCTATATTGGGTGCCATAAACGACAGGATACACAAAACGTATGTATTTGACAAAAAATACAAAATACAATTACATGATGACCAACGTGAAGGACTTAATCAGACTGACTTAAGAATTTTTACGGATGGATCAAAGACAAACACAGGTACTGGCTCCGGGGTATTCTCAGAGGACCTGAATATTAACATCTCCCGTCCACTCGGTGAGTATAATACTGTCTTCCAGGCTGAATGCATGGGCATAATCCTGGCTATGGAGGCTATCAAAGATAGGAAGATAGCCGAGCAGTCAATTAGGATACTATCAGACAGTCGAGCTGTACTCATGGCTGTAGACAGCAATACAATTCAATTCAATTCAAATTCTTTATTTCAGGTCATTAGCCCATAGTGTTAGCAACAATGTTGACTTACGCTAGTATTAGTTAATTAATTAATTAAATTAAATTATATTAAAATCAGATTAAATATAAATGAAATGAAAAAAAATAAGAATAATACAAAAATAGAATTAAAATTTTTAGTATATCTTAAAACTATGTTAGTAATTAGAAGCGATACTGAGTCAGTGGCTTGTGTAATGACAACCAGTGTCTCAACATCGATCCATCCATCCTCGCGGCGACGACGGAGAGCAAACTGTTGCTGCTGCCCCGCACCCGCGCCGCGCTCGAGGCCGCTCTCTTGCGCATCGTACTATAGAAGCAATCTATACGAGCCTCGGCGAACATACCTGAGGCACTGCAAAAGCGGGGCAGCCGCAACAACACCCTAAACGCGTTATTATATTGAACACGGAAGGCGTTGTAGGCTTTCTGGGTGTATGAAAGCCACAAGCTGCTCGTATAAAAGGTGGTGCAGTAAGCTCGGAACAACGTAATTTTGACTTCCTTCGAGCAACGAGCAAACCTGTGAGCTATCATGTTCGCCCGCACCGACAACGCCCTCCGCTTTCGTTCAATTTCTTCGTCGTCGCGCAAGTCGTCAGTGACAATATGTCCTAAATATTTAAATTTATGTACCCGTTTTAAGGGCTCGCCGGCCAGGTAAACTGGGGGCACATCCTCAGGACTGCACGGAACACCATGATCTCACTTTTTGTGGAATTGTATTTTAGGCCGTGACGTAGGGCATACTGCTCACAAACGTGCAGGAGCTCCCGAATGCCGCCGACCGACGCGCTCAGCAGCACCATGTCGTCTGCGTAGCTAATGTTATTGAAGCACGCTTCGTCTATATGACACCCAACATGGTGGCTACTGAGCTCGACAATCAGATCGTTCACATACAAGTTGAAGAGCGTCGGTGAGGTCAATCCCCCCTGTCTCACCCCGCACTCCAACCTGTATGGGTCCGATAGCTCACTTGCCCATTTTACCTGGTTAACCTGGTTTCCATACTAGTACCTGAATATCGTAGTCAGTTCAGGTGGCATACCTGTGTTCTCAAGTTTTTTCCATAAGATGTCGTAGGAAACCAGGTCGAAGGCTTTCGAGAGGTCGAGAAAACACGCATACACAGGTGTACTACGATCGGTATAGTATCCGACAGCATGCTTCAAACACACAATAGCACTCTCAGTTGATAAGTTCGAACGAAAACCGAATACAATGAACTCAGGACTCATATACAACTGCTACTGTGCTATAATGAAGGTATGTAGCAACAACAACAATGTCACTCTACAATGGATCAAAGGACACAGTGGATCCAGAGGTAATGACGCAGCTGACAAACTTGCTAAAAGGGGGTCCGACGCCGGAGCTATTGGTCCGGAACCGATGGTACCGGTGCCTTTTAACGGGCTTCGATCTCTGCTAAGACTGCAAACCAAGGTACAAGGTAACGACAATTGGCGGAACCAGAAGGGATGCCGACAATCAAAGGAAGCCTTACCTGCAATCAATACACGTCTCTCACGCAAGCTCTTCCAGCTAAAGAAGACTCAACTTCGAGCGGTTACGAGCGTAATAACAGGGCATGGTATGTTCAACAAACACCTATACACTCTAGGTATCACCGACAGTCCTTTATGCAGAACATGCATGGAGGAGGAAGAGACGGCCGCCCACGTCGTGTTGAACTGCAAGGAGGTGGCCAACTACCGGGCCAAACACCTGGGCACACCCGGGTCCCTCCCGGAGGTTGTGGAGGATCCTAAGGGACTTCTGCAATTTCTGGAGGAGCTAGGGTGGCTAGACTGACAGCCATCCTAATAAACAAAAGTCACGCAAAATAGGCGCATGTTGACGTCGAGTTGCGGAAACAAGCCCGTCTTACAATTACAATTACAATGTAGCACGCGTCAATTATTTTAATTCATATACACGCTAGAAACGATGCATCGAGACCCAAAAGGGTCGCGCGTCAACTACTTGCGGACGGGGCCGCCTATTGTTTCAACCCACGTTCGTCTCTCAGCGATGTTCAAGTGTCGCGCACGTGTGGAGATCCCTGCGATTCCTCCAGTACGCTTCCCACACCACGCCAACTCTCGAGACAAAGGATCGGACTCCAATATAAACGCAGCGCTCCCCAGCGAGGACTGGACGAGCATCCACAGACTCTGCCGGCAGATGCAGGGCAAAGCGCCCCCAATCAGGCCACTCCTAGCCGAAGATGGGACTCTCAGATACAGAGCCGAGGACAGAGCAGAAATTTTTGCGGTCTGTCTCGAAAATCAGTTCCGGCCGAACCCATCATCCGACATCGACCACATCTCAAAGGTGACACAACATGTCTCCGAATACCTCCGGAAACCCATTACACCAGATGAGGACCCCATCACCTTTTCCCCTGGCCAGATCTTGCGCACGATCCGGCTTGCGAAAAGGAAAAAGGCTTCTGGTCCGGACCAGATCTCCAACGAGGCCCTCCGCCACCTACCTCCACGCACCTTCGCGACAGTGACGAGGCTCTTTAATGGAATTCTGCGTACCGGCCACTTCTCCCAGCCCTGGAAACTGGGCAGGGTCATAATGCTGCCGAAGCCCGGGAAGAATATCCTAAAGCAGGAGAGTTACCGGCCGATCACACTGCTACCAACAATCTCCAAGGTCTTCGAGAAGCTCTTGTTGCAACAACTTGTGCCCCATATTCAGCCACGCGACGAGCAGTTTGGCTTCAGGGCCGAAACACTCTACGACCCACCAACTGACAAGAGTACTGTACCAAGTGGCGGTAGCCTTCAACAAGAAGGAACATACGGTTGCGGTGCTTCTGGACATTGAAAAAGCATTCGATCGCGTCTGGCACTCCGGTCTAATCTACAAGCTGTCCACATCCACTACTCCGCGTCGAGTAGTTAAGATTGTGGCCACCTTTCTGGAGGAGAGGCGCTTCCAAGTGGCAGTGGAAAACGTTTTCTCCACAGAGCGCAAGATTCAGGCAAGAGTACCCCAAGGAAGCTGTCTATCCCCGGTGTGCTACGCCAGGTACACGAATGACATACCCATCCCGGAGGGCGCAACGCTGGCGCTCTATGCGGATGACGCCGCTTACATCACATCCTCGCTGAATGCGAGGCACGCAGCCGCGAAGATGCAGCGCGTCCTGGAAGCCCTCCCGGCCTTGCTGGCAGACTGGAGACTGACGGCAAATGTCTCTAAGACACAGGTAATTGAGGTAAGCACCGCACTCACTCTGCCACCGAAGCTCTCATTGCAGGGGCAGCCCGTCGAATGGACTCCTACGGTTAAATACCTTGGAATCACCATCGACAGGCGCCTCACAATGAGGCACCACGTGGCAAACATCGTCACCAGCGCAAGAGCAGCCTTCTTCCAGTTGCGTCCCCTGTTGAAGTCGCGCCTCCCACTGCGTGTGAAGCTCGGCATCTACAAGGCATACATAAGACCACGCCTAACCTATGCAGCCCCAGCCTGGTATGCGCTGGTAGGAGAGTGCAATCGGTCGCGACTACGAGCCCAACAGTCGCGAGCCCTTAGGACCATTGTAGGAGCTCCACGCTACGTGCGCAACACCACCATCTCCAGGAATTTGCGGATGGAGAGCCTGGACGACTTCATAGGACGCCTGGCCAAAAATATGTATTCCCGAGGCGAGTGTTCCAGTTTCCCGCTCATCCGGATCCTGGCAACCTGCACCACGAAGAACCTAGGACACCGCAGGCCTTTGCCACGTGACTTTCTAACAGAGGGAATCAGCTTATAATCAGGAGTTGCTGATCTTAGGATGAAAATGTTATCAGTGTCTATTTTTACTAGTTCTGTAACGTTTAAAATGTCCTCCTTATAAAGCTAACATATTGTGTACATTCACTTTTCTTAATACTTATAGTTTATCATTATAGTTACATTTATATGTATTTAAGTAAATAGTTACAGTTATACACTTTTAATTTGTAAATGGTTAAGGTTATTAAATCCTTCAGGAAAGACATTAATTCAATTAGTTTATAAAATATGAATTAAGTTTTGTTTCTTTAATATAAAACAAGTAAGTTCTGTAATTATTTCAAATATAATATGTAAGTTGCATACCCCTGAATAATATGCATATCCGCAATTCCCAGTAAACTCACAACTATTGCAATTCCACAATCCAGGTAAATTCACACCTACTGCCCACGATTCGGGTACGGTTGAAAGATGATATTTAGGTTTAAAGATCTTTATTTCTTATTCAAGACATGGCGTCACTTACATAAGAAACCACAAATAACATGTTTATGCAGTTATAAGGCCGTAAAAAAGTTAATAACTGGGTACAACACATCAAAATTAACATTACACCAAATTTACATTTTGAGCTACATAAGCAGCTAGTTTTGCCTTAAAAACTCGATCTGAGTCAATATTTTTTAAGTCAAAAGAAAGATGATTAAAAATATTTTGATTAGGGATCCTCCGATAATGATTTAATTGACATAAATGGTATGGAACAGGTTCCGTATTTCATAATTCTGTGATAACTAATAACTAATTGAAATTCACCAATAGAACATATTAAGCTTTTTGACATTAACCTTTACAGAAAAGTGTATTTTTTAGAATTCTATATAAGTACCTTAAGAAAACCTGATCAGTTTCATAGGAAAATTCACATCCTAAGGTTTCGGTTACTAATTTAATATAAAATAAATTTAAAGCACATTCAGTGTTATTGCTACCAATTTCTGAGTAAACTCGATCTATCGTTGACCTCGTCAATGTGTATGGTGTCAAATTTTAAGTTTTTAGTATGGGTAGTTTAGTATGGGGAGTTTTTTATTTTTTTGTTTTGTGATTTTTTTTTGTTAAAATTAAATATTTCATTGAAGGGGGGTGTTCGAGTTTGTGTAGTAGCGCAATGAAATATTAAAAGGTATAAGCTATGTTAGTTATGGTTCGATGACAGTGACGTTTCTTACTTATTTGGTTTTGTTTTAATGGAGTGCATTACGCAATTTGTAAAGAAAATTATGAAAATTAAAACTACGTGTCTTATTAAAGAAAATACCTTTTATTTCAAAAATCCTAACACTTGACTCCAGCTAGAAAATCTAGGGTACTAGGAAAGTACATAAAACGGTAGCTAGTGATTCACTCAATTAACGCCTAATAAAGGAGCTCGCCATAGAGAACTTGAGAATAAAATTTGAATACACTTTCATTTGCAATTTCACGCACGTTGGACAGCACGACACCTAAATTGCTTTAAATGAGGAATTTAATTTTTTCACATAAGGTTAAACAAATTTTGAAAAAGACTTGTAAACTGAACAAGACTTGTAAAAAGTAATTTTGAACAAAACTTGTAAAAATAATTGCATAAGAATAAATTATTACAATAAAAGAAAAAAGGAAATATTTGCACATTCAGACAGGGGCAGGCTCTGACTACTAAATCTTTTGTTTCTTATTCTGTTAACGAATTGACCCTTCTAACCTTATGTGAACCAATTGAAATCTGAGCAGAGTTTTATGATAACGTGTAGGAAGGTCATAATGCAAAAGACCTTTTCAACGGTGAAGTTTCTGAAGTTTTTAAAATAAAGTGTAGCTCTCGTTAACACTTACTTTTTAAAAATACATTGAAAACTGAATTTTATTAATTTTCATAATTTTTGTAAAGGTCAGTTTTCCAATTCGTAATGTCAATTAGAACAAATCTAGTTTTTTTTTCAAGACGCTTATATTACAGAGTGAAACTTAAAAAAAACGCTTTTTAATTAAAAAAATATTTTAGAGAAATTGACCTCTCATACGAAATTATCGATTTTGAGGCAAATTTTGAATTTTTTAATAAAGAAAGAAAGAAGGAAAGAAAAAGGTCATATACTACAAAACTTTTTAAAAGAAAACGAAATTCTCAATATCTGTAACTTTTTTTAAAATGAATTTTAAAGTTAAATTTCATTCATCCGTTCACGATTAATTTTTTTTAAAAAAAAGGTCATTTTTCCTCGTTTTTGTTGTAGATTAGGACAAAAAGTGTTGTTTTATGAAGATGCATACGTTACAGAATGCAATTGAAATAGCTGTTGTAATGAAAACTTAAAAAGTCAACCGCCAGCTTGAGGTCAGAGTATCGGGTAAAATAATTATTATCTACAGTAGTTTGTTTGTCTGTCTTTCTGTGTTCCAAGGGACCCACGACACAAGGGAAAGGAACAGGTTTGTAAAAAGGCCGAAGAAATTAAATTAAATATCCTACTAATATTATAAACGCGAAAGTTTGTAAGTATAGATGTATGTTTGTTACTCTTTGACGAAAAAACTACTAAATGGATTTTAATGAAAGTTCACAAAAATATAACTTACACATCGGAATAACATATAGGCTAATAATTTTTCCGAATTCCCACGTGAACGAAGTCCCGGCCGAAAGCTGGTTTTCATAATGATAATCAATAATTATGGTATTAAAATATAATAGTAAGAGCTCATCCCACATATTATTAGTTACATTTTATTGTATTTGTAAGGGCTGGTCGTTTTATGGCATTTTAAGAGTCGTAACAAATCTTCATCACATTATAAGACACCCATAACGAGACTCGTGCATTGAATTAAAATGATTCATAGTTCATTCCCTGCACATCACAAATTTTGTGAATCTATTGTTATGGCTTTTAAAATGACATATGATACAATCTCATATAACACTGGAGACCAAATACTCAAAGCTGGAGACGGAAAAAATTAAGAATCAAAATCGAATAAATATACCATAATTGTCATTTATTTCTTAGAGCATTCAGGATGTCTCAAATTAGTGAATTACATTAGTTCGCTTATTCACAAAGATGCAGTCTTCCCCGAGAAGAATAGGCAAGAAACTCCAAGGGTTCCTCTTTTAAATTCAATTAAATACCTATATAAATTTCCTTCTAATTTTTACTGACTAATATTTGAAAAAGTTTGAAGCTGATTCCCATGGTTGCTTGTCAAAAAGATAATCAAAAATTCTATAATAGACGTTTTTATAAAGTTTTTGTTTAATGATTGTTTTAAATTTTTCTAAAGGTAAGTTTTGAATACAAATAAGAATCCTATTATTGAAGCGTACACATTGACCTATAAAAGAGTTCGTGACTTTGTGGAGACGACTATCTAGTAAATCCAGGTTTTTTTGGTTCTAGTACTAACACTGTGCCCCCTATCACTATTTTTCTTAAACAGATGTTGATTTTTCTTTACACACTAGCATTCGGAAATTAATTCGGGAAAATTATGAAGCCTATGTCCATCGGGGATAATGTAGATTTCTAAAGGTGAAAGAATTTTTCAAATCGGTCCAGTAGTTTCGGAGCCTATTCAATCAAACAAACAAACAATCAAATCTTTCCTCTTTATAATATGTATAGATATAGATAACAGATTGATATATATTAAATTGAGATGAACATGTTAAAATATATATCTCCTTTTTATTTCTAACAAAGTGATGTTGTTAATATCATACAATAAAATTATTTAGACAAAGCTTATTTAACTTTGGCATAAAAGACAACGAAGTGTCCCTTTATGGGAATTTTGTTTACCCAGATATGCCCAGATGTCCATTATATATTTAATTTCTCTTATTTACTTCATTTTTCATCCGTCTTGTGTTCCCGTTTATATTTACTCTGTCAAACTGAATAAAGAAGTTTTAATTAAGTTGCGAAGCGCTTTTGGCCAATGAGTTATTATTTTGTTTATATTTCACTTTAAATATTAAGTTAGAATTGAAAATACCTATCTGGACTGTCGCCTACACTCTCATGCGCAAAGATATTATAAAACCTAGATTTATCTCTAAGTTCGACGTAACTTTGACGTTTTTTTGTTTATCATTTAATTAAAACCTATTTTTAAGATAAGATAAGATAAGATAAGATAAGATAAGATAAATCTTTATTAATAGACACAATGACACCAGAAATACAAACTAAACATAAACTTAAAAATAACAGAAACAAAAATATAAATTTACATAGCACAGTCAAATAATCACATGGTGTTGTTTACATTGTGCCTATCAATCGGTGCTGACTCAGCATAAAGCTACATAAATGCAGCGCTGATTTTCAGTCATAACCGGGATGATACATAAAACAAATAAATTACAAACTAACACAAAGAAACGCGTCTCTGTTGGTAAATAAAATGTGTTTGTGTGTGTGAGTATGTGCATATTGTGCATGTGTGAGAGCGTGTGTGTGCGTGTGTGTGTGTGTGTGTGTGTGTGCGTGTATGTGGCAATGAATGCGTAAGGGTTTGTGGAAAAAATAAGATTTTTATAAATTAACATGGAAAGAAAGAAGAAAGTTTAGGTATGGAAATTTTTAAGAAGCGGACTTTTGAAGCCAAAGTAAGTATTTTTTAAATTCTTTTTTAAACTGGTGTTTCTTCGGGATGTTACGGAATGGAGGTGGAAGATCGTTCCAACATTTAGAAGCCGCAAACTTAAAACTCCCACGAAATAAAGATGTTCTGTGACGAGGAAGGGTCAATAAAATCGAACAGGTTCTAGCTGTATACCTGTTAGTCGAATGTCGCCATTTAAGTTTGGTGTATAAGTAGTTTGGTAGTTTAGTTTTGATAACGTCGAATAAAAGATTTGCTAAATGTAATTTAATGCGGCTATCCATTTTGAGTATATCAGATTTGTTAATGTATGGCGTAACATGTGTACGGGGCGGAATATTAAAACAGTAGCGAGCACAAGCATTTTGTACTCGCTGTATGAGATTAAGGGACTTTTTCAATAAATATGGTCCATACACAGGTAGACAATGATTGAATTTGGAAAGAATTAATGATTCGCAAAGCTTTTGTCTTAAATCACAGTTTATATAGGGACGTATTCTGTATAATATTTTCAATCTAAAAAAGCAATTACGTACAAGTTCTAAAACATGATCATGAAACTTTAGAGTACTGTCCATTATTAGACTCAAATTTCGTGCCCTATCTACTAACTCTATAGTTTCATTATTTATAGTTACATTATTTAAATTAAAACTTTTGATGGACTGCACTTGATTTGGTGTACCGACAATTAACATTTTGGATTTAGAAGGGTTTGAAAGTAACGAATTTCGTTTTGACCACGTGAAAATATTATTTAAATCTTCATTAATAGCCAGGATTGAAGTAGGTGTATCTGAGGGTTTGAATGAATTGTATAATTGCACACTATCCGCGTATAAATGGAATTTACAATGTTTAAACATATTTATGATATCAGCTGTGTAAATTATAAAAAGAAGAGGTCCCAGGATAGAACCTTGCGGCACTCCTCTTTCTAGAAATTTTATGGATAAAGTAAGCCGAGAACCATCCAACCTTGTAACAACTACTTGTTGATTTCGCAGCCGAAGATAGCTATCGAACCAGGAAACTGCTGAGTGGTCGAAACCATAGAATGTAAGTTTAGATAAAAGTAAAGGAATACTTAAAGAGTCAAAAGCACGACTGAAGTCTAATAACGTTAATATATAACCCATACCAACATCAGATGCTGAGAGTAGGTTATCAATAACGTCCAACAACGCTGAACCAGTACTTCTACCCTTCCTAAAACCGGACTGTGCGTCAGGGAAAATGTTATTATCTTCACAGTAATTTAAGACTTGATAAGAAGCTGCCTTTTCTAGAATTTTAGAGAGATAAGGTAAGATACTGATGGGGCGGTAGTCTTTTATTTCTTTGGGGTTATTGTTTTTAGGAATGGGACGAACAATGGCAGTTTTCCATAAGGTAGGGAATTTACATTTAGTTTATGATCGATTGATGATTTCTGTAATTATATTCAAAGTCGTGGGCAAGGTCAAAACAATCATATCTAAGCTAATCTCATCAATTTCAATAGCCTTAGATTTAATAGATAGAATAATCTTAGCTACAGAATTTTCATGTAAAGGTTTAAAGGAGAACCTTGACTTATTATACCTGCAATATTCAAAATACGTCAAATCGGAAATGGACACCTCACCATTACCAGGAATATTCAAAAAATGATTATTAAAAACATCAGGATCGAACAAATCTGTCGGAGAGTTATGACTACTATTTTTAAAGTCAGGTAAAACAGTCGACTTTAAGTTTTTCCAAAGTTGTTTAGGATTATTAAGATTACTGTTTATATTTTGATGGTAGAAAGCTAAACGCTCGTAATGTATACTGCTTGAAACAAGATGTTTTAGGGTTTTATATTGGTCTTTGTCAATAGCTGTTTGAGATTTTTTATACTTAGAAAATGATTCATCACGCAAACTCATCATATAAAGAATATTACTTGTAAGCCAAGGAGGATTCTGCTTTTACAACAATAGTTTTTATCGGAGCGTGTTTGTCAAATAATTCAGTTAACATATTGTTAAAAAGTGAAACCATTTTATCAACATCATCTAAAGCCAATACAGCATTCCAATCGCAATTAAAAAGATCTTTATTGAAACTCGAAATATCTATGTCCTTATATGGGCGATAAGTGATACGTTTCGGCAATATAACGGGTTTTTTATTTTTATTTCTATGAAGACAATCGCATTATTACCGAGCTCAGCAATATGGTTAACTTTTTTGTTTCGTATAGTGATATCAGTACAAATAAGATCGATTAGTGTTGAGGTATTTGTATGAGGTTTGAAATGTGTAGGCTCAGTAATAACATTATGTAAATTTGTATAATATAAGAACTGCTTCAGGCGTATTGTTTTGCTGTCATTAGGTTGTAGTAGGTTTATATTAAAGTCACCAAGTAAAATTAAATGATCGTAATTATTAAACGTAGCTATGGTGTCTGTAAGCGCATCAAAAAATTGATCAACATTTACCCAGGCGGGTCTATACGCAGTACCAATGACAAACCTGGTAGCTTTAATTACAAGAGTAAGCCACATTTGCTCTACTGCTATATTTATGGTAGTATGTGGACATAAGCGCACATTAACACCATCTTTGACATAAAAGCCTACACCACCACCGCGCGAACGTAAACCATGAGAGCGTGGGCAGTGTCGTAATTTATAACCTGGGACGGAGGGAGCCTTGGCATCCTGTCCCTCTGCCAGCCATGTTTCGTTTATAGCAAATATGTCAAACGATTCGCGGATGAGAGCCGCCTGGAATTCGTCGTGATTAGAACCAAGGGAGCCAACATTAAGGAGACCAACTTTTAGGAATTTTTGATTAACCATTTTGAACAGCGAAATAGATAAAAAAATTACCAATGAATATTTTTACGATACTTACGAGGTTACAATCGCGTAATAAAGTTAAAGGATAATTTAGAAGTAATTGTTTCAAAAATATATAAAGTTTGACGAGATTTCGATAAATGTAATCAAACAACACCATGTCACAATGTATATAAACCATAACATCTTCAGTAGTATTACCTCCTCGTATAGTGAATGAATTTAAAAAACAGACATATAAATTAACTTTAACATGAAAGTACCATTCGACATATTGTAATATTTGTAATATATGTTCCTTGCCAGTTCCTACTCTTATTATTAATTTTAAATTCATTGATGAAAAATAATCTGATAAGATCAAGATATACAAATAAATACAGAACTGCAGTTAAGTACAGAGTATAAAAATAAGCTCACAACTAGGCCATCATTTGTAATTAAATCTGGTGAATATATTATGTAATTTATATAAAAGTACTCTTCAGAGCATAGAAAGCAAAAAAAGTTTTGTACTAGAAGGAACATGTTACAAATAATTGAGATTAAATTACTTAACAGAACTAAATTATTCAGAAACAAAAACCCGTCGGAGATCATTTTCAGTGCGAAGCCGATAAACACGAGAACCCGGGGAATCAGATTTTTTAGCGAAAATGCGCCCATCTTTAGTCCAAATAAATTGCCAGCCTTCTTGATTTCCAGCCTCTCTCGTTTTAGCAAAGGGAACTCTATTGTACTTGGTGAGTCGCTCATTGACATATAGCGTTCTCGGTTCGTGTACAGGAAGTCCCAATTCCGATGTCGTCGGTTGGCGTCGGATCCTGGCAGCTCGAAGCAGTTGATCTCTAGGCGCGCGCCGCGTCATGCTGACTGCAATAGGACGCGGGCGATCGGCGCCTCCTGAGCTGCTCGCGCCGCCAGCATTCTCGCTGCCCTCGCCTCTCGTTCCACCTCGTCGGGACATACCAACTCTCGTGGCACAGACTACATCACAGGACTCTAGTACTACTCCGAGTTTTTTTGCCACTGAAGTCACAATGTGATGGACAGACTCACCCGGGTATTCGGGCACTCCCACGATTTCCACATCATTCAACAGCTTAGCTTGCTCGCTATCATTTATCTCAGATTGCAGTCTGTAAACAGTATCTTTCAGTTCTCTATTCTCCTTCGTAAACGTAACATCAGACTTCATGTTTACTATCTGTGCGTGAAGTTTATTATTTTCGCATTCCAGCTGGTTTACTTTGTCAATAAATTCCTTTCTTAAGTCACTAATTTGACCAGTAAGAAATTCAGTCGTATGAGAAAATTCACTCTTAAGCTGCTCGATCGTACGACTCAACTCCTCCTTAACCTGCTGAGAAATAATTTACTTCAGGTTATCCAATTTCTCGTCCAACTTACGAAATTTGCTATCGAAAAGTGAAGCCATCTGATCAAGGGATTTAATGATGGGCTGAGCCCTGGAGGCATCATTCACGCTGACGTCGGCAGAGGCTGTCGAGGTTGTAGGGGTGACACTCATAGGTGAAGTTTTCGCTGGCCGCCCAACAGGAGTCTTCTCACTTTTTTTCCGTGTCACAACATTAGGGCAGTTGTCGCAGCGCCAATTTCGCTTGAGGTCTTGTATATTAGCTTGGTAATACGCAGTTTTCATATTGACACATGCGTAATGGTAAGTATCGCGGCATGCCGAACATGTTAGTGATTCACCGTCATATTTAATGTTCTTCATACAAGCAGAGCAAACCATTTTTGTGCTGTTATTTGCTCCCGTTTAGGTCACAAAACCCTATTGTTAGTAGAACTCAATTGTTAGTAGGTAGAGTTAGAATGCGCACATAAAGAAAATAGGTTTTTTTAAATAAGTAATGCAGTGTTAAAAAGCTGTTAGTAACATAAAGTCGAGCAATTTTAAGTTAGGTAGGTACGGGTGAATGACCCTCGCGGAATTTGAGCGAACGCCGCGTCGTGGCCGTGTCACTATGTTCGAGTAGGTAGGTATTATTACTAACGCATTTGCTATTAAATCGTCAATCACATCGTCACTTCACTGTCAAAATACTGAAATATCACAATTATTGAGTGTAGTACATGTCTATCCTTCGATATGTATAACTTTTAGATCGTTTATCACACTTCAAACAATTAATAGAAGTAAAAAACTGAGGAGCGCGCGTAAATTCGTGTTAACATGGCGGAGACGCCGGGCGATGTGGGCGATTCAGTGAAGTATGGGAATTAATTAAGGTATCGAGTTTAAATATATATATCTTTGTTTTTCTAAGACCTTATGAACAAAGCAAATTTCTAGATAAGTCCAGATTTCGCTGATTATTAATAGGGCCAAATTTTGTTTATCTTGCAGTGAACTTCTGGCATCTAGAAACTTTGAGTAGGAACTTTTCTACTTGAAGACTAGTTACCTAAACTACCATTTTTTAAATTATTGTTATTTTATTAGTTACATAGGGAGAAGAGTATATATAAATATATTATTCCGTAGATAACGGAATGGCTTATAGAAAACCTACTCAGAAAACTCGCTATGCTGACTCAGAGGTCAAGAGTTATCGAAATACCGAACAATGGAGTCTATGGTTATCAATTTAGTTACAACAATACCTAATGCTCGAGTTTAGCATGACTCATTAGACGATTTCTGTCAACTGCTGAACTAGTCAAGTTTATTATTGTATTGGTATTATTTTAATTACGGACAGACATTAAAACTTTTTAACCTGTGTCGGTAATTAAACACGAACTAGCTGCGTAGTAATATTACTTTTTTTTCAGTAAGTATACGTATTGCTGTGAGAACTATATTTTGGTATAGTCACCATAAGTATACCAGTATCTTTACAAGAGGGAAAACCATTTTTGCTAGAAAAATACTTTTGGGAACATTTATTCTGTACCGGGATTTAGTTTCAGACCTCGCACATCCCTAGTGGCCGCTCTACTTTAAATAGATTCCAATGTTCACAGTCTCACATGTCGTGTGATCGTTCTTGGAACAAGTCAACTGACCATTAATTGCGCCTAAATTGAAATGAGCAGTAATTAAAATCTATTTTATAATTTTTTTGAGCTAATGTCTGGCTTTGCTAATGAAGTATTTGCTAGAAGTGCGTAACGACAACACAGTGTTTATTTTTGCTCCGTAAAAAATATTCTAAAAAGTGGTTTAAAGTTATTATTTCTCTACAAACTTGGCACAAATCTTCAGTTTATAGTGTTGGGTTTACAGTGATATAAGTAGTTTTCCTGAATTCATCGTGTTTCGTGAATATTGAACAAAAACTAACGCTTAATTTTTCGACGCACTCACACATTCAAGGACGACGCTGCCTGCTCGGGTCCACCTCGGCTCCACTCGGCATTGTTCGGCCGGCGCGCGCGATCGCGCCCGTGAATCGTAAAGCGCTGACGACGCGGCGCGGCGCTGACGACGCTTGGGTTTTGTTTTAATAAACGCTCGCTGTTTTCTTGGTGCATTTGGGAAGATTGAACTAACAACATGGCTCCAAAAAATTATGGTAAATGTGATAGCTGCCATAAACTTATTAAAGATCGAGAATATCTGATCTGCTTTGCATGCGATAAAAAATTCGATACTAATTGTCTGAATATAAATTCTAAGCTATTCCAAAGTTTCTATGCACTTAACGAAAAACGAAAGCAGGAATGGAAATGTGCTGACTGCCGCAATAAAACCACAAACAGCCCCGTTTTCTCCGTAAAACCGACTGCCTGTTTTAATACCGATGTAGGTGGCAATGAAACTGATGACTCTGACATAAGCCAAGATGACACGAAGAATGTCACCCTCAGGTCTAAGACGAAACCTTCACCATCATCACCACTTCCCAGCTCACCACAAGTCGGCAACAACTATTTAACTGTTGACACCTTGCGTTGTATCTTGAAACAAGAACTGTCTGATATTCGCGAATCCAATACTGAGCTACGAGAATCCCTTTCATTCTTCAATAAAATGTACGAAGATTTAAAATCTCAAATAGAAGAAAAGAACACTATTATCAAAGAGCTACAAGAGGACAACATCAAGCTAAAAACATCAGTTAGCGATCTTTCCAATCGGCTTAACTTGGTTGAGCAAAACATGAGAGAGAGCAATATTGAAGTAAACGGCATTCCTGAGAATAAATCGGAAAACTTGGTGAAAACTATTGAACAACTCTCCAAGACCGTTGGTGACCCTATAAAATCATCAGACATAATACAAGCTACACGTGTAGCAAAATTGAATACCGACAGCGAAAGGCCCCGTTCAGTAATAGTGAAGCTGCAGTCTCCTAAAGATCGTGATGCGATCCTGGCCGCCGTCGCTACCTTCAATAAGAAAAATAAAGACGATAAATTAAACACACAACATCTTGGATACGGAGGCCCGCGCAAACCAGTGTTTGTTGCGGAACATTTGTCGCCAGTGAATAAGGCACTTCACGCTGCTGTCCGTCTGCGTGGTAAAGAGCTAGGATACAAGTTCATTTGGGTTCGCAACGGTCGGATCTTTGCGCGCAAAGATGAATATAGTGATGCCTTGCTGATTCGCAACAAAGACAACTTATCTTTAATTAAGTAAGCCACGTTTACACGGGTCAGTGTTATTATTTTTAAGCTTTAAAATGATTGGTCTCTATTATCAAAACGTCCGAGGTATTTGGACGAAAACTAAAGAAGTATTAAATAATATTATGTTATGTAATTATAAAGTTATAGTTTTCACTGAAACGTGGCTTAGATCTAGTATAGCTGACAGCGAATTTATAGATTCTCGTTATGTAGTTTATCGTAGAGATCGCATGCATACAGGCTCCAAATCTGATGGCGGAGGTGTAATGATTGCAATCGCACGTGATATTCCCTCTGTACGTGTGCGCAAATGGGAAAGCGATTGTGAGGACCTTTGGGTTAGTATCAGGGTTAAAACCAATGGCCAAATGCATAATCTCGCCATCTGTGCTGTTTACCTACCATCTCCTGTAAAACTTGAAAATTTAAAAACTTTTCTCAGCAGTGTTGATACGGCTTTAAACAAAATAGATAACGTAGTCCTTTTGGGGGATTTTAACCTTGGCTTTATTCAGTGGGATTCCATTAATGATAAAACTTATACGTCGCCATCTAACTACAATAGATCGTTAGGTTTTCCACTAATAGATTTTCTGTCAATAAATAATTTATACCAAGCGAATAACATCAAGAACAAAGACGATAATATTCTCGATTTAGTGATGAGCAGCTTCTCTGACGCATTTATATCCAAGCCTTTAGACCTTTTGTGTAGGTCAGACTCCCACCATCCACATTTGCTTTTTACAATACCCAACTTTAATGATAATTCTAATAGCTTTCGTCCCTTAAATTGTCGAAACGACCACAATTTTCTGAGAGCAGACTATAATGGTATAACTCTGGAACTTAAAAATACCAAATGGTGAGAGGTTTTCCTTGCACAACACAATGTAAATGACATGGTTTCAGTTTTTTATAAAATTATTAATAATGTTATAGATTCTTTTGTTCCTAGACGTAAGCCTAGAAATATGAAATATCCAGTCTGGTTCAATAAAAGACTAATCAAAATGATCAAAGAAAAAGAGAAACTTTGAAGCAGATTCTGTAAGTACCGTAATCCACGTGATCGTCTAGAATATGAGCTTATCCGCGAGCGCTGTCACAATCTAATTGATATCTGTAATCAGTCTTATTGTGAAAAAATCGAGCACGACATCAGTCGTAATCCTGCAGTTTTCTGGCGTTTCATCAAAAACAACCGTAAAGGCCTGTCATCATTTCCATCTGAAATGAAACTAGGAAACATATCGGCTACATCCGACAATGCAATAGCCAACCTTTTTGCAACACATTTTTCATCGGTCTATGATAATAATAGTAGTTTGAACAGTGATAGAACTTTACTAGATTCTGATGACCATCTGGCTAACATTGTATTCACGGAAGCTGAAATTCTAAAAAAAATAAAAAGACTCAATGATCGTAAAGGAGCTGGCCCTGATAACATTCCACCCTTATTTTTAAAACGTTGTGCATCAGCACTAACTTTACCGTTAATGATTATTTTTAACCATTCATTGTCCTCTGGTCAATTTCCAAACGAATGGAAAAAAGCTAGGATAATTCCGATATTCAAGAAAAACGATAATTCAGATGTTAAAAACTATCGCCCGATTTCCATATTGTCATGCTTTTCTAAGCTTTTTGAGTCCCTCGTATACCCCCACATTTACAATTTGGCGAATAACTGCCTCTCTGATGCCCAGCATGGGTTTAGGAAGGGTCGCTCCGTAGAAAGTAATTTGGTCTCATTTATTAATGATGTATCACGTGAAGTTGACAGAGGTTTTCAGGTAGATGTAATTTATACAGACTTTTCTAGCGCGTTTGACAGAGTTAATCACAATTTGTTACTTAAAAAGCTGAAATCATACGGTATCGAGGGATCCCTGTTAATGTGGTTTAAATCTTATTTGTTAAAAAGACCCCAGTTAATAGCTTTTAATGGATGTGAATCAAACGTGTTTCTTGCAGATTCAGGTGTTCCCCAGGGATCCCATCTGGGCCCAATTTTATTTATTCTAATTATAAATGACATAAGTAATGTAATTCACTATTCAAAAGCCTCAATGTTTGCCGACGATTTAAAAATCTACCGAACGATTAAAACTACAGAAGACGTAGATCTCTTACAACGTGATCTTGATGGTGTTAGAGAATGGTGTATTAACAACGGCATGATCCTAAACACTAACAAGTGTCACTTGATAAGTTATACTTCAAAACACAAAAACGCATTACGTAACAATTATAACATTAATAGTGTTGTTCTCGAATGTTTGGACGAAGTTAGAGATTTAGGTGTGACCCTCGATTGCAAACTGAAGTTCACCAGCCACAATACAATACAATACAATATACTTTATTGCACAATTTGAAAAGAAATATAATGATGAGACAATTACAAGTAACTTTACAAAAGGTACAATATAGGCGACCTTATCGCTTCAAGCGATTTCTTCCAGGTAACCTTTGGGTATGAAAAGTCGCATAGTGAAATCAAGAGCGGGCGCAATATATAAACCTAAACAATATATATTAAACAAAATATAAACATATATTTAATATAAATACATATATATAATATAATACAGTTTAACATAAATACAGTTTTATATGTAATTATTCGATACATAAGACACACACACACATAGTTAAAGAGGAGATGGAAACAGGAAAAAAACAACTAAGTAGGTAAAAGGAATACGGAAAACAAGAGAGGAAAAGTAATTAAAAAGTAAAAAAGAAAATTAGGAAAGGAAACCATTTATTTATATCCACACTGGGCTTCAAAGTAGCCCTTGAGACGCTTCGACAGGACAGGATAGGCAGCACAAATGCTAGGTTTTCTAAAACGATCTACAAAAAAATTTCAAAACCCGAACACTAAAAATGTTCTGTATAATAGCCTAGTCCGTAGCCACCTCGAGTTTGCCAGCGTGGTTTGGAGTCCAACCTATGCATCTCCTTCTCAAAGAATTGAGGGCATACAACGTGCTTTTACTAGGTTTTTAGCATTTTCGTCACCCGGAATTTTCTACAGATGTCCTTATGACCAGAGATTGCAGCACTTTGGGTTATATACCTTACGACATCGACGAAGTATAACTGATCTACTGTTTCTCTATAAACTAGTTAATAACCAAATAAAGTGTTGCCATCTGCTTGAACAATTGGCGATAAATGTTCCTCGAAAACCTCCTCGACACCCCCTTAGGAAAACATTCAATATCCCTAGATGTAGAACTAACGTAGCCTTACACAGTCCACTTCCCAGAATCTGTTCCGAATATAATCTAATTAATAACGATCAACTGGACGTTTTTCATTCTAAGTTTTTAAATTTCAAAAACACTTTGCTGAAACTATTGTCTTCTACAGATTCGTCCACCCTAAGTCGACAATAAGTATACAATATATATGTTATTTAATTATTTTGTCTGTGATCTGATCTCATTTATTTAGAATAACTGTTTTGTTTTGTTTTCATAGTTTAGTTTAATTACTTGTGTTGTCTTACCCAATTATGTTAACAATGTTGTGTACATCTGTAATTGGTAGACATATAAGAACATAACTGTACTACTATAATACTATATAGCTTAAAAATATATGTACTACTGTTGATGTACCTATTAAATAAATAAATAAATAAAAGTTGCAATTTATTTCAGATGAAATCTTCTAGTTCTACAGAAAAACCATTTTATGTTGTGCGTTTTAAAGAAGAAAATTCAGCAGGTGTTCAGGATGTATGCGTGCCACACTCTTGGGTATCGACAGAAAAAAACGGAAGAGGGTCTGATCAGGGTTTCGTACCCAACAGGTGAAAGTAAACCAATCACAGAAGATCGGGTAGAGAATGAGGAAAATTTTGAGCAGGAATGGCCTCTTCGTCTTGCCGAAATAAAATACAAAGCAGGTAAATTTAATTATATTAATTATTTACTTATATGTTGTATTGTAAAAGCGTATTGGAAAATTGTATTCATTTTTCAGAAAGTTATGAAGATGCGGCACGGTGGTTAACCGCAAAAACAAGTGGTAGCCGCACAGAACAAAATTCACGAATAAATGGTAAGTGCTTATGGTATAAGTTAATTTTTTATTTCTTCTTTCTTACAGTGTGTTTATTATTTAATCTTTTTGTGTATTATAGATTTAAAAGGCATTCCCAGGTACGGAACCCAAAAAAGAAAAGTCGCGCGGTGAAAGTAATTCTTGATCGGAAATTCCAAGGTCAAGTTGCAATCACAAAAGAGACACACCAGTGCTGCCGCTCTTTGATCATGAGGGAGACCTGATCGGTATCTGTACGCCTATCAACTCCTCGCGCAGTGGATCTCATAACGAGGTCATGATCGGGGATCTTAACTTTTTATTCGAGTCGGATGAAGACGGAGATGAAGAAGATGAGAGAGAAGAAGTAGAAGATGAAGAGGAAATGGAACTGGAAGAAGAAGAGAAAGGGGAAGAGGAAAGATAGATTTTAGAATTTTATGCTTTTGTAAGGATATGGAGTACATAGTATAGTATAGTAAATAATCTTTAGTAGAACTCTTTGTATGTAGGATTATAGCTTTTAATAAACTAAAAACTGATTTTTTTTAAACCAGACTATGTTTTATTCTATGCCGTAATCATAATTCACTTTACCCTCTGTCGATAACTAAACACTAAACAGTTGCTTAGAAATAATATTTCTTCAGTAAATATGCGTATTGCTGTAACAACTATACTTTGGTATAGTTACCATAAGTATGCCAGTATCTTTACGAGAGAGAAATACTTTTTTGCTAAGAACTTTAGTATTGTTAACTTTGCTACCGACTATCGATAAGTATCGATATAAAGTATCGAATATCGCTCAACTCTAGTGAATGCTCTGTATTTAATGAACTGCGACCTCACATGAGAACTCTTACCAGTCGTCCGAACACGCCCGACGTCGCCATTCCTGTTTGCTGAACTTTAGAATAATTTTAAATTTAAAATTAAATTATAGTAAGATAAGAATCCTTTTATAGATTTTTAGTTAGTGTACAGTGAAAATCTCTATCAGAAGCCGGAATGTTTTTTTACACATTTCTAATAACTTTTATTATCACGCATGACAACATAGAGATTATGCTAATGTCCTTGCCCCGAGATTTTGACGATGAACTCGGTCGATAACCCAGTAAACAACTTATTATGTTGTTTATTTCAGATGGAATCGGGGACCTTATTCTCTAAGTGCAATAGTGATAATCAAGCTGTATCGCAATCTTATCGCAATCAATTACTGTCAAATAAATTATAGATGGAACAGAAAATGGCCAACTTCATGTTATACTATCCGAATTCTCAAGCTGTTATAACTGGAACAAAGACAGAGAATGACATTTTGAATGATATTGAATGAATGTAATTGTCAATTTGTCAATTATTTTCATGTTAATTGATAATTTCTTAAGAAATATTTTGTAATTATTCAAAAATACTAATGTTATTTAACAAAAAAAAGTAATTTGGGAGATGCTGCTCTCTTAAAAATGAATGAGGTAAATAGAAATAGCCATATTGGGAAGTATTGACATGCTTTTTACCCAGAAAAAGGGGTTGTTTTATATTATTCTGGTGTTTGTTTACTTCTGAGAAACAATATTATTATGTTATTTTTCTCGTGTGATTGATAAAAAACATGATTATTTTTACGCAATTATAGCAAAGTAAACGTATGTATACGTATTTATGGGTACTTCGGAATACGTATTTATGTTTGTTCTCGGGTCATGGGTGTTTGTGTTTGTCTTTATGTGTGTTCCGAGGGACCCACGACACAAGGGAAAACCTTAGTGTGGGCCTTTGAGTGTGTAGCGTTTATTTATATTTATATTTTATATTTATTCGGAATTTGTTGGGGGAATAATGATGCATCTTACGAGTAAATATGTTTCCGCCGCGGCGGGCTGTATATAAAAAAGCGCAAAAATTTTGCTATATTGTGGGCAAAAGATCGTCAAGCTGTACCATTTTTATAAATAAATAAACGCTACACACTCAGAGGCCCACACTAAGGTTTTCCCTTATGTCGTGGGTCCCTTGGAAAACACAAAGACAAACACAAACACCCATGACCCGAGAACAAACATCTACTTTTTACACAAATGTTTGCCCCGGCTGGGGATCGAGAGGCAGCGTCACTACCACTTGACCAAACCGGCTACATTATACATTATACCCCTGATTATGGATCATATGAAAACCCTAAGTATTTTTGATTACTTGACGCTCTGCCAACCCAAGTGTTAGTATATGGCCAATACAGGCGGTCGTCTCGTATGCCACTTAATTTTTAACTTTCTCAAATCATGATTTTTTTTAAACAATGTATTAAAATCATTATTTAACACCATTTTCCAGATATTCAATGTTCATCATATCAAACGTCTGGACATGCAAATAAAATAACATATTTTACATTTTGACAATGTCTGAACTTCCTAACGTGAATCCTTTCTTTGGAAATAGAAGTTTTAACTGCAAAACGAGGACGAGATGAAGAAGTGTTTCCCAAATTATGATATTTCTCATTGGGTTATCATTATCGAGCATATTTTAATTACAATTAAGCTTGGATAATTAAATCACTTACCACATACGTAAAAGGAATCATAGTCGGAAATGTACAGATAGATATATGATTTATGTCTTAACACACTTCTTCTTCTTATCATGTAGGTATAGTCAAGTGTGAAGTGTGTTTACCCACTGAAGATTCCAAAAAAAAGTTCGGTGGAGCTTGTCCAGTTCAACAGTGGGTTCACATAGTACTTATCAAACAAAAAAAAACCCTGTGAATCAAGAACTAATAGCGTATTTTCTTAAACCTTTAGTTTTAACTGTAAATATAAATCCCATTTCACATTGCAGAAATGTAAACTGATAGGCATTTTTAATATTGTGATATATGCCTTGGTTGTTGACTTCAACGAAAAAGGAAGTAATATCTAAATGGGTGCCTTTAATTTTGAAGTCGGTAAACATTTTTATAAAAAGTTTATTTATTGTATGTTTGTTTGTAACGAATAAACACAAAAATTCTTTTTTGTTCGAAAGAGTATACTCCAGAGGTGGTCCGATTGTAATCAAGTCAGGATCTGATGGTGATCCCAGGAAAATAGAGGGAAACCCTCGAATTTAATAGGCATTTACATTGTATCTCACGTACTTTCTATTATTTACACTAAAATAGTAAAAGAAATAAACTTTTTGTAAAAAAATTAAACCGACTTCAAAAAGCAAAAAATAAATATGTAGCTTTTCATGTGCTAGTACCTACTGATCTCTTTGGAGTCGGTGCCAAGACAAATAAGTTTGATAGGCTAATGTACAGAAGCCAGCGCATTAGGTTAATCCATTTTCATTGCAAAACAGCTCTTATCACACTAGCACAGAGTGCTCGCTTGTGGTAACCTGATGTGCGGCCGTGCGTACATCCACCTTCACACCGACTTCAAACAGATCAGTTAGTACGTAGCACATTAAATTCTACATCTTTATTTCTTGCTTTTTGAAGTCGTTTTAACTTTTTATAAAAAGTTTATTTTTGTTTGTAACGAATGAACTCAAAAACAGCTGGACCGATTTCAAAAATTATTTCACCATTAAATTGCTGATTTATCCCTGAGTAACATTGGCTAGGTACTACATCATTTTTCCAAATTCCCACGGGAAAGAAGTCGCGCGCGGAAATCTATTATGAAAATAGTTTGATAAGGTACATCATTATACTCAGCCCACATCAACCCACTGCTGGGTATAGGCTTCTTCTCTGTAGCGATAATCGTCACGGTTCTGTGCTAACCTCATCGATAGAGGTCCCGTCATTTTGACGATATCTTCTGACCATCGGGCTGGTTGGTCTACTCACTGGCCTTGTTGCTCCCATTGGCCACCATTGAAGACTGCCTTAGTCCACTGTCTGTCGTTCCTCGTATGTATAAGATACATACTTGAGGTATTTACAAATGTTTGATCTTGAATTTGTAACTTTAGTCTAGTCAATCTACGAGGGCTTGTATGGAAAAATGAGATTAATTGCACATTGAGGGATAGTTGAGAATTATATCACATAAACCACTGAACATTTAAAATTCACGATAATCCCCGATTTTTTGTTGATAATTATTGAGTAATTAGGCAAAATTGCAATTACATTAAATTTAAGTGTGAACATAAAATGAACAACAAGAGATTTTTTACATGAGACCTTCTTTTAGGATGTTTTACTAATAGCAACAATAATCCCTAATCAATATCAACATATTGGGCGAATGTTAAGTATAGTACATAAAATCAAGTATAACTCCAAAACAATTATTGCACAATTAGAGATATTTTGTTACAGTATGTACTTAGTTACTAACAATAACCATGTGAATTATCTCCAAGGTGACTTAAATACTTTTTTTTTAATTCACTTTTATTTGATTTTTACCCTCGTGCACTAAAGACACATTGGATTTTTTTATAAATCCTAAGAGTATCTATTTATACCGAGTAGATCGATGGTAGGTAGGTAGATATCACTATTGAAACGAGGTGTTTAAACCTATTGTAACTTGTAGGTACATAATAACGTGTAACTAACAGCCTTTCTAAAAATGAAAGGACATGAGCCGTAAAAGAAACTGAACAACTTTTCCAAACAGTCAATTTCAGGATACGAAAAAATACGACGTCCAATTAGAATGAATGAAAAGTTAGTATGGTATGGAGATGCCGATTTATTTTTTCGTTTCACCAAAAATTTTTATTTAGTAAAGTTGTTCAATTTCCTCGACTAATCGGTCAGGTCCTTTCATTTTTCGCCTGATACCAATAGGTATGGCAATAAATTATCTCTTCGAAGCTCACTAAAGAACAATGTGCAAAATTGTCCCAGTGTTGTAGCATCATAAGCTATGTACGGGTTGATGAGTAACTGAATATGTATGTGAAAAATGACTGAATTAATTAATTAATTAATGTGGGATTTATGAAATAGAGACTGAAAGGCTAAACTACATTTGCCGTGTCAAACCAATATCTTGCAAATACACATCATGTATCACGTATGAGCTTGAGCTCCTTGGCATGAAGTTATCGCCAACCTCAACTTCGGCACCTCTATCGAGTCCAAAGCTCAAACAGCGGCGAAAAAGCTGGGCATATTCAACAGAGTTAAGCGCTTCTTTACGCCCGATCAACTCCTTTCCCTTTATAAGGCACAGGTCCGATCGTGCATGGAGTATTGCAGCCACCTCTGGGATGGTTCGGCCAAGTAACTAGCCTCACTGGACTCGGTGGACCGCAGAGCCAGGAGACTCATCGGTGATAGGAAGCTTGTAAAAGCTTGTAAAAGACGCAAAGTAACTTGCCTATTTATTTTTTATAATATGTACTTCGGGAGTGTGCTCGTGAGCTGCACGAGCTCATTTCGCCTGCCTCATTCTTCTTTCGAACGTCCAGACGCACCGCTGGGTACTATCCTTATCTTGTTGATATCCTGCGGATTCGCACTGAGCGCTTTTCATCATCTTTCATATTGCGCACTGCTAGGGAATGGAATTCCCTGCCTGCGTCTGTATTTGTGAGTTCATATAACCTGAATCTTTTTAAAGTTCGAGTGAATAGGAATCTTCTGGGTGAGCTTGCTACATCCTTGACCGCATCTTTGCCCTGAGCTAGATTGTGGTCAAGAGCGAATCCATTTTTATTTTAAAAAATCTTAGGGGGCTTTAATTTCAATATTCAAGATCTATTCAAGAAAGCCCTTCTATTCACTCTTTAAAAAAAAAAGATTGAAAGAACACTTTCTTTCGAGACTCTTATGAGCATTAAAATATATGTATTTTATATTTATGTATTTATTTTATTGTAATAAGTATCGTTTTATTATTGTTGTATTTATTTAGTATTATTATTATTATTTTTCTGTAAACTCTGTGCGCAAATAGGCATAGACATAGACATACAATTTATTCACAAGCACAGGTACACATTACATTACACACGAAAATAATAAAACATAAGTACACACAGGACACAATGTAGGCGCAAGGGTCATAGTAGTGTGCACCGCACCTATGATCTCTCTACCCCTTCTACTTATACTATTTCTCACTAGTTAGGTTGGCTGGAAGAGATCTATTTTAGAGATAAGTTCGCCTTTGTACAATTTTTTTTCTAATTGATAATAATAACTATGTATATATCAATGGAGTAGAGATTGACAATCGTTGGGTAGTCCCGTACACTCCGGTTCTTTTAAGAACATGTAACGCGCATATAAATGGCGAATTTTGTCATTCTGTTAAATCAATAAAATACGTTTGCAAGTATATACACAAATAAAGGATCCGACCAAGCCACTTTTGCTCTATAAAATGAAAAAGATGAAATAAAGATTTACGAAAGTGGGAGGTACATAAGTAGTTTAGAGGCTGTATGGCGAATTTTTGGATATCCAATTCATGAACGCTTCCACACTGTGTTCCATCTTGCGGTTCATCTTGAAAATCGCCAAAGAGTGTATTTTAATGAGCAAAACCTCACAGACCGACTTATGAATCCACCAAAAACGACACTTCTTGCCTTTTTTGATCTGTGTCGTACTGAGAATTTTGCCAAAACACTTTATATTATCAAAACACTTTATATTATCAATTCCTGATTCGTACGGAGGAAACGTGGAGTGGATCTTGGCGTTAAAAAGGAACATAGTTTGGGCAGGGTATACACGATATTCGAGGCCCCAGGTCATTTGAAGCATTGAAAACTGTAGTTGATATAGTATACCCTACTTTCCAGTTTGCTTGCAAGGCTTTAGGCTTGCTTGAAAATGTTGAGTACTGGCATACAGGATTGGGTGAGGCCACATTGTGTCACTCACCACGTATGATACGTGAGCTGTTCACTATCATGTTGGTGTTTTGTCAAGTGAAATGCAGGTAGAAGGTGATATAGACTATTTAACAGATGAAGTGTTCAACAAATGTTTGATAGAAATTGAAGAAGAGTGTTTGGGTTTATACGGGCTTTCCTTAAAAGAATACGGCTTACCACAACCAAGAAGGCCTCTAGCATTAGAAAATAGAGAATTGGTTTAAGAAACCAGCAATGATGTGATGGCTTTAGAGAGGTTAGTCAGGAATAACTGTGATTCATTGACAGACGAACAAAAGTCAGTCTACGAAGAAATAGTAAAAATTGCATACACAAGCGAGGGCCAATTTGGATGCTCCAGGAGGAACCGGCAAAACCTAACTATTAAATTTGATTTTGGCAAAAATACGTATTACACGTTATATTGCCTTAGCTGTGGCATCTTCAGGGATTGCCGCAACGCTATTGCAAGGTGGTCAGACCGCGCACTCTGCCTTAAAGTTGCCACTCAACTTAAAAAATGTAGAAACGCCATTATTTAATATTTCAAAACAGACCCATCAACCCCTACATAGCGTATGATACTACAACACTGGGCCCAAAGCCCATACATTTTTGCACATTGTTCTTTACAGAGAGTTTTCAGTCCTTTACTACCAACTCTAACTGTATCATCGTTTATGGGTTTTCCGCATATAAGGCAAGACATGATTTTGCAGCCGCACGTCACACAAACAGGAGACGTATTATTGAAATAATACAATTCCAATTCGCATACGAATTGACAAGATTTGTATGAGATTTTCATGCGAATCTTGTCAATTCGTATGCGAATTAGAATTATATCATCTCAAAAATTCGTCTCCAGATCGCGAATGACGTACGTTATTGACGTACAGACCTACCGCTACCCTATCCGCTATCTCTTTGTCCCGTGCGCAACTGATAGCTCCGTCACGCTCTCACACTGACCATGCTTTCCGCGGCAAAATCGCGGCAAGTTCAAGCGCGGGCAACTTGTTGGTGTTCCGATAAATTTATTTTTATGCCTTTTTGCAGAACCTTTGTCACTTAGACAAGAGATTATAATAATTTACTGTAAAGAAAGTAAGTTACATGGCACAGTCAAGAAAATATTTCGTGTGTCTTTATTGCTCGATAGGTAAATCTTAAAATAACACTATTTACATAGGTTCTAAGAGAGTCACCTGGGTGCAAATTTTACACAGGCTTTAGGTTTTCATTTAACTAGTATAAAGATAAAAATCCCCGTCTGCTCCATTTTCTAAGTATAATTTTTCATACCGTAAAAGAAAAATCATCGTATTGTTAAGAATTCTACGTCTTGAGCAAGAGATTACATTAGTAACATAATAATAAGATATCTAATGTTATAAATGTAGATTATCACTGAAAGTCCATTTAATGTTTAGCAGATATTAGTAAAAACGCAACTTTAGGTATTCCTCAAATCTAAAAACCCACACAACTACTAAATTGCCACGAATAGTTAATAAAATAACAATATTATTTTTTTCAAACCAATTTATCCATGTGTCTTTAGTGTAATACCAATTCTTTTATTTCCCGGACTACTTCGCATTTTCGTGGTTTTGTGTGGATGAAATTAGAGTGAAGACGTCATTTTTTATCAATTACCCTGCAAACAGATTTATGAATGAAAATTATGCAAAATACCTTTGATATTGTAAATATAAATAGACTAGCTTTTGCCCGCGGCTACGCTCTCGCACAAAGAACTATTTTAGTCACCCATTTCATTCTTGACCCCTTGATTTTCGAAAAATCCGGAAACACTTGTCCCTTTATTTGCTTTAAGGTTTATCTTGACGAAGTTTCGAGTTAAAATGTCCAAAAAATTTGTTTTCTCCATAAAAACTCTGAACCCCCATTTCACCGCCCCAGGGGTTGAATTTCAAAAAATCCTTTCTTAGTACTTATCTACGCTATAAAAGACACCTTTTTGCCAAATTTTAGTCTTCTAGGTCTGAGGGTTTGAGCTGGGCGTTGATGAGTCAGTGAATCAGGACGTCCAATTTTATATATAAGAAATTGTATATATAAGAAGAGCTTGATTTTAAAACGATATTGAGTGGCTTGTGCCTGAAGTTGTGGTTTCAAAACCCTGCGCACGTTTGCCATTCTTTACAAAATAGTTTTTTTGCAATATATATTTTTTTGCTTTCTGTTGTAGGTATAACATAGATGTATTATCGTACTACTAATGTAAAAAAACTGATATTTACGGGACTATAACATAACCATTTAAATTTCATATTTACAAATAAAATACTTGACTTGACTTCTTTATTTTAATGGCAATCCATCGTCTGATGACAATGATTCTGCCAGTATCAAAGTACCAAAGAAAAAACGAAATGACTTTTGTGCGGTAATTCCAGACAGGGTTGATATAGTTAATTTTCGGATCGATGATACTTCCAAGATAAATTATTTATGTAGGTAACATTGGTCAATAAAATACTTACTTCTACGTGGACTGACGTTGACAAATTTTGACACTTTTGATAGACAGAGTAATTATAGTAAAAAGATAATATAAACAATAGACACCTCTTTCATGGAAAAATAAAAAAAGTTTGATGTGTTTTAGAGTTCTGTACCCAAAGGAGTCCATTTGATTTAGCAGTAAAACACGAAAAAGAAAATAATAATAATCAATTTTTATTATTTATTACGTAATCTCTACAATCCAATTACAGTAGTAGGAGGAAGAAGAAGACCCAGGTTTTGTTATTGAACTTTTGTAGAATGACGAGTTCTTTTAAAGATGAGAGACCTGGGAGGAGCAAGTTATTAACTTATTACTGATCTTGGAATAATGTTATTGAACAAGAAATGTCTTAGCCTTGTTTTCTGGAGCCCGGCCTTTCCCGAAACATGGCAAAAGGCCCGGTAGTACCACATTGGTACCGAGGCAAAGGTCGCAGTCTTATGTGGAACGCTACATGCGCCTGCACCATTACACAACACAAGCAAATAGTGCTATATGCTATTTGTCTTTATTTTGTATTATTTTGACTAATGAATTGGTTAGTGAAATTAATGGAAAGAAAAACATAAATTTACTACGTTTCGGATGGCTAGATAACTAATTTTGGCTCTGAGTTTCAGTAAAATTTTATTTAAACATATATATACACTGAAGCCTGAATCCCTGACAGAGTAAGCAGAGCATCATAATGGTTGTCAAACAATTACATACCTAACCTACATTCTGAGGGTCATAATATAAGATAGAACATGAATGTTGTTTTAAATAGGTTGTCAGTTTTTCAGCCACAGCAAAACCCACTAACTGGCTTTTAAAGTATCCCAGAAAAGAGTTGGCAGCTGGCACAATATAAGTTTCTCGTAATTCTAGTCCAGCATTTAAGTAATTATTGCCATCAATATTTAAATATTGACCTAAGGTATACAGAGCAATATCCTCTTTTAACGTTTTAGTATTTAACGAATTACTTAAATAACATATCTATGTACTGAACCTAATTCAAATGAAAGATTTTTTAATCTAAAAGTTTAAAAGATGGGATCATGAAAAGATGATGATAATATTGGTTACAAAGCTTGTTTTCAGGTCAGTGTATTGGTTGCTACGTGCTGTCTCACTTTAATTCACTTTAGTTACAACCCCATCTCTCTTTAACTTATTTTTACTGTACAAGTCATTTAATTGATCACCGTGTAGAATGAATGTATTGGAAATCGCAAACTTCAGACAGGAAGTACTAAATGAACGAGAAAGCGAGAGGAATATACAAGAGACAAATATATTAAATTAGTTACCGACACGAATGAAATTAGTAGTTTGCCAATTTATCAGCCAATGAAAACCTGCCATACCTATATCATTCAGTGGTAAAATATCATTCATTTTCAACATCCACTTTTGCTATTGCATTCAATATCACTATCGCATTGAATTATCGCAATCACTATCATTATCTAGGGAATGAGCTTCCGGGTAAAATTAAACGGCCAAGTTTCAGTCGCAGGATCGTCTTGGTCCGTTCTCCAGATAATGAAGATCCGTCTGTCATAAGGGAAGGGATTAAGAGAAAAGATGATCTTCAAAGCCACTGGCCGATTCTTTGTGGAGAAATTATATATGGCACAGGTAAATTTAATTCTATATAATATTAATTTATGAAATTGAAAGTTGTTTAAATTTATGTTGATTAATCCCATTTAAATAAAATATTAATTTTTCAGATAGTTACGAAGAAGCAGAACGGTGGTTAGCTGCAAGAAACAATAGCTGCCTTTCAAACCAGACAAATATTAAAAGAAATAGTAAGAGTTTAAGTTATAAATTACTTGAATAATTCAGGTTCAAATTTTCCCGCGAATAGTTATAATAAGAATATTATTTTTAATTTCCAGATTCGCAAGTCAAGAAACAATCTCCCGAGACCCGTAAAGAAGAATGGGCACATTTGTATGGACACTGGGCCCGCCCTTGAAGTACCTTGTAGCACTATACACTATTCATAATTTAGTTAACGACATCATAAAAGAACGAATAATGTGTGAACGAGTGAGTGAATGAATCGCGTAATAGTACTTTGTAGGCCTTGTTTGTTACTTAACCAACAGTACTATATGGCCCTTGAACGTGTTGTAGCAGTATACAGAGAGGATTAATGAGAGAATGACTTCATAACACAATGAAAATTATCTGAACAAGTGAATGAATGAATGGATTTTTTATTTAAATACCAATATTGTATAAGATCTGTACTCAGCACTGAAACATACTTAGGCTAAACGATTAAAAATGGTTTTGCAATAGAATGGTTTTATATTGGAAATAGTGAATGAACGAATGAGTTGATAGTTAATTAAATAATAACATAATATAAAACCCTATACTTTTGTAGCACTATTCACTAAGGATAAAAGGTAAATGACTTTACAATAGTACGAAAGGTATATGAACGAGCGAATGAATGAATGAGTTGGTGTATAAAATGGGCTTAGTGCTGAAGCATACTATGAATAAATGAGTAAAAATTATTTCATACAAGAATGGTTTAATATTCCAAGTATTAGGTGATTGGACGAATGAGTTAATTCAATAACAATTGGAAACGTTTTTCATTTATATATTCGTTAAACATGCACCGCAAAGAAGTATTTAATAGCTTTTCATACGTAGGAACTGTAATATAATGCGCTTGGGCAGTATTTGCATCTTGTTGGTTCTCTGTTTTGCCAGCGTTACTTTCATGCATGCTGATCTTCGTTTTGTCTTCCTCTTCGGTTTGTAGCCACTCAACAACAATAGTACATGTATTAAACTTCATTATTGGCAGCCTGACGCAAATATTTAATACGTGAAGAAAATACAGTCATAGAATGGCAACAAAATCTGAAAATGATCGCATTTATTTTTGTATTAAGACAATATTTATCCGTGCATAATGTATGGTACTACAAAATTAAGCCCAGGGTTTTTAAAACACTGATATCTAATTAAAACACTAATTGGTTTATTTAATTTCCGACATTAAGTGATCGGTTGAGAATAACATCACCCCAACTCTAGAATAGAATAGAAAAAATCTTTATTTTATAGGACATCCAGGGTGCCACCTAAAACAAGTCAAGATTATATGAAATACATACAAACAAGCATTAAAAGATTTAAATACATACATACGCATTCTTTCTATTGACCCTACTGACTCTACGCCTATTCGCAAAGGTGCAGTCTTCCTCAGAGAAGAACAGGCAAGAAACTCTGAGGGTGCTCTTTTTTCTTTCCATGGGTATCGTAAAAGGCGACTAAGGAAACACAAATGAGACCTGCCTTCTAGTAATCCATCTTAGGCAACAACACCGCAGTTTGTTTTGAATCTGAGGTGGCATCCTACTATGGTCTCATGCGGTTTGGTCGGCTCTGTAAAGGGCCGTCTGGTTCGCGACCACCCTCCTAACGAAGTCCGACGCCAAACATCTTGCTGTATTCCGTCGGTGCGTAATGTGCCTCAATTGGCATTTTCTGGGTTAACTCGCTACATCGTTGACCTCATCTATGACCTTGTTCAAGATTGGGGTCAAGAGTTAACCTATCTCACAATAAAACATTAAAAAGATGTTTCTAATGTTATCCGTTCTTGTATGAAACCCCTTTTTTACTTACCTAACCATAGTGTGCTTCGACATTAATATTTAAATAACAAACTCATTCTTTAAAGTTTAAAACGTTTTTTGTTTTTAAACAACGTTAACAAACATGTTTTACCAACCTCTGCGACGTTTAAACGTTACAATCAAATTCAGCAAAGCTTCAGTGATCTTTCATATTTATAATCTCGAGTGTTTGATGTCGCTTTCGAAATACAGATCGAGAATACGTCACACACCTTTCAGTTGTAGTGCCATATTGTGCGAAACATTCAACATAACCTATCACGAAGAAACTGAAGAATCCGTCATCAAGTCCGAGGTAGTTAAAGAAATACCTCTGCAACTAATGCCGTCAGCGAAAAGTAGAATAAACTACGCTACAAGTAGCACATAGCGACAAATCAGTCAGACCATCATTGGTTTTAGTGGTCATAATCTGGTAACTGAGCCACCGAACAACTAAGCATAATCTGGTAACTAAGCAAACAATCCACTGAGCACAGTCTGATAACTAATTAAGCAAATAATCGAGTACTTGATCTTAGCAGTCATAATCTGGTAAGTAACCAAACAAAAGACCGCTGACAGCCTGCTCCGGCGCTTAGCGATTTCTAAGAATATAGTAATGTTTTGTCTTGCTTACCCCTGCTAATAGATGTGTCACATTCTATACTAGTTTTAGAAGAATTACGGAATGTTTAATAATTATAAAATGTTTGTTTCAAGGTAAAAATATCAGATTACCTTGCAGTATTGTATGGGATATTCTAAATGCGGTAACTTTTTAATTCTTAAAGTTACAGTGTGACTTCCATATAATAAAATGTAAATATTAATAAGATCTTCAGTTAGAAATAGGTCAAAACATGCCACAACTGAAAATGTCAGTGGGCCCATTTTGCCCATCCTTCTTTGAAGGGAAAGAAAAGAGGGAGCTTAGAGTTGTCCTAAAGCAGATTCCACTAGAGAAGTTGTTGGAGCTGACATCTAGCGGCGCTTCTAAGGCAACATCTAATGTAACGACCACCAATTCCAATATAAATGAAGTTAGCCAAGAAGAAAGCAATGAAGAACACCCAGTGGCGCCAATGTTTGACAACAATGGAGACATGGTAGGTCTTTGCGTTACCGACAGCCATCTTGAGTATGACACAGCTCCCGAGCAATATCAACAGTTCCAGAGCGTACCAAGTCCTGTAGCAGTGTCTGCTGATTAGTACCGCATAAGACCGCCTTCAGCACCTGTCTACGACCCAGAAAACGCCTCAGATGTGTTTTATCGGAGCTTTAGGGCCCCGCAAGAAGTTTGGCGACCCCCTACCAGGCAAATGCCTGGACTTACAGAAGAGAGGCCAAATGTACCACCTGAAATTGTGCTAGCTGAAGTGCAACAGAGATACGCAGCTCTGATGAACGGTTTCCAAAATCACCAGAGACTACCAGTTCCTCCTGTAGCAGCATCACATCAAATGTACGGTCTTCAGCGATAAATTTAGAATAGAGATCGCCGAAACACAAAAAATAAAGTAGACGAGATTTAAAATGAAAGAAAAAAAATTAATTAAACAAAAACAGTAACAAAAATTCGACCCAGTCCCGAAAAATAAAGTATAAAATTAGCACAATTAAATTTTTAGGTATAAACGAAAACTTAACAAATTGGAAATCCTAACATTTAAAACAATTTTTAACGTACGGATATTTTGTTTGGAAATGAAGTGTTGAATAATTTTGAACGGTTACAATACCATACAAAAAAAATCTAACACGTGGTCTAACTATAAATTATTATCTGTTGCAAATAGGTAGATAATAATTCGACGTCGAATAAAATTCCCCACCTTCTTGATATATAAAACTAATGCTGATACAATTGGTTTTTTTTGACAAAAATAAATTAGGTAAATTTAAAGTAATAGAACTAAAAATTAGCTACTGGTCTTCCTGAGGCCGCTGGTAAAACCGCTATGGAATAGAGGCTGGAACAGGTAGTTCGGGTTGCTCGCAAATTGGGTACACGTCTGTCACTCAGCGGTAAACTGCTGCCAAGCCTTTCTTTATGTCATAGATTAAAAGCACTGAAAATTTTGATAGAAAAAAAAATAATATTTCCACTTTCTTTACAAGGTTAGGACCTTTTTTAAAATAGTTATTGAATGTCTTATAAAATACTTCACATAATTGCTATACATTAGTCTTCTATGCACAATAAATAATGATCATATCACTACAAAATTTTTCGTCGAATGACTGTGTCAACTTCAATCCCAAACAAAATCCAAAAAATCAAGCAAATTCTAAAATTTTGAAATTTATTGAATTAAAAAGAAAACTAGACCGGAAAGAATAAGAGAACATAAAAAAGATCGCAAGCAGAAATGCTGCAACACCCCCTTTCTACAAAAAAAATAAAAAATTTGAACACCCTGTATACCAAAAAACAAAATTTTTTGCCAACCCTACAAGGAAAAACTAAATTTAGTTTAAGTTAAGTTAAGTTCAGGTTGAAGTTAATTTAAAGTTTAAGTTGAAGTTAAATTTAAGTTGAAGTTAAGTTTAAGTTTAATTAAATCCAGTTAAAAAAGAAGAGGTCGATATTAAATAAAGAAACTTAAATAATTCCAACAACAAATAATCGCACATTAACATAAGTAGAACAAAAACATTAATTAGACTACTTATACGCGATAACAACAAAGTTTACTAACTCGAATTGAAAATCACGAAATTCACAAAAAGTGCAATGTCACAAAACATCACAACGAACAAATTAACCTAAAATGAGAGTAACTGGGAACAACATCCAAAGCTATTTTTCAAGTACCAACTAAGAACACACGCGAGCAATACCTAGAAGTTACAAAAGAAATAAACTCAGCCGGGAATCCCAAACGAAACGACTCAACACTAAAACCTAGCCCTAAATAACTAACACTAAGAGATATCAACAATAGAAACAACAAAAATTAATTACCTATTACGTAATTATTTACGTAAAAGTTTCCTAAAACTTTTAAAATGTCAACAACTGACGACAAATAACAAACACCACAGACCTAGACTTCAAAGAAAATAATGGACTGTCAGTCAACTCGGACTTGACAGTCAAAAATAATGGTTGCTACCAAATTATTTTTCTATGTCTATGTTGCCACCATAATGGTCATGCAAAACCATAGATATAGTTCAACTATGACGTCCACAAATGTAAGACCACAAAGCAAAAAAAAATTGCCAAAGCAAAAAAAAGATAAAATGTCTTTGGAAAAGAACACTGACCTCAAAGACAAAAATCAAACAAATAAAACTTGACAGGCAACAATGGCTGTACAGCCCACCCGACCAATGAAAAAAGGAAAAAAAATCTTTGTCTAAGGGCAAAAAGATATAGACCCAAAGACGACCAAAAAGGAAAAGAAAAAAGTACTTTAACCAACGACGAAAAAAAGACGTTATTTGAGTATATCTTTAATATGATTAGTACCTGAGGAAGGTGAATTGACATCCAGTAACTCATAGACTTGGCGGGAAATTCTTCGAACTACACGACACTTAGTGAATCTGGGTGCAAATTTACTCGAAAACTAGTCAGCACCAGACGAACGTGAGAAGTTCCTACGCCACACAATATCACTGACATTTAAAATGAGGGGGTTACGACTTTTGTTATTATAACTCGCATTCCGTAAAAACGCCAACGAAAGACTATCTGAAACCTTATCAAAAACCTGATCAGGGGAAGAGAGCGCTGCCGCACGTTCAACGCGACTCTCAGCTAAATCAACGCATCGAGTCTCACCTACACGCCGTGAACTGACATCTAAATGAACTTCCCTTCCAAACATCAGAAAATTGGGGGTAAATCCAGTTGTCATAATTATACATGAGTTCAAATATAGTTTCACTTTGGGTAATACCTTGGCCCAACTTCGCTGGTCAGTTTCAACTAAAATACTAAGACAAGTGACCATTGACTGGTTAAAGCGTTCAACAGGGTTTGCCTGCGGGGAATAATAAGGGGTATAATAAGGTGAAGGAATACCATAGGAAGCCAAAAATGTACGAAACTGGTTACTATGAAAAACTGTTGCATTATCACATAACAACGTAAGCGGAACACCATAGCACAAAAAGATATCCCTCTCAAGAATGGTAGAGATCGCTTGACTATTAACCCTTTTTAAAGGATTTAGCCAGACGTATTTAGTGAATACATCAACTATAGTTAAAATATAGCGATAACCATAAGAATAATGTCGAGAGAGATCGATTGCATCGGTGCCGTAACCTCTTTAGGAAATAACATGTGGCCTCGGGGTTGAGTATTTGAGATCTTAAAAGCTTTACAAGTCTCACAAGCTCTAAGCGCTTCTGAGACAATATGAAACATGTTTGGCCAATAATAAAGAGTCTTTAACTTATAATAAGTTTTATTAACACCTGGATGAATAGAAGGTAACTCGTTATGTACCTCAGAAATTGCGTTTTGATACTGTTCTGAAGGCAATACTATCCGCCATGGGTCTTCAGACAACGGAAAATCACAAGACATCCTACGGAGAAGTATTCCGTCATTAATAACATACGCTGGAAACATCTGAGGGTTGTTAGAAACACCATCATAAATCTTTTTATACCAAGGATCAGAATTGTTAAAAATCCCTCCATTATAAGAAATAATGCCCACATTTATGGGGTTACGTGACAGTGCATCAGGTACAACGTTATGAATACCCTTTCTATGAATTATGTCAAAGGTATACTGAGAAATAATGGTCGCCCAGCGTGCTAGACGACCAGAAGGGTTGTCAAGTGTTAATTACCATTTTAAAGCAATATGATCGGTGATAACAGAAAAACATTTATGGAATGCGTTTTTCTTTCGTAAAAAATAGTACTCTAATTGTCCAGAAATATAAAAGAGCCGAACCAGAAACAAGTTCGTGGAACCGACGCACAATATACGAGGATGGAATGTCAGAAGCGAACATCCGTTCTTCGATGAGCTGAAAGAAATCCTTCACGTAAGTTTGACCATCAAAGCAAATATTCCATTTTGACAAACTAACGTCGCGGGAGAAAAGCTGTTTGAGTCGCGTAGCCTCATGAGCAGAAACAGACTGTTGATTCATTCTCTGCAAAATAGGACTTGCCCGATAAGGTGTCTCTCCAATATCTTGCTCGTAAGCTGCCTCTTCTGGTTCAACATCAATGACAGTGACCTGATTCAGCGACATTTTTTAAAACAAAGTGGTATCTGATGTTAGAAATAAAGCTAAGAAAACGATGAAGTGAACAGATCGTTAATTATAAGTCGTATTACGTGAAAATTCTCTAAGAGGAAATAATACTACCTAATTAGGGAAAAAAATACCTAATAGGGTGAAAAAATAAAACAACTAGCTACGGGAATGGGGGAAAGGGTTAAATTTTTCTTTATTTTAATAAATATGAACGAGTTTCATGTTAAGTGAAATTCTTTTTACATTAAATATCACATGACAAAAAAAAATCAATTAAAATGAGGCACGAAGTCACACCAGAACGTTGTAGGGGTTAAAAAGTCCAACTTTCCCAATGGGGTAGACAGAGCTTCAGTGGGTTATAGGTTATCTGAAACAAAAAAAAAAAAGGTTTTTTAATCGCGGGCGCCAGATCTTCAGCGATAAATTTAGAATAGAGATCGCCGAAACACAAAAAATAAAATAGACGAGATTTAAAATGAAAGAAAAAAATTAAACAAATACAGTAACAAAAATTCGACACAGTCCCGAAAAATAAAGTATAAAATTAGCACAATTAAATTTTTAGGTATAAACGAAAACTTAACAAATTGGAAATCCTAACATTTAAAACAATTTTTAACGTGCGGATATTTTGTTTGGAAATGAAGTGTTGAATAATTTTTACAATACCATACAAAAAAAATCTAACACGTGGTCTTACTATAAATTATTATCTGTTGCAAATAGGTAGATAATAATTCGACGTCGAATAAAATTCCCCACCTACTTGATAGATAAAACTAATGCTGATACAAATGGTTTTTTTTGACAAAAATAAATTAGGTAAATTTAAAGTAATAGAACTAAAACTTAGCTACTGGTCTTTCTGAGGCCGCTGGTAAAACCGCTATGGAATAGAGGCTGGAACAGGTGGTTCGGGTTGCTCGCAAATTGGGTACACGTCTGTCACTCAGCGGTAAACTGCTGCCCAGCCTTTCTTTATGTCATAGATTAAAAGCACTGAAAATTTTGATAGAAAAAAAAATAATATTTCCACTTTCTTTACAAGGTTAGGACCTTTTTTAAAATAGTTATTGAATGTCTTATAAAATACTTCACATAATTGATACACATTAGTCTTCTATGCACAATAAATAATGATCATATCACCACAAAATTTTTCGTCGAATGACTGTGTCAACTTCAATCCCAAACAAAATCCAAAAAATCAAGCAAATTCTAAAATTTTGAAATATATTGAATTAAAAAGAAAACTAGACCGGAAAGAATAAGAGAACATAAAAAAGATCGCAAGCAGAAATGCTGCAGGTCCTTGGCCTTCGGATCAATTCCATCATCAGAGACTGCCAGTTGCTCATGTAGCACCAATCAATCAAACATGCGGTTCTATGCATACGTGTCCATTGCATCGACCAATTGGAATACCTCCACTGTTCCAGCCAAATCATCATCTATCACAGCCAAATCAGATGAATCATTACCGCGATGGGAACCAAGTTCAGTATCAAAACTGGGCGCCAGCTGATGAATCTGCTCCTACTGCAGCGAGTTCGTATCAGCCAGATCAGGTCATGAATTAAGAGCAAGAAGATTCAGGTTCAGAGACTGATGCACCTGATTTGATGCTACTGATAATGAGTTATGCTCAAGCCATTGACTGTGAGACAGCTTCTATTTCGCGGGCTCTAGAAATTATGCTAAAGACCACATTGGAACTGCGAAATCGACACTCTGAAACTTGCAAATCTTTTGTTGAATTACTCAGACTAGTCAACAATAAGCGTTGAGACTTATCTTTTAGTTTATTGTTATTTCTATAAGTTTAATAGTTTTCTAAGTATTTCATAACGTCCAAAATTGTTTAATAAGTTTTGCTATAGTGCATGTAACTGTAAGTAACATTTTGCGCATGCGCTGTCTGATCTCAACGAAAAAGAGGGGATTGTTCCCGTTGTTGTGAACGTGACCTTAAAAAAACCACGCGGTGTTTAGAAAACTTTATAATTTTTGGTACATACCATTTGCATTTTTTTGTAGGGTTAAGCATTAATTTCTAACTTAAGTTTTAGTATGTAATTACCATAATCTCTAATGTCTGAATTTGTATTTTTAATAAATAAATAAATAAAAATTATTCTTATCTATTCATTACATCCAAAGTTTTCAAGCTTTATAACCATTTCTGAAAACTTTGTAAATAATTTTCAACTCAGAATGTTCAAACCAGCAAATTTTAGAGTCTTAATTTCACACTAAATCCTGCTAGTATAGAGTTTTCGAAATTTGGGCTAGAGAGACAATTTTACATCCAAAATACTCTAGATTTCAATCTTATTTATGGTGAAGAATGAAGCAATAATTTTTGAAATTTTTATGTAACTCATAACTTACCTGTAGATTCTTGGGAACCTTAGCTTCTAATTAAAATTGAAAACTAGTAGGATATTTGGATCATAAATAACCACCGCCAAAATTCTTTGGGTTCAAGGGAATTCAAGTTTAATATTATAATGTGAAGCTTGGTAACAAACAAGCAATTACTAGCAATGACAAATTCCGATAACTGATACCGTGAATTACAGATTACCCCGTAAGTGTTATAAGATCAATTGTAATTTCCACAAATTGCATAAATATAAACATGACTTCTAAGAAAAAAAAACGTTGTAACTTTAACATATGAGATAACGCGGGCCGGTTAATTTCAACAAGTTAGGTAGTAACTTCAATACAAAATTGTTTACTACATCACCAGTATAAATTACGGGCGCAAACGTACTATACGTATTTTTGTGTCTGTAGATCTATTGCTTTTAATTTTAACTTACAAAATTCTTTTTAGCGTCAAAATTTCAATTTCAACGAGAAAAGAAAGTACCAGGGTAAGTTTCATACTCAAGATTTCAAAAGATTTTTTTTTTCATAAGGCTCTTAAAAATATTATTTTTTCAGATGGAAAATAAAAAGCCAAGAAACCGATTTGTTGTAATCAACTTCACATCTTTTCCTTCTAAAACTGCTGATCGCTACATATGCATCCCGGACAAGTGCATAAAATTACGAAAACTGAGAGATAATAAAGTAATTGTTGTGTACCCGAGTATGATCCAGAACTTACAAAGGCTCGTGTTAAGTTACGGAAGAAACCAAAACAAGAGTGGAAATTATATGCCGCTGAAATAAAATATGAATCTAGTAAGTTCAATTAAATAAAATTGGCACAAGTATTTCAAGTTTCAAATTTTTTTGAAAATTAATGGGATATCTTTTTTTTCAGATTCTTTCGATGCTGCACAGCAGTTTATATTCACAATGAATAATTATGCAGACTACTATCGGGTTCAGGCATAAATGGTAAGAATTAGGTAACTATTTTTCAAAGTACAGTGTCGTTCAATAATGGAGTCATAGTTAAACCCAATGATATTATATGTTACTTATCGTAACTAGATTGGCAGTTTACGGCAGCGACGCGTTGCCACTTCGTAGATGCCTGCAGGCATATGTAACGTCAGTTGCCTGCTTGACATTAGGTGAGCGTGACGGGTCCGTTAAGTCATTCAAAATGGTGAAATGTACTGTTAAAAATTGTGTATCAGGGTCCGAAAAGGATGATAAAGCAAGTGGCGTTACTTTTTACAAGTAAATTTGCATAAGTTTGATCATATTGTCTAAAATTACATCAGAAAAAAAATAAATATATTGTGCATTATTTTTGCCATCGGTGTTGTCAGTAAAACGATTTAAATCTTTCCCCTTTTTTGAGAGTTTAAGGGAAAAAGATCTCTGAGACATTAACAAGGTAACTATGTAAATTTATATTTACATAGTTACCTTGTTAATGTCTCAGATCTTTTTTTTAACTAGCTTTTTAAATAAAAAAGCTGTGATATTTAATATCAAAATCCGTTTACTATCTCCTAATAATAGCTTTTCTAAATATCTTCAATGTACAGACACGCTCCCGTTACAGTTTTATGACAGTTTCTATTAAAAAATTTATTAAATTCTGTTCAGAAAATACAACATTAATTACACCAAAGTAATTAAATACATTTATTCATTCATTTTGGAGTAATTATTTCTCACTACTGGCAACTCTGACCGTTTCCATGACAGCTATTATCTTATCTCACTTCACCGGTGATTAGTTATTCAGTGGAAGAAACGAGACAAATATAGTTTACTTTGGCATAATATATCGGTTTCAAAGCTACGTCTTTTGAACTATCAAGTGGTTATGCATTTCTGAGAATCTTTTGTAAGACGTTACTACTCTAGTATTTATAAGCTCACTGGTTAAACCACTTAGCGCGTTGCAATAGGGACTATGTTCCTCTGAACATAGTTTAAACGATTTCTTACGCAACAAGCTTATAGCCTCCTCTAAGAACATCATTTTGCTAAGCGACATATCTTGGCTCCTCGGTGAAGTTTTTGTAGGACGCATTCATCAAACATTGCACTGTCCTCCACTCACCGCTGCTGTTGAGTCATATCAAACAATTGGTAATGTAAGCATGACGTAGTGTATCTTTATTTTGTCGATCTTATTAGCGTTAAGTATGGTCCAGCGGATAAGCACTGTCCTGGCAGGGTGAAAGGTTTACGGTTCTATTCCCAGCCGAGTAGTTTCTTTTTGTATTTTATTTTTGTTTATTAAAGCATTAACAAATGTTTTACACATAATAAAACAAATATGACATTCGACTAGGTAATTTTATTTCCTACTAACTAAATATATTTTTTTCTGCAACTTGATCACTTACAGTTTTATTAAGGTTAAAGCTTAAGAATTCGTTTTCGTGAAGAAAAGAGTATTGAAGCTTAACCTCAACAAAAATTTAAATTCAACTTGCACTACAAAGTCAGTAGATACATAGTTTATAATAACTAAAGAATAAGTTATAGATAAATATCACAACTTCACATATAACAATATTTAATTAAACTTGTTAAGCCTTAAAATCGATGAACTCCATTTATCTTCCGTATGAATCCATTATTTTTATACTTTTGCACCATACGCTGTGATTCATTGATAAGTCGCGAGCGTCCACTGCGCGGCCGAGATTACACGTTACCCTCATTCCGTAACGATTCACCCAACATTGCACGGTCCTTCACTAAAGCCAAAATAACAAGATTAATATAACAAGGAACAAAAACTATACACCACTAATAAAATGCATTAAAATAGTTAAGCTAACCATTCAGATAACATGTTTACGGTCTCAAAATAAATTATAAATTTAAAAACAGTGTTTATATTAAGTAAACATTATGATACAGTAAGATCAATCTCATAGCAATTTGGGATATATTATATCCTATATTGTGCAGTGCAACAATACGCTGCCTCTCCTGCAAACTTATATGTATTTATATGCATGTCGAAAAAAGAAATCACAGTAAACTGCCGATACGGTAACAATACACGAGCACCTTCGCTAATGATCTAGCAATGACAAACAGGTTGTTCATGAACACCGAACCGAACGAATCTCAACTAACTTCATTGCATTCAATTATGACTATAAAAATGTTTGAAAACCAAAACATATCTAACAAAACGTCGTAGCTATTAGGACGGTGTAACCGCTGCGCCACCAAGGCTTATAATTTGGGTCGTGAAATTATGCTTGTTATCAGAGCAACAAGCGTAGTGGGGTATGCGGTATAATGATTTGTGTCCATGTGTGAGTATACGAGTAGCCGCAAGCGGTTTGTTTTCTGCGTTTTGTATTGACTATGCCTCCATTTATGAATGTGATAGTACAACCCTATTGTATAATTATTAAGTAAAAAAAAAAGTCAGTCTTTCTTGCGCCCAACCGAATAAAATTTATTGTAATTAGACCAAACGATATCAAGCTATGATTTTTATTCTTTTTCGCACATATTTAATGAATTAATTAGAGAAAAAAAGAAGGATAAAAAAAGATTTTTATTCAAGTTAATAATGTTTACTTGGACAGTGACTTTTCAAAAATCCAATGAACGATGAAAAATCACATTTTTGTATAAAAATAGTTATTAGTTATCGAAAAACTTGTTTACATAAGGTAAGTAATTTTATTTTTATTTGACAGTACACTTTTTGGAGCATTTATATACATATTATGTCTGTTAGGTACAAATTATTCTAATGAAATATAGGATCTTAATTTTAGGTGAAGTAGAGCATACCTACGCTCCCGCTTGAGGCGTGCAATTAATCATGTTCATATTTTTCCCGTTGTTACTTGGGTAATTAAATAAAAATAAAAATAAAATAAACTTTTATTACTCCTTAATTTATACAAACAAAAATGACACACTCCCAGTAAGTAATAAAATACTTGTGTTAGAGTTGTCTTCTTGATTATTATAAATAATATATATTTTATAGACATTTTAGGCACAAAACGGTAGGCGAATATGACTCAAAAATACCGCATTTATACAGGAAATTACGATTATAAACAATGAATCTCGGTGGTTTCATATAATCTGACACACTGGCGTGAATTTCTATAAATAAGTAATTATAAACTTCATATAAAATGACATTGGTATGAGACCGAAGTCACGTACCTACTCTCTTTATTTTCCTTCTCCGATGTACTGCGCATACCTACTGCGCAGACCAGATCATACTGTTGCTGGGGGTACATACTATACAAATTCAGAGAAAAGTAATCTGAAAAGCATTTGTTTTGCCTCTAAATCTGCGTTAATATAAAAATATTTGATTTCATGGATTAGTTGGGCGCCAATACAGAAATATTGAATTGTTGTGACGTATTTAGAGGCAGGTGCAAGTGCACCTGCCCCCACTCCTCGGAACACTTTATAAAGCTCTCGCGGGAACATTTGAAAGTCGGATTGCCGCGTCGCTTCGGTAGCGTTCCTGTGTTCCGCCGCCGCGTAGTCCGAGCTCACCGTCCGCGACACCGTTGCTCTGCTGCGTTTGCTGAGCAAACCCGGGTAGGGCAACCCGTGGGATACCGCGACACTCGCGACCCCACCGGGGAGTGCTACACCATGAGTGCGAACACCTGTGTGTCGTTTTTCTCTCAGTGAGAGTAGACCGCGCCTACCCTCACTTCGAGCTGCGATAATGACGCTTTAGTGCATTAGTGCTAATACTTAGAACTCTTTAACTGTCACCATGGGTGACAGATCTGGTGCCAGTGCGCGTTCGCCCGCGCCGCTTAACGCCGTCGACCCCCAACCAGCCTCCTCCCGGGCCCGCAACCCCGGGAACACCCATCCTGGAGCCGCCTGCCATCGCCCAGGCAGCACACAAGTCAGATAACTGGTCAACAATGTAACCTTATACGAGGTTAAGCTTTATTATTTTTGTATAGAAGCTGTGTGTATTGCAAAGTGCTGTATAAACTTTTTTTTTTGCTATAATCTTGCTATTAGCTGACTTAGTTTTGTAAAGTGCCGATTTTATTTCTAAAAGCTGAATAATCATCATAAACAGACTTGTTACTCAAGAGTTTGTATAACCTTTTGTATAATACTGGTATAAAATTCTATTATCAAGCATGATACTGGATAATAGAGGTTCTGTTTTCTTTTAGCTGTATTTCAGACCACATCTTGACAATTATTCAGCTGCTGTATAAAGTAGGGTGTTGTTTTTGTTACAAAGAATGTAGCCACTTAACAGAAATTAAGACAGCTATTATAACTACTTTATTCCTCTTTAAGTAAGAAATTCCCCTCTAGTGCAGCTAACTTTGGTAAAAGCAATCGTAACAGACTCTTATACAGAAGTTTGCTGGATATTCACGAAAAGTAGACATTTATTAAGCTAGAAGAACTTTTCTGGAGCTTTAGTCAGATTAATGTACACTGAATCCCAATTATTTGATTAACGGTACGAATGTGTGTGATTATAGAAAAATTATTCAAAATATGATGTGCGCAGACCACTTTTAACCAGAAAATAGCTGTATAAGTGGACACATAAGGTCTGTTATGCAGACATAAGACGAGTAGCTGTGCAAGCAGGGTATTTAATTCAGAATGAGCGTCGTCATAATGAATAACATAACCTATTATAATTTTTTAGAATTTTATACACAAATACTCAATTTTAATAACAAAGTCAGTATAATATTCTTGTAAAAGTATTGTAATGTTATTTTTGAACCCTTAAATTGCATAAAACATAAAAATTATTTCAGTAGCAAAAACAAAACAATAGATGAAATGTTGTTTATTATCTCAAAAACTAGCTTATCAGGGCGGCGCGTGAAAATTTTACACGAAATGTATGTATAAATACACGGTAAAGTTGCATGCGCACCTACAATTTCTTTCTTTAAGCATTAAATTAGGGTAAAATTATTTATTTACTTATAGATAGGAACAATTATGGCCGTTTAGCTTTCACGTCATTACAATAACACGACGACGTTTCGGATTTGTCAATTTAAAATTAATATGAATAACTTCTTGATAAAAAGTTATGAAATACGCTAAACGCTATGTATCCTCTGAATAACTGACCTTTGAAGGACTTCAGCACTAAGTTCATTCATCATTCATTCTTCATCTGGCTAACAGAGCTGTAATATTTGTATAAAAGAACAAAATGCTTTTATCCAGAAGATACTCACCTTGTCGTGCAATTATTCAAAACTTATTCATCTGTTACGTTGCTATTATCCAGCAATTAGCAATATGATTTTGTGCCCAAATTGCTTGGATAACGTCTGAATAAGCGCTTAACCAGCTAATTACGGTAACTTTATTCAGAAATTCGTTTCTATGACTGCTGTTATACAAAACTTACTCAGAAAGTTTGTGCTGGCTGGGCGGTTCCGGAGCAGCAAGCACATCGCCCCGTGTCCGACTTGAGTCGGACACAGTGATGGTCGCACGACTCTGCGCGTCGGGCTACCTGTCCGGCGAGCTGCAGTTGTGGCTCGCAGCCTTCATTAGGGTGAAGGAAATGGAGCTCAGCGGCGCCGCCAACGAGCTCCTTCACCCCGCCGACCAAGCCGTCATCAAGGCGCTGGAGCGCCTCTCGGAGCTGCCGATCCAGCTGCCGCCCTCGGGCCCGTCCGCACGGCAGAAAAGGAAGGGACCAGAGGACTGCAGCATCCCAGTCCCCACGCCGCCGACGAAGCGCCCGCATGACTCGGCGCTGCACAGTTGGGACCCGCGCAGGAGCCGCTCGGTGAGTACGGGGAGAAAGTCCCCGTTATCATCCACCCCGTTAGAGTCCCCAAAGAGCCCCTCAGGCAGGCAGGCAGCACCTACTTCCATGCCGCCGCTGCAGAGCCAAGCGCCAAAACCGCAGCGGGAGCGCAAGGTGCCGCCCCCCTGCGAGACTCCGAACCCCCCACAGCCCCGCGCCAAGGCTAGCAACCCGCCGCCCGCCGCATCTACCCCTGTAGATGCTGCCCGCCCCGCTATGACGGCCAATAGGCCCATGGCACCCCCGCCGCCGCAAGCGCAAGCGACGGCCGCACCCGCGCCTACGTTCGCAGGCGTCCTCTCTGCCGCCCCTCCGCCGCGGCAGCAACCGCAAGCGGCAGGTAAGCCGAAACCCACCCCAGCCCCGAAAGGGCACTATCCACCACTTGTGGTGGAAAAGCTGCCAAGGTGGACAGAACACTTCGCCGCCCTCGCTTAACAGCTGGGCCGCCCCCCGAACGCACGACCATACGGAGAGGGAGTGCGCTTCACGCCGGCCGACGGCGACGAGTACCGGCTTGTCCAGGCCTACCTCACCAATCTGGAGAGGGAGACAGGGGTAAGTTGGTTTACCTACTCGCCGCCAGAGCAGAAGTGCCTGAAGGTCGCTATCCGCGGCCTTCCTGTGGAGACCGACCCCGAGGCGATAAGGTGCGCGCTTGTCAACAAGGGGTTCGAGGCGCTCTACGTGAAACACATCCGGGTGCGCGCGGGGCGCCCCGGGTGTCTGTTCTACGCAGCGCTCGAGAAGACTCCCAGCCTGATCCCCGGTATATACGCAGTGACGGAGCTGCTGAACATGCCGGGAATCAAAATTGAAGCCTGGCAAGGTATGAAGGGCCCTGCACAATGCCACCGTTGCCAGGGATTCCGTCACTCATCCCAGTGCTGCCACCGCCCTCCAGCCTGCGTGCGCTGCGGAGAGCCACACCCAGCCGCCAAGTGCCCGCGCCCGCGAGACCAGCCGCCAACCTGCGCCAACTGCGGAGGACCCCATCCGGCCAACTACACCGCGTGTCCGGTTTTCAAGCGAGAGACTCGCAACAAGAAAGCCGGCACAGTAGCCCGCCTCGGCCCCGCCACCCGCGCCACGGTAAGGCAACCCCAGGTGGAGGAATCAGCGGCAGCATCGCTGATGGCTCCGGCGAACGCACCAAGTCCGAGAGCCCAACCTACACTCTCGGAGTCGCAACCTCCCTCTCGCAAAAAACGCGGGGGTAGAAGAAAAAAAAAGAGGATGTACCCTCAGGTGAGTCGGGTAAGGGCCGTAAACCCGCTGCCGCCGCCGCCGCCGCCCACGCACCCAAGCCCAAGCCTGCGACCCAGCCAGCCCAAGCGAGCGACGCCGGGAACGAGGCAATGACTAGGATTGTTTCTGAAGTCGAAATTTAGAAACAACTTCTCTTAAATTTTACATTTTTAAAATAGTATCAAAAAACATCGCAAAAAATTCATTTTTAGCGCAAGTTAATTCTTTGAAGAAATAAATCTAGATTACGCGACATCATTGTATACTTTGAGGCCTGGGGGCTTAGCCAAGGCGACATTTCTGTCGATCGATTCTATTTCTACATTCGTAAACGCCGTGGCGTTTTCAAATTTTCTAATGCGTGATCATGCGTGATACGCTCGGCTCTATGGTTTTTCTACAATTCGAGTGTCAAATTTCGTTTGACACGTGACGGTTCTTGCGCATCTGAGTGAAGTAGAAAGAAAAAAGCTACATAGCGTCCATAAGCGCGTCTTTTTCTTTCTCATATACTTCATCTTAAAAAAAAGTAAAAAAACAGTAGTTACTGCAGCATAGACATAGAAAAAAATAGTGAAATTATGTTTTGAAATGTTTGCGCATATAGGTTAATAGAAAGAGACAAAGCTAGAGAAGCTTTTTTTTTCTTTCTCAAATACTATAACTTAAATAAAAACAAAAAAAACGGCATTTTGTCGAATGCGTGGAACAAAAATTGCTAGCCAAGCTGCTCTTTTTGACAATCGATATAGAAAGTAAATAGTCAATAGAAACTTGATAGAAACGCTGCAGAAAACTAGCGTATACTGAAACCCTGCAGAAAACGTAAATTATTTGTATAAAACGAAACAAAATGGTTGATTTAGATACAGAGGCAACGATTAAATTTTATCTAAGATTATATAAACTCATATTTTCGGTATTTAAATAGATAGTGCCAAATAGTCGGGTAATTATTATTTAGTACTAGCTAGGGCTGTCCGCCCGCGACTTCGTTTCTGAACGTGACATTAAGGAACACAACAAGAAAAGGAAACATCCAAATCGATCAAGCCGTTCTCAAGTTATATCATAACTAGAAGAAAGAGGGGGTTCTTTTTTTATTATTATAGGATGGGTCAACTCTTGACCTCAATCTTGACCAAGGTCATAGATAAGGTAGAAGATGGAGCGAGTTAACCCAGAAAATGCCAGAAAAAGACGCTCTTATGGACGCTATGTAGCTTTTTTCTTTCTACTTCACTCGACTTCTACGTCAAACGAAATTTGACACTCGATGTCGCACTATGACGACACAGAGTCGTCGATGCGAATTCACTGCCGTCGTCCGTGCAGGTAACTTTGAAACCAAGTAATCACTGTTTGCGATTAATTAGGTGAATCCAGCAACCTTAGTAGAATGTCATAGTCAACGGTTTTGAACGCGTTGCTAATATCAAGAAGTGTAAAAACTATTAGGTGTCGGTTCTCCATTCCCGAACGAATGTCGTCAGACCGCGAAAATGGACTCTGACTTAGTTTTAACAAATAAAATAGGTATAACAACAAATTGAATTTTATGTGCAACCTCTGCTTGTATGATTCTTTATGAGACTTGTCACAAAATTTGACATTCGTGTTCGCCAGAACTGTCGAATCACGCATTCGTCACAGCGTTTTATTTGTACGCGTAAGCTTGTCTACGAATTGACAACACAAATCTTCATAGCGAAAGCGAATGTAGAAAACTAAATTGTATTTTTTTATTGTATTTGGAGTTTATGGCCTCGTTACAAGACCTTTGGCCCAGAAATGAAGATTTGCTTATTACTTTTGGAAATATTTTCGAGCATGGAAACAAGTCGTTTTGGCAACTACTTGTAATAACCTTATTTTTTCTATGTCTATGACTTGTAATCTTAATACATAGACATAGAAAAAATAAGTTATCTTAATAACAAAAGTAGGGGAAAATACCCTTTCCACAGCTGGCGCCAAACTCTATCAAGCTTACTTAATTATCTATATTTATAAAAATGAATCACTAAATCTGTTGCTAAGCGCAAAACTCGAAAACGGCTAGACCTATTTGTATGATTCTTTTTTTGTTGTGTTCCTTATTATCACGACCAGGTTTATATTTTAAAAAAAGGAAAATCCACCGTGACAATTCCAACGAAAACGAAGTCGCGGGCGGACAGATAGTAAATAATAATAATTATTATAAACATAAGCGGTATTAATATAAACAAATATCCTGTTATTTTTTTGCAAAAACTAAACACCGCTTTTCTTTTAAAATAAAGTGGTTGTTAGTAATTTGGCGGGAAGTAAGTGTAATTGCAGTTCGGAAAACTTTTCACCATACTTGAACAATTTTTTTAAAGCAAGAAACTACTTAAAATATTTTTTTTGCTTTAGTGTTAATTGAAATTTAAAATATTTCTTTTTTTGCTTTAATTTTAATTGAAATAGTCGAAATTATTTCAAAATATAAACAACCAACATTGTAGGCACACGCATTGGACTGTACAGACAGCGCACTCAAGCGTATTATTTCTCCCCTACTCGACTCTACCATTGTCCAACGCTGGGACGACACTTCCACACCTTTATTTAATACTAGCTTTCCACCCGCGGCTGCACTTGCGTGGAACACAAGTGTTTTTGTATTTTTTCATACATACACAAATCTTATAAAGGTGTTTTCCCGATTCTCAGACCAACCCATAAAAATCGAAGTTTAGTAACATACACCGGGACACACGAATTTTATGTATTAGATTTAGTAAAAATTTTTTGAAATCAAATACACCCTGTCCCAAAAAATTGTGTCAAGCGGAAGTCCTGAGGTAGACACCCTTTGGTGCATCCGAAACACCCTCATGTATGTTCCGCGATTTTTTATAGTTTTCGAGTTATTTTAATTTTTTGAGGAATTTTTACAGACAAGTAATTTTTTCATTCGTGTTCATACTTATTTGGCCTAAGTCATGAGCATCTTAAGATACTTCCAATCAATCTTATTGCAGTACATAAAGGACGCTATTGTCAAACTTTTCGTGCTCTTTACTGTAAAGACAGGGTTCCCTCTCGGTAGGTAGGTATAACATAGGTATAAGTTAAGAAATACACCACCGAAAAATAAAACGGATAGGTTTATTGACGTGTCGTTAAGTCGTCATGTTAATAAAAATAATAATAATCGTTTCGCACTCAAAGGTCCACACTAAGCTCTTTCTTATGTCGTGGGTCCCTTTTGGAAGATACACAAAGAGTTGCCCCCACTGGGAATCGAACGCAGGACCCGTCGATCAAGAGGTAGCGATAAGCCTACTTTTAACCTAACATAAAAAAATATAAACATTGTATGTTTACGTGGTGGCTGGAGACAGGGCAGGAGGTGGCTGCAAATGGGGCACAGAAAGCTAGAGATCTGGAGCCTCTTGTCTTTTTGTTAATTTCACCAAAACAATGAGTTCGACGTTAGTTTTATTTTATTTTATTTTATTGTATATGAATAAAAAGACTTTGTTTTATGATATTACATCCAAATAAACACTTATTTTACAATATTTCTAGTATTTTTTGTTTATTGTTTGGAAAGATGGGGGATTTTCCACTAATTCATCCCTTGTAGGATCCTTGTTCATCCCTGAACACTGTTAATACAAAATTTTTCAAGAGGAACTTGAGGCAGCTTTTGAAGAACAGATGTTGGTGTTCAAAGGCAAATTGACTGTTAATCCTGGAACAGAAGAACATGCATTTTATAAAATTAATAATATTATTATTGAGTATGGTTCTGACAAAGTCAAAAACGCTGTAGGTACCTAAATAATAAATATTATTTCTTCATACAAACTGTTGTTCTGAACCTCATACCTATTTATGATTACCTACTTATTGTATTATGTTTTATTGTGTAACTATTAAAACGATTTTGATGAAACATGCACTGTTCCTAAGTTGGGAATAACGCATAATAGTAGAGATAGACTCGGACATTCATATACAGGGTGTAAAGGACAGCCTAGCAAAAACTGAAACCCTGAATTCAGACCATCATTCTAAATGATTTTCCGGTGGAAATTTCTTCAGGAAAATTTTCAAAATTTTCATGCTTTTTTTACAATTTTCTGCTGTATAATTAAGTACTTCGTTCGAATACATTGAAATTTTTAATCAAAAATAACGATAACAGCAAAAAACCTAAAACCCGCAATGTATTTGCACGATATCTTTATTGACGCGCTGCCCTACTCACGGGCGCGCGGCCGCGCGACACGGCTCTCGCCAACGGCCGGCCGGCCCCACCCGCCACACCCGGTTAGCCTTGACCGCCACTCGATTCACATTTGCGGTGCGGTCATTTACTTTCGTGCCTACCCAGTCACAGACACACAAATTCACTGTAGTACAAACTCCCTCTCCCCTTTAGCACACAGATACACAAAAAACACATCCAATAGCGAAGTTGAACCTTATTTCCTCAACGATAAGAAACATCATAAAGAATCACAACACAACTGAGCTCTTAAAAAGCAAAACTGAGATGTTTTAACCATCACCCATCCAAAATAACCTTTATTTCCTAACAAATTCAAAGTTCAATTAAGTACAGAGGCCAGCACATCAGGTTACTCCATTTTCATTGCAAAACCGCTCTTATCACAACAGCACAGAGTGCACGCGTGTGATAACCTGAGCTGCGGCCGTCCGTACATTGTTATAATCAAGTTTGTTATCCTTATCCCACTTGAAATTACGAGTGAAGTCTGATGTCCGTGCTAATAATGGTTAAGGAGATCCATCGCCAGAAGATGATCTTGCAGGCTGACATAAATTTGACAAACAACATCTACCTACTTTCGTGTTTTAACGGTTTAGAAAACCGTGCGGCCTTGACTTCAGCTGATTTGCGCACGCGACATTGACCTACACGCGGCCGGTCATTCACCTTGCGGCGGGGTCGTTTACTTTTTTATTACCTCTACAACGGAATAGGTACTTTCCAAGCAAAACACACAGGAGTTTTTAATCATCATTCAAAATCATCACATACCTACCTAAGTAAAGGTAACCTACTTAGATAATGTTCAAATTATTAAAACTAACAAAATCAAACTAACCTACACGCAAAGTTTCATATCCGTGCTATTATTAAGAGGAGACAACCGTGGCTAATCGTGTTTTTCTGTCCTAGCTGAATGTAGGTAGATACTTGTGAAGTTTCATGTGCGTGCTTTAAATAGTTAAGGATCCCCACTTGAGAAGACGGTGGTGGCTGCGGCATCAGGTTGTAGAGCGTAATCGTGTTTTTCTGTCCCATTTGAATGTACTTGTAAAGTTTCGTGTGCCTGCTATAAATAATTAAGGAGTTCCCTCGTGAGAAGACGGTGGTGGCTGCGGCATCAGGTTGTAGAGCGTAATCGTGTTTTTCTGTCCCATTTGAATGTACTTGTAAAGTTTCGTGTGCCTGCTATAAATAATTAAGGAGTTCCCTCGTGAGAAGACGGTGGTGGCTGCGGCATCAGGTTGTAGAGCGTAATCGTGTTTTTCTGTCCCATTTGAATGTACTTATAAAGTTTCGTGTGCCTGCTATAAATAGTTAAGGAGTTCCCTCGTGAGAAGACGGTGGTGGCTGCGGCATCAGGTTGTATAGCGTAATCGTGTTTTTCTGTCCCATTTGAATGTACTTGTAAAGTTTCGTGTGTCTGCTATAAATAGTTAAGGAGATCCCTCGTAAGACTATTTTGGTTGCAGCACCAGTTCCCTTGTATCCTTATAACGTATTTTAACCAAAATTGAATAAGTATCCAAAATTTCAGTTTAATACGACACTAGGAAGTGCTTAAAAATTTAAGTCTTAATAAAGACTACCTAAACATTCATTCAAAAATTCTTGTAATAATAATAATAAAAAATACTCCGTTGCCATGCTGAGTTGGTGCAAGTAGGTAGGTACCTAGTCTCAGGATGTATTTTCAAAACTACTCGTTGCTAGGCCACCACCACCACTCTTAATTTTAGTATTAATGAATGTAGTATTAATAATGAATTCAAAAATTCTTGTAATAATAATAATAAAAAATACTCCGTTGCCATGCTGAGTTGGTGCAAGTAGGTAGGTACCTAGTCTCAGGATGTATTTTCAAAACTACTCGTTGCTAGGCCACCACCACCACTCTTAATTTTAGTATTAATGAATGTACCTATTCGGAGTAGACTAAGTTACGAGTAGGTAACCAATAGTTACCAGTAGGTAAAGAAGTCTACTCGGTCTACACTTCTAGGTCAAAGAGCTGCTGGGAAAAGTAGTCCCGGCCAGTTATAAGAAGGTAGGTACAGAGGCCAGCGCATCAGGTTACTCCACTTTCATTGCATAACCGCTCTTATCACAACACAGAGTGCACGCGTGTGGCATGTACCTAACCTGAGTTGCGGCCGTCCGTACCTAGACACTTATAATTATTATCATTATTATCACATCACACAGGTTTGGAGTGACAACATGAAGATCTAGTTAATTAGGTATCAAAACATGAGTATCCACTGAAGAGTAATAGTAACCTACACTTTTAGGTTTCTTAAAAAATAACAATACTCCTTAGCAACACCAAAACACATTTTTCTCGAATTGTGTGTTGTGCATCATGGCAAGCCCACTACATTTTTGATTTTCTTTCGGTGTACTGTCCTTGTGTAATAATACTATGTATTGTAAAACTCTTATGTATTAATTCTTCTTCTTCTTATCGTGTAGGTACGTACAGTCAAGTGTGTGGCGAACTTAGCTAACACTCGTGTCAGAGTTTTCAAACCGCACAATGGCCTCTGACTTGGTTTGAACGACTATAGTCAATCGACAACAGCCGGAACCGATAGTTTAACGTGCCCTCCAAAGCGCGGAAACGCTCGTGTTAAATTGCAACTTTGGTCACCCATCAGGTTCCCTGCCGCTGTGTACGTTGCTTAACCTCACTGATCAGTTAAGATCAGCGAGCGCCACTGGGCTACGAGCGATTACTGAATAGGATAGAATTACATTAATTTCAGACAAACACCACCCACAGACACACAAAACTAGTCTGTGTTATACTCTTATGGACCTTGCGATAGTCCGGATGTGGTAGTAAGAATTTAGATGTGCAGAATCCAAATTTTTTAAGTGCATGAAAATCATATCACGCCAAAAGTCCGTCCATTATTTGGGTATTTGAGGTCCGCCTCATTGATGGTGGCTGGAGTATGAATTTTTGATTGGCATTTCACGTTCGGTTTTGATTGGCGTTTTTCTGCACAAAGTAATTTTGCTGATGCTACCTATAAAAGTGGTTCATCTATCTCTAGGTTTCCATCAGCCTGTATCAAATCTAAAGTTGGTGTTGAAATTCTGGCTTAATTTTAAATGTCTGTCCAGCTAATTTATAATATGACAGATTACTGTCTAGTACCTGCCGCCTTTTCGTCTATTTTTTTCATCTTTTTTTACGCTCCGCACGTAATAAAATGACGGCACCTAGATTGTTTGTCTTAATGAGCCGCCAAAATATGGGAGTGTACATACTAATACTACGCCTGCAGCAGTGATGCAAACGAGTTGACGATCGGCTGGGTACCGCGCAACAGGGTATTTATTAACATAAATACAATCAAATTATTTATTGGCAAAATGTGAGTGTAGTTTACATAGGTTTAATCTATTTTGTAAAGTTTTCATGTGCTTCACCTAGATACACACAATTATGTGACTATTCAAGCAGTAAATGGTGCATTATTCTATTGCCACAAAACATTCAGAAGCATTTTCTTTAGAACCTAGCAAAGCGGTTTGAGATGAGAATTTTTATCAAACGATGAATACTTTATGTTTAATTTTATTTTCCAGATAACTGTTGATTAAAAAATGTGTGATTAATGCGTTTACAAACGCGTCAGTTTTTTTTTCATTGCATTAAACACACATACACAACATACATACATACATACATACATACACAATACACAAAACAACCACAGGTCAAATAAACGTAGTAAACAAGTGGTTACAAATGCGTCGATATTTAAAATTGCAATTTCATTTTTTAAGGCGACTACAGCACCTAAATTACGATTTTATGATGCGTAGATAAGCATGACGCACTGCATTAAATCGAAGAAAAAAATACTACGGTAATATTCAGGACATAAAGTAGATAAGTAGTTTGCTGAAAACATGATTCAGCACTTTTGGTTCGATAGAAAAAGCTCACAAAGTCACCTCTAAATACCAATATTGTGTATCTTTTAAGCTGTAAAAACGATAGTATAATGCACACAGGAACTTGAATTTTCTATTAAAATGTTCGTGATTGAACACTCTCGATAAGTAGTTAACGCATTTTTCGATTTAAGCTGTTACCTTTCCATAAATCTCATTTTTCTAACTTTCGAACATGTTTTTACGCACGCGCGCTTTCATAGTCCGTAAACTTCGTGTATCGACACTGTTCGCACTGCCAGCCCGGGCCTGTTGAGAGACGGAGATGCCACTATTCCTATGTGCGCTGCTTTTATCGGGTGCTGTAGTCGCCTTAATTCTTATAATTAGTAAAAATTACAAAATGACGAACGTAAAAGAACGGAATATTGTAAAAATACACTTAAATTCATTAATAACGCCGTTTGCAAACTGACATGCAAACTATTCGGATCTTAGTTGAAATTACGATAGGTTGATTTATTCAAATTTGCTTTCGGCTTATGTACACGAATTCGTTTTCATTTTATTAAATTAACAATTTATTACTTGACAAGCCTTGCTGGAGTAACGTACATAAAGCGCGTCCTTTAGCCACGATGCCGTACGAGGATACACGATGTTAAAGATTGTGATTGGTTCGTTCCCGCAGTCGCATGCCCATGTCACTGTATGATTATGAACATCGTAAAAGTTGAAACTATCTCATGAGATTATTAACTATCGAAAACTTATAAAAAATTTGGTTGATACAACTATTCACAATTCTACGTATTATTATCCGACTAAATCTTTAATAGTAAACTTAATTAAAAACTTTTACGAGTGATTTGAGGGGGGGGGGGGGGCAGACAAAAGTCAAATTGTGAATGAAAATAAACATTCAATCTACAATCTGATAGGAAAATAGTGCAGTTCACTTTTTTCGATAGTTGATAATCTCATAGGATAATCATAAATGTAAAATGTTCAATTTTTCACACTCTAACGGTAACAGCCGCACTCCTCGCTCTTCGACTCGTGCTTCTTTCACGCGAAATTGGCGCGAATTATGAAATTTTGATTCCGTGTCTCACAGATTAATCGTCAAAATCGCAAACAGACCTGTTAATTTAGTAGAGCGCGGTACTGCAAGGTGTATTTTAGGGGGCAGTAATAAAACATCAGCTGGATTCTTGGTGAAGCTTGGTTATAATTAATAACAGTAAATTCTTCGTAATACAATCTTTTACTTCGTTAATAAATTCACAATCATAACACAGACACCTTTTTTTAGTAGTGCTATTGCACGCCTATCATCGAATACAATTATATCGCGGGCTAAAGACTATTAATCCGCAAAGAACAAATATTCAATCCGCCACGATCAAACAATGAATGGCGCAAGACCAGATCTTCAATCATTTCGAATCTTGACATCGAATACCATTTCAAACCTTTGAAATTGATATTCGAATTATCTTCTTCGAAATGATCGAATGAGAAAGAAGTTGCGTTATGCCCGATCCTCTGTGAAGGTCCGCATACCACAACTGCCTCCCCCCCATTGAAAAATTTTCGATCGGTCGAAAATTTTTTCCAATAGGCCTACCTAACTTCCTATTCGATGGCCCTAAGTTTTTTTAATCCATCGGGGTGGCCTTGAAGTAACATCTCTGGCCTTGAAGTAGCATCTCTCTGGGCTGCATTGGATCAGGTGGTCGGGTCGGTCTTCTTTCTTCCATCAGGATAAAGATCTTCTTTGTTCGGATGATGGGGAAATAAGACCGAATATTAATAGCTCCTATTAAACCCGCACCTGTCCCTAACTAAAAATTAAAAGGAGTAAACAAGTGTTAGCTCGACGCTGCACACCCGGGTACTGCCTTTATGAACATGAAGCCGAAGGTCACCAGGTGGTGGTGGACCCTGACCCCAAGTCAAAGACGCGGACTTAAAAAATTTCAAAACCGCACTTTAACACACGCGCCTAACATCGAAGCTACGGGTGTCTTCAGCGTCGTTGCTCGAAGTCCATATGACATGAAAAACAAATAAAACAGATCAGAACACAATAACAAAAATCTGAAAACAGAGCATTAGTGAAACTGGGAAAATATTTATATGCATGTGCATATCCTTACATTGCACCTATACTTGCATTCCCATAATGCCCCATATTACCATAATGTCTCCATATATTACCATAACGTCCCCTATTACCAAAACGTCCTTGTACCATAATGCCCTTATTACAGTATGCCCAAAAGATATAACATGTGAGTGCACAAAATTGCATTGACCTCTCCCTCACATGCATATTTTGTAGGAGTGCCCATGTTATGGCCTCAAAGGCGGAGGACCACTGAGTATGAGGGCCAACATAAACCCTCCTCCCCTCCTTAATTGGAAAAAGGGAGTTTTTCCCATGCGGACCTCGCTGAAAAGAAAAATTAATGAAAAGAGGCCAATAACAAAGGAGGGCCATTGAGAGGGGACGTAAACCATGTCACTCTCCCCTTTCCATGGTCCTTCCATTGAAATTTCTGCACCTGATATGTAGCACTCCGTACAAATAAGGGCTTGATACTCGCGGCGTAGCACCAGCGTCTTGATACGGCTTATAACTTGCTGCTGCACGGCGCGGGCCTCAGCTAACGATGGAAGAGGTTGGGATGCTCAGCTTCGGACGCCCATCATATTCGCCAACATAAGCGAAGGCAGAACCGAGGCGGAGACTTCCCGCATTCTTCCATTCACAATTCATGGTTGTCTTCATTTCACTACGAACAGAACACACAAACTTTGATATAATCACATTAAAAAAAACTAACTAACAGCCCAGGGATGTTTTTTATTAATATTACCTGCTAAAAAATGATATTTCTTTAATAAAATTTAGAAAAAATTATACAAAGAAAATTTTTGCTATGACATGACAGTGACATGACTGACGTATAGAATGCCATCAACAAATAACCATTTTTTTTTTTTATTTAGGCAAAGGTAAATTAATTGGCATTGGCGTACACCGCCCCTTTTATGCCAGAAAGATTGATGAATGAATCAATCACAAACCCCAATGAAAAAAGAAAAACATTACCATAAACCGAAATATGGAGTCTGTGACATCTTTCTTTATCACATTAAAACTTACTCAACATAATATTAATCAAGATCTGAAACATAAAAGAATATTAACACAATATAATGGAAAAAACATTCTACAAAACGCAGAACAAAAACATGAAGAAAAAAAACATGCGTCATTGTCTCAAGATCAATCGTTTCATACGATTAGGATGGACCACAAATTGAAGTGTCGATGAGAATCTCTTCACCACATAAGAATATCTTGAAATTCTTCTGACGACACGAAAAGGACCCTGGAAGAACCGCATTAATTTGACAGATCTTCCTGTAACTCTCCTTGGTACAAAAATTAATACTTTGTCCCCTTCATTAAATAAAATTGGTTTAATCCTTTTATTGTAGTTCCTTATTTGCCTCACTTGTGCCTTCTTTATATTATTTACAGCTTTACGAATAAGCATCTTAGAGAATTCTTGCCTTTGAGACATATTTCCCAACAATCCAGTGCAATTTATACTTAAAGTTCTTTCTTCTTGCGTAGAATCTTCTCTTGCATGTAATAAGAGATAGGGTGACATGCCAGTGGAGCTCTGCTTGCTCGTATTGTAAGCGTGTACCACCAATGGAACAACCGCACACCAGTCACGTTGATTTGGTGAACAATACTTTGCTAACATGTCAGTGATAGTCCTATTGAAGCGTTCCACTAACCCATTAGTATGTGGGTGAAAAGAAGTAGTATGGGTTAATTTAGCACCAAAAGATTCCACCGTTTCCTTCACAGCATGAGCGGTAAAGACAGTTCCTCTGTCGGTTAATATAGTCTGAACTGCTCCTAATCTGCAAAAACTTTCCTCAATAAGAAAATTGCATATCACATCAGCATTCACTCTTGGAACCGCTTTACAGACAGCATATTTAGACAGGAACTCAACTGCCACAACTATATACTCATTACCTCTATAGGATCTTTTGAACGGACCCAGAATATCCACTCCCACTCTTTCTAAAATATTTTTCACTTCAATAGGGTGAAGTTCCATTCTTGTTTTCGTAGTTGCCCGCTCTTGACAAATTAAACAAGATTTTACAAACCTCTCTATACTTTTCAAAGCTCCAGACATAAAATATTTATTTTTGAATTTTTCAAATGTTTTTGTGAGGCCTAAGTGACCTCCTAAATATGGGTCATCATGCAATCTTTCCATCACATCTGAAAATAATTCACGTACCAATACAAGTCTTTTCCTATCTTGACCATGGCATTTATCCACTCTGTAAATAAGATTATTAATCATAATATATGATTTATAGGAAGAGCTATTACCATTATTTATTTTAGCTCTAATATTAATGCAAAATTCATCACTTTCTTGAGCGTTCACATGCATGGATACATCGCATGGAAAAATTTCTAAATCTTCAGGGGCAGCCTGAACCTCTGAAGTGATAGATCTTTCCTTTTCCAATGGATTTCGGCTTAAGAAATCTGCCACTACATTTTCACGTCCCGGGCAGTGTACAACTTCGAAATCCCATTCCTGGATGGCTAATGCCCATCTGGCCAGTCTACTAGTAGTATCCTTTTTTGTGGTTAACCAACATAATGCTTTATGATCAGTGACAACCTGGAATCGAAGACCAAATAAATATTGACGAAAATAATTCAAGGCCCAGATCAAACCCAGACATTCCTTCTCAGTGGTTGTATAACGGGTTTCAGGGTCTGAAAGTCTTCGTGATGCATAGGCTATCGGTCTCATAACATCATATCCTTGAGCCAAATATGCACCTAATGCTAAATCAGAGGCATCAATGTATAACCGGGTGGTCACCTTGGGATCACTGCTGAAATAAGATAAAATAGGTGGATTACACAGCTTGTCCTTTAGAAGTTTAAATGCCTGCTGTTGTTGCTCCTGCCAAATAAACTTTGTATTTTTCTTTAGTAGAGAAGTGAGTGGCTGTGCAATCTTAGCGAAATTCTCCACAAATTTTCTATAATACGAGAATAAACCAAGTACTTTCTTTATTTCCTTGAAATTGGTTGGTGGCTTTACCTCTTTAATGGCTTGGGTTTTCCTTGGGTCGGGTTTAAATCCATTGCCCGAAATGAAATAACCCAAAATTGATAACTCTGTAAAAGCAAACTTACATTTTGAAGGCTTAAGAGTGATATTAGCGTTCCGTAGTCGCTCAAATAATTTTTGTAAAACCTCTAAAAATTCTGAAAAATTCTTGGCATACAGGACTACGTTGTCCACATAGACAATAGCATTCTTATACCTCATATCGCCTATGATCTTGTCCATCATGCGTTGAAATACAGCTTGACTTGTACGCAAGCCAAAGGGTACCACATTGAACTCATATAAACCGGAACTTGTAATAAATGCGGTCTTCTCTTTTCCTGAACTGATGACAGATTGCCAGTACCCGCTGTTGAGGTCCAGCTCAGCGAAGTACTTAGCTCCAGATAGATAATTAATTATGTCGTCAATCACTGGTATTGGATACGAATCCGTTATAATCTTTTTATTTAGACGTCGATAGTCAACACAAAACCTCCATGTTCCGTCTGGCTTTTTGACAAGTACGACAGGAGAAGCATATGAACTCTGGCTTTCCGAGATAATGCCAAGTTTTAACATTTCTTGTACTTGTGACTCAATTATGTCTCTTTGTACTGGGGACACTCTATAAGGTCTTGAAAACACAGGTTCTTCATCTTTAGTTTGAATGTGGACCGGAATGATACTACATCGGCCCAATTGGTGATTCTCGAATGCAAATCGATCTTTGTATTTTATTAACAAGTCATGCAGTGCCGTCCTCTGACTATCAATTAATTCTTCATTAATTATAAAAGAACCTTCAGTGGTACTTTGAAAAACATCGACACCCAAATTACAATCCATCGCTTCTGAAAAATAAACATAGTCGTTATTATGTAACTTTTCGCTATAAATCGCGTCTAATGAAGTTTTTTCATCATGTTTGGTTTGGTTGCAAGGTGTATTTTAGGGGGCAGTAATAAAACATCAGCTGGATTCTTGGTGAAGCTTGGTTATAATTAATAACAGTAAATTCTTCGTAATACAATCTTTTACTTCGTTAATAAATTCACAATCATAACACAGACACCTTTTTTTAGTAGTGCTATTGCACGCCTATCATCGAATACAATTATATCGCGGGCTAAAGACTATTAATCCGCAAAGAACAAATATTCAATCCGCCACGATCAAACAATGAATGGCGCAAGACCAGATCTTCAATCATTTCGAATCTTGACATCGAATACCATTTCAAACCTTTGAAATTGATATTCGAATTATCTTCTTCGAAATGATCGAATGAGAAAGAAGTTGCATTATGCCCGATCCTCTGTGAAGGTCCGCATACCACAGTACCAATAGGTACTTACAATAAAAATGTCCTGTTTAGGCAGTAAGTTTTAGAAAGATTTTTTAATGCGTACGTGTTAAATACAAGTATATATGTAAATTCTTTATTGCCTGAAAACACAGCAGGATACATACCTACTTACTACGAATTAGTCACAAATTCAAAATTTATTTCCTTACACAAAATAAAATAAAATCATGAAAAATCTTACGAACAATAAAGGATAAATGACTTGATTTGATTTGATTTGAAGGAGATAGGTAGGTTAAATTTAAGTAATTATAAAAAAAATGTAACATCTGAACAATAAGTAATCTTAGGTAAACATTCATACATCAAAGAGCGGCCGACATCTTTGACTAGTTCGATACTGTCCTGTGCCGCTGTGCCACCGCGCCCCGCTCTGTAGTTGTTTTTATCATTGTTTTGTTAGATACTTTGTTTGTTATTGTTTGTGTTAAGATTGTTTGTTATTTTTTTTGTTAGTTGTTTCCTTGTTTTTATTGGTTTTTGATGGTTCGGGAGCGAACTGATCGTCGCGAGTGATTAGTAGGTACCTACTTTATTTTGTGAAGTATTTTGCTCACGATGAATGCATTTACAGCCAGGGAATACGGACAAATGCTTATGTGTCTCGGTGAAGCACGTGGAAATGCATCAGAGGCCCGTAGACTTTATGTCGAAAGATACCCTGATGCGCGTCATCCAGCCGATGGTCGTACCATTACCCGGGCGTATCAGAGGGTGCTCGACAACCAGCCAATTGTACCAAGTCAAGAAGGTGCTGGACGAACTGTTTCGAGAAATACGGAACAGAGAATTTTGGATTTGGTCCATCATAATCTGCGCCTTGGCACCCGAACGGCAGCAAAACTCTTACGCCGACACCATGGGATTCGCACGTCTCATATGACTGTGCACAAAGTGCTGCGCAGAGATCGGCAACGCCCATACAGGATCCATAAAGTCCAAGCTCTGGTCCCTGGTGACGCGAGTCGACGTGTAGCGTACTGCAGGTGGTTGGCGGATCAATCACGGCGAAATGCCAATTTTATTTCGCGGGTGATCTGGACGGACGAGTCCACTTTTACGAGAAATGGGATGTGGAACAGGAGAAACTCCCACCTGTGGTCTCGTGAAAACCCATACGCTACATAACAGACTGGGCACCAGACCCGATAGTCTGTGAACGTGTGGGCTGGGATTTACAGAAATACGATTCTGGGCCCAATTTTTTTGCCTCCCAGAATGAATGGGCCCCGGTATCTCGAGTTTTTGCAGCAGGACCTGGAAAACGAATTAGAAGTTCTACGCGGGGACCTCGACGAGGAATGGGATCGACTGGAAGACATTCCATTGGCACAGTTGCCCAGAATGTGGTACCAGCTCGATGGGGCCCCACCACACGTGGTCATCCCCGTCCGTCAGCACCTGGACCGAACATTTCCTGGGCGCTGGATTGGAAGATACGGTCCTCATCCGTGGCCAGCTCGTTCGCCAGATCTCACCCCACTTGACTTTTTCTTGTGGGGTTACATCAAAGAAAGGGTGTACGTCACCGAATGTGCCACCGCTGCGGATATGGAACGTCGGATCACAGAGGCGTTCCACAAGCTAAAAACTGACATCCAAGCCGATCCGACGACGATGTCTCGCCTTCACGCCGAGACCCTGCGCCGTGCTCAGCTGTGCGAGCAGCTAGGAGGTGGACATTTTGAGCCGTATCTTATAAGACCAGAACGGAGTTAAAGGTAAGATTTATTTTGTATTTACTTAAATACCTACTAGCTAATAATGGTGATCGAGCTTACACATAGCTATTTTAATTCTATGCTCCCTCTGAGCCGTGTTAGAGTACCTAGGTAAATACTTACCTAGATAGTGTACTTATCTAGATATCTAGATAGGTAAACTATCAAGGTAAGTAAGTACTTAAGTACTTACCTAGATAGGTATTTTTTATTATTACTTAGTAATTGTCTAGATATCTAGGTATCTAGATAGGTGCACTATCTAGGTAAGTAAGTACTTAAGTACTTAGCTAGATAGGTATTTTTTAATTATTACGTAGTAAATGTCTAGATATCTAGATAATAGAGTCTAGATATCTAGGTATCTAGATAGGTGCACTATCTAGGTAAGTACTTACCTAGATATTTTTATTATTATTACGTAGTATTTGTAGGTTGGTAGGTAGGTACTCAAATTATTTAGACATTTACCTAGTTCAAATACCTACCTACCTACTTTCAATTAGGTATAAATTAGGTCCTCAGCTTTTGCCCAGCAGTGAGATGTGAAGCGAAGCGCTCATTGTCCAGTGGCGCTCGCTGATCTCAACCGATCAGTGAGGTTAAGCAACGTACACAGAGGCAAGCAACCTGATGGGTGACCAAAGTAGCATTTCGATTGACTAGAGTCGTTAAAACCAACTTAGAAACCTTTGTGCGGCTTGAAAATTCTGACGCCAGGGTTAGGCAAGTTCACTTACCTAGGTACTTGACTATAAGTATGTACCTACACCATAATAAAAAGCAGTGAAATTACGTAGAATAGGAAAACAAACCAACCTAAAAAATATCCAAGTAGGTAGGTTAAATCATTTTGGTTCCCTATGTCGAAAAAAAAAACATTTTTACTTCATTAATTTCGTGAGCCAAGGCCACACGGATTGTTTTTTGGTTCATTCAGTATTACCAACAGTGTTACCAAATAGTCTAAGCGAAAAAAGATAACCGCATAATAATTTACGGATCTATCTTCAATGTTATGAAGATTGAAGTCTTATTTGAAGTCTTCAAAAAAAGAAACAAATGAAAAGAAATACACTATCTGTATGTCTGTGTAGGTATCTGTGAGTCTGTCTATGGCATCGTATCTCTTAAACGAATGGACCGATTTCTATGCGGTTTTTTAAAGCTGTCGTTATTAAAGATGGTTCTGTTTTTGATCAAAATTAGTTCAGCCGTTTTGAAGTTATAATAAATCGAAGGTCAGGGATGCTACATTTTTTTTAATTTTAGAGTTACTTATTAGACAAACGTTTTTGATATTAAACAAAGATTTTTATTCAACATACCTACCTACTTGGATAAACTTCCCTTTTTAAGTACGGACAGCCGCAACGTTACCACATGCGTGCACTCTGTGCTGTTGTGTTAAGAGCGGATTTGCAATGAAATAGAATAACCTGATGCGCTGGCCTCTGTACTTATACAAAACTTTGAAATTAATTTACAAATTTGAACGGTTAATTATTACTTGAAATCGTTATTGGGCCGACAGTTGGGGACTTTCAAAATTAGTGAAAACTTTTGTATCTTTCGTGGAAAATCTTTGCTTTGTTAAAAACTTTTTTAATTTAGTAAAGGTGATATTTCACTTTTATATGGAGCTTGGGCCTGGTCATTGTACAGTACTCCATAAGTCGTCATTAATACTAATGATGACATTGGTAGCGTCTATTTTTCATAAAATACATTAGTTTTATTGTAGAAAAATATTTAAGATTGATTATTATTGCCATACTAACAATGATGGTGGAATGAAATGACAGATGATAGTGACATTAATGACAGTTGACAAGTAAACGCGCGTTCAAAAATCTCTCTACCAGTTTCATCTCATAACATCAAAATATTATAAAAAGTTAATGCACTGGTGTTATTATTCTTTAGCCATTTGTTTTATCCAATATTACGAAGATTTAGCTAGGATTTACTTGTTAAATATAAACAAGTCGATTAATTATTAACAATTAAGCATTGACTATTTTGAACGTGAATTGTCAAACAATACGGCGACCTCAGTGTGGTAACTACAAAAACACTTATAATTTTCATTATTTTATAATTTTTTACAAATCAGCCAGGGATTTTTACATTTTTATTTTATTTTTCCAGGAACAAACTATTTTATTTTTACTTTTCTGGATACTGTACAAAGACCAGGCCCATTTTGAAAAATCACCTTTAAGGTTAATTTGAATTTGCGGCTTGGCAACACTACGTCCAGTCGACACGACAGTTCGACAGTGTGCCTTGCTGCGCCGCCGGCGCGAGTGGTGCTGGCGCTAGCGCATTCACGTGTTCGAAATTTGTTTGCGTGAGTAGGTTCCTACCTAACTACTTTAAATGAATCGCCGTGAGTGTAATGTGAGTTAGTTTAGTGTGTACCTACCTAAGTAGTGTGTGTAGTGAGTGTGATTTTAAAGGTGACATTTAAATCATAAAGGAAGTCAAAGTGGTAGTTCGTAAAATCTGTCAAATACCTAATTATGAGAATTTGACTTGCTTGTGAGGCATGTGGAGTAGGCACCCAACAGATTGAACATTTGGAGACGGCGGAAGTAGGTAGGTTAAATAACTACCCACCCACTCATCATCACTCCCATCACACCTAGGTACCAGAACGGGCTACCTAAAGGTAACATTTATTTTTATTTCGGTAAATACAAACCTACATAAAAGTAAGCACGATCTATTGCGCTATCATGTACGGACGGCCGCAACTCAGGTTACCACACGCGTGCACTCTGTGCTGTTGTGATAAAGACTGGTTTTTCAATGAAAATTGAGTAAGCTGATGCGCTGGTCTCTGTACCTACTTGCACCTACTCAGCATGGCAGCGGAGTTTTAGTATTATTATTACAAGTGTTTTCAAAAATGGCCTCTGACTTGGTTTTTTTTTATTACGTTATGGGCTAACTCTTGACCTCAATCTTGACCAAGGTCATAGATGAGGTCGACGATGGAGCGAGTTAACCCAGAAAATGCCTATTAAGGCACGGTAGTCCTACGCACCGACGGAACACAGCAAGCTGTTTGGCATTGGACTTCGGTAGGAGGGTGATCACGAACCAGACAGCCCTTTACGCCTACCACACCGCATGAGACCACAGGACGACACCTCAGATTCAAAACAAATTGAGGTGTCGTTGCCTGAGATGGATTGATAGGAGGCAGGTCTCATTTGTGTTTCCTAAATCGCCTCTTACGACACCCACGGAAAGAGATGGGGTGGTGTTATTCTTAACCGATCACCACACGGCACAAAAGTTTCGACTACTACCCAGAATAGTAATTAGGTCTATGACGGCTATTGAACAATAAACCACAGCTGGGACCGAAACCGTGCCCTCGGAAACACGGAAGCGCTGTTGATAATGCGACCGTTTTTGTTATTTATTAAACTTAATAACTATTGAATGTCCTATGTGTTCGGCGCCGTGAGCGACAGATACCTGCTTAGGTAGGTGACCTAACAAGTTTTATAATCTGCTCTGCCATAAACCAATGTCATAAATCAGTAGTTCCAGATAACCACCCAATGCCACGTTTGACACAAATGGTGAGGGGTATTAGATGGAACACGTTGTGTAATGGTGAGAGGTGGTCAGCCTTTCGCCCATGATAGAGCAAGACTCTCACGTCCCACTAACTGAATTTTACAGTATGCCTGGGTAGAGTAGGCAGCTGGCACAATCTAAGTTTTTCTTTCACTCCCAGTCCAGCGTGGAAGGATTCATGTATTTTACATTACACATTTACCTTTATAAATCACGCTTATTTTTTTTTAAAAGCCCGAACTTCGTAGTAACAATCCACACTCAAAAATTCTAAACATTATCTAGGTCAGGTCAACACTGAGTAGCGATTTATTTTCAGGTTTTGATTTAATCGTGTAGAAATCATGATTTACGATATGAAAGCGAGAAGTTGGCGCGAAGTGGCGTAGTCTCTCGCTCGCGCGCGTGTGCTGCTCCTGCACTGCGTCTGTTCGGAGAGTTCGTATCGCGCGCAGTACATTGCGGAGCGGCAAAATAGCTGACTACCGAAAAAACCTTAACCTTACGTTTCCGGGAAAAACAAATCACGTGTAACTGATCTCGGTTATGAGTAGATTTCACCATTTCAGTTTTTGCTAAGCTGTCCTTTACACCCTGTATACATAGACTTATGTGGAGCACTAATATTAGACTAACATATACCAACAAAAACCTTCTTTTTATAGAGTTGGTTTAAAACAATGATTTGAAATTCTAAAACACATAGGGTTTATGGGAATTGGAAAGTTATAGTTAGTTAAATACACCTACTAAAATATGTTGCTAAAACTAACTTTTTTTTGAGATCTTTCTTGCAGAGTTATCAAAAGTAAATATTTTATTGCTAAAATAGTTGAGGGCATCATAACACTTGTTTAATTATTGCAGCAGATCTTTTTCCTGTGCGTTTATTGTTGGTCTGATACGACGTTATTGTCACACAACTTTAAGCGTAAAATTCCTGAAAAAGCCAAAATTTGTTTAAAGTAAAGGGTAATACGCAAGCACAGACACGTCCACAGATTACTATTTTATAATATCTTAATGAATTTCAGTAAATAACTCTTGTAATTCATTCAGGTTGTAAACTTACATTTGCTTATTAAATTATGTTCCCAACGCATATTTTGACTCTTTCCTTATCTTCATTCACATTTATGCTTTCATTTTTGTTAAGGTAAGTCGGTCAGTGGGTCTTTTTCGGGGCGGAATCTTGTAATCTTCATAAAAAACAACTTTATTTTATCACAATATAATTGTAAACAAATGTAAATGACTTAGCGAAACCAAGCGTCAAAAAGTACGCATAAACGCCTATTGATAGAAAGCGCATGGCTAGCAATTTCTTAATCTATGGAGGCTCATGACGTTACTTTTCTACAGTGTCCGTCATTCCCATACATTTTCAACTTTCTATTCGTTTTCTACAGTCGCTGTCAAAGCAGCTTGTCTAGGTACCCTGGTATTATAATGAGTCACGCGCGAGGTAAGTGAACTTTAATTACCTAAAAATGTAAAATTTAAAACTTGTTTTTACGTTTATTTTTCGGTAGTGAAATTGCTACGTAAATAACTGAGGGAGTGCATTGTATTTTAAATTACGCGCCCTACAAGTGATCTTGAGTTCTAAACTGTGCGACCCCAAAATTCCTGTTTCGTAAAAGTGCCACCGGTATATAAACGCGTGTGCAGTGTATCGCCCACATTTTACCTGCGCACGTCCAAATGAAAGTAAGTACTGTAGTGTATGCGCTTACGCTTTGCGCTGGCGGGGAGCGGGGGGAGTCTGCAGCCAACCGTCACCGGGAGCACTCGCACTGCGTTCGATCATATTCCTACATCCATAAAGTATAAAAAAGTGTTATTTATTAGCTCCAGTCATTATAAGTGGCGACGAAGGTGAAAGTAAGTACAATTTAAACCTAAAAGAAAACTGAAAAAGGAGAAATCCATGAATAACCTAGTTTCTGTTCGCCTATGTGAATTATCGAATTCAGACGGTATGAAGTGAGTTTATAAACCTAATTAAGTACTTGTAGTATCTATTTCAGTATTAATCTTAGTATCCTGTTGGGAAACGCGTCCTGCACTGACCAAAGATAAATGTTTACAATCGTAAACATTTCTAAGTATCTATCATAGCTAAGTAGGTACTTAAGTACCTGTCCAAAATTGTTTCGGTCAATTTATTACATTTTGTTTTAACATGGTTACTTTACAACCGCCATTAAATAAACTTTAATATCACGTATCAAACAAAAATATTTGTTTTTCACCATTTTTTTTACCAAAAATATCAACAATCGACCGTCTGAATAGATAAATAAGAAACTTATGGGGATTATTCAAATGAAGTCAATAATTCGTTTGTTTGTTGAGTGATATCGCAAATATCATACCCACCTATTTAGTGCAGTATTGTCAGATTTCAACTCCAAACGTAAAGTACCTATTTTATCTACCACACACTTAATATACTTTATAGTAAGTAATTTAATTTTTGAAGTCTATTACGTACTTACCACTTAATTACTTATCACTATCAAGTACCTACCTTAAATTATCTATCTATACATATAATAAAACTGTAGAGGTCGAATTTCTGTACATAGAAAAAAATGCTAAAAACCGAGTCAGGGGGATGTAAGAAGAGAAATAAAACAAATCCCGATTTTTTTTAATTTTTTTGTTTCTCTGTTTGTCTGTTTATCTGTTTGTCTGTTTGCACGGGCTAATCTCCGAAACTGTTGGACCGATTTGATTGAAATTTGGTGTGGTGGTACCTTATATCCCCGGTCAACATTTAGGCTACATAAAATCTCGAAATTTAGCCAGTAAATATAAAACCAACAACAAAAACCCCTGAAAAAATTCAAAGCTAGGTGTTTTTTAGGACATTTTACTCATACCATAGAGATCAATGTATTTTTGACATACATGGGCTAAAAGCATGGACATGTTGTTTTTTAAATTTATCTGTTTCGAGAAAGGCAAAGGAATCTGTGTCCATACAGCCAGGTCTTCAATATATGTATTTCTTAGCTATGTCTTCAATTTATTTCTTCACTCCTCTCATTCTCCGTAAGCCGATAGTGTTTTGTTTACGAAGAACTATGGCGGCGAGAAGCACTGCCGCTGAATCTTTGTCGAAACCAAACGGAGCGGATACACTGTATCACTTGAATTACTTTTTAACCGACTTCCAAAAAAGAGGAGGTATGTTCGCCTGTACACAGGGTAGAATTTTGTAATGCCACCTGAAGGGAAAGTACTCTTAATACTGTAGATAGAAAATTATATTCAAAGAAAACATTCCTTTATTTTAAAAGAAAGAAAACTGCATTCAAGGATTTTCGAAAATTCGCTTGCCACAACCGGGAATCGAACCGACTAAAATCTGTAAGAATACCCGGTACTTTTATTGCGTCGATCGTTAGGATCAATTATTATAAGGATGAAATCTTTCTAACGAACTTGGTAAATTAAATGAAAGAAAAACCATTAAATCTGTGAGATCCGGACTTATAAATTCAATGAGTCAATACCAACATGCTAAATTCAATGGTTTAATTTAAGATTTCATAGTTTTTCTTTCGTTTAATTTAGTAAGTTTTTCAGAGGAATTTCATTCTTATAATTGACCCTAACGATCGATGCATTAAAAGTACAGGGTGTAATTTTTATAGATTTTAGTCGGTTCGATTCCCGGGTGTGGTAAACGAATTTTCGAAAATCCTTGAATGCAGTTTTCTTTCTTTTCAAAAATAAAGAAATGTTTTCTTTGAGTACAATTTTCTATCTACAGTATTAAGAGTACTTTCCCTTCAGGTGGCATTACAATAAGTGAGTCGGAAGAAATTACAATTATAGTAACTGACCCACAAATATAAAAAGAACTGTGCTGAACTGGCACTGAACAAAAATTTGGGATGTGCCAGCTGCCAACCAAATACATTGCATTTTTGGTACAGAGGCCAGCGCATCTGGTTACTCCATTTTCATTGTAAAATCGCTCTTATCACAACAGCACAGAGTGCACGCGTGTGGTAACCTGAGTTGGGGCCGTCCGTACATAGCAAAATTTAGACAATTCGGCCCTGTCGGAGAAACTAAATGACATTATTCTTTCTTCAGGATGTCACTTTTTGAAAACAATAAAACGGCTTATTTTTATTTTTAAGCAAAGTAATCTATGGCCGTACAGCCGGTGTTTTTAATGCATTTCTTATTTTTAAAGGCGGGTAAGTCAATAGAAACTGACAATTGACATTTGTTTTATTAAAACCACTATGAATATGGTCTATATAGGTGTGATCTTGAATTCGTGTGTCATTTATTGTACTTACCTAAGTAATAGGTCTTTCAACATACAATTTTCGTAAATTTTTTGACTCCACATATTTTTATTATATCAAAATTGATTTTCTATACAAAATCTTTACGTTTTTCACAGAAACGCGAAACACAATATTAACTACTTTTTGTGAGATTGTTAAGACAACATAAAACTTTTTAAAGAAGTTTTAGAGGCACCACTAAAGAACACTCAAGTGTAGAGTTAAGTGTTGATTGTCTATCTCTCTCACTGTCTCTCTCACTATAAAAAAAACGACTGCTACTTAAGTATAGATTAGAGTCGGAGTCGCGTTCTGTAATACGGACCTTAATCTATCAAAATCAGTAAGTTTAACAATGGTATATATAGCAAATATAAGCGATAGAGGAAACAACTATGTTTGAGCTTTGTTTTCAGATCCAAAGTAATGTATTAAATATCAACCTAATATGACATAGTTAGCCAAGTTTTCAAGTGAAAAATATTTTTAGAAATTGCTGTTCCTTTGTTATCAATAAACGAAATATGAACGAAATAAGTAATTTCTTTAATAAAAAACGGCAATTCATGTATCTGTTGTTGTGTCAGTGAACAAACTCGGTCTATAAAAATACATACAACACGCAGACGAAGTTGCGGGCATCAGCTAGTTTATAATATAAATGTATGTTTTACGTTAGTTTAAATTAAGTTAAATTTTTTACGTTAGTTTAATTTTAAATGAATGTTAACAAACTGTTATTTTATGGCTGTTATTTTGTAACTGTTATTTTGTGTCTGTTATTTTATAACAGTTTGTACTGCTATAAAAGGTCGGTTAATTCCTTACAAAATAATATTAGTGTCGGGTACTTACGGAAGAAAAATGACAATACTTTGCATTTTGTACAGTCATGTAAGGGGGTAACGCAGTACTTTGTACTGTTACTGTAAAGTAAAAAAATAAAATAAAAATGAACAATATGCAGCATTTATTGCTGTTACTTTCGAAGTAAAATAATTATAGGTATAAATACCTATATATATATTTATATATATTATGGCCATGCAGTGAACTTCACTGTTACTTATAAATATACGTAAAGAAATTGGGTAAATGGCCGATAAAATTAGAAAACTATTTTACCTATTACAGGTCGCACCAAAATGACTGCGAATAACTCAGTACTTCCAAACTTGGAAAATTTTGACTGCGTAGGCGACCCGACGTCAATATGCATGCGATGGGAAAAATGGAAGAGGGCTCTTGATATTTATTTTAAAGCTACAAACAGAGTCGGCTTTATGAAAGACACATATTTCGTCTTCTTAAACAAGAAGAAAATGAAACTTTCGAAAGATTTCTCATAAGATTAAGGTGTCAAGCTGAAAAATGTCAATTCTCTGATAAAGACAACCAATTAATCGACCAAATCACCGAAAAGTGCCGTTCAGATGACCTGCGCAAGAAAATATTAGAAATTGGAGATACTATTACACTTGATGACGTTATTTTGAAAGCTAACGCTTTGGAGGTTGTTTCTAGGCAATTGGAACAATTTAAAAACACTAGCGCTTGTGAGAAGAAGTTAGAAATAAACAAAGTAGATTTCAAGAAGCAAAATAATAAAGCGTTTAAATCTCAAAAATTTACACCTTCTAGTGTACCATGCAGCAGATGTGGACATGAAAAACATGCATCAGATGATCCGAAATGTCCTGCAAAAGACAAAAAATGCCTAAAATGTGGATTCATAGGCCATTACTCACAATTTTGCAGAACTAGTAGAAAAAGATTCCAAAACAACAACACAAATAAAGCTAAAGAAACGAATAAAAAACCAAAGATAGACGAGGGAAACAAAGAAGAAATTCGGAATATCAAAAATGTTGAGGTAGACTACGTCTTTCACTTAGACGAGGACTCAGCTATAACGTGCTATTTAGGAGATGTTGAGATAGATATGTTAATAGACTCCGGGAGTAAATGCAACATTATTACAGACGAGACGTGGAATTTCCTGAAAACCAAAAAAGTAAAGGTGTCAAACCAGGTTGCCAAACCGGACAAAATTTTACTGCCTTATGGTAGTAAAACTCCCTTGGAGGTTTAAGGATGTTTTGATGCTAAGATCTCGGTAAATAATAAAACGACTAAAGCAACCTTTTTTGTCATAAAAAATGGAACGCGAAACTTACTGGGAAAAATAACGGCAATTGAATCGGACGTGCTTCGTATAGGAGTTCAGATAAACGCTGTTACTACAAAGAAACAAGCTGCTTTTCCTAAGTTTAAAAACATAACCGTGCATATTCCGATAGACGAAAAGGTTAAACCGGTCATCCAACCATACAGAAGAGTGCCCATACCACTCGAAGAAAAAGTAGCTCGAAAATTAAAAGAAATAGAAGAGGCGGACATAATTGAACGAGTCAACGGACCTTCGCCGTGGGTTTCACCTATTGTCCCTGTAATTAAAGAAGACGATGAGGTGCGTATATGTGTTGACATGCGACAAGCATATCAGGCCATAATTAGGGAAAATCATCCTCTCCCCACAAAGAATGAGTTATTACCGAATTTTCGTGACGCAAAATTTTTCTCAAAGTTGGACATTAAATATGCCTTCCATCAACTGGAAATAGATAAAAATTCCAGAAGTATCACAACTTTTAGTACCAATAAGGGCTTGTTCCGCTACAAGAGATTAATGTTCGGCATTTCATGTGCACCAGAGATGTTCCAAAAAATTTTGGAAAATATGCATCATCATCTGGTCATCTTTGGGCCTGTTGGCCACAAGGAGTACGGGCTGTGAGGGTGTCCTCGTTCCCGGGCATCGCCTCAGGGGGCAACTACCCCCTGGTCCTGGGTGGCGGAGCTGCAGGGATCTTACAGCTCTGCGCCTTCAGCTTCATCTTCTTCTTCTTCCTCGAGCACAGCAGTGGGGCTCGACGCCGGGGACTGGCACAGTTCACGAGGCTGTGCCAGCTCAAATATGCTTTTAGGCTGTGAAGGTACATTTAATTTCATTGATGACATCATCGTCTATGGTGCCACGGAAGCCGAACATGATGATAGGTTGAACAAAGTCCTTGGGGTACTAAAAGAATATAATGTTCTTTTGAATGAGAAGAAATGCCAACTTAAGGTTAAAAAAATTCAGTTTCTTGGACACGAGCTTTCGGAAAATGGTGTTGGGCCTCTTGATAAATATTTATCTAGTATTCAATCTTGTAGGGCGCCCAGTACGGTTGAGGAAATACAAAGCTTTCTGGGGCTGGTCAATTTCGTAGGAAAATAGATACCGGATCTAGCTACATTAACAGACCCCATGAGAGAATTGTTGCGATTAGGTATTCATAAAACAGCAGACATTCAAAAGTACTGGACTGCCAAACATGATCAATAATTCCTTGAATTGAAACGCCACCTGTCAAATATCAAAAGTTTAGGTTATTACAATCCTTTAGACAGAACACAGGTCATTGCCGATGCCTTACCTGTTGGCCTTGGTGCAGTATTGGTACAAATTGACAAAAATGGCCCAAGAGTGATCGCTTACGGTCATAAAGCCCTTACCGATTGCGAAAAACGATATTGCCAAACAGAAAAAGAGGCTTTAGCATTAGTTTGGGCCGTAGAACATTTTAAAATATATTTGTTTGGCAAAGAGTTTGAATTAGTAAGTGATCACAAACCTTTGGAGATCATCTTTGGCCGACATTCTAAACCGTGCGCCAGGATCGAAAGATGGGTACTTAGATTACAGGGGTTCAAATATAAGATAGTTTATCGGCCAGGCAAATCAAATATAGCTGATTCTGTATCCAGACTATGTCAAGCAACCCAAACTGAGCCTTTTGACACTGAAAATTCTATAAATCAGATTGTCAGTTACAGTAGGCCCGTTGCTGTTCCGATGCATGTAATCCGATCGTCCTCGGCTCAAGACGTAGATATTTTAAAAGTAAAAAAAGGTATTTTTGAGGGTCAGTGGGATAATTCCGTGTCAAATTTCAAACTCATTGAAAGTGAGCTTTGTTTCTCGGGAGATATTTTACTACGTGGGACTAGAATCGTCTTACTGAGGAATTTGCGACAAACCGTGTTAGAAGCAGCCCATGAAGGCCATCCAGGCATTGTTGCAATGAAGGCTCGTCTTCGAACAAAAATCTGGTGGCCCCGAATCGATAAAGATGCTAAACGAGTAGTCAAGGCCTGTAAAGGCTGTACACTAGTTTCGGCCCCAAACCCTCCACATCCTATGAAAAGGCGAGAGTTACCAATTGAGCCTTGGGTTGACGTGGCTCTTGACTTTTTAGGACCCTTACCTAGCCATGACTACCTCCTTGTAATTGTCGATTACTATAGCAGATACAAGGAGATAAAAATAATGCGAAATATAACAGCGACTGACACAATTAGGATTCTGAAAGAAATTTTTTCTAGGTTAGGATATCTGGCAACATTGACATGTGATAATGGCAGCCAGTTTCATAGCAAAGTTTTTCAGAATTTCTGCAAAGAATATGGTATAGTCATTTACAACACCATACCGTATTGGCCTCAAATGAATGGCGAAGTCGAAAGACAAAATCGCGACATTCTAAAGCAACTCAAGATAAGTCAGGCAGAAAAAAGAGACTGGAAAGAAGATGTTTTGGATTATTTGATAATGTATAATAGCACACCTCATTCCGTTACAGGAAAATCACCGTCTGAGTTATTTTACAAGAGACAGTTTCGCGACAAAATCCCTTCTGCAATAGATATAGAAAATAAAGTTACAGAAGATTCAGAAGTTCGAGACAGAGACCAACAAATGAAAGAAAAAGGAAGAGAGTATGCTGACCGAAAAATAAAAGCGACTGATTGTAATCTAGCGATAGGCGAGAAAGTACTGGTTAAGAACATGATCAAGGAAAATAAATTAACACCTAATTTTGATTCAGATACTTATACTGTTGTCAGCGTTAACAACGGTGATATTAACATACGCAATGATGCGACTGGCAAAGAATACCGTCGTAATGTAATTCATCTAAAAAAGGTTGCTGATTCTTGGATGGTCGTAAATACAAATCATGAAAATTCAGATATACAAGCTGATAAAGATGATTAGCGTTATTTTGAACTGTTTTATCATACCTAAATTGTTTATGGCTTTAGTTTTCTTTTCAATGCATTTTGTTATAGTGTTGCTGAAACACATTGTTACTTCAGCAATGACTTTCTTGACTGTTAATGACTAGAATTTTATGTAAGGCTGTGATTGTGTAATATCAATTAATTTAAAATAAACGAGGGATGTAGTGTATGCGCTTACGCTTTGCGCTGGCGGGGAGCGGGGGGAGTCTGCAGCCAACCGTCACCGGGAGGACTCGCACTGCGTTCGATCATATTCCTACATCCATAAAGTATAAAAAAGTGTTATTTATTAGCTCCAGTCATTATAAGTACCTAGTGCAATCTTTCTTATTTTAAGATTAACATTAAACATTCGCTTGAATAAACAAATTCGACTTTGGTAAATCGCAAATGTGACAGTTTCGATAAATATTTAAATCTCGCGTTATGTTACTAACCGTAACGCGATTAATTTTGATGTCGACTTATTGCAGACTCGCATGAACGTTAGTATTTCACGAGCTCTCATCTCATGCAGAACGATAACGACCGGTGTAAAATGAGCTCTTAGAAACTACTTTCCTATTTTATAACCAGTTAATCTTAAATGTTGAAGTTTAATTACAACAGTTTTACTATAATAACCTTGGTAATAAAATTGTAGGTTAGTATTCAGTGAGCATTACAGATGTTTCTACTAACCGGTAAAATTTTATCAATTGTCGGTAATGTAAGTTGCAAAGTTACCCAGTGATTTATGGTAAAACAGTGGTGTAATACGTGTTTATAATTTCAGAAGAGACATGAGGAGGCGGCTTAAGACGATGACCTCTGAAGAAGCAAAAGAAACGTGAGTTTTCATACACTTTTTTTAGTTTTATGATTGGAAACTCGCCAGTTTCTAGGTTAGAAGTTTGACCGGTCTTTGACTTACACTAGATTATTTTTATAAATATAATAGTAATATAAATCTAATCTAAGATTTCTTGCTTACAGGTACGAGAAATGGGCAATGAAAAACGCTGAGAATAAGATCGATGCAGCAATGAAAGCCCTCGAAGAAACAAAGGTCGGCCCTTCAAATTCCAAATTAGATACTCATCGCGAAATGCACCCACGTATTCGAAACATCGACAAAAGTTTTACTAATAGATATTAAGATTATTAATAATTAATGATGATCTCATTGTATTTTTTAAATCATTATTTTCCTCTAATCTTGTAATCTGATACTAATTAGTAAATATTTGCATTGATAGATAGTGATTTTAATAGTTTTGACATTTTGCAATATTAAATTAGTCGTCAGCCATAAAAAGACAAGTCAAGTGACTTTTTAAGTAGATTTTTTGGTTCCACGTCGAGTGTTTAAGTATACCCATGACATCACTGTATTAATGCACATTTTAACGGCATTGTTTGCATATAAATAGCTCGTACTTATAAGTAAAAATTGTACAGTGAACAGAGAAAATATCTTAAAATTATTAAGGGTTCTTGTGACTATTATTTATGTTATATTAATATTGTGTACGCTAAGATTACATATTTAGTGACAATGGCTGTTATTTCCTTTACAATGGACTATATTGATGCTGAAAATATTAAACGTTAAGGAAAATGTAACCTATTTTATGATAAGAACCAGTTAGTAACAAGCATTGCGCTGTAATACTATAAAATAAAATTTTGTATCATGTTCTTATTTATTTAATTTTTCTTTACATAGAATCATAAAAAATATTTCATTCTAAGCCGTAGCTACAAATGGTTCAGTCGACAATTTATCTGCTGTCAGTACATTGACCGTCGGTAACTCAACCGTCGGTAACTAAATTGTAAAAAAAATTCGTACCTATTCCATATTAAATTTAGCAGTCATCTGTAAAATTACTTATTGTAAATTATTCACTACAAATTGTAAATGTTATCTCTTCTAATTAATAAGAAACTAATGTTTCAATTGGCAACTCGATATGTTTAAAAACAAATCGCTTAAGTCATAACACTGATAAGATTAGCGCATTAACTGAGTTCAAGTTTAACTGATATAATGTGACCTGTTATAATCATTGTAGTTTTATCTTAAGTATTGTTCCATGAAATGCACAAGCTTTTAATTTTGTTATAACTAAATATTGTAATGTCAGTGCCTGTTTACTCTCTTACAACGATTTATATGCTCTTAATTTAAATTATTTGCACAATGACGAGGTGGACGAACGTACTGACTCAAGGGTATTTGGTCAGTCACTGCATAGTAACTAGTTTCTTGACAAAAAATGCGAAGCTTAATACGCCTAGGAGCTACGAAGATTCTATTAATTTTTGCTATCATCAGAAAACTTATTGAAGTCATTACAATTTCTTATCTGTAATGAGAACGAGTGTATCTAATTTGTAGCGCGGCGATTCAACCTTGACCGCAGCTGACTCACTGTTAGACGCTGTCTAGTCTGCCGGTTCGGGGAAGTGCCCGCGATAAGTTTTATGCGTGTTTGTTACTATGGAATGTAGCAAATAACGTATCTATTTTCATTCAACTTATGAATTAGTATTCAACTTCACGCTGTCCTTGGGTATCTTCAATATAAAAGCGAGTTTACATATTGATCAAATTTAGTCGTTTGTTCAGGTCCAAATATGTCTGGTCATTTAGTTACTAAGTACGTGAAGCTAACAGAGACAATCGCTGTTCCCGAAGAGTGGCCTATCCATGGCTTACAAAAATTTCTGATCCCGTTGATTGAGGACGTGATTAAGAAGTCTAATGCAGGAAAATCTGTAGTTCTACAAAACTACATTCTTGCAATGCAGTATTTCTTCGACAAAGTATTTACAGAGTGAGTGTTATTTATTTAATCGAATTCGATAAATTTATCGGAACACTAACAGTATTTTGATGTTCCAGAGAATTAATGGGTTCGCATGTCATAGACGTTATTTTTGATACCAATGACAGAAGTATACATACAATGGAACGGTCATTAGAAGACTATACTGTAAAAGTGTGTCAAAGCGAATATAGAACGGCCTATTATCTCATACCGGTTGCGCAATCGTAAGTAGAGCGTTGACTTACCGATAACAGCTGATGGTCAAGGGTAACTATATTTAGTTTTGTTTCTAGTGTGCCGATAAAGTCGATACAAAATCAAGATCAACTGAAGAAATTATGTGAAAGGTTTAGTTTCTATTTCAAGACCAACATTGACTTGTTATTTTTCTTGGCTGTTGTGGGCATTACTCCTTTGGTTTTACTGATTGGAAAATTTACAATATAACTATTGTAATGCTGGACTGTACTTTTATTACTGATAACTTTCAAATATTTTAGACGAAAATTTACTATTTATGTAAGAAATTTTACGGATTCACTATTGTAAATTTTATTCGACAGATTAGTGTATACATTCTGCTAGTGTTGCCTCTGTATCTTTCCAATGTAACTTTTAAATTTTACAATAGTTGGATTGGAATATTTCTAAATTAGTGTTAGCGTTTGTCGTAAGAAGCGCTCAGGTATACGAGTTACCAATGAATGAGTTATATTATGCCTGTTGTTCTTTACTATTAAGAGCTGGCAATAGCCTTCGGCCTAAGTTCTCGCTTAGCAAAAGTTAGGACCGGGTTCGAATCCAGCTGGCAGCAAATATTTTCAGAATTATATTTGTCTGTATTAAATTCCCGCCTCCTTCTCTTTCTCTTGCATTTAATATTATTTTATTCAAATGCTCGGAAAAATTCTACATTGCCGACGAAATTTTACAATAGTTCTATTGGAAACTTTACTAAAACCACTAGTACATGGCAGGATAGATATGACACCTCTAGCACAGGTTCAGTCACGAAAACTTTCCTGCCGTATGTCTCCTAGGCGTACAGTTTGGTAAGGTCTGCGAAACTGACACCCTTACAAGTGCAGGCCATGACAGGTCACGGAGGGATAGCGGAGTACCTACACCGGTTCAAGTTAAAAGACAGTCCCGGATGTGAGTGTGATCCAAACGTCAGTGAGTCTGTGTGGCACATAATACTGGACTGTCCCCGCTTCGCAGCTGCAAGGATGGACGTGGAAATTCTCATGGACACCAAATTAAGGAAATCAGTATTACAAAACGTCATAACTGATTCCCAAAAAAGGCACTATTTCCTCGCGTACACGGAGGCTATATTTCGCATCGCCACCAAACGTAACAGTACGTTAACTACAGCAGCACCAAGGTACCCCCCATCTCAAACATCTCAAACGCCCTGCACAAACGTCCAAGTCACACAAACGAGTCATAAACAATCAGAGGAAATGACCAGCCGCCAGTGTAACACAATAGACCAATTATTGATGTACGGAGAGCACGGCGAACCCGGAATGAGGACTCGTGGAGTGGCATTATTCATGGACAGTAACACAGAGAGGCTCGGAATAGGCTTCTGTAGCGTCTCAAATCGAGGAAACATAACAATATCACCTGGCCTCGCAGCTCTATTGAATGGCAGCACTTTCAGAACGAGCATGAAACGCAAGACATTTAATGCTTTATCAGAAATCAAAGTAGCAAACTACCGCTGTCGACTTGTGCGGTCTCGCAATAAAACAGTAGCGCTATTTGAAGGGAGTGCAGAAGAAACTCAATTCGCTCAAGCATGCTCAGTGCTCGCAAATCTAGAGAGTGACAACACGGTAACATCCCGCAAGATTAGTGTAGACGCAATGGTGGTTGGACTTGCCAAAGGAGCAGTCTCGGACTACAATGGTTGTATAAAAGCCTCAGAAGTACATGAGGTGGTAGTGTATGAAGATAGGGGGGAAAACCTGAACTTCCTCTTACCACACACACCAAACACCGAGACATGCATCGGTCACACTGACAGTCCGGGTCACTCCATTGCGGGAACACTTAGCGGATCTGAGAAGTTACAACGAAAGATAGCACAAGCCAATCAAACGACGCAGCAGAAGCGAAAAGATGAGAACACCTAGGGAAAAACCTTGATAAGCACAATATTTAACGCAATTAATGCTGCAGCTACCAAAATACCCGGCGCCTTCAGAAGAAAGACTGACACAATGACCTCAGTAGAAAAACAAGCAGCAGCAGTTGAGTTTTTCATGAGAAGCCCTCCAAAAAGACAGCCATCAAACCCACCATCTACTAGAACAAAAGCCGATATGGGGCAAGTCGATCCGCCTACCCTCAGACAAGCAGTGTCTCCCCGCGACCATATGGTGAATGCATTCCTTGAGTTCATAGCAGTCATTAAAGCGACCAGAGAGGTCAATCTTAGGACCTGCGAGAACATCTTGCACTCGTTCCATCTTGAAAATGAAGGACTGCTAAAGGTAAGACTCGAGGAAGCAGATGCAACCGTATACAACAACGACACCTCCCAGGTTCTTAAAGGCTCAGAAATAAGTCGGCATATGGCCGCATATAGCAAAACCAGCGGCTTTGTCACTCTGGACGATGAAAAAACCCGGAAATCAGGATTAATAACGTTCGAAACCCCATCAGAAGATCCTATAGTCGTCACAGCCCGATGCACGAAGGTCATGCTAGACGATAGGATCCTTAAAATGTCTGACATGATATCTAAAGTTTCTTCCGGTGACATAGCCTTCGAGTCCTGGGAGGTGCCAAACATATCATGGATTAATGGAGTTCCTGGATGCTATAGGGACGGGAGCTCGAGTTATGGAAACACATGTGTATAGAACGAAGTACTATTTATTAGTGAATCATAGTGTTTGATACATCTCTTAAAGTAGTCCAATAATTAGGTCAACTTATATCTAAGTACTCTATATACTATACGCCATACCAAAAAGAAAAAAAAAAGTATATGCTAATTTTTTTTTTTATACACGGAGGATTATAATCAATACATTAACTTATTATAGCTTACTTAACATACAATTTTGATCTATTCTTATGTACTATTTTCTCTTTATTATTTTTATCTAATATTACAACATTGGGTGCCTCATCTCTAATCACCTTATACGGCCCTATGTATATTGGGTCCAGTTTGTTTTTACTTCCTTCATTTTTTATCATTACATAATCATCTTTCTTATAAGTAATAGGATTAATATAACTATCATACCGTTCCTTACGTAATTTTTTACTTAACTCTAAATTTTTCTTAGCCTCCTGTTGCGATATTTGTAACCTGTATTTTAACTGTAATGGGTAATCGTAATCATTGTACAGCGGTTCTATATAGTTTGTTAAGTTATTTGGTATATTACACTGTTTCCCGAATACAAGTTCATACGGGGAATATTTAGTTTCTGTATGGACGGTAGTGTTGAAGGAAAAACACCAGTATGGTAACCATGTGCTCCAATTCTGTGCTTGATTTTCCGTTTGTATCCTAAGGAAAGCACCCAAATGTTTATGGGTGTTTTCTAATGACCCTATAGTTTGATGGTGATAAGCTGTTGAAGACAACTGATTTATTTTCAACAGTCCACACACACTTTGCATTGTTTTGGATATGAATTCTGTGCCACGATCGGTGATTATGTCACGCGGTATACCGTAGCGAAGTATAAAATTGTTTACAAAAGCTGAGGCCACTGACTCCGTGTCCTTATTGGTAAGGGGATATGCCTCGACATATTTAGTAAGATCACATTGAAGCGTTAGTACATATTGATAATTATTATAATCCTTAACTAATGGGCCCACTATATCTAAATAAACTCTATCGAAAGCTGCTTTTCCACAATTGGTAATTACCAATGGTTGTTTAGTGTACTTACCATATTTTTGCCTTTGGCACTGGTCACATTTTTTAACGTATTCTGTTACGTCCTTTTCAAGCCCTGGCCAAAAGTATTTTCTCCTTATATTGCTCAACATGCGTCTTATGCCGGCATGACCACTTGTTGGTAGCATATGGTAGTCGTTCAAAATAATTCGCTTTATATTATTTTCTGTTATTTTACGTACCCCTTTTACGATGCATATGCGTGGACCGGACCATTGTTCCAACTTATTTATAGTTCTAGTTATGTCTATAACAAAACTTTCGTTGTCATCGTTTTTAATTACATATAAACAAGGGATACTTAACTTTTTACAAAACAAACTCATCTCCCTCACGAAGTCAACTCGTGCGCATCGCGATCGGGCGGTGGGTTTGATACATACCATTGCCTTAGATGGTAAATAAATGAAGTTGTCTTCTTCTCCTGATGTGTCTTTGCTGTACTTGTTCCATTCGGCTTCGCTTGTCATAACCAACTCCGTGTACACCTGCGGTAGCTTAGGCATTTCTACAACTCTTGGGTGGTCAGACCAGTCGTTGAGTGGCTCCTGACCTTTTGGGGCATCACTATCCTCCTCCATACGCTCATTCATTCTTCTCTTTTGTCCTCTCGTTAGTACAGATATTAAGTGTTCATTCATGCACTTTAACTCATCACTTGTAATTTTTATTCGTGATAGAGCATCTGCTGTCACGTTGCCTTTACCTTGTACATATTGGATGGTAAAGTCATATTCCTCTAGTAATAATCTAAATTTAAGTAACCTACTTGACGGGTTTGCCATGTTAAACAAATATACTAATGGCTTGTGGTCTGTTTGTATCATAAAATTTCTGCCGAACAAATATGGTCTAAAATATTTTACGGACCAAACAATTGAGAGTAATTCCTTTTCAATCGTGGGGTAATTCCTCTCCGCCTTATTAAGGGTACGGCTAGCATACGCGACCGGTCGATGATCTTTATTACAGAGGACGGATCCTATTGCAAAGCCTGACGCATCTGTTTTTAATATGAATGTGTTGCTGTTATCTAAATCGGGATATTGCAATATTGGTGGTTTAATTAATGAGTTTTTTAATGTTTGAAATGCTTTTTCACATACGTCATCCCACACGAATGAAATATTTTTTCTACATAAGTGATTTAAAGGTATCGTTATCTGAGCGAAATTCGGAATGAATTTTCGGTAGTAATTTGCGAACGCTACGAATCTTTTGACGTCATCTAAATTTTCCGGTGTTGGGTAGTTTTTGAGAGCTGTAATTTTTTTTGGATCTGGTTTTATACCGTCTGAAGAAACAACATGGCCAAGATAAAGAATTTCTTTCTTTAAAAATTCACACTTGCTCGGATTTAGTTTTAGATTTACTTTTCTGAGTCTAGTAAATACGTCTAGGAGGTTTTTATTATGGTGTTGTAAATTTCTACCGTAGAAAATTAAATCGTCTAAATATACCAGTACCTTATCATAATTAAGGCCTGCCATGGCTACCGTCATCGCCCTACTGAATGCACTTGGGCTCGTCTTGAGTCCCATAGGTAATCTTTTCATCTGGTACTGTCCAGATGGTGTTGTAAAAGCCGTACACGTTCTACTTTGTTTTTCTAAGCTCAATTGATAATATGCCTGATTTAAGTCTAAATGAGTAAAATACATAGCGCCTGAAAGGGAATCCAATATATCTGTGATATTTGGTAAAGGAAATTTGTCATCTGCAATTCTATCATTTAGTTTTCTAAAATCAATCACTAAACGCATTTTCTTACTTCCATCTTGGTTAGTTTCCCTTTTTGGTACCAACAGAATAGGACTAGACCACTCACTCTTTGCGGGTTCAATGATATCATCTGTCAACATTTTTTTGACCTGTCTCTCTATTTCTTCGCGTTGAGAAAATGGTAGTCGGTACTGCTTTGTGTAAGCTGGATCTACGTTAGGTTTCAACTGTATGTTTTGTTCATACAACCCCGAAGTTGTCAACTTATCTCCGGGTAGGAAAAATAGATCAGAAAATTTCGCGCAAATATTTTGGATTCCAGTTCTTTCTTCCTTATTTAAATGTTGTAAATTTAGTAAGTTTAATACTTTTTTTACTCTGTCTACCTTTATTTCATTTTTTTCAAATGTACAAATCTTATAATTCGAGAGATGTTCTAACTCCGGCCTAAAATAAGTAAGATTTACTTCATTCTCCCTTGTATTCAATATCTGTATTGTTATTTTACCATCACGGGGTTTCGTAATCGAACTCGCTAAGAAAACTCCCTCGTATAACTCTTTCGGATAAACCAGGCACTCTTCTGTCATATCTGTTTGTATGTAAAATATTTTTTCACACCGTGGTGGGATGCTCATATAAGTATTTTTCATTAAACTCCCCGATTCTAAAGATATCAATATCCTTTTACTACCCGAATTAAAGCTTACAGTGTTATTTTCGTAATTTATATTACATTTATATTTCGCCAACAAATCTTGACCAATTATTCCATCGGCCATGCATGGCAAGTGTTTTAAAACGTGAAACTTATGATTCATTTGTATTCCAGGATTGGATAAATTTAAATAAACAAATCCTTCTGTTCGTAATCTACCTCCTATGCCATTTATATCAATGGATTGTTTATGTATCGGTTCATTCAACTGCGATATGATCTCATACTTCACGGCTGATAGTGATGCTCCTGTATCTACTAGCCACCTTTTTCTCAATCCACATACTGACAATTCAATTATATTACTATACTCACAAGATAATATGGTGTTAAGCTCGAAAAAACTCTAAAGCGTTGCTATCGGCACCTTTGGGATTTTCAGAAGTCTGGGGTTCACTGTTCGAGGTCTCATTTTCAGTGGTGTCCACAAAATGCATATTGTTTCGATTATTACTACCTCGCATGTTATAGTTGTTATTATTTCCGCGGCCACGATACCCGTTTCCGCGGACACGATAACCCCGAGTACCCGATGGCTGGTTTGCCTGATTTTCTGAGTTAGTAGAATCTGACCACCTCGGTGTTACACTGCCTCTGCTCGATCGACCACGGTAGTTTCGTTGACCACGTCCTCGTCGATTAAAGAAAATGTTACCTTCTTGCTCCTGTGTGTAGTTTGTAGAGAGCTCCTCGTCCGTCGCCGCTCTAATGACATCTTTGAGCGTTTGGTAGTTTCTTGCTGTTAAAATGATACGTAAATCACGATTTCGCAACCCATCAATGAATCTTTTTATTGCAATTTTCTCGTTAATCGGTTGTAAGACCTTAAATGTTCCATCATTTCCATCGGCTTGCGCAATCGTTAGCCTTACTAATAAGTCCTCTACATTCTTACCGTAATCCTCCAATGACCTACCTTGCTGAGACACGCTGGTTAATTCAGCATGAACTGCCGTACTAGACTGTTGGGTTAGTAAATGTTTTTTCATATCCAAAATTAATGCAGTTTCTGAGTCATAACTGGGTGAAAGCCTTAATTTCGCATTCTGTGTTAATCGGGTTTTTAAAACAAACTGTATTAGTAACTTTTTCCCTTCCGCGTCTAACATAGCGCAATAAAGTTCAATGGCATCAATTAACCTTTTTGTGCTTTCTTCATCCCCAGTCATTTGCGGTAAAATCGAAACAGCAGTTTTTAAGTTAAATTTCTCCATGGTTTTTGGTTGTTTTTTTCCCTCGAAACTACTCGAACAAAATTCGGCAATCTTTTTGTACAATTCACGTATCTCTTTAGTCAATTCGTTTATTAATAAAATTGAATCCTCTGAAATTTCACCTTTTGATATTTGTGTTCCTATCAAATCTATAGCAGTATTAAATTCTGATAAATAGTAATTAGCAACCTCTAATTTTTTACTCAAGGTTTCTGGAGTTCGCCTGTCTTTCGGCAATTTAATTAAGTTATCTTTTATATTTTTTAAATTATCCTTTATTTTGATAAGAACACTAGTCATAGCTTATCAGTGAAAGATATATCACATAATAATATATACTACTTAATAATATAATATTTACTTACTAGTTGATGTCCATACTTATGTTAATACCTATACCAGAATATAACTAATTTTTATACAGTACTCACTATTACCCCCATATATATATAAGTTACTCTATGCTCACTATTCACTTGTCATTTTTATATACGCCTTCGATCTCTCAGTTTTCCATTTCACTGCACTATTCACTCACTATTCACCACGCATTGGAACGTAAAAGTCAATTGCACTTTTATTTTCTCTTCCTCTTTACTTTACTCAGCTGTTAGACGTCAAGGGGCTAGGGCGGGCGTAGAAGAATTCAAAGCTTCTGTAAACGCAACATACCAGCGTCTACACCTCGTTCAACTCGCTTGTTAAAGCACTTCAAGCAGTAGCGGATCACGATGACAACCATTACAATAACGAACAACATAATTATCACCAGCATGCTCCAGGATATCATTCCCATATGCATCTCGACGTTTGTATTCGATACGTAGTTATTGTACCCAATCTGTGTCAGAAATTCCTTAGAATCCGGTTTCGGCGCTTTTGAATTACACATTTTTCACTTAAAATTAGTAATCTCGCACAAATCTTTTGAAAAGTTCTCACTGTAATCACAACTCCATATATGTGTCACGCGTCCGAGGCTGACCAACGCAGGGTCGCCATATAGGGACGGGAGCTCGAGTTATGGAAACACATGTGTATAGAACGAAGTACTATTTATTAGTGAATCATAGTGTTTGATACATCTCTTAAAGTAGTCCAATAATTAGGTCAACTTATATCTAAGTACTCTATATACTATAATGCGGTAAAACAACCTGGGTGGTAAACCGTTTTGAGGCTGAACAAGACTTGGTAGTCACAACTACAACCGAAGCGGCGAAAGACCTTAGAGACAAACTTGTGAGCCATATAGGAGCTGTCGCCAGAACCAAGGTGCGAACTCTTGCATCCGTTCTAGTTAATGGTTTTAGAGAACCGAGCAAGGACGGATACAGGAGACTCATGGTGGACGAAGCACTCATGAACCACTTTGGAGCTGTTATTATGGCTGCCCAAATTGTCAAGGCTAACGAGCTGTTGCTGATCGGTGATAGAAACCAACTACCCTATATTGACCGACACAATCTTTTCCCTTTAAAATATAGCCGGCCTGATCTAATTTGTAACATTACGCAGGAGCTTCTGTGCACCCATAGAAACCCTCTCGACGTAGCATTTGCCCTTAGAGAAGTCTACAGTGGCATTTACTCGTCGAAACTTTGTACGCACTCCTTAAAACTTGAAAGGTATACGGATGCTCAAATCGATCGAACCCAGTCCGAAACCCTGTACCTTGTGCATACACAGGTAGAAAAGAGATCCCTACAAAACGAGGGATATGGATCGGGTACCGGGTCACGCATCCTCACCATACACGAGGCTCAGGGATTGACGTACAAAAAGGTGGTGATTGTTCGCACAACAACGACCAGGCAGGAGCTACACGACAGTATCCCTCATGCTGTGGTTGCCATATCGCGCCATACCGCCAGCTGTAAATATTATGCGGATGATGGTAACGATGCGATAGGCAGATTCATCAAAGAAGCAGAGGCGGCTGGCAGGGAAAAAGTGGTCAATTACAACCTCAGAATGGCGATCAAAAGTCGAGACAGAGCCGTCATGGATGCTTTGAGGTCTGGATGCAACAGCGGGGAACCGTCACTGGTTTAGAAAATACATTATGGAATATATAAATATATATCTTTATTATAGCTATTTATCTACCTACTGTAAACTACTATGAAAAGTATAGTAAAATATTTTTAAAAGAAAAAGCAAGTATTAACAATAAAACACTTAATCTAGACAAGGGCACGGACGTCAAGTCTGTGGATGCTAATATCTTTATTATAAAAAAAAAAAAAAAAAAAAAAAAACCACCAGTACAATTTACTTAATTCACTTAATAAAATTTCCAATAGTAGAGTGTAAAAATTAGTATAAAGAAAAATCGTCCACCGTTACAATTCTATTTAATAAAAATTACAATAGTCGGATCGTAAAAATTCCTCGAAATTTCTTTCCGTGTATAGTATAGTTTACATTTATTTAAAAAAAATAAAGTGTTGACCCTAACTGTTGTTTCGCTTAGAAAAAAAAACCATAGATAGTCCTAATGAAGCATTTCTTGTGTCCAAAAGTTAACAAAGATCTAACAGTTCACACTTAATTGTACTTGGGTTGTCTTCTAGATTTGAATAGAGCATGTGCTAAAAATTTTTTGTGTAAAATGTTTGTAATGAGGTTGAAATTGAAAATCCTATAACTTCGATATCTAATAATATGATTTTTAGACGTTGCATATAAATGAGTCATCAAAACTAATGGATTAATTTTATTCAAAATTCATGTTAATCTTTATAATTAAAATCTTTATAATTAAAGTCTCGAGAATTGTTAGTGACTATAGTCAGGTTTATCATGTAGGTGGATATGTTTACACGAATTTAATCCTACGTTGCACGTTTTTATCCGGCAGTGTGTGCATAGTGTTTCAGTGGAATACAGTGCTCTTATTTTCTGGTAATTAATTTTGAAAGTTACTAAGACTGGTCACGAATACAGTTTTTATCTTATAGAAGTAATAGTTGTCTCGTTTACTACAGATGGAGCTTAAAAAGCATTACTGTGCAATACAATTCTTGAGATCGCCATATTGGATGACTGACAAGTTAACAGTGGTACTGTACTGATCCCCACCTGCATTAAATAAAGGTGGATACTCTATACTTACGGCTGTGATGTCTAGAGTCCTACGTTGTGAATTACTTTTAGGATTCTCGCAGGTACAAGCAATTTAAAAGCGGGTTTCAGACTTAGAGAGGAATTAAAAGCAAAATCAAGATTAAAACAAAGTTTATTGTACTTCACATAGTCCAATAAATTACATTTTGACATATTGACACAATAGGATTAATCTCTTGATTATTCCATTCGAAGCAGGATGAGAGCCGAAGGTTGGGACAACGAGTAGAATACCTAGACAGAGAGATTAATATAAGCCCAGGGCATCATTTGGGAGTTCCCCGTTCTAGGGCCCCCAGCCACGCCCCGGAACCTGTCGACGGCGCTCCAAATGACGAGATCCGTCGCCTTGGGGTGACCAACCCGGGGAGACTGTTCGAGTCGGGCATCTTATAGGATCTCCTAGAATCGTTATGTTCTCTGAGCGACAAAATCCTCAGCTAATACTAGGCCAAACATCGCGCTTCCCTATTTCTCCTGTGAGTGGATTAGACTCCGAACTATAAAGCCAAGTGTCAGAAAGGAAAACCGAATAGTCGCAATCTCTCCTCCCCGCGAAACCTAGGAGCCGTCGCCTGCAGCGCGTCCTTGTATTACCGCAGACTACAGACCCTACGACTGACTACCGAAGTAGTCAGCTGTGATCGCGTATACGGGTAGGACAGTATTCCTTGGGGTGGTATTACAAAGTTAACCTCCCCAATTGAACTCAACCCCCGCACGCGGTGACCACGTGTCTGCTACTGACAAGCCCTCCCCTAGCGCCTCGGTGAACGAGATTGCAAAACCCCAAGGATAATTTAGCAAATGAGGAGACTGCTCAGCTACATGGTTCTGAGTAGGGTGTATAGTCTGTAGAGGTACTTTGTTCAGTGGTTGTGAGGGGCATCTCCTGGTTTCCATAGGTCAACTGTAAAGCAAGAGGGAGCCTACGAAAGCAAACTAAAATCTGTCATTTGCCACCGATAGTCATCCGTCTTTTGTCGCTACTCGTGTATTGTGCTACACTAATAGCAGCGTCACAATTGCCCTTCGTGAGCCAGTAGAAGAATCGTAGAAGGAGAGATAGGTGCTATAATATAATGTCGTCTCGGAAATTCAGGAAAACCTAGTCACTCAGGCCTCGCCGAACATCGCGAATCACGAAATAACGATCCTAGTAGACAGAGGGAGAAGGAAATAAAATAAAACCTTCAGGCGGATCCTAAACTAGCAGCAAGTCCGTAATTCTTAAATCGTTTGATAAGAAAGAATAAAATAAAGGCATAGTGTTTTACCAAAGTCAAGTCATAAAAAAAATAAAAAATAAAAATCAATTTAGAATCCGCCCGAAATTTAAAGAACATTCCTATAACTTAATCCCTAAATAAATAAAATCCCTAATGATCTTAAAGTAGGTTCTACTCACCAGAGTCCAAAAATCAAGAACACAACTTCACTCGGTACCGGTAGAAAATTTACTCCTAATATCTGATTGAGAATCTCTTAAGTCAACTTTGGCCTGTTCCATATTCAAGTTCAAAATAAAACTGACAACTTCAGTTTATTCCAGTTTGATTTATTCTTTTCACTTTAATGTTAAAATATTGTATAACTATTTAAATTATTAAATTATTTTTATCAAAATTATTAATAGATTATTTAATTAAATATATTAAAATGATTCTAAAATTGTATAAGAAACAAAATTAGAAAATGAACTGGAGACAGTTACTGGATTAATGACCATTTTGAAATCCCATACTTTCCACCTTTTCCAAAATGAAATTCCTATTTCAAATTCAAAATTCAATTATATTCATTCAAATTCCAGTGACAATTTAATAATTCCAATTCAAATGTCAATTTAAATTTAAATATAAACATTTAAAAAAAAAACAATTCGAAGCTCAAACAAGATGACGATTATGATGACGTCTCAGTTGACATCCGTCGGAGGTAACATGCCCGCTTCTCGCCAAAAGGACCTCAGTCCCTCTTCTAAGTCTGGGTTTGATGAATATCTTAAATTCCCCTCTCCCGATCAAAATGCCGTACCGCAACTCCAACTCTTCACGACCCCATCTCTTCACGATCAAAATTCCGTTCCACAACCCCAACACTGTTCATGCAAAACTATTTATTTCGATTAATTGGTGAAATGATTCTCTCTTTCATCTAGACCCCAAAGGCCTCCCCTCTTCCCCGAATTCTGTCACTCCATGATTTTTTGTAACTAACACCAAAATGAGTCAAATTATCACTCGCGACCTTTCCCCTTTTGTAAACGAGATTCCCCAACACTTAATCACAACACTGTCTAATTCTCTTCAAAAATATTAACCTCATATTTAATGTGTGAGGGCTGAGGGCTTCCCTCTTTGTTTTCACTGACACTTCACAATTTATTTATACGTCATTCAGCACTTTATCACAACACTGTTTGGTTCTCTTCAAAGTTGCACTATTATTTTTGAGAGGGCACTTCCCTCTTATAGATTTTGTTTTCACTGACACTTCAAATTTATTTATATGTCACTCGCGATTTTCTAATTGTAAATGGAATTTAGGGTTTTAAGCAAAGTTTAAATCTGCTGCTTTCATTGTCCTGTTAATAATAAAATTAATAAAACTATACACTCAAAGGCCCACATCAAGGTTCTTCCCCGGTAGCATGGGTCCCTCAAAACACACACAAGGACAAAACAAACACCCACGACCCGAGAACAAACATCCGCTCCTCACACAAATGCTTGTCTCGACTGGGAATCGAACCCAGGACCCGCCGATCAAGATGCAACGCCACTACCACTCGACCAAGACGACAGTTCTATTTAAGGATTTTCTTTATAACGATGCCTTTCCTGCGCTTTTAAATATGAAACTGACCAACAACATTAGATAAAAACTATCCACTTAGCTGTAAAACCGTCCCAATAGTACTTTGGTTTCAACTATATCTTGGCTTATATTTGGTCCATGTTAATTTGTTCCATCAATAGCTTCATCCAAGCCCTCTTCATTATGAAAGTAATCCTGGAAAAAATAAAAAACCAACGAGACTACCACCCTTATATATTCCCTTAATCCCCGAATCGGAAGTTGGCCTTTCTGGCTAATTGCATTCTCTATCCTCGCAAGATCCCCGGATAGCGTCCTCAATTAAGGGACCCGGTAGAACCTTGCAAAAGATAACGAATACCATTATCAACATGCTAAACCTAAAAATATCTATTTCCCCAATTACTTCAAGTTATTTTAAAACTCATCACGATTTTTCTTTTTTCTCAAAAAAACAATCCCCCAATTTTCACTTTTTTTCTGACAATCCCCCTTGTCATTCCTTTTTCTTTTACCTTTTTATCAATGACAAAGCGAGACTTTTAATTCTAAAAAGATTCGATACTCTTACATTAAAACTATTTCTTTTAATAAGTATAATTAGGCGTTTAAGGACGCATACAGCACAGTACCAACCACGTGGATTTCGTACCATGAAAACCAAACAATGGTGTCGTATCCTATGGTAGAAAAAAAGTTTTCGACGTATATCAATAAAAGGAAACCATGCAAAATTTGGCCATTATTTCCAGTCACCGTCGAATATAAAGCCAGTAAGTCATTCGTCTGCTGTCATGTTTAATGGAAATGTATGCACCTCTAGCCATTGACGCTCGAGCGTAAAAAATGACACTGATCGTCTAGACTATCGAGGTCAAATGAAAGTTTTTGTTACAGACACCTACGACGACGCAGTTCTTTATATCAAATTACGCCAACAAATGAGATCTTCTTACATCAAATCCATTTCGCAGCGAAATGGAGATGTTCAATTTGCAGATGTACGATCTTCGATATTTAACAGTGCAATTTCTTTGAACAATACTGAAGAAAGTATTACAGACATTACAAGCGAAAAGCTTCTTGTGAAGATTGTTGATAAGATCAATGAAGTAAATCGATTATTGGAGCAGTATATCGAAATGTGCAAACGACCAGTCCCTCAGTAGTATTGTGCTTCTGAAGATGATGTTGGAACTCTGATGACAGAATCAACTTGGTGACTCCTCAGGATGATCCTTCCACTCGTTAGGAAGGAGACAGAGGAGTTCCACGAACGAAAACGTGGTCCGAATACGCGTCATCTTGTACGAGCACTGCACCTTGCACTACTTTGCTGAGGAATGACGGCTGAACTTCAAGGTTAGGTATTTATATGATTGATAGCTAGTGCTATCGAACTGAAATAAAAATATTTTTACATCGTAGGGGTCTAGCAAGAATGTTAATGAACAAAAGTTCAACAGTCCTTAACCTGATAACTTTAGAATGACAAAAGTCGAAAAACACTGTGTACAATGTAAATACGAACAACAGATTGTGTTAGTTCGATGAGGCTCCGTAAGGTGGCGCTACTAAAACAGCATCATAAAAAGAGGAGTACGTTCAGTTGCCTATAAAATTCTACCACTTGCTGCCAGATGGCGCTACTAGTGTAATTCATGATGGTTCGGCAAGATGACGCTACATTACCCACAATAAGAAGCTGAACTTTAATTGTATATCATCTTCAATCTTAGAGTAAGCGCAGTACAGCTTAAACGTTAAATAAAGATGCACGTTTTAGAAAGGCTGTAATTTTTTATGATAGTGTGATAGTGTGAGATTTGGTACATTATTTTCCAGCGGAAGTTTTGGCATTGCTTATTTATAAAAGCAAACTGTTCTGTGCTAGTATTAATTTTTTGTTGATTTCCATGACTTAGCGGTTATAAAAATAAACTTTATGTTCCGTGACTGCATCGAATTAATTAAAGGTTGACTCAGTACGGGGCTCGTAAATCAAAGATATCTTGACAGTTAATTAAAGTTAATTGGATATAATAGTATTAATGTTTTTGTTCAATGGTGTCAATTATTGTCTATTGACATTTGAACTTATGAGCGACCTACTATTACTTTGTTCATAAGTTTCATCATCGGACGAAAATTAGACAACTTTACATTTTCAGTGGAGACTAGTCTAGTAGTATTGTATCACGCCGATTTAGAACGAGGACAGACAGAATAAAAATAGTATAGACGTTGCTAGCTCATCATCGTAAACACTAAAATTTAATTAGAGCGTTATTATTTAATTAGCACAGGTATAATTAATGTGCAGCATCCGGAGCTTTTCCTTGTTTTCGACATACATCAACAGGAAAATCATTTAACTCTAGACAGCAGAACTGCATTTTAATTTAAATAAAAACCAAAAATCCCAAGAAAATTATTCGTCATGCATCGAATACCAATTCATTATCCGCAAAACTTATTCATTGAATCTGAATTTACCCACAACAATGACTAGTCATTTTTATGATCTTAAGATTTATTAGAAGTATAATTTCCTTCATTACTAAGCTGACAATTCTTCAAAACTACGTAATTATTTTACTTGTTAATGAATATTGATCCATTTTTTGTAATATACTTTACACAGGTGTCTTATAAACTCGCAGAGGACAAAATTCTGCGTCATTGAATGTCTATTCTAGAAATTCTTAGCAAAAGTGTTGTCAGTAAATGACTAAGTATTCTGTCGGCAGATTCTAAGAAGCAGGACTTTAGTCAAATTTGCGTCTGAAGCAATGAACCAAAAATAGCACAAAGGGCTTGAGACACTTCCAAGTCATCTCTTAGCAACAAAACATTAGTACACATGTAGTCGTCTGCAGCAAAAATAAAAAATATTTTACAATATCATGCAATATGGTGATTACAGTCTATATGAAGGCCTTGACTGTTTTCTTCACTCCATAGGCCACAATGTTCACGAATGTTGCAGATAGGTTATGCTAAAGCATTATTCGCCGCTTGTATATATGACAAAATCTTGTGAAAGTTTTACAGGAAACGTATGAACCATTAACTGACATCGTAAATTTCTGTTTTATCGACGGAACTCTAACATCTACGTCAGAAAGCCAGTAAACAAGTTGATTCCGACGTACCAACATAATTCATTATCATGGCCGCATTGCTTCGATGTTGCTCGGCCCTATATATAAAACTGAGTTGCGCCAAGCGTTAGCCAGTTGAAAGAGAGTTGCTAGCGAAGCGTTACGTTTTTTTCCGGTAAAATCTATGACAACCATTTTGCTATAAAACGAGAATAGTTGTAATGAAGATATATTTGATTGAGAGATATAAGCCTGGATACAAAGGTAAGATTTTTTAACGCATTTAAATATATTTAGTATTTCACATTAAATTATTTCTATTTGGTCTCGAGTATCTTTTCCTTTACACCTTTACACCAATTTATTACAAGGACAGCGCATGCGCTAAATTTTGGATGCGTAGGCCATTCCATATTGGATTGCGTCATCCAGTTTGTTCGGCACGAGTTGTGCTTATCAAGGCCACGCGTGTAGATACCTATTACGCGGGTAATAGACTGATTTATTTGTTTACTTTTAGATGAAGGCGACTAATAGAGAGAACAAAAAACTTATCTATGCGATAAAATTTAAGGACTTGCCTTTTCCTGAGATTGATAAATACGTATGCGTGCCGTACTCTTGGATAATTCATCGATTTGGGGGTCAGAAACTTCTTGCTGCATACCCAGAAAATGAAACTACTTTTGTAACAAGGAATCGCACGAAGAAGAGAGAGGCACAGTCACGATTGGAGGTTTTATACAGGGTTCATAAAATTTGAATCAGGTAACTATTGTTTCAATTATTTTTGTACAGTAGTTTGGTGTGAGCAAGCAATAAGATGACTGTTTTTTTTTCCAGAAAATTATGAGGATGTTATAAAATGGATTGAGGAAATGATTGCTAAGGGAGGTGATGACCAGGACGAGGAAATAGAAATTCAAGGTATTGTAATTTATTATTCGAACTTTAGTTTTAGGTTCCTATGGCTCGAGTATTTATTTTTTATGTTTATTTTTTAGATCCTCCTGCAGAGACTGTGGGAAATAGGCAGCTACGTAGTGCGAGAAATCAGGTCTTGTCAGGTGTATTACCGGAAAAACCTCATCTGGCAATGAAGCCTTATGATAATCCTAGGAGACCACTACCTAAGATGTTGATTAGACGACCACTACCCCTGAGACCCTGGAAAAACGAAACCAATAGAAACGAATAAACCTGCTCAGCCTGCTGTTAGTTCTGCAAACACGTCTTCGAAAGATCAATCAGTTATTGTGGACAATCTGGAGGTTCAGAATGCCATTAACGGTAATAGCCAGCAGGAGTCAGTTGATACATCAACCCAGTCTCCACCAAAACCTGCAGATGAGAGACAACCTTCACCAAAGCCATCAGATGGAAGACAACCTTCACCAAAGCCAGCAGATGGAAGACAACCTTCACCTGTTCAAGATGAGCCGCTCAGTGTGTCGGACATCAATGACTCTGATGTAGAGGTAGAGGTTGTAATTGAATTTGAACCTATCGAAGAAGAAAAACCACCAATTTCAGAACAGGCTCAACCTAATCCAGCTTTAGATCATCATGATTATTCACTTTTAGAGTCACGTCTGCATGAAATCCATACTGGACAACCTAAACAAACCGATGACATCCAGAAAACTTCACTTGCACAAAACTCAACTACTAGGCCTCCTAGTAGAGTCAACCAGCTTTCTCAACAAGATTATGCCCAGCCATCAGTCAGTACTCCATCTTCAAAACTGCAAGGAACTGTTGGAACAAGCTCTGAAGTGACCTACAGCTATCAAAACCCACTTCAAAGCCTTGCGAAAACTATTCCATCGACTACTTACTATACACCAACTCCAATTGACCTATTCTCTCAACGACAGATACCCGCCATCAGAAGAAAGTCTTCAACAGTGATTAAAAAACCTATTGAAAAGAAAGCTCGTTTAGAAAACATAACGAAAAATAAACCTACAACGCAGCAATCTTTGTACAATAAGCAACTACCGAATTATGCTGGTAATGTTGGAGACCAAAGACATCTCCTTCCAGGTATGAACACATCTGCTGCTCAAAATCTCTCACACTTGGCTTACCAGGCTCGTTTCTATGAACCCTCTCAATTGCAGTACATACAGCAATTTGCACGAATGCAAGACATGGCCAATCGACCTAATCCATACATTAATCAGAGAAGCTACCACCCAAATCCTATGACTGGATATGTTCCACATCAATCTAACCAAATTGACCCCAGCCAGTTTCTTCCACGTCAACATCAACGGCCATTGGTGAGTGTAAACCGAATGCCCGAGCTGAGACGTGAACTTACAGCTCCTCCAGTTGCAGTTCAAAACCAACCAGCTAGAAATTTGGGAAATTCGCAAAGACAAGACCCGAGTTATCAAGATCCGCGTACAGCCAAGCTTCTTGAATCCCAAAGCAATTCTAAGCCTCAAATCTCTAAAGAAAGACCAGTTGCTTTGCCGGAAACAAACCAACAGGTTTCGATAGATCAAAGGAAGAATTCACGCAAAGATCTACTGGCAAAACTAAGTTTAGGTCCCATGAGGTGTATTGAGATTTCAGCTCCTGAAATTTCCCAAGACTCCGAGACCCAAACTACATCTGAATTGCAAGAGATGCAACTCGAGGTTCCTGAAAATAATGTTTATCAACACTCGGAGTCTAAAAAACTGGTGGCTGATCAAGCTACCGAAATGGAAGCAGACAATCAACTTATAGATGGAACTCCAAACTCTCGAAAATCATTGGAAAGTGGGTATGATACAGACAAGCATCCAACAAAAGAACAAGAGCCACAAGAGGTTACAGATTCTGAAATGGTATCTGCTGATGAAGAACTTTTGGAGAAAGGTTCTTCAGATGATTCAGATTACGCAAACGAGGATGACGGTGAAAAAGATACTTCTGGGTGCATTACAGATGAGAGATCGATGGATGTTCATAATCTTGTACCAGATATCCAGCAGAAGCTTTCTAAAATGGTAGAAAACGAATTGCTGGAGATTCACGGTCTTCTTCTCACTAAAATGTATTTTTTTTTATTAATACTGAAAAATATTATAACAACTTACGAGTTAGTACTTTGGGATGTCTTAAATTGTATGAAATACTATTGAACAAGGCCGAAAACGTCAATGTAATAGAATCCTTTACAAATCCTACCTCTAACGCACAAGAGGTCCCACAGGTTCAAAAGGTTCCACAGGTTCAAAAGACACCAGCTCCAGAGACACCAGCATCAGACCAAAGTTCTAACAATGACCAAAATAACAACTCTGGTGTCAAAAACTCACCGAAAAAGAACAAACGAAGACACACGTTTGTTCTTCCACCAGAGTACGATCCAAACGATTCTAGATGGACACTTAAGCACCGAGAGCCTGGACCAGGGCTGATCGAACTGATGCCTCAAAATCGCGTCTACGTCAACAAAGCAGAATACAAAAATTGCATACGGTCATCTAATGACTGCAGGATGCTTGCAAGATTGTTACTGACTAGTCTTCAGCAGAAACGCACTAATACCATTCAATACCTTGGACATTGATGTAAGACCTGGATTGGATGAGCATGCGAGGATGGTCTTGTTGGCGTTTATTGAAGAGTACGGGAATAAAAGGAATTGGAATACCTCAGATACTGCTGGAATAATGTGTAGTATTCGTACGAAAATTCAAGAAATGAGAAATAAATATGGAAAATCAAAAGTTGTTTAATTCGGACTTGGCGATTACGGGTTTTATGTATACTAATTAGTTCAATTAGATTATATTTTTATTTTAACGAGTTCTGTGTTTATAATTTAGTTAAATTCAGAACTAACACGCCTCGTAGTAAAGACTGATAGGTATAGATTTCAAATGTTTACATTTTTATGAATAACACGTGTTTATAATTGTTTATACAAAATTAAAGGAAGTTCATGCTTGTTATTTAATAATTAAATCTGTATTGTACAATTGTAGTTTGGTTTTCCTCAATTCCTCCAGTTTCCCCATAGAAACAAAATTGTAAATACAAGGAATATTTTCATTCATGACAAACAGGCAAATTAGACACTAACAGCAAACTTCAGACATTCAATTGAATCTAATACTCTTGACCTGGTCTTCTTAATTGATTCCTTTCAATTGATCATGAAAGTACTCCTTTGAACTGGATCAAAACCGGTTTTTTTATGTAGTAGCTCTATTACTATCAGCTTATTAAGGACAAACCATGTGCAATAGCATCCTGTATTTTGTTATTTCCTGGACAAGTACAAAAAATGATAAGGACCCTCATTACACATGAGTAACGCAATAAAAAGTCCCTGCTCTGTACATACCAGGAAACTAGCAAAAAAAACAGACAGATGTTAGGATGAATAAGCATCTCAGAATTTAATTTACGTCTAGCTTAGAACTGTGAATAATCTGAACAAACAAGTTTTTAAAACACTAAATGATATTCATAAATCGAAAAAATGGAAAATTTATGCGCATAACTAGATAAAATTATGTCCTAAACATGTTGTTCGAGACACTGTCATCCATAATCTATGAACCGGAATAATTTTGTACAGTCTTGAACAATTTAAAAGGTTGCAATGGAAAATATTTGTTACGTTTTATATTTTACATCAGCGAAACGTTACAGGGATTGCCTGTAAGTTCAGATTATTCTGACCTTTTCTGTTGTTAATGTACGGAAACAGATAATCTTCGATAAGAAGGTGACAGAATAAGTCTAGAAGCAATAACTCTTACAGTATGACCGCAGATTTTTCACAGACCAGTTATTCTTGTGCGACCGAACAAGAAGTACGTGTTCTACTTTTAGATCAATGACTCACTTACTTTCAAAAGCGATTTGCGTGGTAGAGTTCGGTAACATTGAAAACCAAGTGTACATGTACGTACCGCGTCTTTGGATAATGACTTGTAGTGGAAAAAGTGTCACTGTTATATTACCAGAAAATCAAGATTTATCAGTATCAGATCCAGATTATCTGACCAGGATTCCATCATGCAATTGGCAGTCGTACGAAGGAACAATAGTCTAAGAAACTGGTAAGAATTCTAATTTCTTCTTTCTTCTGTGACACTATGCTAAGACTAAAATCTTTTTTTTTCCAGACAATGTCGAAGAAGCGATCCAGATGGTTAATTTCAAGAATAATCATGTGAAAGATGCCAAGGCAGTAACCGACGGCTGTAACGCATTGCTTGTTTCGATTATCAAAGACCTGACTGCTGAACTTTCTCTGGGACATTACCAAGACCTTTTACAAGCTTTGGAGTGACTAAGAGGCCGAATATAGTCACAATTCTTGAGACCATACGGCCGATAATATTGGAGATTGATCAATGTATCGACAAAATAGTTGCAGTCAACAGAAACAATCCGACAATGAACGAAAAACTTGAAATTATGGATCAGGATGATGCTGAAGAAGTGCTAAGATTTTACACGTTTTCAAAAAACTTCGCTGACTCTCTAGACAAAAGTATTGATCATCACCTTAACTGCCTTGTTACAAAAATGAAAATGCCATCTGTAACAACGAATGAATTGATGCTAGAAAACGTTAATATGATTCACGAACTCGAGTGCATTTTTAGTAACAGTATTTACTATGACTGGTAGAATAAAATAGACCAAAGTGTAAAGGAAATGTGTTCTACTTATTTATTCTGAATATGCTAATTTTGTATAATCGCTACGCTTCTGTTCGTTAAATAATTTATATTTTTTGGCATCGACTGTTATTTTATAACCTCAATTCACACCAAACTGTATAAACAGATAACATATCGCTTGCTTACTGTCTTATCGACTGAAGATAAGAACTTCTTTTCATTCTCTTATCAATAGCGCTGAATATACCAAGACGTAAGTAACCTAAAATTTTGTCAGCGTAATATTTTTCCACGCCACAGTCTTCAGGTATATATAATATAGTCCAGTGTATTTCATTACATTGGCCCGGGCCCTTATTGATTATAACCTCAAAGGGAATAGACGTTAATAATATATTCTTGTTTCCATGACGTGTTGGTTGCCCTTGATATAAAAACACGGACAAAGTTGCGGTCTGACGGTAGACAACGTTCAATGTTCGTGCAAGCCAAACGCGTTTATACGAGAGATTAAAAATTATTTTTGCTATCATTTATGAGTTTATTGTTAGTAAATATAAACTATACTACTACGTCGGAATGAAGGTAAGCGTGTATAACGTTAAATTATTTGACTACAAATCAGTATGAGGTCCGTAAGGATTTCAAGGTTATTCATCAATTTAGTGCTATATCACTAATTTACGCGCCGCTAATACGGAACTATTGTTCCGCTGAAAAAATCTCTGAAGAATCTTCAGTAGCAGAGCCCCCTCAACTTTCGCTTGATGATAAAACCTCCCAGGATTCAGACATGCAGTCAATGGTCGTCGATGAAACAGAAGTAACTGAAGATACGGAGGTGCCATCGGTCCGAGATGATGATAGTGTTCGTAGTAGTTCACCAAGAGTAGTTACAGAAGAAATAGACCAGCAAATTGATTATCCAATTGATAAGATACACACTCAAGCAAATTTTATAGCTAATCTTCTTGAAACGATGGAAACCAGTCACTTACATTCTTCAGAGAGGATTTTAGAGGTCCACAAATCGTTTGAGCGGTCTATTGAGTTGCTAAAACTTATTAAGGATTCGTTCAATTCTAAAAAATTGGAACTGAACAAAGAGAAGCAGCCTGAGGTGGAAACCCATGATGCAGAGATGAAGGGTGATGTTATCAAAAGCAGTAGCAGTGATGATGAAGATGATGATAGTGAAGATGAAGAAGATGAAGCTCCGAAGAAATCCCCTAAAAATTTGCGCAACTTTGTTTTACCACCAGACTACGATCCAAAGGATACGCGATGGACTTTGAAGTACCGCGAAAATGACCCGGACCTTGGTCTTGTTGAGCTTGTTCCTGAAAGTAAAGTATTCGTTAATGCTATAAAACTCGCACACTGTAAGCGAGTGTCTAAAGATTGCAAAACGCTAGCTAGATTGTTACTGGCGGAAATATTTTCACAGAGTGCGTTGGCTGTTTGCTCATTAACTGGCGCGAAAGCAAACGCGTTTCATAACAACGGTACGTATGTGAGGCCTGGGTTGGACGCAAATGCCAGAACGACGATGTTGGCGTACGTTGAAGATTATGCGCGTGAAAAACAGTGGGCTGCATATGACAAGCAAAGTGTTATTAATAGCATTAGGAGCAGAGTTCAGGAGATAAGAAGTAAACATGCTAGAAAATAGTGATTTTCAATAGAGTTTATTGTAAGTTAAATATAAGTATAGTTTAGCATAAATTATAGTATATATACTGTACCAAAAAATGATTTTTTTACCCTACTACAGGCAGTTTGATGAATATGTATGTCTACAATAGACTATAGTCAGTTAACCTACTGTCACTCACTCATCGGTCTGTTTTTTATCTTGACAGGAAATTTAGTGTGACTAATAAAAAATGTAACCATGCGCACTGTTTTTTAATGCGAAAATATCGTGAAAATTCCAAAATACTGTTTATGACTACACAGGAGGCGTTAAAGAAAAACACATGTTATCAAAAACAATTTATTATGGTTCAGTCATCAACATTTTCGTAAACAAGACGTCATATCAGTTTATGTAAGTCATGAAGATATAAAATCCACAATGATTAATGCGCAATTTTTCCAACAGCCTGACAATTTTACCTACATAACTAGCATATAAATCTAAAATTCAAAATGGCTTCCCCTGATGTAAATCTTACAGAATTATTTAACTGTACTGACTTAACTAACTTTATATCCAATATTCCAACCAATCGTACTAACTTCACTTGTAGTCATATAAATATTAGGTCTATGTTGAAAAACTTTTCGAAATTAGAATGTCATATAAATAATTGTAGAAATAAAATTGATGTTATTGTCATTACTGAAGCTAATATCACAGATGGCATAAGCTCGATGTTTAACCTGCGAGGTTATACAATGCATACAAAGTTGCGAAAAAAGCAACGCGGAGGAGGAATAATTATTTATGTGCAACAAAAATACAACTTTAAAATAAATACATATAACACATTATACTGCGAGAACTTAATTGAAACGATAAAAACCCCAAATAATTTTGAAATAATTTTGTGTGCACTGTATAAACCACCTTGTAAAAACAAGCACTTATTTTTAACAACCGATTTAACACATATTCTGAAACGATACGATTGTCAGCATAGCTTCATCCTTATAGGCGACATAAACATAGATATAAAAACTGATAACAATATCAAAGACAGATACTTGAGCGTTTTGTCGGAGCGAGGTCTTCTTTGTGGAATCTCTGATTATACTAGAATCGAAGAATATAATGGAAAAATAACTCGATCTTGTATCGACCACGCATTTGTGCGAAACCACAGAGAGGACCTTTACTCCGGTGCGCTCGGTACTGTACTGGCAGACCATCGTATGATTGCTATGACTTTCTCAGGCCTACCACGTATACAGGATGGTTCAAAAATGATTACAATTTTAGACACGCAACTTATTTTCGAGCGACTTAAAAATGTACAATGGCACCTAACTGATGACATGAACTGTCCAATAGAAATATATAACTTTATAAAAAAGAGTTTCTTAGATGCATACGAGAAATATACCAAAGAATTAAAAATATCCTTAAGACCTAAAAGAAATAAAGAAAAATGGGTTACTAAAAAATTAAATATAAATGTAAAGAAATTGATAAATTGTACTTACAATGTATAAAAGATCCTACAAACAAAATATTAAGGATAGAATATAATTATGAAAGAAATAAACTTCACAAAGCAATAGAGAGATCTAAAAACAAATTTAGGAATAAACAAATATACGACTGCAAAAATAATCCTAGACACCTTTGGCAAATTTTGAACGAACTAACAGGCAGAACTAAAATCACTATTGAGGATACCATATATAAGGCATTTAATAAGTCATACGACAAAAACATAGTTAATAACTTTGCAAAATCATTTAAAAATTCAGTCAATGAGGTAGTACCTCAATGCAACAAGGTATTACTAAATAAATCTGAATATTTGAACCACATAGACAGGTCTATTCATTACAAAAAAGCTACCGAATCAAATATTAGAACAATCATTAATAACATCGATTTGCATAAAGGTCCTGGCTGTGATAGCATCCGCCCGATAGATATAAAACTCGCCAGTAGATATATGGCGAAATCAGTAGCTAACCTAATAAACAAAAGTGTAACAAAAGGGTCATATCCTAAGGAACTAAAAACTGGCATAGTCAGACCTATTCACAAAAAAGGACAAACAGATAAATATGAAAACTATAGACCCATAACTATTCTTCCCATAAATGATAAAATATTTGAAAAATATATAGCAAAATTAATACACGATTTCTATGACATAAACAAATACTAACAGACAGACAATTTTGATTCCGACCAAAAAAAAGTACGTCACTGTTACTTTCAAAATTTACTGATGAAGTGAACGCTAAATTGAATAATAAAGAACATGTCCTCCTTGTGCTAATTGATTACAGCAAAGCCTTCGACACTTTAAAACACGATCTTCTTATTGAGAAGCTAGATAACACTGGAGTAAGAGGGCCGCTACTAAACTGGTGCAAAGATTATCTTGTTGACAGAACTTATAAGGTTAAAATTGTAAATTCACTTAGCGACGAAACTGTTGTGTCAATAGGGACAGCTCAGGGATCGGTACTAGGGCCATTGCATTATTTAACATACGTAAACGATGCCGGTAACGTTGTCAAAAACTGCTCGATCTATCAATATGCCGATGACACGTGTCTGGTTGCGTCTGATAAAAACCTAAACGTAGCCCTCCAAAATTGCAAGTTGACTTTACGGCTCTTAGTAAATGGTCTCATGATGCAGGATTTGTGTTGAACGCGCAAAAAACGCAGCTTCTACATATATCCTTTGGATGTACAAACACAGTGACAGACATAAAACTTGTGGCACATAATCATAAATGTTTACACGTACGAAACTGTTCTACCTCATCTTGTACATGCCCTACGATACAACAAACAAACCAAGCTACTTATCTCGGGGTCATATTAGATGAACGGTTCAATTGGGGTCCACATATCCATCTTTTGTGTGAGAAATTGAGAGCCATTCTAAGTTTTACATAATTAAATATAAAGTGCCTTTCAAAATATTGCATAATTTGTACAATTCTCTGGTCGAATCGCTTATAACATACGGGCTCACCAGTTACGGCAGAACTTTCAAAACCTACTTAGATAAAGTGTCCAACTTACAACTACGCCTACTAAAACAAATGGTCCCAAATAAAATCAAAAACAAGTTTAAAGATAACCACATCAAACTCTTTGATTTTTGCAAAGTACTACCTATACATGTTAAAATTAAATACATAATCCTGGAGGAAAATATTTTAAATGCCGAAATACTTAAACCGATACAATCAAAGATACAACTACGAAAAATGACACAAAAAAAGGTAATAACAACTATAAGCAATAATACATACGGTGAGAGAACCACAGCCTACATTGTGCCTCGACTTTATAACGAATTACCACTCGAATTAAGGGAAACACTTCATGAAAAAAATTAAAAAAGTTTGTTAAAAAAGTACTTCATTGAAAAATTTACGTCATAAATAGTTTTAAGTATGTATATGTATTTTATATGTATTTGTGTAAGATTAGTACTTAAGATCGAATATACTTATTTTTTATAACTGCGTATGAATACCTATATAGGTATATGTAAATTAAATTAAAGTAAAAGAAAACTAATAATATGCATTGATCATCCTGTATACGTAAAAATCCCCACCTGCATTCAAATTACAACTCGGCGGCTCGGAGAATTGCGTGTAGGCGACGGTTGTAACAAGGCTCTTATCATCGCTCGTCGCATGCGCAACTTAGTTTCTATACCGTGCGCGGCGAGCGATGAAAACATGCGCAACCGATGCCACCACTTAATAAAAGTTCTCATAGCAATACTTGCAAGTCATTGCATTCCACAAACGGCAAAAGTGCAGAAAATTAAAATCTTACTCGTATTTGCAGACTACCTCGCCCGGATTGTGGAATACAATGGCTACAACGACTGTCTTATGATAAGTCATATTAATTATGTCCACGAACTCGTTTCGAGACATACCCGCTAGGGCTTATCGAAACCAAGATTAATAAAATGTAAGTAAATAAAAAAAAAATTGTTCATAGCAATGATCACTGTGTTTCAATATTCTAAAACATTCAGACACTAGAGAATGACTAGAGATTGTGTTTTATGGTTTTGGTTCTATGCTGAATCATAATGGCTTATAAATAGTGAATTTTATAGTAACTGAAAGCTTACTAATATGTGATTAGTTTGCAAATCGAGTAGCTTTTTGAATAATAAACAAAACTACTACTTCAGTGAAAAAAAAATTCACAAAAATTTCTAAGTTTCTATATTTCGAGATCGAAAACTATCCTGGTCAAGAAGTTTTTCCTAAGCGTGTTGGACGAGTACTTTGCCGCCAACCGCTTACTGCCAGTTGCTGCCCAAGGACCTAGGCGTAAAAATTGACTAAGCTCAGGTTGGTCTATTGGAACGCCCAATCCCTGTTTAAAAAGAGGCGCCTGCTCCTGAACTTCCTCCAGGAGCAGGACATAGACATCGCTCTAATAAATGAGACCCACCTGAGCTTAAAAGAGAACTTTAACATTCCGAACTATCTGGCGTATCGCAAGGATGAGATTTCACCGCAGGGCAAGCCGTACAGAGGCCTACTTGTCCTTGTGCATCGCCGGATAGTTCACCAGCCCGTTCCCTTTACGCAGCTTACATCTATCTACGCTTTGGGGGTAGATGTACATACCGACTCCAGCGATTTTCGTCTCTTCGCCGCGTATAAGCCGCCTGCTACCCCCATTGACGTTGGTGAGGTAAGAAATCTTCTTCTACCCTCGACCCCCACCTTTCTGGCCGGCGACCTCAACGCGAAGCACACGGCTTGGAACTCTTCCAAAACGTGCAATGCAGGCCGCGCGCTGCTCCAGGACGCGATCGACCACCAATACGAGTGTGTCGGTCCCACTGAACCCACCCGCTACGACCAGCCAGAGGTGCTCCCCTTCCTTCCGGACCGCCGTAGCGACTAGACGTGTCTCCGTATTTATTTTAATTAAACATTTTTCAATTTAAATATTTTCATAAAGACGAGGCAAGTACCAGGATAACATAATCAACAAGCGCAGTGTCGGTGTCGAGTGCAAGTCTAAGCGTGACCACAACGCCCAAACACCGTTGCTGGAACGAGACAGGTATACAAACTAGCTAATAACCAACCTGGAACAGATCCTCCAATCGCTGAGTAAATTCAAATCGGGCCAGAATAAAATTGCTGTATCTGAGTTTTCTTAAACGAAAAATGTCTAGAATTGCAAGAACTCCCCCGAATTCTCCTGTCGTAGCACAAACCGTCTCAGAACTAGATCTCACGGCATCAAGACTAGAAGTTTTTAGCACCCCACTCACAAATCCGAGGCAAAAAAGGCGCAGAGGTTCCAGCGAGAAAAACAAAGATACTGACGAACAGGACCAGTTTTCTTCTTTTAAGGAAGAAATTAAAGACATGCTTGTTCAATGGAATAATAAACAAACTCTCTTTCTAAATAAACTGGTGACTGACATTGGTGACATTAAAGATCAGAATGTCAAATTGCACCAATCCAACAATGAAATAAAGGAATCATTAACTTTCCTTTCGAACGAGTACGATGACATGAAAAAGAAACTAATTGCTTCTAAAGCGAACGCAAACATCATCTCCAGCTTATTGCATCACTCGAATCGAAGGTAGAAGACCTCGAAAGAAACTTCAAATGTTCCGCAATTGGAATCCGCAACTTACTTCCCCTTAAGCTGGAATCGGAATCCGAAATCTGCGACATCATCCAGAAAACTTGCCATGCATTGAAAGTGGATGTCACTACCAGTGATATCAGAGATGCTTATCGATTCAAGGGAAAATAGGGAACACCACTATTGTCACTGAATTTTCCTCCGTGCTAAAGAAGAATGAAATAATGACAGCAGCTAAAATCAAGAATAGAGGGGATGCCAAGAATCGCTTAGATTCTGCCACTATTAAACTTGAAGGACAAAATGTCCCAATATACGTGTCTGAGGCTCTCACAACCAAAGATAGACGACTCTTCGCCCTGGCAAGAAGTCTGGCTAATAACTGTCAATTCAAATACTGCTGGACCAGTGGTGGCAAAGTATTTCTACGCAAAACAGATGAGGCTCCCCATATTGAAGTCAAAAACGAGTCACAGCTAGAAGACCTCAGAAAACTACAAAAATGACTCAAAACAGGATACATCAAACATCACCTCTTAATTATTAGTAATACCCGTAAAATAATTTCAAATATTACAAATCTATATTGTGTTGTTTCCCTAAGTTGTAAAAACTCGAGCATACATATATCTATTTATCGTTCATTAAATCCTGCAAATTCTGCTGAACTAATCCCTAATCAAAAAAGTTTTCTCATGACATGGCCTAGGTCATTCCAACCTTTTTTTAGCAATGGCTAACTGGACGACTAACCAAATCATATCCGAAAGTTTAGATTCCTTATCTCCTGGAACATCATGCCTTTGTGAACCGGAATCTGTCAAATCAATATTGAGTACCAAACATAATACGCGAACATTAAAAATACTTGCCCAAAACATCAGGAGTATTAATTGTAACTTTTCTATATTTGAAACACTTTTAACCAGGATAAATACCGAGTGTGATGTGTACGTTTTGACCGAAACCTGGAATGCCATAACGACTCGGTACCCTTCAATAACAAATTATGACACACACTACTCCACAAACAACGAAAATCAGAACGATGGTGTCGTAGTCTACATAAAATGTGGTATTAGATATGTGGTAGAAAAATTTATATTATCCGACGCATCTTGTTTACTAATTAAACTGCATCCCGATACAGTAATTATTGCAATTTATAGATCTCCCTCACAAAAAAACACTCGTTCCTTTATTGACTCTCTATCGGATCTAATATCTAAGCACAAACACTATAAAAATACAATTCTACCAGGAGACATTAACATTAACATTGGAAAGAATAATGAGGATTCAAATAGTCTAGAATACTTAAACCTACTAGCTAGTCACGGGTTCTTGGTGAGTCATACCTTCCCTACGAGGGGTCAAAGTTGTTTGGATCACTCCATGATTAAGTCCAAAAATAAAACTACCACCTTAGTATTTAAAGCACCACTCACTGATCACTCTGCTGTAGTTACGTGTATTCAGTTAAAACCAAACATTAAACAAAATAACAATAACTAACTTTAAAGATTTTGTCGAGGACTTCAACAAAGTTGACCTAAACTTAATAATGACCTCCGATGACGCCAACTGTGCCGCTGACGCGCTAGTCAATCTGTTATCCAACTATATCTTAAAACATACATTAAAAATTATACCATCGAGACGTATGCTTTGTATAAAGCCCGGGATCACACAAGGCCTTCTCAGATGCATAAGAAATAGGGATCGCATGCACTTAAAATCTTAATCTGAACCTAGCAACATAATCTTAAAAACTACCTATACAAGATATAAAACTTTTGTAACGACCTCCTTAAACGATTAAAACGAATATATCATCAGAACGAATTAAAAAAGTATGCTAATAACCCTAAAATGACCTGGAAAACAATTAATTCTATAACTCAGTCGAACAATAATAAGAAAATTCCGACCGATCTCCTCAGAATAGCTAACTCCCCGCAAGAATCTGTAAATAAAGTAAACGAGTTCTTTGTTACAATCGGGAAAACACTGCCTGATAAAATTAATGAAACTCCACCTGTAGGTGATAGTGATAATACCGCTTGTTAAGTATATTACTGGGTTCTGGACAACAACAAACACCGGATAATCCTTTAAATCAAGTTTAATGCTATAAAGCTTAATCCAGGTAATTCGGTCGGATGACAAGTGAGTGACAACCAACTACCTCGACCCAGTTCCTTTGGAAATAGCAGAATACTACGCATTTCACCACAGATGTCAAAAGAAGGTGAAAGGACGAAAGAAGTTCATGCTCTCAATATGAACATGAAGAAACGGCAGCCGGTTAAGAATACTTTACACCCTAAGAGTAACGATGTCCAGGGTACACAAGCTTGTTATCGCTGTGGAGGTGATCATAGTGCAAACAAGTGCACTTGGATTAAAGCGACCTGTAACTATTGTCACAAGATTGGCCACATTAAGAAGATGTGCCTTAAATTAAAAAATAACTTGAAGGTTAATCTTGTCGACACTGAAGAGTCCGAACTTGATGTTGTTCAATATGTAAGTGAGCCAGAGACAGTATACTTAGTGAATAATTGTTTGATTAGTAATAGTAGCCAATAAAATGACAAAAGTAAATTTTTGGTGTCTGTTAATTTCAGTAATGTTAAATTGCGCATGGAACTGGACACAGGCTCAGCTGTATCGGTCATCAGTAAAAATGACTATCTTAGACACTTATCACATTATACATTACTACAGACAAATGTAAAACTGCGTACATACTCTAACCATTTTCTGCATGTTTTAGGTGTAATTAATGTCACCGCATCAGTAGGCAGGGAAAAGCGAGAGAATTTAAAGTTGTATGTTGTCGATGGTGCCAAACTTCCACTGCTGGGCAGGGAGTGGATTCGAGCATTCACTTGGGCCAACTTCAGAGACTGTATGGCTTCAGTTCACAGTATCAATACAGGTATGGCTCCGCTTACCTTGCAATCATTGTTAGACAAACATAATAAACTTTTTCAAAATGAAGGGTTAGGTGAAATAAAAGGAGATCCCGTGGCTTTACATTTAAAACCAGGTGCTAAACCCATATTTTACCGAGCTCGGCCGATACCTTTTGCAATCAAAGAAAAAGTAGAGCAGGAAATAGACAATTTAGTTAAAGAAGGGGTTTTGATAAAAGTGGACTATTCCGAATATGCGACACCAATAGTGCCGGTGCAAAAAGCAAACGGAAAAATAAGGTTATGTGGGGATTATAAACTTACCTTAAACCAGCAACTTATTGTTGATGAGCATCCGTTACCAACTTCGGAGGAATTGTTCAACGGTCTGGCAGGGGGTGAAAAATTCTCCAAAATCGATTTGAAAAGTGCATACTTAAATTGGAAGGTCAGGGATGAGGACCAGCATTTACTCACTTTGAATACACATAAAGGTTTGTACAAATGTACACGCCTCATGTTTGGTTTAAACTGTGCCCCGGCTAAATGGCAAAGAAAAATTGAAAATATATTAGTAGGCATTCCAGGTGTGCACTGTTTTATCGATGATATTAGAGTCACTGGATCCACAGATAAAGAACATTTAGAAAGGTTAGACTCAGTGTTAACGCGGCTTTCAGACTATGGATTGAAAATTAATTTGGAAAAATCTGAATTCATGAAAAACGAAATAGAATACTGCGGATATAAAATAAGCAAGAAAGGCATACATATGTCAGATAAAAAGGTACAAAATGTAGTGAATGCTCTCACACCTAAAAATGTACCAGAATTACAGGCTTTACTTGGGTTGGTAAATTACTATGGACGGTTCATTCCCAATTTAAGTAACATTTTAGAACCGTTGCATGAATTGCTACGCAAAGATAATCAATGGGTATGGACTGATAAGTGTGAGGAATCGTTAAAAACAATTAAAGAACACATGCTCTCTGACACTGTATTAGCTCACTATTCCCCGGACTTACCTCTGGTTTTAGCTACAGATGCATCTCCTACAGGAGTTGGTGCAGTCCTTTCTCACACAATGCTTGATGGTACGGAACGGCCAATTATGTTTGCATCTCAAACATTAAACTCGACTCAAAGGAAGTGGGCCCAAATAGATAAGGAGGCCTATGCAATCGTCTTTGGTGTGAAACGGTTTTTCCAATTTTTGTATGGTCGCAAGTTCATTTTATGGACTGACCACAAACCGTTAGTACAAATTTTTTCACCATCAAAGGCACTGCCTCAGCTGTCAGCGGCCCGCATGCAACATTATGCGATTTTCTTGCAGGGGTTTAATTATGACATAAAGTACAAAACTTCAAAAGCGAACGCAAATGCGGATGCGCTGTCTCGTTTGGCGGTGCCTGATGAAGAACAAATTTCTCTGGAGGAAGCCGACGTTTTCCAAATGAGTTTAATGAGCGTTTTGCCAGTGACTGAACAAGATATTGCACAAGCAACTTTGGAGGACCCATCTCTCAGAAGTTTATTAGTTGGTATACAATCTGGGAAGAAAGTCGCGCATTTGGATAGATTCGGGATAGATCAGACAGAATTCAGTTTACATAAAAATTGCATATTGCGAGGTTCACGGGTTCTTGTTCCAGAGAAGTTTAGAGAGATGGTTTTGAATGACCTTCATTCTGCTCATTTTGGAGTAAACAAAATGTTGGCATTGGCACGCAGCTACTGTTGGTGGCCTGGTATTGACCAGGATGTTCGGGATGTGGTAAATAATTGTGAAGCATGCTGTCTAAACCAAAACAAACCTACAGCCGTTGCGCCCAAGCATAATTGGGAGTTTCCATCCAGGCCATTCGAACGAGTCCATATTGATTTTGCTGGTCAGTTTCTGGGTGTGTACTTTTTGGTACTGGTTGATGCTTACTCAAAATGGCCAGAAGTACATATTATGAAAAAAATCGACACAGATTCAACAATAGAGATTTTGGAGAGAATTTTTACTATTTTTGGCTACCCAGATGTTTTAGCAAGCGACAATGGCTCTCAGTTTGTAAATCCAAAATTTCAAGCATATTTAAAGAGTCACAACATAAAACACAAGCGTTCAGCCCCATACAACCCAGCCACAAATGGTCAGGCTGAGCGTTATGTACAGACAATTAAAAAGAAATTAAAATGTCTTCAAGCAAACAAAACTAATATGCAAGAATGTTTAAATAAAATTTTATCTCAATATCGAATAATGCCACATGCTACAACTGGAAAAACCCCGAGTGAATTGATTTTTAACTTCAGTGTTAAAACAAACTTGTCAATTATGTGCCCTAAGTCTAACAATGAGGTAGGAAAAGCGCGAGCATTACATGTTGGTGATCGTGTGATTGCTCGAAATTACTCTGGTCAGGAAGGATGGAGGTTTGGCAGAATCGACAAAGTTCTCGGTCTTTTACATTATGAGGTAAAATTAGATAATGGTTTGTTATGGCGCAGACATATTGATCAGATAAGGAAAGTTGGTGTAAGTGTCAGGTGTGTACCTGACAATGATTGTGTAAATCGGGACTGGGCTACGGTCAACACAGAAAACAAATTGAATTCTCAGTGTTCCAATAATGGAAGCGATACAAATTATTTTAACAATAAAGAACCGGTTACTGAGCTTAGCCCAGGCCCAATACCTAATAATTATAATACTATTACCAGCTCTCAAGATGTTCCTGTTTCACATGATGTTTCCAAGGGAGACGGTATTGATGGTACTGCTCCTACGTCGTCAACTTCTGCACATAATAATGTTTCTAGATCTCCTGGTGATTCGGAGGGACTGCGTAGGAGTAGTAGGATTAGGAGACCTGTTGTAAGGCTTGATTTATAATCTAAAGTATGATTGGTTTAAAAGTTTAATTTTGTTAAAGAGTTTTGATTTTAGTTTAATGTTACATTGTAAAATTGCTATTGTTACAAAGTAAATAAGAATATCTCTTATGTTAGTGTTTTGGGGTTTTTTTTGTAAAGGGGAGAAAACTGTTATAATACTAATGGCTGTATGTGAACAAGCGCATTTGCCTGTGCATTTACCGCCTTATGGGTTGTCACTCATTTGTCATCCGACCGAATTACCTGGATTAAGCTTTATAGCATTAAACTTGATTTAAAGGATTATCCGGTGTTTGTTGTTGTCCACCTTTCTCGTCGCCAGTGTTAAGTATATTACTGGGTTCTGGACAACAACAAACACCGGATAATCCTTTAAATCAAGTTTAATGCTATAAAGCTTAATCCAGGTAATTCGGTCGGATGACAAGTGAGTGACAACCCATAAGGCGGTAAATGCACAGGCAAATGCGCTTGTTCACATACAGCCATTAGTATTATAACACCGCTTCCTAACAAAATAGTTGCTCAAATAAATCAATGGTTATGCTGGAAACATCCGAAATGGAAGTTGATTCAATCCTGATGAGTCTCAATAATGATAGCGCCGTGAGCTGGGACGGTATATCAATAAAAAATTTGAAAAAAATTAGACTTAAAATTGTACCAGTAGTAACATACATAGCGAATTTGTGCATTAAAACAGGCACCTTTCCCAAGGCGTTCAAAATTTCCATCATCCATCCTATCCACAAGTCTGGGAGCAAAGACTGTGTCAACAATTATCGTAAAATATCCGTACTGTCTAGTTTATCTAAAATATTAAAGAAAATAATAAATAAAAGATTAGTTAAATATCTAGAAAAAGAGAATATACTATCTAATAACCAGTAAGGTTTTAGAGTTGGAAATTCGACTACAAATGCTGTATCAGACCTAACTGAGTACATTGCATGCAAGTTTGATGCTAAACAAATATGCGTTGGGGTTTTCCTGGACTTAGCTAAGGCATTCGACACGGTCTTTGTTCCTATACTTCTAAGAAGGATGGAAACGATGGGAATTTAGGGGTATTACCCTAAATTTATTTCAAGACTAGCTTTCCGCCCGCGGCTCCGCCCGCGTGGACTACAGGTTATATCGTGCCCAACTGTGGGATAAAATGTAGCCTATGTCCTTTCCCAGGCTCTAATCTATCTCTGTACCAAAATTCATCAAAATCGGTTCAGCGGTTTAGGCGTGAAAAGGTAACAGACAGACAGACAGACAGACAGAGTTACTTTCGCATTTATAATATTAGTAGGGATTACCTTAGCAACAGACTCCAAAGGGTTAAAATAGATCAATACTTCAGTCTGGACAATCCAATCACTTATGGTGTTCCTCAAGGAAGTGTTCTTGGTCCTAGTCTCTTCCTAATTTATATTAACGATCTATGTAAACTGGAAAAGAAAAACTGTCGAATTTTTAATTTTGCCGATGATACCGCCCTCATTTTTCATGGCAAGAATTGGGAGGAGGCTGGGATCATGTCAGAACGTGGACTAAAAACCACTTTCAAGTGGCTTAGAGAAAATATCCTTACGCTAAATATTACGAAAACCAAATACATGACATTCGGAATCAATAAAAGCCTAGTCCCAGACGAATTATTCAAAATTAAACTACATACGTGTTACCAATCACTTAACCACAGCACACCCTGTAAATGTTGTTTCCTCGAGAGAACTATCACTATAAAATACCTTGGTGTAGTCCTGGATCAGACATTAACTTGGAAACCTCACATTGATGCACTCTCGGGAAGAATCAGAAGGCTGATGTTCGTCTTCCGGTGCTTGCGTTACGTTGCTGATCCAAAATTACTTAGAACTGTTTACTACGCGATGTCACAGTCTCTGTTGACCTACTGCATAGTATCATGGGGGGGAACTAGTAAATCATACCTACTTCAACTGGAGAGGGCCCAACGTGCTTTGTTGAAAGTCATGTTCTTTAAGGATTTTAGATTTCCGACACATGAATTATATCAGGATTGTGGACTATTGAGCGTAAGAAAACTGTTTATTCGTAAATCAGTAATAAGACAACACAAACTCCTACCTTACAACATAAATTTCTGTGGTCGCCGCAAAGACAAAGTGTGCCCTGCGTCAAACTTCAGAACATTCTTTGTTAACAAATTTCAGTGCTATTTGGGACCAATGCTTTATAACAAGCTAAATAAAAAACTTGAAATCTATCACCTGAACGTAAACGAATGCAAAAAATCATTAACCAATTGGCTGGTAACACAAAATTATGACGACATCGAAAACTTGTTTGTAATTCTGAGATAATCCCATGAGATTCGATGATCGTTCCGAGTGGTTACTTTCGGAAATTAAACTCCAATTATATTAAACTAGCTTTAAAATTAAAATTAAAAAATTAAAAAATTTGAACACCCTGTATACCCAAAAAAAATAATTTTTTGCCAACCCTACAAGGAAAAACTAAATTTAGTTTAAGTTAAGTTTAGGTTGAAGTTAATTTAAAGTTTAAGTTGAAGTTAAATTTAAGTTTAAGTTAAGTTTAAGTTTAATTAAATCCAGTTAAAAAAGAAGAGGTCGATATTAAATAAAGAAACTGTAACACGTGGTTGTGTTGGTGAGGGTAGCGCCTAGCAGTTGACGACAAAAACACCGATGTTCTTCACAAAGTTTATTAATGACACTCGTATTACAATGATAGTTGAAGTTATAAAAGGTCTTTAAGTCTAATATTGTTCTTTGCACTTTAACTTTGGTTCAGTTCAACGCACTATTGTCTTTGCACTTTGCACTTAACGGGACGCGGATGGCACTAGGGTAACGCTCGCGGTATACGACGCGCGGGGTTCGAGTAGAGTCGCGATGCGCGACACGGAACGCGCGTAAAGTCGCGGTGCGCGGTACGGATCGCGCGTAGAGTCGCGACGCGCGGCACGGAGGTGCGCGTAGAGTACTTTGAGATCACGATACGCGCGCGTTTACTATGCGCGAGGACCTGAGGCGCCTTTGCTAGTAGGTGTGTGCAATATTCCACAGCACCGGACAGTGTGGGCTGGGGCACTAGGAATAGAGGCTAGTTTGCTAGGCTTACACTATGTGTATAGTACCACAACACCGAGCACAGCCGGCCGGGGTATTGCGTCCTTGCTAGAAAGACTCGGAGATCTGTGTGTGACGTTCCACAGCACCGGACAGTGTGGGCTGGGGCACTAGGAATAGAGGCTAGTTTGCTAGGCTTACACTATGTGTATAGTACCACAACACCGAGCACAGCCGGCCGGGGTATCAGGACAGATACTCCTAGCTTAGGCAATCCTGACAGCAATGATCCGCGGAGCCGAGCAAAGCATGGGAGCTAGAACAGAGGCTAGTTTGCTAGGCTTACACTGCGTGTTAGAACCCATCCAGAGCTGGTCGGGATATCACTCCCAGGAGCCCGTAGGCGAGAAATGCACTCTGACCAAGGAGGCGCCGGCTTATATATTGTGCCGATCCTTTGTTTTTAGCGGTGGTGAGGGAAGCTTTCCTGAGAAATCGCCGCAACGGTCGGGACTCATCACATGTGCACAACACTTGGACCGTTGCCGTAGGACGAACGCTGGTTGAAACAATAGAGGCGGGCCGCCGCAGGTAGTTGACGCGCGCCCTTTAGGGTTCCTTGTGCTATGTTTGTGACGTTATTGATTTGAAATAATTGCGGCGTGCTACAGTCTCCCCCTCTGCTCCGAAGACGTCCCGGCGAGGAAGCAGGAACTTCAGTAGCACGCGGGATGCTTCTCTTGGATCCTCTTCTTTCTTTGGAAGGCTTGTCATTGCATGGTGCTGGTTTCTTATTTTCAGCAGGCTTTGCTTTCTCCGCAATTAGACTTGTGACCAAGACCAGGTCAGCCTTCTTCTTTTTGTGTGTAACCAGGTCATTGCATTTATGGTTTGACGATGAGCGGAACTTTCTTCTCTTCACTGGGCTTATTTGAGCTTTTAGTACTTTCTTGAGCGCTGCCATGAGTGGTAGAAGTATGAGTAATATCATGAGGGCAATATCGAGGGCGAAGATTCCGAAGGCGATAATTAGTCGTTGGCCCCTAGATATATCGTCAGGAAATCTTAATTTTCGCTTCTTTGATGAGTAGCCTCTCTCGGCGGATTTTGGCAATCGTCTTGTGAAAGCGACTGGATACTTATATTTCCCCTCCCCCTGGTTTGAAGTTTTTCTGATCACGTTGTCGGTACAGATTCTTTTCTTGATGCAGAGCTTGGAGTTATCTTCTGGTATTGATGCCACTGGTTCAGTGCGTTCTTTTTCCTGCACTACCTTGGCTATATTTTCATATTGATGTTCTGTTCGATCAGCTAAACCCTTCCCCAACAGGGTGCCGTATTCATCGTTAGGCCTTGCTTTTAGTTCGCTGATAAAATCAATGGTGCAGAAGCCTAAGTCCAACTCTCCCCCTGGACTGTGCGGCGATGTTGGATTGCAGTTGGGGCACTTACTACGTACAACCCCTGGAGAACCACATCCGTAGCAGGCAAATCTAGGTGCGGTTGTGTTGCAATTAGCTGAGCGTGTATCTTCCTTACACGGGTCTGTAGTGTTTTGTTCTTGCGTGGCTTTTCCTTCACGCTTTCTCTTTCGGCACTCTTCTTCAATATGGCCGAGATTGTGGCAGTAATTACATTTCTTGCGAGCTCTTGTGCTCGTTGATTCTTCTTGGTCGGCGACGGCTTGCCGACGGTGTAGGTCTTTTTCCTGAAGGATTTCTTCTGCGCTTCTGGCAGCTTCTAGTAACTCATTGAACGACTTGATAGAGTTCCTAGGTACTTTGCTTCGTATCTCGATGTGTAGTTGTCCGAAAACCATGTCTAATTGGTGTATCTCGCTCGGCAACGGAGCGGGTAGTTGAGCAATCAATGCTCTCTTCTTCGCAATGAAGCTCTCGGTCGCTGACGGGGCGGTTTGCTCGACGCCTACAATCTCTTTATAAAGGAGGTAACCGGCTTTCTTCGGTGCGAAGGCATGGCGCAACCGGGTCTCGAACTCTTCCCATGAGTTTATTTCCGTCTTCACTCCTTGCCACCATACTGCGGCTTCATCGGTGAGTAGAAGCGGTAGACCGGCGATAGCGTCGTTGTCGGTGATCTCTTCAATCTTCTTGTAGATGGAAGTGGCTGATAGGAATGCTTCCACTACTTCAGCGTTACGGTTCCCTTTGAATCTTAGGGAGCATTGTGCGAATGTTCCTTTCTTCTTCCCGTTGACAATAGCTGAGAACATGCGTTGAAATTGGTCTTCGGTGAGTGCCATCCTCGTAGCTTTGCGTTGAGCACGGGTTCTTGCGACGGTAGCCAAGGCCCCACGTTGGGCGCCAATTGTAACACGTGGTTGTGTTGGTGAGGGTAGCGCCTAGCAGTTGACGACAAAAACACCGATGTTCTTCACAAAGTTTATTAATGACACTCGTTTTACAATAATAGATTAAGTTATAAAAGGTCTTTAAGTCTAATATTGTTCTTTGCACTTTAACTTTGGCTCAGTTCAACACACTATTGTCTTTGCACTTTGCACTTAACGGGACGCGGATGGCACTGGGGTAACGCTCGCGGTATACGACACGCGGGGTTCGAGTAGAGTCGCGATGCGCGACACGGAACGCGCGTAGAGTCGCGGTGCGCGGTACGGAACGCGCGTAGAGTACTTTGAGATCACGATACGCGCGAGTTTACTATGCGCGGGAACCTGAGGCGCCTTTGCTAGTAGGTGTGTGCAATGTTCCACAGCACCGGACAGTGTGGGCTGGGGCACTAGGAATAGAGGCTAGTTTGCTAGGCTTACACTATGTGTATAGTACCACAACACCGAGCACAGCCGGCCGGGGTATTGCGTCCTTGCTAGAAAGACTCGGAGATCTGTGTGTGACGTTCCACTTGGTGAGGGTAGCGCCTAGCAGTTGACGACAAAAACACCGATGTTCTTCACAAAGTTTATTAATGACACTCGTTTTACAATAATAGATTAAGTTATAAAAGGTCTTTAAGTCTAATATTGTTCTTTGCACTTTAACTTTGGCTCAGTTCAACACACTATTGTCTTTGCACTTTGCACTTAACGGGACGCGGATGGCACTGGGGTAACGCTCGCGGTATACGACACGCGGGGTTCGAGTAGAGTCGCGATGCGCGACACGGAACGCGCGTAGAGTCGCGGTGCGCGGTACGGAACGCGCGTAGAGTACTTTGAGATCACGATACGCGCGAGTTTACTATGCGCGGGAACCTGAGGCGCCTTTGCTAGTAGGTGTGTGCAATGTTCCACAGCACCGGACAGTGTGGGCTGGGGCACTAGGAATAGAGGCTAGTTTGCTAGGCTTACACTATGTGTATAGTACCACAACACCGAGCACAGCCGGCCGGGGTATTGCGTCCTTGCTAGAAAGACTCGGAGATCTGTGTGTGACGTTCCACAGCACCGGACAGTGTGGGCTGGGGCACTAGGAATAGAGGCTAGTTTGCTAGGCTTACACTATGTGTATAGTACCACAACACCGAGCACAGCCGGCCGGGGTATCAGGACAGATACTCCTAGCTTAGGCAATCCTGACAGCAATGATCCGCGGAGCCGAGCAAAGCATGGGAGCTAGAACAGAGGCTAGTTTGCTAGGCTTACACTGCGTGTTAGAACCCATCCAGAGCTGGTCGGGATATCACTCCCAGGAGCCCGTAGGCGAGAAATGCACTCTGACCAAGGAGGCGCCGGCTTATATATTGTGCCGATCCTTTGTTTTTAGCGGTGGTGAGGGAAGCTTTCCTGAGAAATCGCCGCAACGGTCGGGACTCATCACATGTGCACAACACTTGGACCGTTGCCGTAGGACGAACGCTGGTTGAAACAATAGAGGCGGGCCGCCGCAGGTAGTTGACGCGCGCCCTTTAGGGTTCCTTGTGCTATGTTTGTGACGTTATTGATTTGAAATAATTGCGGCGTGCTACAAAACTTAAATAATTCCAACAACAAATAATCGCGCATTAACATAAGTAGAACAAAAACATTAATTAGACTACTTATACGCGATAACAACAAAGTTTACTAACTCGAATTGAAAATCACAAAATTCACAAAAAGTGCAATGTCACAAAACATCACAACGAACAAATTAACCTAAAATAAGAGTAACTGGGAACAACATCCAAAGCTATTTTTCAAGTACCAACTAAGAACACACGCGAGCAATACCTAGAAGTTACAAGAGAAATAAACTCAGCCGGGAATCCCAAACGAAACGACTCAACACTAAAACCTAGCCCTAAATAACTAACACTAAGAGATATCAACAATAGAAATAACAAAAATTAATTACCTATTACGTAATAATTTACGTAAAAGTTTCCTAAAACTTTTAAAATGTCAACAACTGACGACAAATAACAAACACCACAGACCTAGACTTCAAAGAAAGTAATGGACTGTCAGTCAACTCGGACTTGACAGTCAAAAATAATGGTTGCCACCAAATTATTTTTCTATGTCTATGTTGCCACCATAATGGCCATACAAAACCATAGATATAGTTCAACTATGACGTCCACAAATGTAAGACCACAAAGCAAAAAAAAATTGCCAAAGCAAAAAAAAGATAAAATGTCTTTGGAAAAGAACACTGACCTCAAAGACAAAAATCAAACAAATAAAACTTGACAGGCAACAATGGCTGTACAGCCCACCCGACCAATGAAAAAAGGAAAAAAATCTTTGTCTAAGGGCAAAAAGATATAGACCCAAAGACGACCAAAAAGGAAAAGAAAAAAGTACTTTAACCAACGACGAAAAAAAGACGTTATTTGAGTATATCTTTAATATGATAAGTACCTGAGGAAGGAGAATTGACATCCTGTAACTCATAGACTTGGCAGAAAATTCTTCGAACTACACGACACTTAGTGAATCTGGGTGTGCAAATTTACTCGAAAAATAGTCAGCACCAGACGAACGTGAGAAGTTCCTACGCCACACAATATCACCAACATTTAAAATGAGGGGGTTACGACTTTTATTATAATAACTCGCATTCCGTAAAAACGCCAACGAAAGACTATCTGAAACCTTAGCAAAACCTGACCAAGGGAAGAGAGCGCAGCCGCACGTTCAACGCGACTCTCAGCTAAATCAACGCCTCGAGTCTCGTCTACACGCCGTGAACTGACATCTAAATGAACTTCCCTTCCAAACATCAGAAAATTGGGGGTAAATCCAGTTGCCATATTTATACATGAGTTCAAATATAGTTTCACTTTGGGTAATACCTTGGCCCAACTTCGCTGGTCAGTTTCAACTAAAATACTAAGACAAGTGACCACTGACTGGTTATAGCGTTTAACAGGGTTTGCCTGCGGGGAATAATAAGGTGTATAATAAGGTGAAGGAATACCATAGGAAGCCAAAAATGTACGAAACTGGTTTCTATGAAAAACTGTTGCATTATCACATAACAACGTAGGCGGAACACCATAGCACAAAAAGATATTCCTCTCAAGAATGGTAGCAATCGCTTGACCATTAACCCTTTTTAAAGGATTTAGCCAGACGTATTTAGTGAATACATCAACTATAGTTAAAATATAGCGATAACCATAAGACGCCAGCGGTAGCGGACCAATCATGTCGAGAGAGATCGATTGCATCGGTGCCGTAACCTCTTTAGGAAATAACATGTGGCCTCGGGGTTGAGTATTTGAGATCTTAAAAGCTTTACAAGTCTCACAAGCTCTAAGCGCTTCTGAGACAATATGAAACATGTTTGGCCAATAATAAAGGGTCTTTAACTTATAATAAGTTTTATTAACACCTGGGTGAATAGAAGGTAACTCGTTATGCACCTCAGAAATTGCGTTTTGATACTGTTCTGATGGCAATACTATCCGCCATGGGTCTTCAGACAACGGAAAATCAGAAGACATCCTACGGAGAAGTATTCCGTCATTAATAACATACGCTGGAAACATCTGAGGGTTGTTAGAAACACCATCATAAATCTTTTTATACCAAGGATCAGAAGTGTTAAAAATCCCTCCATTATAAGAAATAATGCCCACATTTATGGGGTTACGTGACAGTGCATCAGGTACAACGTTATGAATACCCTTTCTATGAATTATGTCAAAGGTATACTGAGAAATAAAGGTCGCCCAGCGTGCTAGACGACCAGAAGGGTTGTCAAGTGTTACTAACCATTTTAAAGCAATATGACCGGTGGTAACAGAAAAACACATCCCATCAAGGTAACCACGAAAGTGATTAATAGAATCCAGTACTGCAAAGCCAGTTCTCGCTCAGTTGTGCTGTAGTTTCTCTCAGCTTTCGAAAACAAACGCGAGTGATATGCAATAGGATGCTCTACACCATCTATCTCCTGAGAAAGTACTGAACCTAAACCAACAGAGGATGCATCACATTGTAAGATAAACGGCTTTGAGAAATCAGGACAAGACATAACTGGAGTATCAACCAACGTATTCTTTAATTTTTCAAAAGCTGCTCGTGCAGAATCAGGCCATTCAATTTTATCATGTCCCTTTTCCTTACCAATCGAGACTGTAAGAGGAGCAATTATCGTGGAAAAATCTTTCACGAACCTACGGTAATAAGAACAAAGACCAATGAAACCACGCAAAGACTTGGCATTCTCTGGCACCGGAAACTAGTTTCGCAGGATCAGCCTGTAAACCATTTTCATTTACGATTTACCCAAGATTCTTAAGCTGACTCTTGCAAAACTCACACTTCTTGAGATTAACCGTCAAACCTGCTTCTTTAAGACGCACAGCCACCTTACGAATAAGCTCAAGATGACCCTCAAAATCGCAAGAGACCAGGACGAGGTCGTCAACGTAACCAAAAACACAGTTATTGCCATCAGCAGTGAACTCAAAATTAACAATCATGTCTGTCAGCCTCTGCATCTCAGAAACAGCGTTGGTTAGTCCGAAGGGCATTCTAACAAACTCGAATAGACCACGCTGTGGAACGATAAACGCGGTTTTCTCACAGCTATCCTTATCAGAAAGGGGAATTTGCCAAAACGTGCTGCGGAAATCAAGCGTAGTCATGTATCTTGCACCTCGTAGGTTATCTAAAATATCCTGGATCCTAGGCAAAGGATAAGAATCACGAATCGTAACGCTATTCAAATTTTTTACTGTCAACACAAAAACTGATAGAACCATCCTTCTTTGTAATCATAACAACAGGACTCGCCCAAGGAGAACGCGACGGACGTATAATCCCATCATTAAGCATTTTATCGATTTCTTTATTCAGGACCTTAAGCTTGGCGGGTGAAAGAGGATAATACCGCTGCCTGATAGGAGATCCTGTAGTAACAATTTTATGACTAAGCCAGGTAGTCTTACCGATACCCTTTTTTTCTGAAGAAATCTCATCAAAGACTTTGATTACTTCTTGTAATCGAGCTTCTTGATCAGCAGATAAGGAAGAACGAGACTGGAAAAACTTATTCTCTCCAATAACAGCTTGATCCAACTTTTGAACTGGGTCCTGTAAGTACATCTTCCCAGAAATACTGGAATTAAAAGCTCCGCAAAGGACAGACGTTAGGCCAAAGTTATTCCAGAATTCAATACCCAAAATCAACTGCGTAGTAACACGTGATGTAACAAGAAAACGGTGTTGCTGTGTAATATTATAAAAACGAACGGGTAAAGAAACGGAACCAAGTATCGACATCGGAGAATTGTCTGCAGATACGACACTATGACCGGGATCAGGTTGGTACGCAACATTCAGCGAAGCAAGCAACGAAGTATGAATCAAAGACGCTTGAGCACCTGTGTCGAGTAATGCGTATAAAACTCTATTAAAAATAAAAACTTCAACAAATGGCCTATTATCAATGAAATCTGAAAAAATAACTGGAGAAATCGAACGATGACGAAAACCCCGGGAACTAACTAGTTTTTTTGAAGTAGAAAATTGCGTGGCGACGCGGGCATTACATGTGGGGCAATTCTTAGTAGTAAAACCGGGACACCTGCAAATGAAACAAATAACCCCAGGAATAGAAGGACAAGCCCGGAAATCGTAGCCTGTTTGATTGCACTTTATACAAATAAAGCGTGTCGAATCAACTCGTTATCCGAAGCTTGCTGAGGCGGCTCGTAACTCTCAAAGTTTGAGACAACATCTAACTAGGCGTCAATGCTATCTATCCTGTTTGTAGACGAACAAGGCCTGTACCTCGAATGTAGGTTATGTTTTATAATGGGTAAAAGCGCAAAATCAGGGATTGGGTTAGTAAGTTTCAAATTCAAGTCTTGAACGATAATAATAAAATCCCTGGCAGATTGCGATGCCGTTTGTTTTAAATCACAAAGACGCCTTTCTAGGTGATAGTTGTAGTCAGTTTTCGAATAAGTTTTATAATAATAGGAAATTAACTCATCATACGTCAAAGAAGGAACTCTAATTGTCCTGAAATATAAAAGAGCCGAACCAGAAACAAGTTCGTGGAAACGACGTACAACATTCGAAGATGGAATGTCAAAAGCGAACATCCGTTCTTCGATGAGCTGAAAGAAATCCTTCACGCATGTTTGTCCGTCAAAACAAATATTCCATTTTGACAAACTAACGTCACGGGTGAAAAGCTGTTTGAGTCGCGTAGCTTCATGAGCAGAAACAGACTGTTGATTCATTCTCTGCAAAATAGGACTAGCACGAGAAGGTGTCTCTCCAATATCTTGCTCGTAAGTGGCCTCTTCTGGTTCAACATCAATGACAGAGTCCTGATTCAGCGACATTTTTTAAACAAATTGGTATCTGATGTTAGAAATAAAGCAAAGAAAACGATACCGTGAAGTGAACAGATCGTTAATTATAAGTCGTATTACGTGAAAATTCCCTAAGAGGAAATAATACTACTAATTAGGGAAAAAAATACCTAATAGGGTGAAAAAGAAACGAGTTGAACGCGTTGTTTACTACGTAAAACAACTAGCTACGGGAATGGGGGAAAGGGTTAAATTTTTCTTTATTTTAATAAATAAGAACGAGTTTCATGTTAAGTAAAATTCTTTTTACATTAAATATCACATGACAAAAAAAATCAATTAAAATGAGGCACGAAGTCACACCAAAACGTTGTAGGGGTTAAAATGTCCAACATTCCCAATGGGGTAGACAGAGCTTCAGTGGGTTATAGGTTATCTGAAACAAAATAAAACAAAATAAAACAAAAAACAAAGATGAAAGCGACAGCGGCACGGAACGAGACCACCGTATAAGCAAGAAAAAAAAATCAATGCCACGGAATAGTAAATGGATAATTACTTACCTCAAATCCAGGGTTTTTTAATCGCGGGCGCCAGATCTTCAGCGATTAAATTTAGAATAGAGATCGCCGAAACACAAAAAAATAAAGTAGACGAGATTTAAAATGAAAGAAAAAAATTTAATTAAACAAAAACAGTAACAAAAATTCGACACAGTCCCGAAAAATAAAGTATAAAATTAGCACAATTAAATTTTTAGGTATAAACGAAAACTTAACAAATTGGAAATCCTAACATTTTAAACAATTTTTAATGTACGGATATTTTGTTTGGAAATGAAGTGTTGAATAATTTTGAACGGTTACAATACCATACAAAAAAATCTAACACGTGGTCTAACTGTATTATTATCTATTGCAAATAGGTAGATAATAATTCAACGTCGAATAAAATTCCCCACCTACTTGATAGATAAAACTAATGCTGATACAATTGGTTTTTTTTGACAAAAATAAATTAGGTAAATTTAAAGTAATGGAACTAAAACTTAGCTATTGGTCTTCCTGAGGCCAATGGTAAAACCGCTATGGAATAGAGGCTGGAACAGGTGGTTCGGGTTGCTCGCAAATTGGGTACACGTCTGTCACTCAGTGGTAAACTGCTGCCCAGCCTTTCTTTATGTCATAGATTAAAAGCACTGAAACTACAAACATTCCAAATTGGACTAGGATACCTAAAAGGTCACGATACCCGAAAGAGCACCAAAAGGAAGAGAAATTGAAATATATGAGTATTTATTAGAATAGTAAGGATGTCTAGCTAGTGTAACCTATACAAGAAGGATATTCTCCTCTTGCAGGTCGTGAAGTAATCCCCCCAGGTCAAATGATAACCAGATCTGATTTAAACCATAAGACCCAGGATTCTCGTTACTGTTGCAAGAACAGCCTGATAGAGTATTTGTCTGAGCGTGAAGAAGATGTTGTAAAAGTGTACTGTATAGCGTAGGTAAGGTAGAGTAGGCGTGTGAGAACAAAGAAAGGAAAAGGTGAAAAACTTACATTTTTATAGAAAAAATAATAATATTTCCACTTCCTTTACAAGGTTAGGACCTTTTTTAAAATATTTATTGAATGTTTTATAAAATACTTCACATAATTGCTATACACTAGTCTTCTATGCACAATAAATAATGATCATATCACCACAAAATTTTTCGTCGAATGACTGTGTCAACTTCAATCCCAAACAAAATCCAAAAATCAAGCAAATTCTAAAATTTTGAAATATATTGAATTAAAAAGAAAACTAGACCGGAAAGAATAAGAGAACATAAAAAAGATCGCAAGCAGAAATGCTGCAATAGGTACTGTAACTAATTAGAAAATCTTAAAAACATAAATATGAAATAACTATGGTAGACTAGTCATACGCAACTTTTTATCATATGTTTATTTTTATCATTGTATTGTACTTATTTTTATTGTTTTATTAGTATTGTTACATATACCTACTTCTTAAGATTATTTTAGCACTAAATATGATTTGACAAGTTTTGTAAAAACTCAGCTACGTCCGTATGCGCCTGAAGCGTGTCTATTGTGTGACCGGCGCTGGAGTCGGCCATTCGGACGATGCAGTGTTTAGTCGCAACCCGATGCTGGCGCATGCTATGATGAACCTAGCGAACGCCAATCAAAGTTCCGTGATATTTAGTCTCCGTCCCATCAGTTTGTATGACGGTAGGAACTAAATTTTTTTGTTGGTAGCAAAATTGGTGAGCTAGTTTTAAGATTTAATTTTAATGTAGAAGAAGAATACTAATTATAAGATCATGAGGAAGGCACTAGTGTCTAAGGCACAGGCAAGGCCTAGTTTAGACACTAGTATTCAACCATTGTGACAGTGTTTATATATTTTTTTAATAAAGTTTAATAAAGTCGTGTACCGTGGCCTGCCCGCCCCGCCTAGCCTTGAGGTAATGTCAAACCTGCCCTCGGACCATCGCCCGGTATTGAGTGTCCTGGACTTGTTCCCGGTCCGCGTGGTTCCTCCCGCCCCGCGCACGCGCACTTACTGGGAAAAGTTTTCCACGGCACTCGCCGAGCACACGCCAACTCGCCCGATCACGACACTGCAGGAGATCGACCTAGCCACCGAGGAGCTCACCACGGCCATCCAGGACGCGCTTAGCTCATCCACGCAACACATCCGCTCAGGTGAGAGGAAAAATCCCCTCCACCGGTGGATCCGAGACCTAATTGCGGAAAAGCGCGCCCTGCGACGCGACCCAAGCTTAACAGCTTGGTGGAAAAGGTAAAGGTAGAGCTAGTGACCGACGCCCGCGAAAGGTGGGAACAGCACATCATGGAGGTAGGAGACGGCGGCGTTCCCTCCGTGCACCACCTGTGCAAACAGCTATCGACTACCCCGGACCCCATTCGACCGCTCTACGACGCCCAAAACACCCCCAGGTACAAGGCAAGCGACAGGGCGGAATTGTTCGCAGACTGCCTGGAGGATCAGTTCTCCCCGAACCCCTCTGGAGACCCCGCCCACGACGAGGAGGTTCTCGACCACCTTAGAGAGTACTTTGCCGCGCCATTCAACCCGCGAGACGACCCGGTCGTGTTCTCGCCCGGCCAGGTGCAGCGAGCGCTGTTACGCACCAAGCCCAAAAAAGCCCCCGGCCCCGACCGCATAACAAACGCGGCACTGCGACACCTGCCATATAAGACAGTGGCCGCAGTGGCGCGCTTATATACCGGCATTTAACGCACCGGTTACTTCCCATCGGTGTGGAAATTGGGCCGCTTTATAATGCTGCCAAAGCCGGGCAAGGACCCGAAGCGACCCCAAAGTTATAGGCCTATCACCCTCTTACCGACTCTCTCTAAGGTGTTCGAGAGACTCTTTCTCCAGCACCTACAGCCGCACATCGTGCCCCGCCCTGAGCAATTTGGTTTCCGGGCTGCCCACTCGACCACGCTTCAGCTCACACGAGTCCTCCATTTCTTGGCCATGTGCCAAAACAAACTTGAGTACTGTATGGTCGTGATGCTCGACATGGAGAAAGCGTTCGACCGCGTATGGCATGAGGGACTGCTATACAAGCTCTCACGGTCGAGCGCGCCGCGTCGCATCATACAGGTAGTAGTCTCTTTCCTAGCCGACCGCCGCATCCAAGTCGCAGTGGAGGACGCGACCTCCTCCGAACGCCTAGTACGCGCCGGCGTTCCCCAAGGCAGCTGTCTCTCACAGGCCTGCTACGCGCACTTCACCGACGACATACTCGTGGTAGGTGACGTCAGGCTAGCACTCTTCGCCGACGACACGGCGTTCATCGCTGCGTCGCATCGCCGCGACCACGCAGTGAACAAGATGCAGCCCACACTCGACGCCCTACCCAACTGGCTGTCCCGCTGGCGGATGTCGGTGAATGTAGCCAAGACGCAGTTCATGCTCTCGGGTCTTTGGATGAAGCCGCCTCCTCAACTCACGCTCCAGGGCCAATCTATACCATGGGCCTCCAAGGTAAAGTACCTGGGTGTAACGATAGATCGCCGACTAACCATGCGCCACCACGTCGGTGACATCGTTACCAAGACGAAAGTCGCACGGGGTAAACTATACCCCGTGTTCTCATCCACCCTCCCAGTAGCAAGTCCCAGGAACCAAGCTCATGGTATACAAGACGTACATAAGGTCGCGTCTCACGTATGCCGCCCCCGACTGGTACGCACTGGTCAGCGAGTCAAACAAACGCCGACTACGTGCCCAAGAGAACCAATGCCTGCGTACCATCGTTAACGCCGGCAGATACGTGCGTAACGATGTGATCCGACGCGACCTCAAGCACGAAGCCCTGGACGAGTTCATTGTCCGCTTGGCGCGGGTCATGTATGACCGCGCCGACAACTCCACGCACGAACACCTGCGTGGAATAGCGCCACTCCACGCTAGACCGCCCGACCGACGCTGCCGAGCTCTCTCCCGAGAGCTAATCCTGGCGGCGGACGATGAATCCCCAATCAAGACACGCTGCCCCGCCCGACCTCCCCAAGGGTAGAGGTCGCGAGGCCGGCCCCCACACTGGACATGACTTAAAAAAAAAAAGAAGCCCCCACGCATTGTAAGTACCACCTGCACCAACTTACCGGTCACCACCACCTACTACGCATACGGATAGAGCCGCAAGTCGCTGGACCCAGTGCAGCGCCGCCAGGCAGGTAATCCTCCTAAGACCTACGAACAGGCCGGGCACGCTCCCCCCTAAGCCCTGATACAGGCCGGGTAACACCACCCTAAGCCCTGAGAGCCTCACTATCCACGAGACTGGCCGGGGACCTGACCCCCCCCCGCGCCTGCTGTGCTCTCCTGTGGTATAGTAGGTAGTTCAGCGTTAAATTTAAAATAGAGATATCGCCGAAACACACAAAGAAATAAAGTAGACGAGATTTAAAATGAAAGAAATAATTTAATTAAACATAAATGATTACAAAAAATTGTTTTTTTTTGACAAAAATAAATTTGGTAAATTTAAAGTAACGGAACTAAAACTTAGCTACTGGTCTTCCTGAGGCCGCTGGTAAAACCGCTATGGAATAGAGGCTGGAACAGGTGGTTCGGGTTGCTCGCAAATTGGGTACACGTCTGTCACTCAGCGGTAAACTGCTGCCAAGCCTTTCTTTATGTCATAGATTAAAAGCAGTGAAAATTTTGATAGAAAAAATAATAATATTTCCACTTCCTATACAAGGTTAGGACCTTTTTTAAAATAGTTATTGAATGTCTTATAAAATACTTCACATAATTGCTATACATTAGTCTTCAATGCACAATAAATAATGATCATATCACCACAAAATTTTTCGTCGAATGACTGTGTCAACTTCAATCCCAAACAAAATCCAAAAAATCAAGCAAATTCTAAACTTTTGAAATATATTGAATTAAAAAGAAAACTAGACCGGAAAGAATAAGAGAACATAAAAAGATCGCAAGCAGAAATGCTGCAACACCCCCTTTCTACAAAAAAAATAAAAAATTTGAACAACCTGTATACCAAAAAAAAAAATTTTTGCCAACCCTACAAGGAAAAACTAAATTTAGTTTAAGTTAAGTTAAGTTCAGGTTGAAGTTAATTTAAAGTTTAAGTTGAAGTTAAGTTTAAGTTAAGTTTAAGTTTAATTAAATCCAGTTAAAAAAGAAGAGGTCGATATTAAATAAAGAAACTTAAATAATTCCAACAACAAATAATCGCGCATTAACATAAGTAGAACAAAAACATTAATTAGACTACTTATACGCGATAACAACAAAGTTTACTAACTCGAATTGAAAATCACAAAATTCACAAAAAGTGCAATGTCACAAAACATCACAACGAACAAATTAACCTAAAATAAGAGTAACTGGGAACAACATCCAAAGCTATTTTTCAAGTACCAACTAAGAACACACGCGAGCAATACCTAGAAGTTACAAGAGAAATAAACTCAGCCGGGAATCCCAAACGAAACGACTCAACACTAAAACCCAGCCCTAAATAACTAACACTAAGAGATATCAACAATAGAAATAACAAAAATTAATTACCTATTACGTAATAATTTACGTAAAAGTTTCCTAAAACTTTCAAAATGTCAACAACTGACGACAAATAACAAACACCACAGACCTAGACTTCAAAGAAAGTAATGGACTGTCAGTCAACTCGGACTTGACAGTCAAAAATAATGGTTGCCACCAAATTATTTTTCTATGTCTATGTTGCCACCATAATGGCTATGCAAAACCATAGATATAGTTCAACTATGACGTCCACAAATGTAAGACCACAAAGCAAAAAAAAAATTGCCAAAGCAAAAAAAAGATAAAATGTCTTTGGAAAAGAACACTGACCTCAAAGACAAAAATCAAACAAATAAAACTTGACAGGCAACAATGGCTGTACAGCCCACCCGACCAATGAAAAAAGGAAAAAAAATCTTTGTCTAAGGGCAAAAAGATATAGACCCAAAGACGACCAAAAAGGAAAAGAAAAAAGTACTTTAACCAACGACGAAAAAAAGACGTTATTTGAGTATATCTTTAATATGATAAGTACCTGAGGAAGGAGAATTGACATCCTGTAACTCATAGACTTGGCAGAAAATTCTTCGAACTACACGACACTTAGTGAATCTGGGTGTGCAAATTTACTCGAAAAATAGTCAGCACCAGACGAACGTGAGAAGTTCCTACGCCACACAATATCACCAACATTTAAAATGAGGGGGTTACGACTTTTATTATAATAACTCGCATTCCGTAAAAACGCCAACGAAAGACTATCTGAAACCTTAGCAAAACCTGACCAAGGGAAGAGAGCGCAGCCGCACGTTCAACGCGACTCTCAGCTAAATCAACGCCTCGAGTCTCGTCTACACGCCGTGAACTGACATCTAAATGAACTTCCCTTCCAAACATCAGAAAATTGGGGGTAAATCCAGTTGCCATATTTATACATGAGTTCAAATATAGTTTCACTTTGGGTAATACCTTGGCCCAACTTCGCTGGTCAGTTTCAACTAAAATACTAAGACAAGTGACCACTGACTGGTTATAGCGTTTAACAGGGTTTGCCTGCGGGGAATAATAAGGTGTATAATAAGGTGAAGGAATACCATAGGAAGCCAAAAATGTACGAAACTGGTTTCTATGAAAAACTGTTGCATTATCACATAACAACGTAGGCGGAACACCATAGCACAAAAAGATATTCCTCTCAAGAATGGTAGCAATCGCTTGACCATTAACCCTTTTTAAAGGATTTAGCCAGACGTATTTAGTGAATACATCAACTATAGTTAAAATATAGCGATAACCATAAGACGCCAGCGGTAGCGGACCAATCATGTCGAGAGAGATCGATTGCATCGGTGCCGTAACCTCTTTAGGAAATAACATGTGGCCTCGGGGTTGAGTATTTGAGATCTTAAAAGCTTTACAAGTCTCACAAGCTCTAAGCGCTTCTGAGACAATATGAAACATGTTTGGCCAATAATAAAGGGTCTTTAACTTATAATAAGTTTTATTAACACCTGGGTGAATAGAAGGTAACTCGTTATGCACCTCAGAAATTGCGTTTTGATACTGTTCTGATGGCAATACTATCCGCCATGGGTCTTCAGACAACGGAAAATCAGAAGACATCCTACGGAGAAGTATTCCGTCATTAATAACATACGCTGGAAACATCTGAGGGTTGTTAGAAACACCATCATAAATCTTTTTATACCAAGGATCAGAAGTGTTAAAAATCCCTCCATTATAAGAAATAATGCCCACATTTATGGGGTTACGTGACAGTGCATCAGGTACAACGTTATGAATACCCTTTCTATGAATTATGTCAAAGGTATACTGAGAAATAAAGGTCGCCCAGCGTGCTAGACGACCAGAAGGGTTGTCAAGTGTTACTAACCATTTTAAAGCAATATGACCGGTGGTAACAGAAAAACACATCCCATCAAGGTAACCACGAAAGTGATTAATAGAATCCAGTACTGCAAAGCCAGTTCTCGCTCAGTTGTGCTGTAGTTTCTCTCAGCTTTCGAAAACAAACGCGAGTGATATGCAATAGGATGCTCTACACCATCTATCTCCTGAGAAAGTACTGAACCTAAACCAACAGAGGATGCATCACATTGTAAGATAAACGGCTTTGAGAAATCAGGACAAGACATAACTGGAGTATCAACCAACGTATTCTTTAATTTTTCAAAAGCTGCTCGTGCAGAATCAGGCCATTCAATTTTATCATGTCCCTTTTCCTTACCAATCGAGACTGTAAGAGGAGCAATTATCGTGGAAAAATCTTTCACGAACCTACGGTAATAAGAACAAAGACCAATGAAACCACGCAAAGACTTGGCATTCTCTGGCACCGGAAACTAGTTTCGCAGGATCAGCCTGTAAACCATTTTCATTTACGATTTACCCAAGATTCTTAAGCTGACTCTTGCAAAACTCACACTTCTTGAGATTAACCGTCAAACCTGCTTCTTTAAGACGCACAGCCACCTTACGAATAAGCTCAAGATGACCCTCAAAATCGCAAGAGACCAGGACGAGGTCGTCAACGTAACCAAAAACACAGTTATTGCCATCAGCAGTGAACTCAAAATTAACAATCATGTCTGTCAGCCTCTGCATCTCAGAAACAGCGTTGGTTAGTCCGAAGGGCATTCTAACAAACTCGAATAGACCACGCTGTGGAACGATAAACGCGGTTTTCTCACAGCTATCCTTATCAGAAAGGGGAATTTGCCAAAACGTGCTGCGGAAATCAAGCGTAGTCATGTATCTTGCACCTCGTAGGTTATCTAAAATATCCTGGATCCTAGGCAAAGGATAAGAATCACGAATCGTAACGCTATTCAAATTTTTTACTGTCAACACAAAAACTGATAGAACCATCCTTCTTTGTAATCATAACAACAGGACTCGCCCAAGGAGAACGCGACGGACGTATAATCCCATCATTAAGCATTTTATCGATTTCTTTATTCAGGACCTTAAGCTTGGCGGGTGAAAGAGGATAATACCGCTGCCTGATAGGAGATCCTGTAGTAACAATTTTATGACTAAGCCAGGTAGTCTTACCGATACCCTTTTTTTCTGAAGAAATCTCATCAAAGACTTTGATTACTTCTTGTAATCGAGCTTCTTGATCAGCAGATAAGGAAGAACGAGACTGGAAAAACTTATTCTCTCCAATAACAGCTTGATCCAACTTTTGAACTGGGTCCTGTAAGTACATCTTCCCAGAAATACTGGAATTAAAAGCTCCGCAAAGGACAGACGTTAGGCCAAAGTTATTCCAGAATTCAATACCCAAAATCAACTGCGTAGTAACACGTGATGTAACAAGAAAACGGTGTTGCTGTGTAATATTATAAAAACGAACGGGTAAAGAAACGGAACCAAGTATCGACATCGGAGAATTGTCTGCAGATACGACACTATGACCGGGATCAGGTTGGTACGCAACATTCAGCGAAGCAAGCAACGAAGTATGAATCAAAGACGCTTGAGCACCTGTGTCGAGTAATGCGTATAAAACTCTATTAAAAATAAAAACTTCAACAAATGGCCTATTATCAATGAAATCTGAAAAAATAACTGGAGAAATCGAACGATGACGAAAACCCCGGGAACTAACTAGTTTTTTTGAAGTAGAAAATTGCGTGGCGACGCGGGCATTACATGTGGGGCAATTCTTAGTAGTAAAACCGGGACACCTGCAAATGAAACAAATAACCCCAGGAATAGAAGGACAAGCCCGGAAATCGTAGCCTGTTTGATTGCACTTTATACAAATAAAGCGTGTCGAATCAACTCGTTATCCGAAGCTTGCTGAGGCGGCTCGTAACTCTCAAAGTTTGAGACAACATCTAACTAGGCGTCAATGCTATCTATCCTGTTTGTAGACGAACAAGGCCTGTACCTCGAATGTAGGTTATGTTTTATAATGGGTAAAAGCGCAAAATCAGGGATTGGGTTAGTAAGTTTCAAATTCAAGTCTTGAACGATAATAATAAAATCCCTGGCAGATTGCGATGCCGTTTGTTTTAAATCACAAAGACGCCTTTCTAGGTGATAGTTGTAGTCAGTTTTCGAATAAGTTTTATAATAATAGGAAATTAACTCATCATACGTCAAAGAAGGAACTCTAATTGTCCTGAAATATAAAAGAGCCGAACCAGAAACAAGTTCGTGGAAACGACGTACAACATTCGAAGATGGAATGTCAAAAGCGAACATCCGTTCTTCGATGAGCTGAAAGAAATCCTTCACGCATGTTTGTCCGTCAAAACAAATATTCCATTTTGACAAACTAACGTCACGGGTGAAAAGCTGTTTGAGTCGCGTAGCTTCATGAGCAGAAACAGACTGTTGATTCATTCTCTGCAAAATAGGACTAGCACGAGAAGGTGTCTCTCCAATATCTTGCTCGTAAGTGGCCTCTTCTGGTTCAACATCAATGACAGAGTCCTGATTCAGCGACATTTTTTAAACAAATTGGTATCTGATGTTAGAAATAAAGCAAAGAAAACGATACCGTGAAGTGAACAGATCGTTAATTATAAGTCGTATTACGTGAAAATTCCCTAAGAGGAAATAATACTACTAATTAGGGAAAAAAATACCTAATAGGGTGAAAAAGAAACGAGTTGAACGCGTTGTTTACTACGTAAAACAACTAGCTACGGGAATGGGGGAAAGGGTTAAATTTTTCTTTATTTTAATAAATAAGAACGAGTTTCATGTTAAGTAAAATTATTTTTACATTAAATATCACATGACAAAAAAAAACAATTAAAATGAGGCACGAAGTCACACCAAAACGTTGTAGGGGTTAAAATGTCCAACATTCCCAATGGGGTAGACAGAGCTTCAGTGGGTTATAGGTTATCTGAAACAAAATAAAACAAAATAAAACAAAAAACAAAGATGAAAGCGACAGCGGCACGGAACGAGACCACCGTATAAGCAAGAAAAAAAAATCAATGCCACGGAATAGTAAATGGATAATTACTTACCTCAAATCCAGGGTTTTTTAATCGCGGGCGCCAGATCTTCAGCGATTAAATTTAGAATAGAGATCGCCGAAACACAAAAAAATAAAGTAGACGAGATTTAAAATGAAAGAAAAAAATTTAATTAAACAAAAACAGTAACAAAAATTCGACACAGTCCCGAAAAATAAAGTATAAAATTAGCACAATTAAATTTTTAGGTATAAACGAAAACTTAACAAATTGGAAATCCTAACATTTTAAACAATTTTTAATGTACGGATATTTTGTTTGGAAATGAAGTGTTGAATAATTTTGAACGGTTACAATACCATACAAAAAAATCTAACACGTGGTCTAACTGTATTATTATCTATTGCAAATAGGTAGATAATAATTCAACGTCGAATAAAATTCCCCACCTACTTGATAGATAAAACTAATGCTGATACAATTGGTTTTTTTTGACAAAAATAAATTAGGTAAATTTAAAGTAATGGAACTAAAACTTAGCTATTGGTCTTCCTGAGGCCAATGGTAAAACCGCTATGGAATAGAGGCTGGAACAGGTGGTTCGGGTTGCTCGCAAATTGGGTACACGTCTGTCACTCAGTGGTAAACTGCTGCCCAGCCTTTCTTTATGTCATAGATTAAAAGCACTGAAACTACAAACATTCCAAATTGGACTAGGATACCTAAAAGGTCACGATACCCGAAAGAGCACCAAAAGGAAGAGAAATTGAAATATATGAGTATTTATTAGAATAGTAAGGATGTCTAGCTAGTGTAACCTATACAAGAAGGATATTCTCCTCTTGCAGGTCGTGAAGTAATCCCCCCAGGTCAAATGATAACCAGATCTGATTTAAACCATAAGACCCAGGATTCTCGTTACTGTTGCAAGAACAGCCTGATAGAGTATTTGTCTGAGCGTGAAGAAGATGTTGTAAAAGTGTACTGTATAGCGTAGGTAAGGTAGAGTAGGCGTGTGAGAACAAAGAAAGGAAAAGGTGAAAAACTTACATTTTTATAGAAAAAATAATAATATTTCCACTTCCTTTACAAGGTTAGGACCTTTTTTAAAATAGTTATTGAATGTTTTATAAAATACTTCACATAATTGCTATACACTAGTCTTCTATGCACAATAAATAATGATCATATCACCACAAAATTTTTCGTCGAATGACTGTGTCAACTTCAATCCCAAACAAAATCCAAAAATCAAGCAAATTCTAAAATTTTGAAATATATTGAATTAAAAAGAAAACTAGACCGGAAAGAATAAGAGAACATAAAAAAGATCGCAAGCAGAAATGCTGCAATAGGTACTGTAACTAATTAGAAAATCTTAAAAACATAAATATGAAATAACTATGGTAGACTAGTCATACGCAACTTTTTATCATATGTTTATTTTTATCATTGTATTGTACTTATTTTTATTGTTTTATTAGTATTGTTACATATACCTACTTCTTAAGATTATTTTAGCACTAAATATGATTTGACAAGTTTTGTAAAAACTCAGCTACGTCCGTATGCGCCTGAAGCGTGTCTATTGTGTGACCGGCGCTGGAGTCGGCCATTCGGACGATGCAGTGTTTAGTCGCAACCCGATGCTGGCGCATGCTATGATGAACCTAGCGAACGCCAATCAAAGTTCCGTGATATTTAGTCTCCGTCCCATCAGTTTGTATGACGGTAGGAACTAAATTTTTTTGTTGGTAGCAAAATTGGTGAGCTAGTTTTAAGATTTAATTTTAATGTAGAAGAAGAATACTAATTATAAGATCATGAGGAAGGCACTAGTGTCTAAGGCACAGGCAAGGCCTAGTTTAGACACTAGTATTCAACCATTGTGACAGTGTTTATATATTTTTTTAATAAAGTTTAATAAAGTCGTGTACCGTGGCCTGCCCGCCCCGCCTAGCCTTGAGGTAATCTCAAACCTGCCCTCGGACCATCGCCCGGTATTGAGTGTCCTGGACTTGTTCCCGGTCCGCGTGGTTCCTCCCGCCCCGCGCACGCGCACTTACTGGGAAAAGTTTTCCACGGCACTCGCCGAGCACACGCCAACTCGCCCGATCACGACACTGCAGGAGATCGACCTAGCCACCGAGGAGCTCACCACGGCCATCCAGGACGCGCTTAGCTCATCCACGCAACACATCCGCTCAGGTGAGAGGAAAAATCCCCTCCCCCGGTGGATCCGAGACCTAATTGCGGAAAAGCGCGCCCTGCGACGCGACCCAAGCTTAACAGCTTGGTGGAAAAGGTAAAGGTAGAGCTAGTGACCGACGCCCGCGAAAGGTGGGAACAGCACATCATGGAGGTAGGAGACGGCGGCGTTCCCTCCGTGCACCACCTGTGCAAACAGCTATCGACTACCCCGGACCCCATTCGACCGCTCTACGACGCCCAAAACACCCCCAGGTACAAGGCAAGCGACAGGGCGGAATTGTTCGCAGACTGCCTGGAGGATCAGTTCTCCCCGAACCCCTCTGGAGACCCCGCCCACGACGAGGAGGTTCTCGACCACCTTAGAGAGTACTTTGCCGCGCCATTCAACCCGCGAGACGACCCGGTCGTGTTCTCGCCCGGCCAGGTGCAGCGAGCGCTGTTACGCACCAAGCCCAAAAAAGCCCCCGGCCCCGACCGCATAACAAACGCGGCACTGCGACACCTGCCATATAAGACAGTGGCCGCAGTGGCGCGCTTATATACCGGCATTTAACGCACCGGTTACTTCCCATCGGTGTGGAAATTGGGCCGCTTTATAATGCTGCCAAAGCCGGGCAAGGACCCGAAGCGACCCCAAAGTTATAGGCCTATCACCCTCTTACCGACTCTCTCTAAGGTGTTCGAGAGACTCTTTCTCCAGCACCTACAGCCGCACATCGTGCCCCGCCCTGAGCAATTCGGTTTCCGGGCTGCCCACTCGACCACGCTTCAGCTCACACGAGTCCTCCATTTCTTGGCCATGTGCCAAAACAAACTTGAGTACTGTATGGTCGTGATGCTCGACATGGAGAAAGCGTTCGACCGCGTATGGCATGAGGGACTGCTATACAAGCTCTCACGGTCGAGCGCGCCGCGTCGCATCATACAGGTAGTAGTCTCTTTCCTAGCCGACCGCCGAATCCAAGTCGCAGTGGAGGACGCGACCTCCTCCGAACGCCTAGTACGCGCCGGCGTTCCCCAAGGCAGCTGTCTCTCACAGGCCTGCTACGCGCACTTCACCGACGACATACTCGTGGTAGGTGACGTCAGGCTAGCACTCTTCGCCGACGACACGGCGTTCATCGCTGCGTCGCATCGCCGCGACCACGCAGTGAACAAGATGCAGCCCACACTCGACGCCCTACCCAACTGGCTGTCCCGCTGGCGGATGTCGGTGAATGTAGCCAAGACGCAGTTCATGCTCTCGGGTCTTTGGATGAAGCCGCCTCCTCAACTCACGCTCCAGGGCCAATCTATACCATGGGCCTCCAAGGTAAAGTACCTGGGTGTAACGATAGATCGCCGACTAACCATGCGCCACCACGTCGGTGACATCGTTACCAAGACGAAAGTCGCACGGGGTAAACTATACCCCGTGTTCTCATCCACCCTCCCAGTAGCAAGTCCCAGGAACCAAGCTCATGGTATACAAGACGTACATAAGGTCGCGTCTCACGTATGCCGCCCCCGACTGGTACGCACTGGTCAGCGAGTCAAACAAACGCCGACTACGTGCCCAAGAGAACCAATGCCTGCGTACCATCGTTAACGCCGGCAGATACGTGCGTAACGATGTGATCCGACGCGACCTCAAGCACGAAGCCCTGGACGAGTTCATTGTCCGCTTGGCGCGGGTCATGTATGACCGCGCCGACAACTCCACGCACGAACACCTGCGTGGAATAGCGCCACTCCACGCTAGACCGCCCGACCGACGCTGCCGAGCTCTCTCCCGAGAGCTAATCCTGGCGGCGGACGATGAATCCCCAATCAAGACACGCTGCCCCGCCCGACCTCCCCAAGGGTAGAGGTCGCGAGGCCGGCCCCCACACTGGACATGACTTAAAAAAAAAAAGAAGCCCCCACGCATTGTAAGTACCACCTGCACCAACTTACCGGTCACCACCACCTACTACGCATACGGATAGAGCCGCAAGTCGCTGGACCCAGTGCAGCGCCGCCAGGCAGGTAATCCTCCTAAGACCTACGAACAGGCCGGGCACGCTCCCCCCTAAGCCCTGATACAGGCCGGGTAACACCACCCTAAGCCCTGAGAGCCTCACTATCCACGAGACTGGCCGGGGACCTGACCCCCCCCCGCGCCTGCTGTGCTCTCCTGTGGTATAGTAGGTAGTTCAGCGTTAAATTTAAAATAGAGATATCGCCGAAACACACAAAGAAATAAAGTAGACGAGATTTAAAATGAAAGAAATAATTTAATTAAACATAAATGATTACAAAAAATTGTTTTTTTTTGACAAAAATAAATTTGGTAAATTTAAAGTAACGGAACTAAAACTTAGCTACTGGTCTTCCTGAGGCCGCTGGTAAAACCGCTATGGAATAGAGGCTGGAACAGGTGGTTCGGGTTGCTCGCAAATTGGGTACACGTCTGTCACTCAGCGGTAAACTGCTGCCAAGCCTTTCTTTATGTCATAGATTAAAAGCAGTGAAAATTTTGATAGAAAAAATAATAATATTTCCACTTCCTATACAAGGTTAGGACCTTTTTTAAAATAGTTATTGAATGTCTTATAAAATACTTCACATAATTGCTATACATTAGTCTTCAATGCACAATAAATAATGATCATATCACCACAAAATTTTTCGTCGAATGACTGTGTCAACTTCAATCCCAAACAAAATCCAAAAAATCAAGCAAATTCTAAACTTTTGAAATATATTGAATTAAAAAGAAAACTAGACCGGAAAGAATAAGAGAACATAAAAAGATCGCAAGCAGAAATGCTGCAACACCCCCTTTCTACAAAAAAAATAAAAAATTTGAACAACCTGTATACCAAAAAAAAAAATTTTTGCCAACCCTACAAGGAAAAACTAAATTTAGTTTAAGTTAAGTTAAGTTCAGGTTGAAGTTAATTTAAAGTTTAAGTTGAAGTTAAGTTTAAGTTAAGTTTAAGTTTAATTAAATCCAGTTAAAAAAGAAGAGGTCGATATTAAATAAAGAAACTTAAATAATTCCAACAACAAATAATCGCGCATTAACATAAGTAGAACAAAAACATTAATTAGACTACTTATACGCGATAACAACAAAGTTTACTAACTCGAATTGAAAATCACAAAATTCACAAAAAGTGCAATGTCACAAAACATCACAACGAACAAATTAACCTAAAATAAGAGTAACTGGGAACAACATCCAAAGCTATTTTTCAAGTACCAACTAAGAACACACGCGAGCAATACCTAGAAGTTACAAGAGAAATAAACTCAGCCGGGAATCCCAAACGAAACGACTCAACACTAAAACCCAGCCCTAAATAACTAACACTAAGAGATATCAACAATAGAAATAACAAAAATTAATTACCTATTACGTAATAATTTACGTAAAAGTTTCCTAAAACTTTCAAAATGTCAACAACTGACGACAAATAACAAACACCACAGACCTAGACTTCAAAGAAAGTAATGGACTGTCAGTCAACTCGGACTTGACAGTCAAAAATAATGGTTGCCACCAAATTATTTTTCTATGTCTATGTTGCCACCATAATGGCTATGCAAAACCATAGATATAGTTCAACTATGACGTCCACAAATGCAAGACCACAAAGCAAAAAAAAAATTGCCAAAGCAAAAAAAAGATAAAATGTCTTTGGAAAAGAACACTGACCTCAAAGACAAAAATCAAACAAATAAAACTTGACAGGCAACAATGGCTGTACAGCCCACCCGACCAATGAAAAAAGGAAAAAAAATCTTTGTCTAAGGGCAAAAAGATATAGACCCAAAGACGACCAAAAAGGAAAAGAAAAAAGTACTTTAACCAACGACGAAAAAAAGACGTTATTTGAGTATATCTTTAATATGATAAGTACCTGAGGAAGGAGAATTGACATCCTGTAACTCATAGACTTGGCAGAAAATTCTTCGAACTACACGACACTTAGTGAATCTGGGTGTGCAAATTTACTCGAAAAATAGTCAGCACCAGACGAACGTGAGAAGTTCCTACGCCACACAATATCACCAACATTTAAAATGAGGGGGTTACGACTTTTATTATAATAACTCGCATTCCGTAAAAACGCCAACGAAAGACTATCTGAAACCTTAGCAAAACCTGACCAAGGGAAGAGAGCGCAGCCGCACGTTCAACGCGACTCTCAGCTAAATCAACGCCTCGAGTCTCGTCTACACGCCGTGAACTGACATCTAAATGAACTTCCCTTCCAAACATCAGAAAATTGGGGGTAAATCCAGTTGCCATATTTATACATGAGTTCAAATATAGTTTCACTTTGGGTAATACCTTGGCCCAACTTCGCTGGTCAGTTTCAACTAAAATACTAAGACAAGTGACCACTGACTGGTTATAGCGTTTAACAGGGTTTGCCTGCGGGGAATAATAAGGTGTATAATAAGGTGAAGGAATACCATAGGAAGCCAAAAATGTACGAAACTGGTTTCTATGAAAAACTGTTGCATTATCACATAACAACGTAGGCGGAACACCATAGCACAAAAAGATATTCCTCTCAAGAATGGTAGCAATCGCTTGACCATTAACCCTTTTTAAAGGATTTAGCCAGACGTATTTAGTGAATACATCAACTATAGTTAAAATATAGCGATAACCATAAGACGCCAGCGGTAGCGGACCAATCATGTCGAGAGAGATCGATTGCATCGGTGCCGTAACCTCTTTAGGAAATAACATGTGGCCTCGGGGTTGAGTATTTGAGATCTTAAAAGCTTTACAAGTCTCACAAGCTCTAAGCGCTTCTGTGACAATATGAAACATGTTTGGCCAATAATAAAGGGTCTTTAATTTATAATAAGTTTTATTAACACCTGGGTGAATAGAAGGTAACTCGTTATGCACCTCAGAATTTGCGTTTTGATACTGTTCTGATGGCAATACTATCCGCCATGGGTCTTCAGACAACGGAAAATCAGAAGACATCCTACGGAAAAGTATTCCGTCATTAATAACATACGCTGGAAACATCTGAGGGTTGTTAGAAACACCATCATAAATCTTTTTATACCAAGGATCAGAAGTGTTAAAAATCCCTCCATTATAAGAAATAATGCCCACATTTATGGGGTTACGTGACAGTGCATCAGGTACAACGTTATGAATACCCTTTCTATGAATTATGTCAAAGGTATACTGAGAAATAAAGGTCGCCCAGCGTGCTAGACGACCAGAAGGGAAGTCAAGTATTAATAACCATTTTAAAGCAATATGATCGGTGATAGCAGAAAAACATTTATGGAATGCGTTTTTCTTTCGTAAAAAAAAAGTACTCTAATTGTCCCGAAATATAAAAGAGCCGAACCAGAAACAAGTTAGTGGAACCGAAGCACAATATACGAGGATGGAATGTCAGAAGCAAACATCCGTTTTTCGATGAGCTGATAGAAATCCTTAACGTAAGTTTGACCATCAAAGCAAATATTCAATTTCGACAAACTAACGTCGCGGGAGAAAAGCTGTTTGAGTCGCGTAGCCTCATGAGCAGAAACAGACTGTTGATTCATTCTCTGCAAAATAGGACTTGCCCAATAAGGTGTCTCTCCAATATCTTGCTCGTAAGCTGCCTCTTCTGTTTCAACATCAATGACAGTGACCTGATTCAGCGACATTTTTTAAAACAAAGTGGTATCTGACGTTAGAAATAAAGCAAAGAAAATGATACCGTGAAGTGAACAGATCGTTAATTATAAGTCGTATAACGTGAAAATTCCCTAAGAGGAAATAATACTACCTAATTAGGGAAAAAAATACCTAATAGGGTGAAAAAGAAACGAGTTGAACGCGTTGTTTACTACGTAAAACAACTTGCTACGGGAATGGGGGAAAGGGTTAAATTTTTCTTTATTTTAATAAATAAGAACGAGTTTCATGTTAAGTAAAATTATTTTTACATTAAATATCACATGACAAAAAAAATCAATTAAAATGAGGCACGAAGTCACACCAGAACGTTGTAGGGGTTAAAAAGTCCAACATTCCCAATGGGGTAGACAGAGCTTCAGTGGGTTATAGGTTATCTGAAACAAAATAAAACAAAAAACAAAGATGAAAGCGACAGCGGCACGGAACGTGCCCACCGTATAAGCAAGAAAAAAAAAGAAAAAAAAATTAATCAATGCCACGGAATAGTAAATGGATAGTTACTTACCTCAAATCCAGGGTATTTTAATCGCGGGCGCCAGATCTTCAGCGATAAATTTAGAATAGAGATATCGCCGAAACACACAAAGAAATAAAGTAGACGAGATTTAAAATGAAAGAAATTATTTAATTAAACATAAATGATTACAAAAATTCGACGTAGACCAAAAATTAATGAATATAAGAATTGCACAATTAAATTTTTAGGTGTAAACCAAAACTTAACAAATTGGAAGAACTAAAATTTAAAACAGTTTTTAACACACGGTTATTTTTTGTTTGGAAATGAAGTGTTGGATAATTTTGAACGGTTACAATCCCATACATAAAATTTAAACACGAGGCCTAACTATAATAAATTATTATCTGCAGCAAATAGGTAGATAATAATTCGACGTCGAATAAAATTCTCCACCTACTTGATAGATAAAACTAATGCTGATACAATTGGTTTTTTTTGACAAAAATAAATTAGGTAAATTTAAAGTAATGGAACTAAAAATTAGCTACTGGTCTTCCTGAGGCCGCTGGTAAAACCGCTATGGAATAGAGGCTGGAACAGGTGGTTCGGGTTGCTCGCAAATTGGGTACACGTCTGTCACACAGCGGTAAACTACTGCCCAGCCTTTCTTTATGTCATAGATTAAAAGCACTGAAAATTTTGATAGAAAAAATAATAATATTTCCTCTTCCTTTACAGGGTTAGGACCTTTTTTAAAATAGTTATTGAATGTCTTATAAAATACTTCACATAATTGCTATACACTAGTCTTCTATGCACAATAAATAATGATCATATCACCACAAAATTTTTCGTCAAATGACTGTGTCAACTTCAATCCCAAACAAAATCCAAAAATCAAGCAAATTCTAAAATTTTGAAATATATTGAATTAAAAAGAAAACTAGAACGGAAAGAATAAGAGAACATAAAAAAAATCGCAAGCAGAAATGCTGCAGTAGGTAAGATTTCAAGACCCTAATTTGAACACTAATGCCCTAAAATATCCAATGCGTGGGGCGCTTCCCTATGGGACAGAAAAAAAGAGAAAAAAAAAATAGAGACTGCCAAATTCTGCCCGACTAACACCAGCAGAGGGGCATAGGCCGTTTCCGCGGTTATTGATCCCCTAAGAGCAATCCCCGCGGAACGACCTCGCCCTTACTCGCAATCTCACCCTTTCCCTGGCAGTATTACATTCCCTTTCACAGGGCAACTACCAGGGAAAGCCGATAGGACTTCCAATCGTCATTCCGTCTGCCCTCTCCATCATTCGCCTTCGCACTGAATCAATAATAACAATGGAGGGTAGCAAACCAACTCAAACGAGTTGACTACCCTCCCACAGAAAAAGATTTTATCGGCGGGTAGTCGAGGGACTTGAATTCCTTAACTAGGTAGGCCTCACCCGCTCGCCCGACCTCGTGAAGGCCAAAAAGACCCTCTTTCCCTATTGTGGCTCACGCGGGAGGGTGCGAGTACGCCCCGTTGAGATTGGCCCTGTGGCCAAGACCAGCGGTTCGGCTCCTCCTCTCCCAGCGCTCTCAACTTCCCATGGCAATGTCATTCTCCCGATCGGGAGCTGCCAGGGGAAGCCGATAGGATCATCCCGGCACGGGTGGGGCGTGGACCCACCGTGCACGCCGCTTCAGTAGGGTTGGTGTTGAAATTTCTTTCCCCAAAAATCTAGGTTCGTTTATTTTCTTTTCCCGAACAGTCTAGGTTTTTGCAATCTTTTTTCCCAAAAAAATCTAGGTTACCTCATTACCCTTTTCCCCTGTCGTCACCGTTGCTGTTGTGGCCGTAGTCGCCGTCGTGGTCGCACACCCAACGCCGCGGTCGCGGCAGGTGATGCCAATGACCGGACCGCGGTAGATTCCACCGCCATGGGGTTCGCCCCGAAGCGGTTTCCCCGCGCGCCACTCGGCGCACGAGAAGAAAGTTCTGCTTTGAAAGTCATTCATTTTGCCGCAGCCGAAGTGGAAGTTCTCTGGGAAAATTAAATCAAAATTATAAATTTTAATTTTAAATATAAGGTGTGTTCAATTTAAATAAGTTTTTGCGAGTGTATTGCGAGTTTTTAGTGACGGTAATTAAATTACTTTTTTATTGAATTAAATGAATATATAAATAAATTTATCTGTAAGATTTATATCGCGGTACAAATGATATATTTTTTTAAATAATAATAATTTTTTAAATAATAATAATTTAAACAATAATAATAATAAAATAATTTCAAAAAATTTTGTATTTTATGGGTAGCAACGGTTTAGATTTTTCTAGGAGTTAGCTATAAAATTTCTACTGAATTAACTCTTCGTAGGTCGCATAATAATCGCGGCCCCGCCTTTTTTACATTTCATTATTTTTTATTTAAAAAATATTTGAGAACAGCTTTTAAAAAATAAAATTCTTTCTTTTAAACGTCTTAATACAATGAATGTTCATAAAATGTTCTAAAAATAGCAGAAAAAATCAATTTTTGAACATGGGCGGCGCCGTGCCACGCGGTATGAGTAGACAAATAGTTCTCAAAATTACGCGATGACCAAGTGGCGCTGCTGTTCCATTTTAATAACACGGCGGAGAAACGCCCAACGTGCGATCGACTTAGTTCGGTAAAAACAAGCTACCTACGAAGGGTTAAAAGGCCAAATTGTTATTTTGTACTTAGAATTAACTCTTCGTTTGTACAATATATTTTTTAGTACACAGTTTTCTAGAGTTCGGAAAAGTCATAAAAATTTCAGAGTTACTCTTTGAAGTTTCTACTACATGGCCTAGCAGTTGTTAAAGTCAAAAGTTTAAAACCGTTTTTATAAAAATTTAAACAATAGCCCCAAAAGTGGAAAATCTGTTCCCTCAAAGACACACGCCGGGTTAATACTCAACAATAATTAATAACCTAACAAATTTTTCTTGTTTGTTTCAGATGTATCAAGCTACCAGAAGAGTGAAGCGGTCAGCCGACAAAGAATGTCAGACAGACAAAAAACCCCGAACTGAAACAACGAACACAAACCACCCTCAAAGAAATATTGTAGACAGGCAACGAAATCTTCCAATCGTAATAGAACAATTGTACAATGACGTGTTCGAAAAATTGAACACGGCATTGTATTGGAGGAACTTAATGAATGACTGTTTAGTTGAGGCATACTTTGACACTTTTGAGTGTCATCAAAGTCTAGCAGATCTCATGGAAAGATTTAATTCCCCGGAAAATTCACCAAGTGCATCGCCATCAGACGCGGAACAAGAAGTCCCACATGTAGAAGACGTGGAAACTTCAATAAAAAGTGAAAATGCTGACGGTGCTAGTGACGAAAATTAACGCTTTAATGTTCAGCCTTGAATTCCCACTCTTAATTTAAGCCGTATGTCTTTTTCTTCAAGTGACTCCAGAACATTAAAAGGTTTTTTTTTATAATTCTGGCTCTTGAAGCCCCCCGATTTGATTTTTCGGGGTCCTTGTCAAATCTTTTTTTTTTATTTATTCATTAAACGTTTTAAATTCAAACTATTCTTATAATTTTTATATTAATAATTTTATATAATTCCTTTTTTTTTAATAATCCACGTTAGTCAAATTATTTTATGTCAAATCATTAACTTATTTCTAGGTCCATTAAATAAATAAAAAATATTATTAATGAAATTAAATTTAAATTATTTTCAGCTTAATTATCAATTAATATAAGATTCAAATTAATAGTAAAACATTATAAAATACTTTTAATTATTGTCATTATTAAAATTAAAATTGTCATATTTATTACATTAAAACAGATTTATGGCAATTTTGTTTATTCATTTCCCCACCCTGCTAGGGCGGCCGAGCGTTTGCCTTATTTGTGTGCGCCACTGCCTTCATTACGCTGACGCAGAAATCGGCGAATTTCGGTCCTGACTTCTTGCCCGCTAAGAGAGAGCTCCAGGTCGAGGTCGAGACATTGGCGTCGACCTCGAATTCGAGCTTCAATCTCTGTGTCCCGTAAGGACGTGCTCGATTGTCTGCGCCGCGTCCGGGGAGCATATGCACCTGGGGTCGTCGCAGCATTTAAAACGGTGGAGGTACGAGGCGTTCCCGCCATGGCCCGTCCACGCTTGGGTTTTCCAGTAGGATACGCCAATATTCCCTATCACTCGGAACGCCAGGCGTATGTCCGGGAAGAACAGCTTGGTAATGCGGCCCTTCCCGGACTGGGAATACTCCTCTTGCCAGGCATCCAGGGTCCGTTGGCGTATCACCCGTTTGGCGTACGAGAGAGGGAATCTGTCGTAATCCGCAGCCGTTTTCTTACGGAGAGCAGCGTCTTTGGCGAGTTCGTCCGCGCGCTAGTTCCCGGCCGTGCCAACGTGAGCGCGCACCCACCACAGGTTCACGACGCTGCCTTTCTCGGCTGCCCGCGACAGACTCGACCTAATCTCGTTCACCAAAGGGTTCGTGGACCGCGGGTTCGCATCCAGGGAGGAGCGCGAGTCGCTCAAGATGTCGCTCTCCCTGTAGCGAGGATCCTCCACCGTAAGCCTAACCGCTTGGCGAAGTGCGAGCAGCTCCAACTGGTATACGGTGCAGAACGGTTCCAGTCAAAATTTCTTGCTCAGCACTTCGCGACCGTCTTGCCAGCAAGTGAATGCGCATCCTACCTTTCCCTCGATCTTGCTCCCGTCGGTATATATACTGACAGGAGCAGTCGGTTTCGACTCTGGCATTTCGTCTTCGAGGCGGTCCAATACGGTGTAGCGTACCCTCGGCCGGAGGGCTGGATGGGGAAGTCGGAAGAATGGAGTTCAAAACTCCAATCTTCTATCCAGCGCCTCGGGCAGGGGCTTTCCTCGCTTCACCGTATATAATTCGGCCGCCTCACGCGCCCTCATGTCGATAGGTAGGAGCCGCGCGATCGTCACTGCTGACTCGAACGAGACGGTGCGGTAAGCTTTGGCAATTTTCATCGCAAACAAACACTGCGTCGACCTCAGGCGTCTTACTATATAGGTCTTGGACGTGCTCCGTGCCCATGAACTGGCCGCGTACAAAAGGATCGGCTCTATTGCCCCTATGTACATGTGTCTGATAATGTCCGGGCTAAGGCCCCACGAAGCTTTTGCAGCTCGAGCCAGACCCTTGTACACAGTAGCCGCTTTTGCGCAGGCTTTCTCGATGTGGTCCCGGAACGTCAGATTCTTATCGATGGTCAAACCGAGTACTTTGACGCTGTCCACTGGTATCAGCGGGACGTTTGCCATTGTTATGTGGGGCATGGGATCTTGCGCGTCACCACCATCAAGGCGGTCTTGTACGCAGAGAACCGGAGTTTATGCTCCATGCCCCAGGTGGCAACCGCATCCAGCACCGGGTTGACCATTGACTCGAGCTCTTCGGTGGAATCGGCGGAGGCCACTAGTACCACGTCATCGGCGAATGCCTGGACGTGGACTGCACTGCCTTCCAACAGCTCGAGGAGCGAGTCGAGAATGACGTTCCACATCAAGGGGCCGCTGATGCTTCCCTGTACGCAGCCTCTGGTCGTGGTTTTGGTGACCATGGCACCGGCGTAGTCCAAGTGTACGGATCTATCACTAAGATAGATATCCACTAGCCGGTAGATATCTGCAGGGCAGTTTTTTGCCAGCAGCTGGGCCTTTATAAAAGGCCACCATGCGTGGTCGAAGGCGCCCTCTATGTCCAGTGACACTACTGCTACGAGCCTACGCCTATCGTGCGCCTCGTAGCGTATAAGGTGCACTAGGTCGTAGAGGGCGTCCTCGGTTCCGCGCTGTGGCATGAAGCCATACTGCCTTGTGCTAAGGTGTCCCCGCGCTTCTAGGTGCCAAAGGAGTCTGTTGTTTAACAGTTTTTCGAGGATCTTCCCCATCACCGGAAGTAAGCCTATAGGCTTTCGGGTTTGTGTAGTTCTCCTTACCAGGTTTTGGTATTACACAAACCCGTGCCGACTTCCATCTTCTGGGGAAGAGTCCTGTCTCCAGGCACCTATTAAACACTGCGAGGAACACATGGCAGTCGGTCATTATCGCTGCTCTGCAGATATCCGCCGAGAGCCCATCGGCTCCCGGCGCCTTTTTGGGGCTCATGGTCGAGAGCACGTCCAAGAGCTCCAACTCCGTAAACGGTGGACCTGATGGGGTTAGGCAGTCAGGAGGTGGCGGCGTTTGGATGACTCGGCGCAGCTCAGCCTGATCCGGAGTATTTTCCTCAGGCGAGTCGTCCGGGAAGAGAGTGTCGGCTATCAGACTAGCGGATTCGGCTGGAGGCAGGGTTCGGCCCTGGGCGTCTTTCAGCCCTACGCCTGTCACTCCTGGCCCCGCGCTTCGTCTGATAATCTTCCAAGCTCCTTCCCAAACATCGGCCCGAGTCATCTCAGAGCAATACTGCTTCCAACTAGTGGTGCGAGCCTGGTCTATGGCGCTCTTGTACTCCTCGAGCGCCTCCAGGTAGTTCTGGACCACTAGTTGTTTGCGGGCTGGGTTGGCTCCTTTGATTCACCGCCTTCTTCTGACCACCTCTGCTTTCTTCTCCGTCAGTTCTTGGGTCCACCACGGGTTAGTCTTCTTTTTGCGTGGCTTAACCCGGGGGAGAACCTTTTCGCAGACATCCTCCACGCCCCCCATGAGTGACTCCACGTAGTGCTTCAGTTGCGCGGATTGCAGCGCTGCTAACTGCTCTGCTGGAAGCACCACGTTTGCCAGTCTCTCACGTAGGGCGGTTCGGAAGCATGCCCAGTCTGCTTTCCTCGTGTCGTATTTCCGAGTGGCAGATAAGGGTCGAGGACTCCCGGAGGCTGGGGTCTCCAGTTGGAAGGTGATAGGGTTGTGATCGGACAATTGAACTATTGTTCGATCCACCCTCCAGCCGGAGACCTTAGTCATCAGAGCCTCCGATACTGCTGTCAATCGACCCTGCTGGTGTAACATCTGCCACCTCGATATACTTCAAAGGTCGGGACTGTTCCTACATTCACGATGTGCAGTCCCGACGACAACAGGTATTCGAGTAGTTCTCTACCCCTGTCGTCGTCCTCCTTGCTGCCCCACCAGGCGCTTTTGGCATTGAAGTCTCCGCCGACAATGAGTCTGTCAGCGGATACTATCGCCCTATCGAGCGCCTGTAGGTAGGGTCCCATCGGCTCGGAGCCCTCGAAGTATACCGACACGAGGGTCAGCCCTTCTCCCCCTGGTTTTGCCACTTTAGCGACCACCATGTTCTCAGTGACGCTGTTCTGGTCGACCTGGACCACGAAGTCGACGTTAACAATAACGATCATCGCCTTTACATCCTTCATCCTAGTGCCCATTTTCTGTATCGTTCGGAAGCCGTGCCTGGTACCGGAGAGGATTGAGTGGGGGTCGACGAAGCTGACATTATGTCAGAGATGTCTCCGACTATAATTTCAGAGACATCTCTGGCAGCCTGAGCCATCGCTCGCTTCCTGAGTGACCGAAAGACAACCTTCGTGGCGGTAGGGTCGCTGGAGGCCCTGGGACGGGATTGGATTGCTGAAGAGATGGCTTACTCAGCAGCTCGCGCGAAAAGACCCTTCGCTCCTGCCCTAATACCGGCTTTGGCGGGGGGTTGATTGGTCGAGCGGGCTTTGGCTGCTTGAGAGCCATCTTTACCCTTCGCTGTGCTCTCGTCCTTTCCCATAGAGCGGGCAGAGTTGGACGACATTGTAACCTCAGAAAAAGTTCCGGAGTCCACCTATATAGACACCACCGGGTAGGTGGGAGGGCGATTTTTTTAGTTTTTTTGTCGCGCTAGGGGGGCGAGCGGGGTGTCGCCGCAATTCTTAGGCCAAGAAGGATGCTCCCAAGCGAAAATCGAGGATAGGCCCTATACAAAAAACTTTGAAAAAATTTAAAAAACTGAAATTTTTTGAAAATTACTATGAAAACTTATAAAAAATGTATAAAAATGATGTCTGAAAGTAATTAAGAAATGTAGGCGGTTGCGATTAATAAATAATAGCTTTAGAATTTTTGAAATCGGACAATATTTGGTGCCAAAATTGTTCAACATTAAAAGGTTAAGTGCCAAATATTGAAAGGAATTATCAAAGTTTAGTGCCATATTACTTATAAATTATCATACTAAGCCGCCTATGGCAATGTCAAAGATTTATTTTAAGTGTTTAGAGTTTTAAATGATAGTTAAAATTGTAGTGTAAGTTATTTTTTAATTTTTAGGGTTCCGTAGTAATCTACGAACCCTTATAGTTTCGCCATGTCCGTCTGTCCGTCTGTCCGCGGGTTTTCTAAGAAACCCTTGGTACTACAGAGCTGAAATTTGGCATGGTTATACATATTAATCACGCCGACAGAACTATAGAGTAAAACCTTAGAAAAAAAAATTTTTTCGGGTGTCTCCCATAGACGTGAAAGGGCGATGAATTTTTTTTTTCTCACCAATATCATCGAATGGGGTGTCATAGAATAGCTTTTTAAAAGATAGAAGGAGTTTACTGAGAACGTTTTTCGATTTAGCACTCCGTTTGCGAATCATAAATTTTTAAAGTGAAAATTTTTGTCAAACACAAGTGTCCCCCCCTCTACCAGCTAAACGGTTGTTTCTAAAAATGTGGAAAAATTCACAAAGGTAGAATATATATCAAATTTAAAAGGAAAACTATAAAATATAAGTTAGCCCTGTAAGTTTGCGAGTAATGGTAGACCAAGTGCCAAACATTGTTGGGATTAATAAGAATATATTTACTAATATTAGATCCTTGGTACTACAGAGCTGCAATTTGGCATGTTCATACATATGAATTGCGCCGACAAATAGAAGAAATAAAATTTTGTAAAAAAAATTTTTCGGGTGTTTCCCATACATGTGAAAGGGCGATGGATTTTTTTTTCTCGCCGATATCATCGAGTGGGATGTCATAGGATAGTTTTTTAAAAGATAGAAGGGGTTTACTACGAACGTTTTTCGATTCAGCAGTCCGTTTGCGAAAAATTATTTTTTAAAATGAAAAAAAAAATTAAATATTTCACGAGCATTTAGCATTTACGACGAAGTTCAGCCTAATCCAAAACAACTGCCATACAAAGTTCCACGCTAAAAGTGAGGCAAGGTCGAAAGCCAAGCTGTAACATATTGACATTTCATGTGTCGTTATAGGTTTTTGGCGGTGTTAATTACGAAAATGACATCAAAATTATACACAATCGCCACGCGATCTGCTCTTTAGCACCAGCTCGAAATTATTCCTAACAATACTTTTGGTGCTAAAAAAATAAAAAAAAATCAACAAAATTTCGCGCTCGCTTCGCTCGCGGATTAAATACTTCCATTCTGTTGTATTAAGCCCAAAATCAAATTTGTGTCCCCCCCCTCTACCAGCTAAACAATTGTTTCTAAAAATGTGAAAAAATTCTCGTTGGTAGAATATATAACAAAATTAAAAGAAAATCTATCACACATAAGTTGGCCTTTCAAGTTTGCGAGTGATAGTCGACCAAGTGCCAAAAGTTTTTGGAATTAATAAGAACATGTTTACAAGGTTCATGTGTCGTTATAGGTTTTTGGGGTGTTAATTACGAAAATGACATCAAAATTATATACAATCGCCACGCGACCTGCTCTTTAGCACCAGCTCGAAATTATTCCTAACAATACTTTTGGTGCTAAAAAAGTTAAAAAAAATATTTAAATATCAACAAAATTTCGCGCTCGCTTCGCTCGCGGATTAAATACTTCAATTCTGTTGTATTAAGCCCAAAATCAAATTTGTGTCCCCCCCCCTCTACCAGCTAAACGATTGTTTCTAAAAATGTGAAAAAATTCTCGTTGGTAGAATATATAACAAAATTAAAAGAAAAACTATCACACATAAGTTGGCCTTTCAAGTTTGCGAGTGATAGTCGACCAAGTGCCAAAAGTTTTTGGAATTAATAAGAACATGTTTACAAGGTTCAATACTAAAAGTGAGGCGAGGTCGAAATTCAAGCTGTAACATATTGACATTTTAGGTGTCGTTTAATAGGTTTCTGGTGGTGTTAATTACGAAAATGACATCAAAATTATTTTATCAGCAGGTCTTTATTATTTCTAATAATATTGTAGCAAAAAAAATTAAAAATTTTCGCTCGCTTCGCTCGCGAATTTTATACTTTCATTAGGTTGTATTTAAACCAAAACTAAAGTTTTTTCTGAAACTACAAACTCTTTAATACATTTGTTTTTTATACTATAGTATTTGGAGATTTTAACATCGACTATGACTAGTGATGGAAGATACTCAGTCTTTAAGGCTTTTAATAAAGGCGTCAAAAATAAGTGACGCCTCACGACTGATTCAGTCTTTTAGTTCCCAACCTTTAGTCATAAGACTAGCTTTTTTAGTTGAAGTTTTTAACGTAAAAAACTGAGCTGTTACTTAAACAGCTTAAAGGACTTAAAAGACTGGCGACTCATTATCTGGGAAGTTGACAGTCGTAAGGTATGTGTTGATAGAATGTAAATATCTCATTTTATCTCCTTGTCAAATGTTATCAAAATGTATTTAGTGGTTTAGGCGTGAATTATTCCTTTTGGTTGATAGGTTACAAAATAAATATTTAATATCACACACAAACTGCGATGCGATCCCTTTTACATAAAAGAACTTGAGTCTTTTAAGTCTTTTAGTATTTTGAAAACAACTCGAGTCGTTTCAGTTTTTTATCTTTTAATAAACTACTAAGTCTTATTAATAAAAACTCGAACTTTCAGTCTTAATTTTAAAGTCAAGTCCTGTAAGATGGAGGCGAGTCTTTTTAATAAGCCTTAAAAGACAGTCTCTTTCATCTCTAACTATGACCGTAACGATAGTACACCCGTTTTAAATGAATACGTAATGTAAACAATTTTTATACAACCATTTGCATCCACGCGAGGTGGTTATTAAACAGATGACTTTTTTTTTCCTTGTGGCGCTGGAATCTATATTTCTCCTTTAGTCACCTTTTTTTCTTTGTGACCTCGTTTTTATTAGACATCATTAGCAATTCAACCGTCCATATGCTCGTAGAATTAAGAAGCCAGCTGCATATTTGAACCATGCTGCTACGGAACCCTACAATGCGCGTGTCCCGACACGCTCTTGGCCGGTTTTTTTATCTTGTTTTTCAAGTTACCGAATTGTAGCCTGTAAGTCAAATTACTGCCAGTCAACATCTAAGTTGTGATATTAGAAATAATTTGTGTGTTTGAGCACTGCATTTACTTCTATGATTAATATAAATTAAAACAAAAATTTTAAGTATGAAAACAAAATCTCTAATTACTTAATTTAAGGTAATTTAAATAAATTGTTAAAAGCTTAAAATTATTTTTAAATTTCGACATTGGAAATTATCCTGTTATCATGTGTTGCTACATTGAGAACATCTGTAATTAAAGTTTTTTTGCTACATATTGATGTCTGAATTAATTCTGAAATTTTTTTTACCATCAAGTTATTTAAAAAATGTTCTTAAAAAATATCATACATTTAGAAGCCTTTTTTAATTTTAACCGAATTTAAGTTTGATGAGGTTAAGCAAATATTGTGTTTACCATGTAATATATATTTTTTCCATTTTATAGCCATATTAGTTTTGTACAAGCAAATTGTCATTTATGTAACTTGGACAGTTATCTTCCATTTATTCTTGTAAAGACGAAGTAACACAGCTTTTTCCTTAAAACCACCTCAACCTGTGATCGGGCAACCTATTTTACCAACAACACGTTATTGTGACGTTATGTGGATCAAATAAATAGGTAAAGAAATCGACAATCAGTAATAATTGTATTCATTGTTAATAAACAGCAAAATATCCAGCGTCTTGATTGAGTATATTATTTTACCACAGCCAGACCTATTAACAAAACAGTAAAACCATAATCCAAAAAAGTTCGATGCTCACTAAATTTCATATTTTTTATTGCAGGGAGTAAGTAAAGCTTTGCTTATTTCCTTTGTTTTTAACAGCCCCAGGTTAAGTTTTAAAAGATCATTTAAAAAACAAAATAAATTGTAAACATATTTACTTATATTATGTTTACTAGGTTTTGCAAAGGCGCGACCTGCTAAAGCAGGACGCGCGGCGGTTGTGTCCTCTTTGTAGAGTCAAAATCGCGTTCATTTTGTTTCTTGAAACTTTCTTAATGGGTGCAGGTCCGCTATGTTCAATTTAAAAACGGATGTCAAAGGGGTTCGAAGAAAAACGACCTGTGATCCAAGACGGCGGCTAATTATCTTGAATGTGATGTCGCAGTTTGAAACCTAGTCAGATCGATAGAGGATGTTTAGATGATCAAAAAGTAAAGAAGGCCAGTTTTTCGTTTCATTAAAGGGAAAAAATGGGACCGTATTACTAAGGCTCCGCTGCCACCAGGCTGTAACTCATGAACCGTGATAGTTAGACAGTTAAAATTTTTGCAGATGATGTATTTTTTTGTGCCCTATAACAACAAATACTAAAAACTAGAATAAAATAAATATTAAAGGGGGCTCCCATACAAAAAAAGTGATTTTTTTGCTCGTTTTTATAGAAAGTCTCTCCGAGGCTGAATCTCATGAACCGTGATAGTCAGTTGAAATTTTTACAGATGATGCATTTTGGTTTCTGCTATTACAGCAAATACTAAAAAGTAGGATAAATTAAATATTTAAGGGGGCTCCCATATGTACAACAAACGTGATTTTTTTAACAAGTCATTAACTTATTTTATTACATTGACATCTAATCAACAACTATTGCGTAGCAACACGTCACAGACTAATCTCAAATGGGATTTAAAAACACTGATGGCACAAATGAGTTTGCTTTAACTTAGGGATTCGCAATTATTTGCAAAAATTGAATAATTTAAAATTTTAAAAAATAAAATAAAATTGTAATTTAAAGGTATTAATATATTTTTTTTAATCAACTTTAAAATCTCTAAAGGCTCCAACAGGTTTTCTTTCATACATATGAAATAGAGCTGAACATTAATCTATTTTTTAATTTTTTTAATATTCTCTTTATTGTGTATTTGTATGTATGTATGTAAATCCTTTATTCTTCAATAAACAATATTTATAATGAAACACTCTGTATGCACATTTATATTTTTTAAATATATATATATATATATATATATATATATATCACTTACCACGCCCTGCGCCTGCTTGATGCTATCAAGTAGAATAAAATTGTCAATATTAAAACTCGTTGTACAACAACAAACCTGACGCCGCCGGGATAGTTGTAGGTGGTCTTTACTCCATGTCAAATTTGATACTTTTTTTAAATACTCTTTATTTAATTGGCAAATGCAAACTGAGTAATTACGTCATACACAGATTACACCGTAAATATTGGTTCTCACTGTAGGTAAAAATAGTATTTTATGGATTAACAGTTCCTAGAATATTTAAGGGGGCTCCCATATCAAAAAAAGTGAATTTTTTGCTCGTTTTTAGGGTTCCGTAGTAATCTACAAACCCTTATAGTTTCGCCATGTCCGTCTGTCCGCCTGTCCGCGGGTTTTCTAAGAAACCCTTAGTACTACAAAGCTGAAATTTGGCATGGTTATACATATTAATTACGCCGACAGAACTGTAGAGTAAAACCTTAGAAAAAAAATTTTTTTCGGGTGTCTCCCATAGACGTGAAAGGGCGATAATTTTTTTTTCTCACCAATATCATCGAATGGGGTGTCATAGAATAGCTTTTTAAAAGATAGAAGGGGTTTACTAAGAACGTGTTTCGATTTAGCACTCTGTTTGCGAATCATAAACTTTAAAGTGAAAATTTTTGTCAAACACAAGTGTCCCCCCCCCCTCTACCAGCTAAACGGTTGTTTCTAAAAATGTGGGAAAATTCATAGAGGTAGAATATGCATCAAATTTAAAAAGAAAACTATAAAACATAAGTTGGCCCTTCAAGTTTGCGAGTAAGGGTAGACCAAGTGCCAAACATTGTTGGGATTAATAAGAATATATTTACTAATATTAGATCCTTGGTACTACAGAGCTGCAATTTGGCATGTTTATACATATTAATTGCGCCGACAAATAGAAAAAATAAAAATTTTGTAAAAAAAAATTCGGGTGTTTCCCATACATGTGAAAGGGCGATGGTTTTTTTTTTCTCGCCGATATCATCGAGTGGGATGTCATAGGATAGTTTTTTTTAAAGATAGAAGGGGTTTACTACGAACGTTTTTCGATTCAGCAGTCCGTTTGCGAAAAATTAATTTTTAAAATGAAAAAAAAAATGTTAAATATTTCACGATCATTTAGCATTTACGACGAAGTTCAGCCTAATCCAAAACAACTGCCATACAAAGTTCCACGCTAAAAGTGAGGCAAGGTCGAAAGCCAAGCTGTAACATATTGATATTTCATGTGTCGTTATAGGTTTTTGGAGGTGTTAATTACGAAAATTGACATCAAAATTATACACAATCGCCACGCGACCTGCTCTTTAGCACCAGCTCGAAATTATTCCTAACAATACTTTTGTTGCTAAAAAAATATATTTTTTTTAAAGTCATAAAAAATTCGCATTCTGTTGTATTTAGCCCAAAACCAAAGTTAGTGTTCCCCCCCCTCTACCAGCTAAACGGTTGTGTCTAAAAATGAGAAAGAATTATCGTTGGTAGAATATACAACGAAATTAAAAGAAAAACTATCACACATAATAACACTTTAAACTTTCGCGATTTGAACACATAATTAAATTCTAAAACGGGTCTAAATTCGCGTATATATATTTATTGACGTGACAACGTCTTATAATTCGATATAACCGGCTGCACGCACGAAAAAACATGACTCATGCGGCGTTACCTCGCTCTGAGGCGTTCCATGTAAGGCTTGAAGTGCAAGCGAGAGAGCGGAACGAGCGACAAAGAAGCACAATCGGCCTTTGCCTTCGGCAGCGTTCGACATCCGTCTCTCTCCTACTTGAGTGAGCGATGTGTCTGCGTGGACAGCTGCTATACTATAGTACATTTACATTTACAAATAAATCTAACTTGATCAATTTCATTGTGATTTCCAATTACCTCCTTCTCTATATACATACAAATCTATTAAACAAATGAAATTAAAATTTTCTTTTGAAATATGCTACCATTCCATCATATTTTCTTAAGACGTTGTCACGTTCAACTATCGTCAGTAAACCGACTTTACAGACAACCATTTTTTTATTACCTATTCCCGACGTTTCGACGCGGTTGCACGCGCCGTGGTCACGGGTAGACTGTTGTTGTCTCAGCAAGATGTCATCGGAGTGGTGGATCTACCCTCAGCGTAATTAAATTCACTGCGGGTCGAACCACAAAACTGTCTATTTGAGTATGACGTTTTTAATTGTTTACCTCCCGGCACACCGTACTCACAGTGGAGGCACGTTCCAAAGATATATCCGAAGATACGACACTGGATATTTTCTCGATTACTGGTCCCCAGGTGGGTGACAACTGAAATCCATCTTCCCTGTTGAAATTCTTCGGATGTTTTTTAATTTCAATTGCCTCACGTACTATCCGTGGATAGTAGTGGCGTTCATTGGAGAGGATTTTTGGTTCGTGAAGTTCGATCCAGTGATTCGTACCCGAAGACAGGTGCTGTGTAACTGCTGACTTATGTAGTTGTTGGTTCTTTACTGCAGCGATGTGTTCCTTGACCCTTTCACTTACACTACGTTTGGTTTGGCCTATATAGGAACTTCCACAACTACAACCGCGTCGAAACGTCGGGAATAGGTAATAAAATAAATATATATACGCGAATTTAGACCGGTTTTAGAATTTAATTATATCACACATAAGTTGGCCTTTCAAGTTTGTGAGTGATAGTCGACCAAGTGCCAAACGTTTTTGGAATTAATAAGAATATATTTACAAGGTTCAATATTGAAAGTGAGGCGAGGTCGAAAGCTAAGCTGTAACATATTAACATTTTAGGAGTCGTCAAATAGGTTTTTGGTGGTGTTAATTACGAAAATGACATCAAAATTATTTTATCAGCAGGTCTATATTATTTCTAATAATATTGCCGCAAAAAAAAAAAAATTTTCGCTCGCTTCGCTCGCGAATTTTATAATTTCATTATGTTGTGTTTAGACCAAAACTAAAGTTATTTCTGAAACTACAAACTCTTTAATACATTTGTTTTTTATAATATAGTATTTGGAGATTTTAACATCGACTATGACTAGTGATGGAAGATACTCAGTCTTTAAAGGCTTTTAATAAAGACTCACCTTATTTTTGACGCCTCACGACTGATTTTAGTTCCCAACCTTTAGTCATAAGATTAGCTTTTGTAGTTGAAGTCTTTTAACGTAAAAAACTGAGCTGTTACTTAAACAGCTTAAAGGACTTAAAATACTGGCGACTCATTATCTGGGAAGTCGACAGTCGTAAGGTATGTGTTGATAGAATGTAAATATCTCATTTTATCTCCTTGTCAAATGTTATCAAAATGTATTTAGTGGTTTAGGCGTGAATTATTCCTTTTGGTTGATAGGTTACAAAAGAAATATTTAATATCACACACAAACTGCGGTGCGATCCCTTTTACATAAAAGAACTTGAGTCGTTTAAGTCTTTTAGTATTTTGAAAACAACTCGAGTCGTTTCAGTTTTTAATCTTTTAATAAACTACTAAGTCTTATTAATAAAATCTAGAACTTTCCGTCTTAATTTTAGACTCAAGTCCTGTAAGATGGAGGCGAGTCTTTTACAAAAGAAATATTTAATATCACACACAAACTGCGGTGCGATCCCTTTTACATAAAAGAACTTGAGTCGTTTAAGTCTTTTAGTATTTTGAAAACAACTCGAGTCGTTTCAGTTTTTAATCTTTTAATAAACTACTAAGTCTTATTAATAAAATCTAGAACTTTCCGTCTTAATTTTAGAGTCAAGTCCTGTAAGATGGAGGCGAGTCTTTTTAATAAGCCTTAAAAGACAGTCTCTTTCATCTCTAACTATGAGTAACGATAGTACACCTGTTTTAAATGAATACGTAATGTAAACAATTTTTATACAACCATTTGCATCCACGCGAGGTGGTTATTAAACAGATGATTTTTTTTTCCTTGTGGCGCAGGAATCTTTATTTCTCCTTTAGTTACCTTCTTTCTTTGTGACCTCGTTTTTATTAGACACTAGCTTTCCGCCCGGGATTTCGTTCCCGTGGCACTTTTTTAGTTTTTTCTTTCATAAGAACCTTCTCCTGACAATAAGGAACACAACAAAAAAAGAATCATCCAAATCGGTTCAGCCGTTCTCGAGTTTTGCGCTTACAGATTTAGTTATTCATTTTTATATATAAGATTATTAGCAATTCAACCGTCCATATGCTCGTAGAATTAAGAAGCCAGCTGCAAATTTGAACCATGCTGCTACGGAACCCTACAATGTGCGTGTACCGACACGCTCTTGGCCGGTTTTTTATAGAAAGTCTGTCCGAGGCTGTATCTCATGAAATTTGATAGTTACAAGGTTGAAATTTTCACATATGATGTATTTCGGTTTCTGCTATTACAACACATACCAAAAGAATATTTTTAACAAAAAATTGACCCGCCTTTAAAAAGGGTGAAATATTTTTTTAAAGCTATGTTCACGAGTAAGTAGTGGTTATGGGTCAAACAGTAAATAGGTGAATTCATAGCGGAATATGGTAAATAGAAAGGATTTTTTTTTGACGTCGGTGCCGAATAATTACTCGCATGGCATAACTATCTTAGTTTTTATACTTCCAAAAAGCTTGTGCGAATATTTATTAAAATAGGTCCTGTTCAAAACGGCGCCGACCTCAAAAAAAAATCCTCTCTATTTACCATATTCCGCTATGAATTCACCTATTTGCTGTTTTACCCGTAACCACTACTTACACGTGAACACAGCTTTAAAAAATTTTTAACTCTTTTTGAAGGCGGGTCAATTATTTGTTAAATATATTTTATTTTATTCTTTTTAAAGGTTATCATTTATCATTCATATAACTCCCTCGTAGATCCATACTAATATTATAAATGCGAAAGTAACTCTGTCTGTCTGTCCGTCTTTCACGCCTAAACTACTGAACCGATTTTGATGAAATTTGGTACAGAGATAGATTAGAGCCTGGGAAAGGACAAAGGCTACATTTTATCCCACATTTGGGCACGATATAACCTTTAAACCACGCGGGCGGAGCCGCGGGCGGAAAGCTAGTTTATTATAAAGCACTAAATCACTCGAGATTAAAGAGCGATATAGTGATCAATTACTTTCACCCCAATGAGGGGGTGATATTCATAACCAGTCGCAAGATGGCAAGAAAGATACGGGGTAGTACAATTCTCAAACCAATCACCAGATGGCATGAAAGATATGGGGTAGTGGGTAATATTATCAACCGACTACCAGACAACAGGGAAGATGTGTGGTGCTTATATACGCTACCGGTCACTTAACGGTAGATCCCCACAAAGGAGCCCCAAAAAACAACTTAAAAGTCTCAGGCAATTACTTTGTTTTTGCTTTGTTTATATTGATGATCCACATATATGACCGTTAATCTGAGTTTTTAGGGTTCCGCAGTAATCTACGAACCCTTATAGTTTCGCCATGTCCGTCTGTCCGTCTGTCCGTCTGTCCGCGGGTTTCCTAAGAAACCCTTGGTACTACAGAGCTGAAATTTGGCATGGTCATACAATGAACAACGCCGCCAGAACTGTAGAGTAAAATCTTATAAAAAAAAATTTTTTCGGGTGTCTCCCATAGATGTGAAAGGGCGATGAATTTTTCTTTTCTCGCCTATATCATCAAATGGGGTATCATAGGACAGCTTTTTAAAAGACAAAAGGGATTTACTAAGAACGTTTTTTGATTCAACACTCCGTTTGCGAAAAATTTATTTTGAAAGTGAACATTTTTGTAAAACACGATAGTTTCCCCCCCCCCCCTCTACCAGCTAAATATTTGTTTCTAAAAATGTGAAAAAATTCACAGTGGTAGTATATACAACGAAATTAAAAGGAAAACTATCAAACATAAGATAACTTTTCAAGTTCGCGAGTGATAGTCGATCAAGTGCCAAACTTAGTTTGGATTAATAATAATATTTTACTAATATTAGATCCTTGGTACTACAAAACTGAAATTTGGCACAGTCATACATATTGATTGCGTCAACAGATTGAAAAAATAAAGTGGTGAAAAGAAATTTTTTTCGGATGTTTCCCATACACGTGAAAAGGCAATGGATTTTTTTCTCGCTGATATCATAGAGTGAGATGTCATAGGATAGCTTTTTAAAAGATAGAAGGGGTTTGCTAAGAACGTTTTTCGATTCAGCACTCTGTTTGCGAAAAATTAATTTTTAAAGTGAATTTTTTTGTTAAAAACAAGTGTCCGCCTCTCCCAGCAAATCGATTGTTTTGAAAAATGTGGAAAAATTCACGGTGATAGAATATACAACGACATTAAAAGGAAAACTATCACACATAAGAAGGCCCTTTGCCGACTATTACTTGCGAGCAATAGTCGACGAAGTGCAAAACGTTGTTAGGATTAATAAGAATTCATTATTATACCTACAATATAAAGCTACATTACCACTGACTCACTGACTGACATAATTGTTCTCCCAGAATAAGGGTCGGGAGGTGAAAATTATGTATAGGGAGTGTGGTCAGTATTTTCCGGTGAGTATGGGAAAACCTCGACATCTTTGGATTATTCTCCTCATCAGGTTGCGACCCACCTTCCTGGGCGAACCGTTAGACTTGGACCGGTGGTGCTCGAACAAAGGTCGACCGGCACCCTAGTCAAAGTCTACCGGTGACAAATTTTTTTCGAATTTCAAAAAACAAGATGGCCGCCATACAAGGAGTAGTGAGGCGAGGCCGAAGGCCGAGCTCCGCGTAGGGCGAAGCCCGGAGCGTCCCCCCCCAATTCAAGATGGCCGCCGTACAAGTTTAGATTCTAAAGGTGAGGCGAGGTCGAAGGCCGAGGCGAGCTCTGTATAGGGCGAGGCCGAAGGCCGAGCTCCACGTAGGGCGAAGCCCGGAGCATCACAAAGCGTATTATCTGCCAACCGCCATCGCCCTTTGTGTCATAATTGCCCCAACTAAAATCCAAGATGGCGGATATGAAATTTTCGGGGTGTCGTTTAATAGGTTTCGGGGTTGCTGATTCCGAAAATGACATCCATTTTAACTCCAAGATGTCCGACATGTGTTTTCGAAAAAAATACAAAAAACTAAATGAACGCCTTTTTGACTTTACTAATAAGGTAGCACAACCGCCTCGCGGCCTGCTTTAACAGGTCGCGCACCACGCGAAAACTAGTTTACTTATATAAGATCCTTGGTATTACAGAGCTAAAATTTGGCACGGTCATACATATTGATTGCGCTGACAGATCTAAAAAATAAAATGGTGGAAAAAAACTGTTTTTCGGGTGTTTTACCATACACATGAAAGGGCGATGGATTTTTTTTTCGCCGATATCATCGGGTCGGTTATCTAGGATAGCTTTTTAAAAAATAGAAGGGGTTCAGCAATTCTACAATTCAGTAATCCGTTCGGGAAACATTAATTTTTAAAATGAAAAAAAAAATGTGGAGTAATTCACGAGGGTATATTATTCCCAACAATAATACTATCGCAAAAAAAAGAAAAAAAAAATTAAAAAAAAATTTGCGCTCGCTTTGCTCGCACATTAAAAACTGCAATTTTGTTATATTTGGGCCAAAACTAGTAATTCACTAATTCAGCAATCCGTTTGGGAAATATTAATTTTTATAATGAAAAAAAAAAGTGGAATAATTCACGAGGGTAGCATTTACGACGAAGTGTACCCTTATCCAAAATGGCTACCATACAAGGTTCCACGCTAAAAGTGAGGCGAGCCAAAAGCCAAGCTGTAACATATTGACATTTCAGGTGTCGTTTAATAAGTTTTTGGGGGTGTTAATTACGAAAATGACATCAAAATTATACACGATAACCACGTGATCTGCTTTAGCCGCAGCTCGATATTATTATCTTATTCCTTACAATAATAGTATTGCAAACAAAAATACAAAAGAACAAAAAAAACAAAAAAAATTAGCGCTCGCTTCGCTCGCGCATTAAATACTTCCATTCTGTTATGTGTAGACCAAAACTACACTTATTTCTCAAATTACCAACTTTTTAATACTTTTGTTTTTGATACAATAGTATTTGGGGATATTAACATCGACTATGACAATATGCTCGTAGAATTAAGAAGCCAGCTGCATATTTGAACCATGTTGCTACGGAACCCTACAATGCGCGTGGTTCAACACGCTCTTGGCCGGTTTTTATTTTTTATTTATGACCTAAACAACTGAAGCGATTTCGATAAAAAAATTTATGGGACCAATCTAGAAGTAGATGCTTTCGAAATAAATAAAAAATAAACATAAAAAAACATAAAAAAAAACACCCGAATTAAGAACCTCCTTCTTTTTTTTAAGTCGGTTAAAAAGTAGAATAAATTTAATATTTAAGGGGGCTCCCTTAAGTGATAATTGATATCGGCTCCCATTTTCCGCATACCTATCTTAAGTGGCCAGTGGCTATTCCAGCCACTTCAGCTCCGTCCAGAAGCTCAGAATCCTCCTGGGGATTTCGCAGGCTTCGCGGAGTGAACTAATGCCTGCAAGGATTTTTTCCCAGTGTTCTGCCACTCCTATGCATTCCAGAATTACATGGGCGACTGTTTCATCAGCCTCCAGGCATCTCTTATAGAGGGAACTCTCGGTGACGTTTAGTACAAATAAATGCTTGTTCAGAGCACAGTGGCCCGTAAGGGTACCCACCATTATTCGTAGGTTATCTCTGGATAGGTTTATCAGTCAACGCGTTAGACGCGGGGAGGGTCCTGTAAAGGCTTCCTTCGACTGCCGACAAGTTTTTACGTTGTCCCACCTGTCTTTGTGTTGCATAAGGGTGCGTGCTCGGATCCAAGTCCGTATTTGGCTAAATGGAATCGGGATGATTAGCACAGGGCCTGCCAAGATGGTGTTTGATCCCTTCCTAGCCAGTTCGTCTGCCGCATCATTACCTATGGAACCGCTATGCCTCTTAATCCATTGCAGGACGACCTTTTTGGCTGAAGATATTTTGTTCAGCGCTTGGTGGCATTCGGTGATAAGTCCAGAAGTATATGAGTAATTTCCTAGGGCTTGTAGTATTGATGCGCTATCAGAGAGTATCCTAATGTTGTAGTTTTGGATACTCCTTCGTGCAACTGCGTTAGCTGCTTCCTTGATAGCCACGCATTCACATTGGAAAATGGAAGCATGTATCCCTAGAGCTAGTGATATGTGGATATTCAGGTCGAGAGAGAAGACCCCGGCTCCTGAGCCGGTTTTCATTTTGGACCCGTCCGTGTAAATGCGGACTTCATGGATTCCAGAGTGGTCTTTCTCCTCCTCCTTAAGTTGTATATGATACTTTTTATCAAAAGCATAGAATTTTGGAGTCTTATCACACGGGGCTGCAATAAGAGGCTGATGTTGTAGGGCCCTGTCCAAAATAGATATGTGTCTGCTCTTACAGGTGTCCCACAGTCCTAGTTTTCTTTTAGTCTTATCGCCGCCATCGTCGCCTCCTGTGGTGTAAACAGGTCTAGGAGCGGTAGGCCTAGGATGACTTCTAGGGCTGCTGTTGGTGTGGTTCTCATGCAACTTATAACTGCCGTACAGGCTAGCCTGTGGAATCGTTGCAGTCGGATGATCGTAGCACTTTGTTCGGTCCTGGGCCACCAAACAATACTCGCATAGGTTATAATTGGCCGTATCACGGCTGTATATAGTCACATCGTGATTTTTGGAGCTAGACCCCAGGTTCGTCCTGTGAGTCTTTTGCACTGCCAAAAGGTTATGCATGCTCTCTCTAGTTTGTGATCAAGATGCTTGTTCCACAATAATTTGTGGTCTAAGATGACACCTCGATAGTGAGCATCAAGTCGGTATCAACCAACTTTGGCAATATAAGGTTGCCAAGTTTACGTTTCTCGGTGAGTAGAATGAGTTCTGTCTTCGTCGGATTAACCGATAGGCGTTGCTCATTGCAACATAGTTCGACGACTCTCAGTGCTGACCTCATAAGGTCGCATAGGGTGTTCTCAAAAGCACCGCTCATGAGTATTACCAGGTCGTCTGCATAGCCCACCGTAAAGAATCTGCGACTGTTTAGTTGGCAGATCAGATCATCAACAACAAAATTCCATAGGAGAGGGGATAGGACTTCTCGATACTCGATACTACCCCCCTTGTTGTTGAGTTGACGGTGAATTAAATGGCATTCGCAGCATGCAGTCTATCCACCCGGCAATCGTGGCATTGACATTTTTCGAGGGCTCGGCTTATGCTTGTAAATCGTGTGTTATCAAATGCACGCTCTATGTCAATGAAGGTGCCCAAGGTTGATTGTTTGTTATCAATAGCGTTTTCGATGAGCGTGTCTACGCTATGATGCACCGATTCGGTTGATTTCCCCATACGATAGGCATGTTGGTTGCGATGAAGTAGCTTAAGTCTTAGGATGTTGGTCCTGATCTTCCGGTCACAAAGTCTCTCTAGAGACTTCAGAAGAAAAGATGTTAGGCTTGTTGGCCTAAATGATTTAGCTTGTGTATAGTCACTTCTGCCGGGCTTGGGTATAAACACAACTTTGAATTCTCTCCATTTGAGTGGAACGTGATGAAAGGCAATACAACCTCTAAAGATCATTGTCCGATGACTGACAATGGCTTCATCACTCCACTTAAGCAGTCTTGGGAAAATTCCGTCTAGGCCAGCTGATTTCAAAGGGAGAAAACTGTTGATTGCCCATTTGACTTTGTCCGAGTCAACTATGCTTTAGGCGGCTATCCAATCTTCGTGATTTGGAGTTACTTGGACATCATCATCCCAGTTGATCTCGTCTGAGATTCTACAACCTGGAAAGTGTGGTTCTAGTAGTAACTCACTAGTTTTGGCGTCGTTTTTTGTGTAAGAGCCATTTCAAACATCCCAGTGTCCTTTCGGGCTCACTAGATAGTATGTTTTTAATTCTTACAGCATGGTTATTGGACTCGATGTTAGTACAGAAGCGTTTCCAGCACTCGCTCTTCCTAAGGCGGATCATCTTCTTGAAGTCCCTTCGGGCTTGCGTGTACTCACTCTAGTCGCGGTCTTCTTTGGTGTTTGAGTGCCCCGCCCCCTTGAAACATGATATCTCTACACGCCCACTCGATGACGTCAGCGGCGCGCTCTATCGCCCGGCGACTCCGGTGTCAACATAAACATAATTTATGAGTTAGCGAATGAAATGGAACATTTGAAGTGCTGTTTTTGTTATTATTAATAAGTAGACGCATCAAATGGAGTATGTTTTGCTATAATTTATGTAACTACTTGTTGATACTTGATTTGTAAGCATCGGTGTCGAGTTTAATCCATTCAACTTTTTTTGTATCACTTCTAACACGTTTATTTTGAAAAGTATATCAACGACCTACCTTTTTTATTGTTTAAATAGAATTCTATGCCATATTTGCACAAAAATAATACAAGAAACACATTGTGTAAGGCAAAAATATAAATTTACACATTTCCGAAATTTTACTCGGAATTTTTTGCGTGCGAAATTCTTCTTCTTCTTCAACCTATGGCCACCCAATGCTGAGTGTAGGTCTCTTCCATTGTACTACAGTCCCTTCGATCTTGAGTCTTTTGCACCCAGTTCTTCCCTGCAATCCTGGCAAGATCGTCAGCCCATCTCATTGGTTATCTGCCTACGCTTCTGCGCCCAGTTCGAGGTTTCCACTCTAGCACTTTTTTACCCCATCTATGGTCATATCTCCGGCATATGTGACCTGCCCACTTCCATTTTCTTTGAGCTACCACTGCTGCTATGTCGGGAAGTTTGGTTCTTCTGCGAATTTCCGTATTCCTGATACGGTCTCGCAGTGAAATTCCAAGCATAGCTCGCTCCATAGCTCTCTGGGTGACTTGTAGCATATTGATGGTATGCTTGGTGAGAGTCCATATAATTTTTTTCTTTTTTTTTTATTAATGAAGCGTTCGCTCTTGACCAAAATCTAGCCCAAGGAAAAGATGTGGTCGAGGATGTAGCAAGCTCACCCAGAAGAAGCCTATTCAATTCACTCGATCTTTAAAGAGGAATACAGACGCAGGCAGGGAATTCCATTCCCTAACAGTGCGCAATACAAAAGATGATGAAAAGCGCTCAGTGCGAATTCGTGGGATATCAACAAGATAGGGATGGTACCCCGCGGTGCGTCTGGACGTCGGATAGAAGAATGGGGCAGGCGGAATGAGCTCATGCAGCTCCTGAGCACACTCCCAGAAGTACATCTTATAAAAAATACATAGGCAAGCTACTCTGCGTCTATGAGCTAGGGTTTGGAGCTTATCTTTTACTAGCTTCCTGTCACCGGTGAGTCTCCTGGCTCTGCAATTCACCAAGTCAAGTGTGGCTAGTTAGTACTTGGCCGAACCATCCCAGAGGTGGCTGCAATACTCCATACACGATCGGACCTGTGCCTTATAAAGGGAAAGGAGTTGATCTGGCGTAAAGTAGTGCTTAACTCTGTCTCGGCTCCGTAAACCCGTTACGGGGCGGACACACTGGTTGAAAGCTCTGCGCTTGAGGTTAAGTGGTATGTCTCCCTTGAACACATCCGACAACTTGCCAAATGCTCCCCAGCCCAATCGTACGCGGCGGTTGATTTCGCTATCTTGGCAGCTTCTGTCCAACCTTGTTGATTGTCCTAGGTAGACATACTCCTCCACTTTCCCTATGGTTTGGCTGTGTACAATAATGTGGTCGGCGCAGCTGAAATTGGCCATTATTTAAGTTTTTGAAGAATTCATTTTTAGACCCACAGTTATTGACACATCATATAGTTCTGAAACCATAATTTCGAGATCTATGGTATCGTCATGGTATCGTCAGCTATGGTATCGGTATCGTCAGCAAAACGAAGGTGAGTAAGGCGTTCCCCGTTGAAGTCTATGCCCTTATCGGTCCAGTCAAGAAGCTTGAAAATGTCCTCTAAGCATGCGGTAAATAATTTTGGGAAAGTTGTATCTCCCTGCCTGACTCCCCTTTTAATGTTAACGGGCTTTGTGAGCTCATGCATCTTAACCTGTAGAGTGGCATAACGGTAGATTAGTTTGATGACTTCCACATATCTTGAGTCGACGAGATGCCTTTGTAGGGATTGAATAACAGCCTAATGTTCAACCGTATAAAATGCCTTTTCGTAATCTATGAAGGCCATCACTAGAGATTGATTATATTCCAGGCTCTTCTCTATTACCTGTCTGACTGTGTGGATGTGATCAATCGTTGAAAAACCACCTCTTTTAGTCATTTATTGGTCAAGCGTAGTGTGATTACTTTAGTAAACATTTTGTATACATGAGGTAGTAAGGAAATAGGTCGGTAGTTCGAAAGTTTTGTTACATCTCCTTTCTTATGCAAAAGTATCACGATAGCGTTTTGCCATGTGTCTGGAGTAGCGCTCTCAAACAGAACTTTGTTGAATAGTAGCTGCAGTTGTTTTAGTACCGGTTTTCCCCCATGTTGCAAGTGTTCGTAAGTCACTTTATCCCCGCCTGGCGACTTTCCTGACTTCATGAGCTTAAGAGCTTAAGAGCATGCTTTATTTCGTACAGACTTATTTCCGGAAGATCTTCAGTATTGTGTTTCTTCAGAGGAGCTCTTGGATCTCGATCGCATATCTCTGGTTCTGGTGTTACTGAACTGTAAAAGTTTGTGTAGTATTTTTCAACTACATTTAATAATTTGGAGGGATCTGTTGTTATGTCGTTTTCTTCCCTATGAATTTGCTGGTTGCCTCTTTTCAATTGCTTTCTGAATACCTTTGGATCTTTGTGGTTTTCGATTGTTTCCAGAATCACCTCGTGTTTCCTTTGTCTGAGTTGTTTGCGTATCAGGTGTTTTATACGACTGTTAATGCTGGATATTCCCGCCTGTTCTGCAGTTTTAAGTATTTCAGAACGCTGAACTAGTAGTTTGTCAATTTCAGCAGACAAAGGTTTATACACCGGCTTTGTTTTCAGTTTGACTGTCTCCACTAAACTATTAACAAACTCAACCAGTTGGTTATTTATAGCGTTGATGTCACATGACTCTTGTGCAGTCAGTTTTTAACTTAGTATTTTCTGGTAGTAAATCTTCTGTATTGCCACGAACTTACTGTCTTTAGTCTGGCTAACTGTTTCTTCTAGCCGTCTTCGTTCTAACCTCAAGTTGGAAACTAGTCGAGCTCTTAATATGCGGTGATCACTACCTGCTCCGGCCATATTAACCACATCAACATCCTCACAAACTAGCTTCTTATTGCTGAGGATAAAATCTACCTGGTTCTTGGTTTTCCCATACGGGCTTCTCCAAGTCCAGAGCCTTTGATCTTTCTTTCGGAAAAAGGTATTCATTGCGAACAGTTTACGTTGTGCAAGGTAGTCAGCCAAAACATGTCCCCTCGGATTTCTCGTGCCCAACCCAAATTTGCCAACAAATTCTTCGTCTTCGCCTACCCCAGTTTTACCAAGCCTTGCGTTAAAATCTCCAATAACTGTATTGTAGAAGCAAGTGTTTTCACTTAATGCGCTGTCGATGTCTTCGTAAAATTTAGCTACTTCTTTATCGTCTTTTGTAGATGTTAGTGCATACACTTAGATGATTTTAAGTGAATAGCGTATGTTAAGTGCGAAATTAAAGAAAATTAAAAATAAAACATTTTTTTTAATAGTTTGGCTGACTGAATTTAAATGTTGCCATATCAAAAATTAAAGTGCCATTCATTCAGAGTAAGACAAAAATAGTATTCCATATGAGTAATACTATGGGTAAGACAGAGATCTGCAAAACGCCCAAGTTTGACTTCTTCATACTAACAAGGACAATTTTCAATCTCGCAATTTAGCGAGTTAGGCATTTCGGCGAATTATTTTTCACTACAGGTTCATTCAGTATACACAAAAAATTTGTTCAGTATTTTTGTTCATTATTTAAAAAGCTCCTTGACTTGCTAAGTAGTTACAGATTTATAAGTTCTCAGTTACTATAAAATTCTCTATCTATCAATTATTATGATTCAGCTTAGGATGTGCTATGAATAGCACGCGTTTATCATTTTGAAGTGTATAACATAATGATTAGCATAACCTGATTAGTGTGGTTTATAATAATGTTCATGACTCAGTCATAATATATTATTTTTTAATAACGTGTTTTTATTTAACTAACACTTTTTGTATAATCAAAAACTCTATTCTGGAAATTTCATGATATTTTAGAAAAACAGTGCGCAGGGTAAGATTTATTATTATCTTATCATGCTAATTTATTTTCTTATTAAGAAGCTGGCCACTAGGCCGATGAACTTCTAACGGCCTTCAGCTTACCATTTGAATAGAGTCCATTATCATAAATTTTCATCAAACAAAGTGCTTATGTTCAGATAAAAAAACTATTTCATAGTGTATTTGTACTATAATGAAGTATTGTAATTATATTTAACGTATAATAGATTTCTATTGACAGCAAAATCAGTCGGTTCGAATATGTTTACTTTTGATTTTCTGAATTCTGCTCCTCATGCTATTAATAACACTCAGCTTGTCATATGCTGCCCATTGATTTTCAGGTGCATAATCTTCAACGTATGCCAAGACTGCTATTCTAGCTTAGGGAAACAATTGAGTAATTGATTCGAGTACAATGGAGCATGTACTTGTAGTTCAACGGCAAAAGTATTACTAGCCTTTAAAGTCAACGAGATCTGCACTTCAGCTAGAAGATATCGCTTCTAAATTTGTTTTGTCACCTTATTATCAAAAGTTATCTGTTTTTGTGCTATAAAAACAAAATAGGTCGGAATCAGTCGATTCTACAGGTAATTCCTGAAACTCTCTGCTAATTTCAAACGCAAAAAATTACAAATATTGATTTTGTAACATTTTCAGCTTTTCGAGATCGTACAAAATGATTCCGGTTCATTGATTATAAATCGGGCAAGTCTTGAAGAACATATTTCTATGGCCATAATTTAGAATCTTCAAGATTGACGGTAAATACTTTTGTCAATTTATGTACATAAATTTTCCATTTTATGAGTCACGAATGTCTTTTGGTGTCATAAAAACATATTTGACTAGATGAATTATGATTATACCGTCATTTATAGAGGTCAAACAATGTTTTCGAACAATCACAGTTGAGCTGAAACTTTTTTTGAATCACCTACAAAACCTGCTTTAGGTCACATAAGCCATTCGTAGTTATGAGTCGAGATAATTTCGTTTTATAAATATCCACTCCGTACCTAAACGTTTGTAAATTAGGCACAAACGCACGTGAGCTAACAATAAAAATGCATTTCACCTGAGATACAAGGTCATGGAAAATTTGTTGTTTATTGCGACGACATAAATTTGATTGCTCTAACAATCTAACATGCAACTGGGACTATTGACAATAGTTATAAATATCGTTATTTATCACCTTTAATTAAGAGCACCATGTTAATACTATTAGATTCTATGAGGAAGTACTAGAAAAGAATGTAAAACTAATAGGTGATACGAATGCGGTAAACCAAACTATAATTGAATAATAAGGATTTATTTAATTATTAAATAATAAACATGAGATTTTACAACAATTTGACATAAACATATATATGCTTAATTACTTGTGCTTCTAATAAAAATAAAAACATTTGCAAACTATACATGTCAGTCTTGATTTCAAGGTGTGTTATTTTCAAATACGTGGGTAACACTGAAAATGTTTAGAACTGGCCAGTGAGAAACATTGCTAATAAAAACTTTTTTTGAATTTAAATTTAAGAACTCTTTGGTAACCTAATGTAGTATATTGCATTCATTTCTCATTTGTTTTTGAGAATTGTCGGCAAATCTAAAACTCTTGTTACACGTGAAAATGAACCTAACGAGAGAAAATTTTCGGTCAATGATTTATTTTGTTGTGGGATTACTCAAAAACAAAACTACGATAGGCTGCGATGAGCATTTCTTAATGAAGCTCCATCTCGTGCCACTTTTTACAATTGGTTTAACGAGTTTAAGCGTGGACGTAGCCATCTCAATGATGATCCGCGTGAGGGACGTGCTTTAACAGCGACTACTGAAGATAACATCAGTGCTGTGCAACGCATGATAGAGGAAGATAAGAGAGTGACCTATCAGCAGATATGGGCAAGCCTAGGCATTGGTATGAGTCAAGTTTAAAAAATATTACACGAACATTTAGGCGTCAGGAAGCTTTGTGCCAGATGGATTCCCCATACTTTAACCGACGACCAGAAACACATTCGCATGGACTGGTGTCGCCAAGTGTTAAATAAGTTCAACGGTGGTGACTCAAATGCTGTATTTGACATCGTCACAGGTGATGAAACCTGGATATATTGCTTCGAACCAGAAACCAAAAGACAATCAGCTCAGTTGGTGTTTCCTTTCGAGGATCGGCCAACTAAGGTTAAGAAAGGAAGAAGTCAAGGAAAAAAGATGATTGCCTCATTTTTTGGTCGGAAAGGTCATTTCGCGACAGTTGTGCTAGAAGATGGAAAGACAGTCACTGCAGACTGGTATGTCAATCGCTGTTTGCCTGTTGTCTTGGAAAAAATTCGACAGCAGCGCCCTCAAAGCAGGATCCTCCTTCACCACGACAATGCTTCAGTGCACTCCGCAAAACGGACTGTTGAATATTTGACTATGGCAGGTGTCGAGATAATGAGTCATCCGCCATACAGTCTTGACCTGACGCCCTGGGACTTTTATTAATTCCCAAGAACTAAAGATAAAATTCGAGGTATTCGCTTTACGAGCCCTGAAGATGCGGTGAAAGCGTACGAAACTAACATAGAAGAGACCCCTAAGGAAGAATGGGCCCACTGCTTTTCTCAGTGGTTCCATCGAATGCAACATTGTGTAGTATTGGCAACTTTCTACATTAAGCCGTTTTTCATTTTCTAAACAGTTTCAGTGTTACCTAGGTATAATTAGATAAGAACAAAACTCATTAACAATAAAATAAAATCTACTAATTATAATTTAAATAAATAACCCATAATAAGTTGAACAGCAATAATTTTATCTACAGGCTTGGTAGAGTCTGGCCCAAAGTTCAAATCCGTGATCAAATTACTCTTGTTTTTCCATACTTATTTCTCATTTCCTGGATTTTCGTGCGAATACTACTCATGATACCAGCTGTGTCAGAGGTATTCCAATTCCTTTTATTTCCGTAGTCTTCAATGAACACCAATAAGACCATTCTCGCATTCTAATCCAATCCAGGTCTTACATCAATGTTTACGTTATTGAATGCCCTGGCTTTTGTGCCTGTCGGAGAGCATACACTCAGTGCATTCTTGCTGAAGACTGATGTCAGTAGCAATCGTGCAAGCGCCTTGCAGTCATTAGATGCCCGTATGCAATTTTTGTATTCTGTCTTGTTGACGTAGACGCGACTTCGAGGCATCAGTTCGATCAGCCCTGGACCAGGCTTTGGGTGCTTTAGAGTCCATCTAGAATTGTTCAGATCATACTCTGGTGGGAGTACAAATGTGTGCGTTCGTTTGTTTTTTTTCGGCGTGTTGACACTAGAGTTGCTATTTTGGTCGCTGTGAGAGTTTTGCTTTGATTCTAGGACTGGTGTTTCTTGAGCAACCTGTGGAATTTCTGGTGCGTTAGACGTAGAAATTGGCAGGGATTCTATCGCGTTGACTTTTTTGACCTTTTTTAAATAATATTTCATGTAATTTAATACATCCCACAGTAGAATTTCGCAAGTTATCATAAAACTCCTCGGTATTGAGAAAATTTTTGTACATCTTAGTGAGAAGTAGACCTTGAACCTCTAGCAATTCTTGCTCTGCTATTTTATAAAGTTTCTGCTGGGTTTCTGGTACAAGATTATGAACATCTATTGATCTCTCCTCTGTAATGTCTGAAGAAGAAGTATCTTCTTCACTGCACATATTCTCGTTCACAAAATCTGAACCATCTGAAGATACATTGTCTAAAAGTTCTTCATCAGCTGACACCATTTCAGAATCTGGAACCTTTTGTAACGATTTTTGTTCTTTCGCTGAATGTTTGTCTGTCTCATACTTGCTGTTCATTGCTTCTGTAGGACTTGAAACAGTTTCGTTTTCGCAGTGATCGTCGTTGATGGATTCCATTTCAGTAGCCTGATCAACCACCAATTTTTTAGACCCAGGATGTTGGTAGACATTCTTTTCAAAGACATGTACGGATTGTGTCTCCTGCGTTTCAGATAATGTAGTCTGAGTTTTGGAGTCTTGCGTAGTTTCAGGAGTTATTCCACGTACCTAAAAATAACTGATAGAACCACGGGTTAGTTTTGCTAGGAGATCTTTACGTTGATAGCTTCTTTGATCATTTGAAAGTTGCTGGTTTGTCTTTGGCAGAAAAAGAAGTCTTTCTTTAGTAACTTGAGGCTTGGGATTTTTAGCAAGCTGGTTTTGAACGGCAAGTGGAGGAGCGACAAGGATTTAATGTCTCATCAGCTCTTGCATTTGGTTTGTATTTACTATTAAGCGTTGATTCTGAGGTTGTGGAAAGAACTGGCTAGGCTGGTTGATTTGGTTCGGTTGATGAGAAACATATCCTCTAGTCATCATAGCATTTAGAAAGTAAGTTCTCTGATCAATGGATGGTACATTAGGTTGACTGATAATTTTTTGCATTTGAGATGGTTCATAAAAACGAGTCTGGTGAGCCAAATGTGAGAGATAATGTGCAGCAGATGTGTTCATATTTTGGAGGGCATGTCTTTGGTCGATCACGTCTCCAACATGACCAGCATAATTCAGTAGTGGCTTGTTAGACAAGGATTGCTGTGACGTAGGTATATTTTTAGTAATATTTTCAATCCGGATTTTCTTTTCAGCAGGCTTTTTAGTCACTGCAGACAATTTTCTTTTTGTGGCGGGTATCTATCGCTGAGTTGATAAATCAATTGGGTTTGGCGTATAGTAAGCAATAGATGGTATAGTTTTCTCGTAGCTTGGAAGGGGTTTTTTGGATAGTTGTAAGTTACTGTACAGCTGGTTCCAACTGTTCCTTTCGGTTGTTTTTAACATGGAATACTGACTGATGGGGAAGCGTTATCATGTTGAGAAGGTTGGTTGGCTCTATCGGAAGGCCTAACAGTTGAATTCCACGTAAGCGAGGTTTTTTGGGTGTCATTGGCTTCTTCAGATTGTCCATTATGGATTTCATCTAGACGTGACTCTAGAAGTAAATAATCATGATGAGTCATGAAAATTGATCCATCATTAACTAAATTAGGTTGAGAAGCCTGTTTTGAAGTCCTGCTTGGTAGTCTTTTTTCATCAGTTGGCTTAAATTCAACTATAATCTTCATCTCTGCATCAGAGTCATCGATGCCTAGCATACTGGGCGGTTGCTCATCTTGAACAGGTGATGGTTGTCTTTTATCTGATGGCTTTGGTGAAAGTTGTCTATCATCTGGGGGCTTTGGTAAAGACTGGGATGACTTATCAACAGATTCTTGCTTGTTATGATTATTTATACTTTGGTCAGTACTTTCACTGTTGACGACACTCTTAAATGCCCGATTTTCCACGATTATTGATTGATTTTTTAGAAGTTTGCTTACAGAACTGACAGTAGACTCAGTAGATTTAACCGGTTCTATGCGTTTTGGTTTCCAGGGCCTCAGGAGTAGCGGCCGTCTAATCAACATTTTAGGTAGCGGTCTTTGAAGATTATTATAAGGTTTTACTTCAACTGTGGTTTGTCCGGTAATACACCTGAAAAAAGTGGATTTTTCGAACTACATAGTTGCCTACCCCTCACAGGTTCGGCTAGATCTGGAGGATCTGAAATAAATATCAACAATAAATACTCAAGTAACAATAAACCTTAGACCTTCATTTCGAAACAAAAGTAATAATACCTTTAATTTCTGGTTCTTCGTCCGGGTCATCTACTCCTTTAGCAATCATTTCTTCTATCCATTGCACATCGTCCTCATAAATTTCTAGAAAAAAAACATTGTTTTATAGCTTGCTCTCATCAAGGCCAAGGTATAACAATTATTAAAACAATAGTTACCTGATTCAAATTTGATGTACCCTATATAAAACCTCCACTCGTGACTGTGTCTCTCTCTCTTTTTAGTGCGATTTCTTGTCACAAAAGGAGCTTAATTTTCCGGATAGGCAACAAAAAGCTTTCTGATGTTCTAGTCGATGTATGATCCACGAACACGGTACGCATACGTATTTATCAATCTCAGGAAAAGGTAAGTTTCTAAATTTTATTGCATAATTTTTTTTTCTTCACTCTATTAGCCACCTTTATCTGAAGAAAAAGAAAAAAAAAACAAATGAACTAGAGACATTTGAGTTTAACACTCAAAATAATACTACTTCTGCGAAGGTTCAATCACCTTATTAGTATCTCTCAAAATGGCATTGATAGGTGTCTCTCGTAACAAGCAATCAAGTGGACGGTATTATCTAGTAATAAAACAGTCTACGCGTCCAAAATTTAACGCATGCGCTGTTTTTATACTCCATTATCAAGGATAACGTAAGGGTACAAAAGATCGATACTCAAATATAGGTTAAGAAAATGATTTATTCACAGCTGTAGAATATATTTGATAAAAGTATTTCCAAAAAATCTTACCGATATGTCTAGGCATGTGTCTCTCAAAAGTCTAGCACATTTTCATTACAGTTAATGCTGCTTTATTGTTGAACAGATGTCATTACTTAACGGCAATAAAGCGTCATGCCTTGCTAGTAGCACTCGTTGAATGAATAACACTGTAAACAACTGAGCAGTATATATAGAGTCAGGTGAGTTGCTATGATGTTAAACACATATTTAGTGACGTGGGTGGAATGTTTAGAGATCCGTCGACCACATGAAATGTACGATGTCAGTTTATGATTCACACGTTTCATATACAATTTTTATGAGCTTTTTTCAGAGAAAAAGCAGCAAACTTCATTAGGTTTTAGCATAGCTTATTGCAAGAAATAGTATGTACCTTGTATAAAAAATTTATGCATTTCCGACTGACGCCATATAAATATTCTATCTGGTTATCTTATTCAATAGATAATATAGGATTTTACAGTCGTGAGCATTCTGGGCTATGTCATGATAACTCCATACTGCGGCTCCATGATTAGATAATGAGTTTATCGTAAAAAAGTTAAGGCCTCTAAATGGATTCTAGTCGTAGTTATATGAAACGACCAATGACAACCATATAGGTATAAAAAATTTTTGTTATTAAAAGCTGTTTGGTATGCGGATCACCTATTTGCCATCTTTCGTTGTATGACTTGGAAGTTTTTTAATAATTCAATGCTTACTTCTTAGAATTTATCAATAGCACAAAATCTTTCGGTAGGGATATTTAGAATAAAACATCAAACAATGACGCAGAATTTTGTTGACCCTTTTTTTATTTACAGATGGATATGAAACACTTGTGTAAAGACTACGATAAATCAACATTCGCTTAATAGTAAGATAATTGCGAGGTTTTCAAACGTTGTTGATAATAAAAATTTAAAAAATTCCTTACTAAGGTTGTTTAAGTCATATTGATGACTATTTGTTACGGCAGGCGATTTCGGATTCCATGAATTCGTTTTTTGTGGTCAGCGAATCGGTACGAGATGCATGTTACGAAAATAAAATGGCAAAGTCTAGGCTATTTTGATTTTAATTGTTAGGCATTGATCTGAATAGACGTCGTTTTTGATGACAGAGCTAGATTTTAAAAAAATAATGATTGATTCTTTGGAACAAGTTCAAATGTTTGATCAAACGTAATTGGTCTGATGGATGAGTCAAAAAGGTCAATAAAAAATAAATGACTCTATTAGACAACAGCAACAGAAAAATTGTACTCAATTAACCTAATGAACTGTCAAGATATCTTTGATTTAAGTATCCTGTTCTGAGTCAACGTTTATTTATCTGTTTAATTAATTAAGTGTAAACGCAACATACAGTTGATCTTTATTACTACACTGAGTCATAGATATCAACGAAAACTCATTAGTAGCACAGTGACATTTGCCATATGGTCTGTAAACAGATCGCGACAGAAAAGTTATATATATTTCAACTTCCTCTGGACAATAATGTTCAGTCGCACGCGTTACGATGATGATGATATTAGTTCCAAATTATTTTTTAAATTGAATGTTTTTACATTTGACAAAACCTATGCCAACCTATGATCCCTTGGATAAAAATCATGCAATTTTTTTTTCTGTAAATGCCATCTTGTGGAATAAGGCTGAACAAGTATAGTGGCTACGCCATCTTGTAGCAAGCTTCAGAACTTTTAAGGCAACTCCTTTACCAAACAGCAAATTACTGATCACTAAGTAGTTTCAAAAATTGCCAGGCTTTGTATATGTTCTGCTCTCGCCTAAAAATCGAAATCTCGACTTCGTCAGAGTTTATAATTAATCTAAGCGATTCATTACGTGTACGAATTAGAATTTCTTTGTTTAGAGAACCGATATACTAACAGAGTGTTCCTTTGCTGCAGATTTACTTTGAGAATTACTGACGTTTGATACTTAAAATTAGGCTAGGTATTTTTAAAAAATTTCTAATGAAACCAAATCGTTAATTTACGATGTTTTGATTAATGATCATGAAAACAGTTAGCATTGAAAATAAATCAATAAAATACACGTTTGCTGTATTAAAACAATGACTAGTTAGTCAGTGCCGGGGTCAGAATTCACAATTCAAAAATTGGCCAAACTAGAACAGATAATTTAAAAACAATTACTCTTCATTTGAATGTAATTGTTCAACAATCTATTGACTGTTGTCTGATTGACTGATCTTATCAAAAATCCTGACAAAGAGGTCGTATTAGATTGTCTTCTGAGCAATTCTGACTGTAGTGACTGTAGAACTGTACTCAGCCCTATTTGAGTTAAGTGCACAGTTTAGCGTCGTAGTTTGTACAGCTGAGAATTAATTACTTTCTGCAACGTCATACTAAGAGACGTGATTTAAGATGATTCTATTTTCTGACGTAATTCGATGTAAATTTTGACCTCGATCGTCTAGACTATCTAACGGTGCCATTTTTGGCTACGCTGAAGTTTGAATGCTTACAAAAAATGCATAAATTTCCATAAAAGATGGCAGCGAACTAAGGACTTACTGACTTTGTTTTCGACAGTGGCTAAAAATATTTGCAAAATTTTCCATAGAGGTTTCCTTTTCTGAACATGCATAGAAAACTCTTTTTTTTCTAATATTCGATACGCTACCATCGCTTGATTTTCATAGTACGAAATTCAAGTGGACAGGACAGCTGTGAAGTTTTCAGTTGTCCAATATATGGTAAGGGTATGGTAATCTAGAGAAATGTATTGCATAGTAAAGTTTTTCAGGCACCATCTGTGATAAACAAAATAACCATTATTATTTTTCTAAGCTTAAAACTGAATGTATTTAAGAAATATACTTACAATTGTTCCGGTGTCAAGCAGTCTTAATCACTTCCAATTAAAGTTAATGAGCAGAAAATAAAAACACAAAACACAAAAAAATCGTGCAATGTACGATTGAACTTGTCTAAACATCCACCTATAAGATGAAACTGACTACGGTCACTATCAATTCTCGTAATTTGAGTCCTAACTAGATTTTGCTATTGTTAAATATGAAAGATATTAATTATAAAGCTGATTAAGAGAGTCTTACTAAAAATAACTTAATAAGCCAACACAATTTTTTTCTTTTCAAATATAGTTTGCACGTGGCTAAAAATAGCAACTGAATACGATTAAGCGTGGTGTATGACCTTTGTTAACTTAGGAAGACAAAAAGGACCACCAGGTCTACATATGGTAATGGTTTCTTTTCTGTGAGCAAAATAACAGTTATAGTCGAAAACACTTTATTCTTTTGACATTTAAGTAAACCGTTATTGCAAGTAGACTTGTGTTACCATGAAAATTTTGTATGCCGTAGATCTCGAACAAAAAAATCAGGAATACACAAAGGAGAAATACCCACAAATGAATATTCATCAAAGGACCTTATGAAGTGACAAATCTCGTGCGTAGAAATCACACGAGTGACGAAGAATTAACCTTAAACGCCAGCTGTTATCGGCAGTTCAACGCTATACTTACAATTGCACAACCGGTATAAGATAATAGGTTGTTCTATATTCTTTTCGACAGACCTTTACACTGTATTCGTAAATAGTAACCTAACTACTTGACCCGTATATCAGGACAGACTCGACTACAGTCGAGTTACCGACGGTAGATAAGTTGTCAAGGTAATTAAAATATTTAATGCTTTTCAATAGCTGCAAAGCAAATATCTTTTTTACCTTAATTCTATCTAATGTAATCTCACAAAAAATTTAATCACCTAATCAAATAAATTAGAGCATGGTACCTCATTTTATTACGCAATTGAATAATAGCGCAACGCTTGTTACTAACCTGTGCAGAGCTATGGGTAGTAAAAATAGTTAATAAAAAATAGTTAATAAAAAATAATTCGTGCATTTACTATGTTCCAAACCCAAGGTGGCCCCTTTAAACTCAAAATTAACCATTCTTCCAGTGGTATAGGTGTAAGTTGTGCGGTGGTGTTTTCATCAATTTCCATCGCAATGTTCAGTTCTGCAGCAACTTCATCTTGTATCTGTTTAAGTTTCTCGTGAGATAAGAGTTTGTTGTTCACTATTACTCTGCGTTGGTCAGCTATTCGTTGTACGGATACATGAGATATTCTAGGGCACTGTGCTATTATTTCTTGGTGTAAAAGAGGTCTATAACCTGTCATGTAAGTTTCAAGTTTAGTGATCCTGTAATATGTTTTCATAATAAGTTCCTTCATATCATCGGTCCATCTCAGTCTTTGTCAGGTACTGTCGATGGTAATTTGAGTGTTTTGTGTTGGTTGGATATTTAATATAATTTGGACTTCTGCCCAAATCTTATTAATTTCGTCATCTGTTAGAAACTTCCTCTGAATAATGGCTCTCCTCTGATCTCCCACTCTCTGTCTACTGCAGCATTTCTGCTTGCGATCTTTTTTATGTTCTCTAATTTTTTCCGGTCTAGTTTTCTATTTAATTAAATAAATTTTAAAATGTTTGAACTTGCTCCATTTTTGCATTTTGTTTGGGATTGAAGTTGTCATTTTCATTCGCCAAAAAATTTTGGTGAAGCATGACTTATTTCTGTGTGTAATTAGTCCGTTTTCTTTATTGAAATGATGGTATTATCTTACTAACAACGTACGACGTTTATATAAAAGTATATAAAATAATTATTCCGGTATAGTTGTAGAAGTTTACCTACTTTATTATCAAAATGTAAGTTTTTCACTTTTCCCTTTTTTTGTTCTCACACGCCTACTCTACCTTACCTACGCTATACAGTACACTTTTACAACATCTACTTCACGCTCAGACAAACTCTATCAGGCTGTTCTTGCAACAGTTACGAGAATCCTGGGTCTTGTGGTTTAAATCAAATCTGGTTATCATTTGACCTGGGGGGATTACTTCACGACCTGCAAGGGGAGAATATCCTTTTTGTATAGGTTACACTAGCTTGACATTCTTACTATTCTAAAATACTCATATATTTTATTTTTTCTTCCTTTTGGTGTCCTTTCTGGAATAGTGGCCTTTTAGGTATTTTAGTTCAATTTGAAATTTTTGTAGTTTCAGTGGTTTTAAAGTACGACTTGGTTTAAATTAAATGAAAAGGCTGGGCAGCAGTACTTCACTGAGAAGTCTGATAGACAAATACCCTGATTACATGCACCCCAAACCAGTTCCAGCCACAATTTCATAGCGGATATACCAGCGGCCCCAAGAAGACCTATAGCTAAGTCCATTAGTACTATTCCCTAAATAAATTTATTTTTAACAAATAGCCAATTGTGGCAGCAATAGATTTATCTGTCAAATAGGTAGGAATTTTGTTCGTTAACGAATTAAATATTATCTTCCTATTTGCTTCAGATAACAATTGATTATAGTTAGGCCACATGATTCAATTTTATATATGATATTGTTACTGCTCTAAATTAACCAGCACTTCTTTCCTAAACAAAATTTCCATACGTTATTAGTGGTTTAAATAGTTAGGTCTACCCTTTTGTTAAGATATAGTTTTCTTTTTAAATTTAATTGTGCAGTTTTCTATTTTTTTAATTCCGGTCTCATTGTCGAATTTTGTAACCGTTTATATTTAATTAAATCCCTTTTTTCTATAATTTCGTCTACTTTATTTATTTCGTATTTCGGCGATACCACCACCTTAAATTTATCGCTGAACTACTCTGTGTAAAGACTGTAAGTAGTGTCGGGTATTAGTTTCTAAGGAAGTTACGGTAAAATATGTACGCATGATGAAAATATTCATTTCTTTAGACCATCTTTTGCGTACGTTCATCAGTGGTGGGTACAGTATTAGCGGCATTTGCCTCCTGTACAACATCCACTGACAGTGGCGATAGGGTGGTAGATCGCGAAGTATCTACCACCCTATCGCCACTGATCGTGGCGTCGAAGGCAGCAAAGCGAATAAGCTTTCGTCAGGTGGTGTTGGCGATGAAGGGTATCTTTCTGGTTCGGCTGTAAAGTTTCAGGGTCATGCCCGACGAGGTCTCGCCACCGACGACTCGCAGGCTGAAGCATCCAGCGCCGGCTCCAGATGCGCCCCGGCGACCCCCGGGTAGCGGCCGCAAATCGTATCTAAATCTTCCTGACATTTTCATGTTTAAAGAGGGTGGGACCGTTAGTTTAGGAAGAGTTGCCTAGATGTTATTGGCTGTATTAGTACCTTCCCCATTGGGAGTATTGTCAGATGTTTGTGACTTTGGTTGTGCCTTCTTCCCGTAAGCCCCCCCACCACGGCAAGTTGGTCCCCGGGGGGGTTATTATTATTATTAGTGTGAAAATAACTTTCCGTCTCTCTGCCTGTTTTTACGCCATAATAGCTGAAACGATATTAATGAAATTTGGCAAAGTGAAAGTTCGAACCATACCTAAGGAAAGACATAGACTACAGTACAATAATGTGAAGCAGCGGTAATCTAGTAAGTAAAAGCAAAAGTAAATTAGGTATCTTTTCACGTCTAAATCATTAATAGATAATAAAAAAAAGATAATAGATACTAAAATTTATTTCAGTGTAAAAAACTTAGCCTAATTAGATTACAGTAAAAACTATAATGTAAGAATTTATCTAAATACTTATATAAAAAAATCAGTAATCTATTAACGCTAACCAATCATTATTGAACCAATTTTGATGAAATTTGGCAGAAAGATCTTTTTTGTTTGATTTCTGATGTAAGCATGTATGTAAAACAGAGTTGTCGATGACAGTAACAACGTAAGCTTTAAAATGGTACTTCCATAGTCGAAGTGGGTCCGTTCGGACCCAGTTTGACAGTTCAGCCTCTCAGTCGAAACGGGTCCGAACGGACCCGGCGCGGCGTTCAAGATTGTTCCTTGAATTTAGTGGAATAGGGTTTATTTTTGGATGACACTCATGTGGTATTGTTGTTACCTTATTAAATTAGCTTTCGAATGACATATAATACTCCCAAATTGAAAGAACGGAGGCGTCGCGATCGGCTCTTTTATTCATTCTCTCGCGAACACTACTACTCGAATAAAAAAATTTTTATATGGCAACGATGTCAGAAAGACGGTATGTTTGTTTCATAATCATTTATCTTACAATCTCAAACACAATATCCGGTTTTTATGAACTTTTTTTTCTTAATTTTTGTTGAACTTATTACACCGCCACCGCCGTCAACTGTTTGCTGCGATTGTTCATAAGTACAAGTGGTGGTGTAGTGTTAGTTTTTGTTTCTTTTTAAAACTTCAAGGATTGCAGATTCTAAGACAGAAAACTGAATGAAAATTGGTGAACGAACAAAGGCACACGAACGTTTTTTCTGAGAGAAGTCAGTATGGTGCCGTTTGACGCGACAAGCGGCGAGCGGGAATACAGTAGCGCTTCGATTAGTTTCGGACTCACGGGAATTTTAAAATCATCAAAATCTGTTGTGATATCCACATGTAGCAAATATTACAAATTGCAATTGTAACATAAACTTTAAAAAAACCACACTGTTATTTTGAACTTATTGATGTCAATTTAAAATCGGTCTATCCATTTACTTAGATCCCAGGCATACATACAAAAGTTTTTCGGAAACAGTGAAGAGTTTAAAAATAAATGTACGGAACCTTCACCGAATTAATTCATAATTCACAAAGCACGAGCCGCTCGTTTCTGATTGGCGCAAATATCTTTAAGCCACGGCCGACTGCCAATGAGATACGAGTAATTTGTTTGACTTTACCGAGCGTTGTCAATGTTAACATTTTGACATAGGACCGCGGTGTTGTAGCGGCGCTGTCACTATCGTACTCGGCCTGCAGTGTGTATGTGATTAACCGACTTCAAAAAAAAGAGGTTCTCAGTTTGGCCTGTATGATGTATTATGTAAGGAGGTATGTTTGTCTTCGATTATCTCGCGTTGGGCTAAACCAATTTTGGTGCAGTTTTCAGAAAAATATGTATTTGTGACATAAAGTATTTGTGATATTTAGGAGAAAGTTTTAGTATTTTAACCGACTTCAAAAAAAGAAAGTTCTCAGTTTGATCCGTATGTACCTATTTATGTTAAATAAAAAAAGTAACCCTAAAACTAAAGTAAATGAAGCACCTAACAGACACTAAAAGTATAAAATAAAAAAAATTAATAAAAGAAAAATAGGTACTTACCAAAACAAAAATTATAATGTCTTCTTCACCGACTTTAAAAACTCAGTAAATACCTAGGTATCTGCCCAGATTATTATTTTATTTTGCTTTTCAATGTGCTTTTCAGTGGGTCGGTTTTTAAAAGGCGGTTTAAAAAAAGAAGACATTATAATTTTTTTTATTACATTTTCATAATGAAAATTTTGATAGAATTAGGTACCTAGGCAGATTTAACCTTGGAGAAGGACATACTAGTGATTCTAATTAGTAAGTTTTGGTAGCTATATTATTTACAGGCTTTCATGTAGACAGACAAAATAAAACCAGGTAAAAAAACAGGTAGGTACTGCAAGATGTCTCTTAGGGGGCAGTAATAAAACAGCAGCTGGTTTCTTCGTGAAGCTTGAATTATAATTAATAACAGTAATTTCTTCGTAATACAATCATTTACTTGATAATAAAATCACAGCTGTAATATAGACACCTGCTTAAAAAGTGCTATTGCACGCCTATGCTCGAAATCACACTATTTCCGCGAGCTAAACACAATTAATCCGCAAAGATCAAACAATGAATACTCAATACGCCACGATCAAACAATGAATACTCAATACGCCACGATCGAACAATGAATGGCGCAAGGCCAGATCTTCAATCATTTCGAATCATGACATCGAATATCATTTCAAAGCTTTGAAATTGATATTCGAATTATCTTCTTCGAAATGATCGAATGAGAAAGAAGTTGCGTTATGCCCGATCCTCCGTGAAGGTCTGCATACCACAACTTCTTTCTCATTCATTGCAAGATGTCTCTTAGGGGGCAGTAATAAAACAGCAGCTGGTTTCTTCGTGAAGCTTGATTATAATTAATAACAGTAATTTCTTCGTAATACAATCATTTACTTGATAATAAAATCACAGCTGTAATATAGACACCTGCTTAAAAAGTGCTATTGCACGCCTATGCTCGAAATCACACTATTTCCGCGAGCTAAACACAATTAATCCGCAAAGATCAAACAATGAATACTCAATACGCCACGATCAAACAATGAATACTCAATACGCCACGATCGAACAATGAATGGCGCAAGGCCAGATCTTCAAACATTTCGAATCATGACATCGAATATCATTTCAAACCTTTGAAATTGATATTCGAATTATCTTCTTTGAAATGATCGAATGAGAAAGAAGTTGCGTTATGCCCGATCCTCCGTGAAGGTCTGCATACCACAACTGCCTCCCCCCCATTGAAAAATTTTCGATCGGTCGAAAATTTTTTTCAACAGGCCTACCTAACTTCCTATACGATGGCCCTAAGTTTTTAATCCAACGAGGTGGCCTTGAAGTAGCATCTCTGGCCTTGAAGTAGCATCTCTCTGGGCTGCATTGGATCAGGTGGTCGGGTCGGTCTTCTTTCTTCCATCAGGATAAAGATCTTCTTTGTTCGGATGATGGGGAAATAAGACCGAATATTATAGCTCCTATCAAACCCGCACCTGTCCCTAACTAAATATTAAAAGGAGTAAACAAGTGTTAGCTCGACGCTGCACACCCGGGTACTGCCTTTATGAACATGAAGCCATAGGTCACCAGGTGCTGGTGGACCCTGACCCCAAGTCAAAGACGCGGACTTAAAAAATTTCAAAACACACGCGCCTATCATCGAAGCTACGGGTGTCTTCAGCGTCGTTGCTCGAAGTCCATATGACATAAAAAACAAATAAAACAGATCAGAACACAATAATAAAAATCTGAAAACAGAGCATTAGTGAAACTGGAATAATATTTATATGTATGTACATATTCCTTACATTGCACCTTGCATTCCCATAATGCCCCATATATATTACCATAATATCTCCATATATTACCATAACGTCCCTATATAACCAAAATGTACTTGTACCATAATGCCCTTATCACAGTATGCCCAAAAGATATAACATGTGAGTGCATAAAATTGCATTGACCTCTCCCTCACATGCATATTTTGTCGGAGTGCCCATGTTATGGCCTCAGAGGCGGAGGACCACTGAGTATGAGGGCCAACATAAACCCTCCTCCCCTCCATAATTGGAAAAAGGGAGTTTTTCCCATGCGGACCTCGCTGAAAAGAAAATTAATGAAAGGAGGCCAATAACAAAGGAGGGCCATTGAGAGGGGACATAAACCATGTCACTCTCCCCTTTCCATGGTCCTTCGATTGAAACTTCTGCACCTGATATGTAGCACTCCGTACAAATAAGGGCTTGAAACTCGCGGCGTAGCACCAGCGTCTTGATATGTCTTATAAACTTGCTGCTGCACGGCGCGGGCCTCAGCTAACGATGGAAGAGGTTGGGATGCTCAGCTTCGGACGCCCATCACATTCGCCAACATAAGCGAAGGCAGAACCGAGCCGGAGACTTCTCGCATTCTTCCATTCACAATCCTTCGTTGTCTTCGTTTCACTACGAACAGAACACACATAAACATTATAATATACACTAAAAAACTAACTAACAGCCCAGGGATGTTTTTTATTAACATTACCTGCTAAAAATGATAGTTTTTTAATAAAATTTAGAGAAAATTATACAAAGAAAATTTTTGCTATGACATGACAGTGACATGACTGACGTATAGAATGCCATCAACAAACAACCATTTTTTTTTTTTAAATTTAGGTAAAGGTAAATTAATTGGCATCGGCGTTACACCGCCCCTTTTATGCCAGAAAGATTGATGAATGAATCAATCACAAACCCCAAAGAGAAAAAAAACATTACCATAAACCGAAATATGGAGTCTGTGACATCTTTCTTTATCACAATAAAACTTACATATTTTATATTAATCAAGATCTGAAACATAAAAGAATATTAACACAATATAATGGAAAAAATTCTACGCAACGCAGAACAAAAACATGAAGAAAAAACATGCGTCATTGTCTCAAGATCAAGCGTTTCATCCGATTAGCATGGACCACAAACTGAAATGCCGATGAGAATCTCTTCACCACATAAGAATATCTTGAAATTCTTCTGACGACACGAAAAGGACCCTGGAAGAACCGCATTAATTTGACAGATCTTCCTGTAACTCTCCTTGGTACAAAAATTAATACTTTGTCCCCTTCATTAAATAAAATTGGTTTAATTCTTTTGTTGTAGTTTCTTACTTGCCTCACTTGTGCTTTCTTTAGTTATTTACAGCTTTACGAATAAGCATTTCAGAAAATGCCTGCCTTTGAGACATATTTCCCAACAATCCAGTGCAATTTATACTCAAAGTTCTTTCTTCTTGTGTAGAATCTTCTCTTGCATGTAATAAGAGATAGGGTGACATGCCAGTGGAGCTCTGCTTGCTCGTATTGTAAGCGTGAACCACCAATGGAACAACCGCACACCAGTCACGTTGATTTGGCGAACAATATTTTGCTAACATGTCAGTGATAGTCCTGTTGAAGCGTTCCACTAGCCCATTGGTCTGTGGGTGAAAAGAAGTAGTATGGGTTAATTTAGCACCAAAAGATTCCACCGTTTCCTTCACAGCATGAGCGGTAAAGACAGTTCCTCTGTCGGTTAATATAGTCTGAACTGCTCCTAATCTGCAAAAAATTTCCTCAATAAGAAAATTGCATATCACATCAGCATTCACTCTTGGTACCGCTTTACAGATAGCATATTTAGACAGGAACTCAACTGCCACAATGATATACTCATTACTATTATAAGATCTTTTGAACGGACCCAGAATATCCACTCCCACTCTTTCTAAAATATTCTTCACTTCAATAGGGTGAAGTTCCATTCTTGTCTTTGTAGTTGCCCGCTCTTGACAAATTAAACAAGATTTTACATACCTCTCTATACTTTTCAAAGCTCCAGACATGAAATATTTATTTTTGAATTTTTCAAATGTTTTTGTGAGGCCTAAGTGACCTCCTAAATATGGGTCATCATGCAATCTTTCTATCACATTTGAAAATAATTCACGTGCCAATACAAGTCTTTTCCTATCTTGACCATAGCATTTATCCACTCTGTAAATAAGATTATTAATCATAATATATGATTTATAGGAAGAGCTATTACCATTATTTATTTTAGCTCTAATATTAATGCAAAACTCATCAGTTTCTTGAGCGTTCACATGCATAGATACATCGCATGGAAAAATTTCTAAATCCTCAGGAACAGCCTGAACCTCTGAAGTGATAGATCTTTCCTTTTCCAATGGATTTCGGCTTAAGAAATCTGCCACCACATTTTCACGTCCCGGGCAGTGTACAACTTCGAAATCCCATTCCTGGATGGCTAGTGCCCATCTGGCCAGTCTTCTAGTAGTATCCTTTTTTGTGGTTAACCAACATAATGCTTTATGATCAGTGACAACCTGGAATCGAAGACCAAATAAATATTGACGAAAATAATTCAAGGCCAAGATCAAACCCAGACATTCCTTCTCAGTGGTTGTATAACGGGTTTCAGGGTCTGAAAGTCTTCTTGATGCATAGGCTATCAGTCTCATAACATCATATCCTTGAGCCAAATATGCACCTAATGCCAAATCAGAGGCATCAATGTATAACCGGGTGGTCACCTTGGGATCACTGCTGAAATAAGATAAAATAGGCGGATTACACAGCTTGTCCTTTAGAAGTTCAAATGTCTGCTGTTGTTGCTCCTGCCAAATAAACTTTGTATTTTTCTTTAGTAGAGAAGTGAGTGGCTGTGCAATCTTAGCGAAATTCTCCACAAATTTTCTATAATATGAGAATAAACCAAGTACTTTCTTTACCTCCTTGAAGGTGGTTGGCGGCTTTACCTCTTTAATGGCTTGGGTTTTCCTTGGGTCGGGTTTAAATCCATTGCCCGAAATGAAATAACCTAGAATTGACAATTCTGTAAAGGCAAACTTACATTTTGAAGGCTTAAGAGTGATATTAGCGTTCCGTAGTCGCTCAAATAATTTTTGTAAAACCTCTAAAAATTCTGGAAAACTCTTAGCATACAGGACTACGTTGTCCACGTAGACAATAGCATTCTTATACCTCATATCGCCTATGATCTTGTCCATCATGCGTTGAAATATAGCTTGACTTGTGCGCAAGCCAAAGGGTACCACATTGAACTCATATAAACCGGAACTTGTAATAAATGCGGTCTTCTCTTTTCCTGAACTGATGACAGATTGCCAGTACCCGCTGTTGAGGTCCAGCTCAGCGAAATACTTAGCTCCAGATAGATAATTAATTATGTCGTCAATCACTGGTATTGGGTACGAATCCGTTATAATCTTTTTATTTAGACGTCGATAGTCAACACAAAACCTTCATGTTCCGTCTGGCTTTTTGACAAGTACGACAGGAGAAGCATATGAACTCTGGCTTTCCGAGATAATGCCAAGTTTTAACATTTCTTGTACTTGTGACTCAATTATGTCTCTTTGTACTGGGGACACTCTATAAGGTCTTGAAAACACAGGTTCTTCATCCTTAGTTTGAATGTGGACCGGAATGATACTACATCGGCCCAATTGGTGATTCTCGAATGCAAATCGATCTTTGTATTTTATTAACAAGTCATGCAGTGTCGTCCTCTGACTATCAATTAATTCTTCATTAATTATAAAAGAACTTTCAGTGGTACTTTGAAAAACATCGACACCAAATTTACAATCCATCGCTTCTGAAAAATAGACATAATCGTTATTATGTAACTTTTCGCTATAAACCGCGTCTAATGAAGTTTTTTCATCATGTTTGGTTATAAAAGGAATAGAAGCTCCCTGTAGGCTTAAACATTGATTAATAAAATCAACACAAGCTTTAAATTCATTAAGAAAATTTTGTCCAAGAATTAATGGACAGGAAGGAATTAATACTGCCATTCCACGAAAAGTAACTTCTAATCCTCCAGGAAGTAATATTGGTGTTTCTATGTAACCTGCAACCTGAATCAATTGATTACTAATTGCTCTAAGAGACATTGGTGGCGCTGATTTTAACGGAATATTTAAAATATGGCACATAGATGCTGAAATACAGGAAACAGCGGCACCAGTGTCTATGAGAGCTACCACCTTACGTTTGCTGGGATCATTCAGTTGTAGAACAACTAAAGGTTTGCTCTTGTAACTAAATAGCTTCTTCTTAATGTCCTCCTCATCCGTTGAACTGTTTGGAGCAATTTGGTTCTGGTTACCAACCAATACTTCTTCTTGTTGGGGAACTGAGGATGGTGTAGACGGCTCTTCTACCGTTCCCCTTAGCGGAGCCGCCTGGCGTTTCCCGAGTCGCTTCCTGCTTGGTTCCGCGCTTGCCTTGGGCGAAAGTTATATCTTCCTCGCGGGGCTGGCGAACCATTGCCACCCGGCCGCTGGCGCCAGTTAGGCGTGCTGTGGTCAACACGCTCTGCGCCTGGTGAAGGTCCTCCAGAGGAGGTCCCTGCCTCCGATTCTGGGGTCTGATGCGTTTCCGCACGGCGTGGTTCACGACCCGGAGTAAAAAACGGTGAATGCGACGTCGAGTCTCCAGAAGGGTTGCAGTGGCAATGAACTGTATTGTTGCCATTATTTAAAATTATAATATTCAGCTGCTTTTCTGGGGTTTTAACATATAGCTCCGTCATCTGCTTAATTAGTTCCTTCAATTTATTTTTGTCACTATGTAGTGATGTGGCAAGCTTGGATTTAAAGAATGGACGTGTGGTCTTAATAAATTGTCTGATAAAAATATCATCTGGAATTTTCGCTTTTGTTGCCAATTCTTGTAAGGCATAGAAATATTCGAGTAAATTCTCGTCATTAAGTTGTTGTTGGTTGTAAAATTTTTCTTGGAAATTAATTGAAGATTGAAATTCCTCTAATAGCAAATTTTTCAGGTCGGCAAAGGTCTTGCATTGAGATATAATTGTTTTATAAAAGGATTAAGGCCGGACCTGCTAGTACAGACTGTATTATAATTAATTTGTGTTCGTCCTCGAGTTTCTTTAGTATGCATTGACCTTCAAATTGGGCTAGAAACTCTTCAATGGAGTCATTAGTGCCACAAAATTTGGTCGACACATCCATATTAAAATAGGTTAATTTTTAATTAATAAAATAAAAATTTTAGGTTTACTTAGCTTGTAATCCTGGGATCAATAAGCGCCTGACACCACTTGCAAGATGTCTCTTAGGGGTCAGTAATAAAACAGCAGCTGGTTTCTTCGTGAAGCTTGATTATAATTAATAACAGTAATTTCTTCGTAATACAATCATTTACTTGATAATAAAATCACAGCTGTAATATAGACACCTGCTTAAAAAGTGCTATTGCACGCCTATGCTCGAAATCACACTATTTCCGCGAGCTAAACACAATTAATCCGCAAAGATCAAACAATAAATACTCAATACGCCACGATCAAACAATGAATACTCAATAGGCCACGATCGAACAATGAATGGCGCAAGGCCAGATCTTCAATCATTTCGAATCATGACATCGAATATCATTTCAAACCTTTGAAATTGATATTCGAATTATCTTCTTTGAAATGATCAAATGAGAAAGAAGTTGCGTTATGCCCGATCCTCCGTGAAGGTCTGCATACCACAGTACTGTAGGTAGTAACATATGAAAACAACAAAATAAATAAGTAATTTTATTCGTTATTCGTCATTGTTATAATTTGGAGTGTTTAAAAGTTACAATTCATTTACATTAACACCTGTAGATAGATACCCACAAGCAAAGTTGGTAGAACAACACTGTGTTCGCACTCTTCTGAACACTTGCAAACAGAATGTTGGTTGGTAGACATTAAATACTTTCACGATGCGAGCATGCACTTCATCCGCCGTTTGGATTGTATGGTCCTCGTTCCCATAAGCTAGATCGTTTGTGAAAATCCCCACACATGAAAATCCACCGGCATGAGATCAGGCTAACTTGCTGGCCAGGTGATGAGACCGCCTCGACAAGTACAGCGTCCGCACCGCGTGAGTGCCAGTGCATCATCGCCCACCTCATGTTAGCGAATAGGTATCATTTGCAGAGATACTCTTGGTTCATAACATAATGCCATACGGAATTTTAAAGGTTAACATAACGAAGAGATGCGCGAGATCCGAGTGTCAATGGCAACTGGCCCCACACATGCGCGAGCCTGACGCTGGGGTAGGGCGCGGGGGGCCCGGCCGCCGCTGACCGTAGCGCGTGGCAGGAGCGAGGAAAACACTGTTAATATGTTTTTACTATGGCTGTGACTATGGAAAAGAGCGGAAAGAGAGCGAGTAACGGCATCGTGTGTCGGCTTCATTGATGTTTTTGATTGTTTGTATTAGTGTAAGTGAAGTATAATTACGTATTCTACAAGGCACCACATACATTCACGCAGTACAGTAAATACATATGATGCTACAGTGTGTTCAATTTTTATTGATTAGTCGTATTGTTTTTGTGATTTTCTCGAAAACTAGCGTATGAATATAAAAATAAATTACACCAATAGAGTTTATTTAGGTACTAGATAAAGCCCTTAAAATATTAGTGTCTAATAAAAAATCACCTTATATATGATTAAACATTAATGTATAAATATACCCTCAAATAACATTTATCAGCATGACCCTTACGTACAATTATTTTTTTCGTTTTAGTACAACTGAATTTTAGAATAAAAGCTTGTTTTAAAAAAAGTTTTTTTATATAATTATAATTAAATTTTTACCTAGTTTAAGTTTAATAAGGTTAAGCGAATATTGTTTTTCCTTTATTTATGTTTACCACGTAGAAGGTATTTTTCCATTTTATAGCCACATTACTTTTGTATAAGCAAATTGTCATTTTACTGGGACATTTTCCTTTCATTTATTCCTGTGTAGACGAACTAACACAGTTTTTTACTTAAAACCACCTCAACCTATGATTGGAAGACCTATTTTACCAACAAAATGTTATTGTGACGTTATGTGGTTCATATAATTAGGTAAAGAAATCGATTATACAAGAAAATCAATAATTGTATTTATTGCAAATAAACAGCAAAATATCCAGCGTTTTGCTGTAACTATTAACAAACAGTAAAACCATAATCCAAAAAAATTCCATGCTCACCAAATTTCAATTTTTTTTTATTGCAGACAGTAAGTAAAGCTTTGCTTATTTCCTTCTTTTTTTAACAGCCCCAGTTTGAGTTTTAAAAATCATTTAAAAATAAATTGTAAACCTATATTATGTATACACAGGACCGAGTTGTATTTGAGGAATGTTATACTTTTAGAATAAGGATTGTATCTCACTTCCAGTAAATTGGGAGCCGTTGTCGGAAATAATAGTTTGGGGAATCCTATGTAACAGGAACACCATGATCCTCTAGACCAGTCTTTCCCAACGTGGGCGATAACGCCCCCTTGTGGGCGCTGCAGGCCTAAAGGGGGGCGGTAAGAGACCCAGAAAAAAAAAGGGGGCGTTGTGTAGGGCTTTGGGGTCGATTTATAATTTCATCTACCTAGCTAGGAAGACTCTTAGATACCGACTGAGCTCTCGACTCTCGACTACATCTTGTGAACATCAACTAATATTAATTAAGATATAGCTCAAACTCGGTTCGATATAATAGATCGTGGGCAATCATGTTTTAACAAGTTTTTGTTAAATAATCCGATTTGTACATTCCTGTATCAATCGGCTGGTTCTATAATACTTGTTCTTGCTTGTCGAGTACGATTGGGCGTCGAATGAGATAAACGAGTTTATGCACGTTTGTCTTATTCCTGTTGGTGCGTGCTGCTTATGCAATCCTATATAAACGACGTAAATTTATTTTATTTTCATTTGCGGTTTCGCGCATAATAGATAAGCAGTACTTCATTATACCACTTACGTATTTCTCAAAACAAAACAATGTCGGAAGTAAAAAAAAAAGAGACGGCAATACTCTGCGGAATATATTAAATTCGGATTTATTGAAAATCCCACAAACCCGTCGTCGCCTTTGTGTCTTCTATGTCTAAAAACATTTTCGAACGAAGCAATGAAGCCTTCAAGACTGCAAGGTCATTTGAATAAAATGCATCAAGTTTCAAAAAAGAATGTAGCATATTTTCAAGACCTAGAGAAGAAGCATAATACTCAGCCAAGTGTATCAAAACTATTTTCGGCGGCTGCTAAGCAAGATGACGACGGACTTCGAGCTTCGTACAATATCCCTTTGTTAATTGCTCAAAAAGGCAAACCACACAACATCGGAGAAGAGTTAATTTTGCCAGCAATAAAGGAAGTAATAACTACTGTGCTTCATAAACCGGCCGCAGATATTATCCAAAAAATTCCTTTGAGTAATAATTCTGTGCAAAGACGAATTGATGAAATGGCTGAAAACATTGAAGAATCATTGTGCAATCATCTGAGGACTAGTCAATTCTCAATTCAGCTCGATGAGTCCACTTTACCAACTAATGAAGCGTTGTTGCTATCTTACGTGAGGTTTATTAAAGATGAGAAAATACGTGAAGAACTATTGTTTGCCAGAAATTTGGAGACAGATACAAAAGGCGAAACCATATTCAATACATTGGAAAAGTTTTGTGAAGAGAAAGAGATTCCTTTGAAAAATATTATATAAGTTGCTACGGATGGCGCTCCGGCTATGACAGGGCGCCATAAAGGCTTCATAGCGTACCTAAAAAATAAAATTCCAGATGTCCTTGCTATACATTGCGTTATTCATAGACAACATTTGGTTGCTAGAAACTTAAGTGAACGACTATTTCAATCACTGCAATATGTCATCAAAGCATTCAATAAAATCCGTAGCAGCTCTTTGAATGATAGATTATTTCATCAGCTTTGTGTTACTAATGACGAAGATTTCAACCGTTTGTTGCTTCATACTGAAGTTCGTTGGCTGTCAAGAGGCAATTGTCTGATTCGATTTTATAACCTGTTTGACTCTGTGATAGAGTTCTTGGAAACTAAAGATACAGAACTGCGCAACAAGCTCATAACATCAAAGAATGATATAGCTTACATGACAGACCTGTATAAATTGTTCAACGACGTGAACCTCCAACTGCAAGGCGATGAACTAAATTTAATTAAAACAAAAAATGTCGTTGCTGCTTTCGCAGCCAAACTGCTGCTACACAAAAAAAATATGGGCAGACGTGAGTTTCACAATTTTCCGAATTTATCAGTATCCTGCAGTAACGACGACTTGTTTGCCTACTGCCAACATTTGGAAAACCTCCACATTGACTTCACCGAACGATACCAGGACATTTTAAACTTGGAAATACCAGACTGGGTGTTGAATCCATTTTCAAATGTCAACATAGCAATGTCACCTCAGCTGGAAGAAGAACTTATAGAATTGACAACAAACGAAGAAATAAAAATCAAGTTCAAAAATGGATATCAAGAATTTTGGCTACAAAAACCGATCCTGCAATTGTACCCTGGATTGTGGTCAATTGTTCAACGATTCTTGATAGCATTCCCATCGTCATATTTGTGTGAACGTGGATTTAGTGCTGTGGCAACGCTGCTTACTAAAAAGAGAAATCGTTTGCGTGTTACCGAACGTGGCGACTTGCGGCTGTTTTTGAGTAAATTGGAACCTGATATCAACAAACTTATTGAACAGCATCAGATTCAACCTTCACATTAGTTTTTATATAAGAATTGATTATGTTTGTTTTATTTTCAATAAAAGATACTCTGTCCGAATACTATAAAGTTGCGTTTCAATAATCAGTTATAAGTACTTAGCGGTTTTTAAGTATGTTTAAAAAGGGGGGCGTTAAAAAAAAATTTATTCTTAAAGTGGGCAGTAGACAAAAAAAGGTTGGGAACCCCTGCTCTAGACGTTGAGCAATCACTTTTCCGGTCGCACGGCGTAGGGGAAACAAAAAGCAATACTTAGTGAAATAAAAAATAAGTTTAAAAACTGAAACCCGACTACTGATGAATCGCGCTAGATAACTTTTCGCGACTGGAGAAGTTGTTTTTAAAAAAAAAAACTAAAATTTTAAAATTACGATTTAATTAAACGTCTACATGCTACAACTTACTCTAACAGAATGTCCCTTAAAACTAGTTACAATGGCTTTTATACTCTCGTCTAATTTAGCTGCTATGGTGCAGGATTTGAATAAGTAAATATGGCGGAGGCACGTAGCCCGTCTCGAGGGTGGCATTGCTATAAAAGAGACTTAATTATTACGAATACAATATTTGTATAATATCCTTAATTGTCCCTTTGAAGAATCTCTGTGTTTTGTACAGGATATTATAATAACTTAAAAATACGTGTCTCAAGATATGGGGTTGGCTTAACTACCTATTGTTAAATAAACACCTATGTCAATATTATTATTCGTTACGACTGCTTAACTCTCCCCCCTTTGAACTGAGAATAATCCCGGAGGAAGTGTTCTCAGTGGAACAGATTGCGAATCACTTACGTTACTATTTTTCTTAAAACATAACTCATTGTGTCTTTTGAGATATAATACTAATAAGATCAAAATTATTGTTGCTATCGCTAAACACATCGAACCGAACTTCACATTCACTTCAGTAGAAATTTCACTATCTTGGTCCATTGTTTTTAAGTGATGAGTTTGCTTCTCAAGTCCACGCACGTCGTCTTCGAAGAGCAGGGGCGTCTTAGTCTCGATCGTAGGTATTGTACCAATAGAAACAGTCTGTATTTTACTGGTGCTTTCTGTGTAGGCCATAAGTACATGTTCTCGCAAATTCACTAGGCAATGATTATTAATTATTAGTGCTGCTCCCTGAATGTTCTCGTTCCTTGTTACGCCGTCGCACGTAGTTGTTATTTCTGCTGGGTTGTCAGTGTAGACAAAGTAACTGCTATCTTCTAATTTGTATAGATATTCCTCAGGACAAACGACACTAGTGAGGTTACAGGAGTTCCCTTTAGTATGTATTATGACGTTACGTTCACATAACGGTCAATGGTTTCTGGCTTCTAGTACATGTGTCTTCTTCTGTGCACTCCACTGCTATTATTACCTGGTTACGTGAACGCAGCATATCTCGAGGTTCGGACAAAGGATAGGTGCAGGTAGAAAGGGTTTTCTGTACTGTTGGGACTAGCTTTATACGTTCATATTTTTCCGATTCTACCAAAGGTATTCTTAATGCAAAAATAATTATTTGGCTCATGAAATAACTTCACAAATATATATTTTTCAAGTCTTAAGACATCAGTTGTAATAAGTTGGTCTTTAGGTATACTTTTAATAATTTCTCTAAATACATGTGGTTTAATTATAGAGTAATGGAAAATGTTATGATTTGCAAAAGTTAGTGCGGTGGCTAGGCGTTCCAATAGTTCATTTAACGTCTGAACATCGTTTAATATAATCGTTAAGAAATAAACTTCATGGTGCGTATACCACGACGAATTAAGTTGGGCCGTAATTTTTTCTTGATTTTTGGAAAAATTAGTTAATTTTTGCATAAAGTCGTCTTAAATATCGGCAGTCAAAGATAATTTGGCTTGTATTACGTGTCTGTTTTGTTTTAACTCTTTTTCAATTCGTACAATGTCGTCATTATCTGCATTACCCGTTATTGCCTTAATAATACTTCCTAACCCATTAATCAGACCTCTTTTGTACCTACCTCTAATTAAATTATCTATATTAATTTGGTTCTCTTGTACCAAATAACTAATCTTATCTACTCCTACGCCTAAGTCTCCATATCCGTTCTTATCTCTACTTATTCCATAAAATTTTCTTGAAATTTCTTCAAGTTTGTCTTAGTCATCTCGTGCTGTTCCAACAAGCCTTCAATGCTTACCGAATGTAGAACGTGCCAGTAGCCGTCTATTAATTTTGCATTTCCGAGGCTCGTAATTATATAATTCTGATCGACTGCTAATCTTTTGATGTCGACGGAGCATTTTCTGGTGGTAGCAAGGGAGTGTCCGATGGTTGTGAGCAACCTGAAAGCCGGACATCATTGATATGAATTTTATTTTTTCTTTTTCCTTTAACATATTCTAAAACTCCGTGTGGTAAAATTTGAGTGACTTCAAAAGGACCTACAAAACGATCTTTATCTTTAGTCCTGTCGTGCTGTCGGATATATATTTTTTGTCCTACTTCTTCCTGAGGTGGGTTTTTTCTATCTTTATTTACGCGGTCCCTGACCTTTTCTTTGACGTTCTCCATTCGATTTCTGACTATGTTACAAATGTTATTTAAGTACTCCCGTTGTTTGTGTAAATAAATGGATGTTATCATTTTTTCATTTGACGGTTCTATTAAGTCCATGCGTCTACCATAGTGTACTTCGTTCGGCGTTAATTCGGTGGTACTATGGATACTATTATTATATGCTAGCACTGCTAATTGGAATATGCGGTTCAGTTCTTCGTCCGAGTAGTTAATAAGCAAAATGCGTAAAAGTTCGCTTAAAGTTGAATGAAACCTTTCAATGTCGGCATTAGATTGGCAATGTCGAGGTGTAGTTACGTGAATTTTTATTTTATACATTTCCAAGAGTTCTTTTATAAGATTTGAGTTCAATGTGGTTTCGTTATCCACTACAATCGTTTTCGGCACGCCTACTATACTAAATATATCAATTGATTACATATTTCTGTTGAGTTATTTACTACCAGCTCTGTGCAGTGTGCCCATTTAGAAAGCTTATCTATTATTGTCAGAAAACATCTATTTTTAAAATGGTAAACGTCAATGTGCCACGTTTCCATTGGGCCGTGAGGCGTTTCAGTTCTCTCTAATGGTGCCTCGAAAGGATGGCGATTGTATTTAGCCCTTTTACAAGTGTCGCAATTATCGACGTATTTTTTTATCATAGATTTCATATTGGACCAAAAATAAGTTCGTTTTAACTCAAAAAGCATCGAATCGACACCTCTGTGACGGTTGTTATGTTGGTGTACTTTAATAATTAATTCGTTTTGGTCGTCCCATTTATCCACTTCTATTAAATAATTAGTGTACCTAATCAATTTTAAGGAACTCTGGTCTATGTTTTTTCTGTATGATTCGCTAATTTTTTTATAGGTTTCTTCGTCATCTATCACGATAGCATATTTATTTTTATCTAATCTTTCCTTCACAAATTTAAAAAAATCCATTTTCACATTATCTTTACAAAGCCATAAGTGGTGATCTTTGTTTTGTTTAAGTTCGTAACATGTTGGACCCCGATTAACGGTATGAATGAATATACGATGCATACGAGGGTGAGGGTATTCGTGTCTAATCGGAATACCTAAATCACTATCGTCACAGTTGCTATGAACCGTCATGTCATCGCTCGGGTCTCTCAAAGGGTCGTTAACGGTTCCGGCCTCGACAACAATAGAGTCGTCATCTGCGGAGGTACTACCTGCCTCAAAGTGATTTATTTCTATTCGTGACAATGCGTCTGCTACGTTATTTAGACAGCCTTTTTTGTGTTTTATTTCAAAGTCGTACTCCTGCAACCGTAGCCGCCATCTAGTTAGTTTTGAATTGGGTTCTTTTAATTTGCATAACCATGCGAGAGGTTGATGGTCGGTCTCTACTATAAAATGTTTACCATATATGTATGGGCGAAATTGTTGTAGAGCCCAAATCACGCCTGCAGTACCAGACTGCAGCGCTGGTATTCTGCCATGATGCTACTTATTGAGTTTTCTTTGTAGGTAATAATAACCTTTTTTCTAACTTCATAAATTCACCTTTAAAAAAGTACTTTATAAAGAAAATCTGAGGGTGCTGCTCTATAATTAGATAGATGCTATTTTTAAGAGCTATCGTCGAATATAAGTGAGTCGGAAGAAATTAAAATTATTATAACTGACCCACAAATATCCAAAAATAAAACAAAAACTTCTGTGCTGAACTGGCACTGAACAAAAAATTTGGAATGTGCCAGCTGCCAACCAAATACATTGCATTGTTGGTACAGAGGCCAGCGCATCAGGTTACTCCATTTTCATTGCAAACCGCTCTTATCACAACAGCACAGAGTGCACGCGTGTGGTAACCTGAGTTGGGGCTGTCCGTGCATTGCAAAATTAAGACAACGTAATACTCATAAACAATATGCCATTTTTTAAATTTTCATGACATGTAAAGTTATGTGACTTATGTTACTCCAACGAGGATTATAGGCGTATAATATCTAAAATATCGAAACTTTTGTCAGCTTCCCCATTAATAGTTCGGCTATTCTGCACTTTTTTAACGAACCAAAACTAAATACTTAATACAGTGTTAATAAGAACGAAGTTGATTAAGTATTTAGTCTTCAAATCTTAATTCGGCCTTAACTAAATGACATTATTCAATCTTCAGAATATCACTTTTTGAAAACAATAAAACGGCTTATTTTTATTTTTAAGCAAAGGAATCTATGGCCGTACAGCCGGTGTTTTCAATGCATTTCTTATTTTTAAAGGCGGGAAACTCAATAGAAACTGACAATTGACATTTGTTTTATTAAAACCACTATGAATATGGTCTATATAGGTTTGATCTTTGGCTTTGATGTTCTGACATGAAATAAGGGCTATTTATTGATTTTTTGATTTTAGTTTACATCAAGCGTAGCATTGCGTATATAAGCCATGGATAAATATTATAATATTACTATTCTTATAAGTTTCTTAGTTTGGATCAAGCACTGACACCTTTGCTTATTTCTACAAATGTCCTTTGAAGGGAAAAGCTTAGTCATTTCTATCTTAAATTTATTTTTTTATTGAATCATTTTTACACAATTATCGCAAAGCACAATAAAAGCAGCTTGCTAGCTGAAATCTCAAATGCACGGGGGTTGTCTTAGATACTGACATAGGTGACCTGTTTCAGAAACTTCTATTCCACTGAAAATCAAAAATAAGTCCGTAATTAGCACTAAGGAATTCGTGTGCCATTTATTGTACTTACCTAAGTAATAGGTCTTTCAACATACAATTGTCGTAAATTTTTTACTCCACATATTTTTTTTTTTATCAAAATTGATTTTTTATTAGTACAAAATCCTTACGTTTTTCACAGAAACGCGAAATACAATATTAATTAACCACTTTTTGTGGGATTGTTAAGACAACAAGATGTTTTAGAGGCACCACTGACTCATGTTAAGTGTTGATTGTCTATCTCTCTCAGTATCAAAAAAACAAAAACGACTGCTACTTAAGTATAGATCAGAGTCTGAGTCGCGTTCTATAATACGGACCTTAATCTATCAAAAGCAGTAACAATGGTATAGAAAATATAAGTAGAGGAAACAACTATGTTTGACCTATGTTTTCAGATCCAAAGTAATGTATTAAGTATCAACCTTATATGACATAGTTAGCCAAGTTTTCAAATAAAAAATATTTTTAGAAATTGCTTTTCCTCATATGAACGAAATAGTTGCTATTCGTTCATATAACGAAAATATGAACGAAATAGTTGCTTCAATAAAAAACGGCAATTCATGTATCTGTAGTTGTGTCAAAGTACAAACTCGGTCTATAAAAATACATACAACACGCAGACGAAGTTGCGGGCATCAGCTAGTATCGAAATAAAACTCTTCATACTTACACGTACTTGCGTTATATTTCAAAACAAATGACTCAGTGGTACTGGTCTGTACTGATGGACATGGGAGTGTAAACGTACGCACTCGAGGCAGAGGCAGGTCGCTGACGTGCGAGAGTGTACAGCTGCCGTTATATTTTTTACATCGGCAACACTGAGATTCATTCCGAGGAATCCCTGCACCGTGCTGCGCCGTGAACTTTGGCACTTGTCGCTTCATTCATTTGAAATCATTTGGTCAGGCATATGACACTGTTAGTACCAATAACTGCGAAATGGCGCTGCTATCGCCTTTTAAAACTAAAAAAATAGTTGATGTTTGATATGGGTTCCTTTAAAAAAAGTTCTTTAGCTTCATGAGGAGCCCTAAATTTTGCTAGTTTAAAAGCATTAATAAAGCTTTTTTTATTTGAATCTTTGGCCCATTTTAATAAATCATACATGAGTTGAAACAGACTCTTGAGTAGCTGTTGCCTTAATGTTGTTGCTACGTAACAGCTACTATGTTGGTACCCTTTTAGTTTAATTTTTTTTCTGTTCTTAAAGGATGATTGCACTTTAAACAGACATAGATAAAAATTCAAATGCAATCTAACTAAAAATGCAAAGCATCTCCTTTTCAGATAACTAGATTATGTAATATAACATGCTATGGTTAAAGTTACATTACACGAATCAAATGTTTTTGACCCTGATTGATTTTTTAGATTCATAGTTTCATTAAGTATAAATATACGTACCAGCTTTTCCAATCACCAGTCATTTCTGGGGTATCATCCTCATCCTCATTTTGCTCTTGAAAATAATTATAAATAAACAAATAAATAACCGCTACACACTCAAAGGCCCACACTAAGGTTTTCCCTTGTATCGTGGGTCCCTTGAAACACACATAAAGATAAATGGTTATGGTACTTATAGTTGAGTTGTTGTACAACTGAATAGGTACTTCGCTAAAGGCTTAACCAATTTCCAGAACTAGTAAATAAAAGTGAATAGATAGATTCTTAAATATAGACCCATATGTGTTGCCACAATTACGTCAATATCATGTAGCGCAGAACACTTCACTTTATATACCTAAATGGCAATCAGCCATTTTGTGAAAAAATTGTGGATCAGAACTTTTTTGAGTGACACCCAGGTGACACCTTTAACACTCTCATGTTTTCAAAATGGTTCAATGATAATGAATAGAAAAGTAAAAGAAAAAATATTTTTTTTCAATGACTATCAACGTCTGACCTTTTTGGCGGGAGCTGTCAGACAACTTGAAAGACTACTATAATTATTGAATTGTTATCTTTTTTGGTGACCCAAGTGTCATTACACGGTTACATATTACTCTCTCTGCTCTTTATAGCTGACCCACGTGATGGAAAGTTTTGAATTTGAAAATTAAAATAATAGGCATAGTATGTCCAATTAAGAATAATACGTAACAGATTTTATGGACTTACCTACTTTACGCAGTGGTTCACCCAGAGCAATTCCATTTTCAGTGAAGAGACATGTGTAAGAAAAGCGAATTCTCTTGCCTTCTTCATCGAATTGGGTTTTGTCAAAATGTTTTTGACAAACGCGTTGTTTTGACATTGCTCTTCAGAGATTTCAAGGAGTAAAGGATTCGTTGGCGCGAGAAAAGACATATCCACAAACTTCTTAGATACTGTTTTTCGGGAAACAAAACAACCGTAGCAATTCACCGGTTGCAGTGCAACCACAAACACAACACTTAAGCGTTTCCATGTTAAAGCAGGTTGCAAAAATAGCCTAAGATTTAAAAATCGTCGACGGAGGAGGATTTGTGACAAGGATCTCAACTTCAAACTCAACATAAAATACACGTGCACTTAACTCGAGCTCGCAAGGGTTCATAGAATTACTCTTGAACGATATAATTGTATATAAAAATACTGTTTGCCGACCATCGGCTGAAAGAAAAAATCTTCAGCCGATACCTTGTTGTGCCGACAGCTCAATTCGCCGAAAGGACGTTCTAAATAAAAATATTTTTGCCGATGACACGATTTGCAGATAAGCCGGTTCACTTAAAGTTCGACTGAACGAATTAGCTATTTATCGATAGAAAGAATTGCAGAAAGCACTGTTCATATTTTCATTTACTAATATTTACTATGCCATTTGTTGGAACATAAGGTTTAGTTTTTTTCAAGAATAAAAAGTAGCTTATTTATCTGCAAAGGGAGCCAAGGCTCTGTGGAAAACAGTGTTAAAGCATCAAACGAATATTATAGTGATGCTCAATAAACCTGAAGAAGACGAAAGAGGTTATCTCTACCGGCACCCTCAAAATTCAAAATCGCTCCGATTTGGAAATATCACAGTGGGCACTATCAAAAGTTGGATGATTCAACCAACTCTAAAAATTACGAAGCTCGTGGTAGTTGATGAAGAGGGAGATTCATTATCCGTTTACCATTTTTCATCCTCCAACTGGGAAAATCACGATACTTTGCCTCCTGCAGATGATTTTATGATATTTTGAAGGATGTCATTGGAATCTTAACCCAATTTTGGTGCATTGCAGTAATGGGCTAGATCGAACGATGGTCTACTGCGCAATCGATATCTCTTTGTCAAAATATTTGCGGAAAAAAAAAGTAAATATATTTTCGACTGTTGCAAAATTAAGACAGCAGAGGTTCAAATGCTTGTCCGACATAAATCATTATTACTTTTGCTACTATGCTTTGTATGAGTATTTTCTTAATGGATCATCAGTATTGTAATTAACTTAAGGTTAAAATGGATCTCTATGAAATTTCAATGTGTCTCATTATAGTTTTTATGAATTAATTAGGCTAAGATTTATGTATAAATTAAGTATTTTTATTATGTTACTAGTATTTAAGATTAATAATTGTGAACACAACATATTATAATTTTTTTAAACTTTTAATAAACTTAAGGATGTACTCAATAACTGTTTTCGTTGTTATTTTTCTTCCCAAGTCTAATCTAGGATCTGATGGTTGCTCTAGAATATCATAAGTAGATTTTTAAACTCAAAACATCAAAACAAACACAAACTGCAGTTGTTAGATCAAAATGTGATGAAAAATCCAATGATCTGATTGTTATCAGCGAAAGTGGGCTATCAGATTAAAGTTCAGCAGATTTTACTTTGCGCTAATGTATAAGCCATTTTCATTGCTCTGGATTTTACGTCGCATGAGTAGCTATTGGATGAGAACTTTTAATACGTTCTAGAACAGGGGTTCCCAACCTTTTTTTGTCTACTGCCCACTTTAAGAATAAATTTTTTTTTAACGCCCCCCTTTTTAAACATACTTAAAAACCGCTAAGTACTTATAACTGATTATTGAAACGCAACTTTATAGTATTCGGACAGAGTATCTTTTATTGAAAATAAAACAAACATAATCAATTCTTATATAAAAACTAATGTGAAGGTTGAATCTGATGCTGTTCAATAAGTTTGTTGATATCAGGTTCCAATTTACTCAAAAACAGCCGCAAGTCGCCACGTTCGGTAACACGCAAACGATTTCTCTTTTTAGTAAGCAGCGTTGCCACAGCACTAAATCCACGTTCACACAAATATGACGATGGGAATGCTATCAAGAATCGTTGAACAATTGACCACAATCCAGGGTACAATTGCAGGATCGGTTTTTGTAGCCAAAATTCTTGATATCCATTTTTGAACTTGATTTTTATTTCTTCGTTTGTTGTCAATTCTATAAGTTCTTCTTCCAGCTGAGGTGACATTGCTATGTTGACATTTGAAAATGGATTCAACACCCAGTCTGGTATTTCCAAGTTTAAAATGTCCTGGTATCGTTCGGTGAAGTCAATGTGGAGGTTTTCCAAATGTTGGCAGTAGGCAAACAAGTCGTCGTTACTGCAGGATACTGATAAATTCGGAAAATTGTGAAACTCACGTCTGCCCATATTTTTTTTGTGCAGCAGCAGTTTGGCTGCGAAAGCAGCAACGACATTTTTTGTTTTAATTAAATTTAGTTCATCGCCTTGCAGTTGGAGGTTCACGTCGTTGAACAATTTATACAGGTCTGTCATGTAAGCTATATCATTCTTTGATGTTATGAGCTTGTTGCGCAGTTCTGTATCTTTAGTTTCCAAGAACTCTATCACAGAGTCAAACAGGTTATAAAATCGAATCAGACAATTGCCTCTTGACAGCCAACGAACTTCAGTATGAAGCAACAAACGGTTGAAATCTTCGTCATTAGTAACACAAAGCTGATGAAATAATCTATCATTCAAAGAGCTGCTACGGATTTTATTGAATGCTTTGATGACATATTGCAGTGATTGAAATAGTCGTTCACTTAAGTTTCTAGCAACCAAATGTTGTCTATGAATAACGCAATGTATAGCAAGGACATCTGGAATTTTATTTTTTAGGTACGCTATGAAGCCTTTATGGCGCCCTGTCATAGCCGGAGCGCCATCCGTAGCAACTTATATAATATTTTTCAAAGGAATCTCTTTCTCTTCACAAAACTTTTCCAATGTATTGAATATGGTTTCGCCTTTTGTATCTGTCTCCAAATTTCTGGCAAACAATAGTTCTTCACGTATTTTCTCATCTTTAATAAACCTCACGTAAGATAGCAACAACGCTTCATTAGTTGGTAAAGTGGACTCATCGAGCTGAATTGAGAATTGACTAGTCCTCAGATGATTGCACAATGATTCTTCAATGTTTTCAGCCATTTCATCAATTCGTCTTTGCACAGAATTATTACTCAAAGGAATTTTTTGGATAATATCTGCGGCCGGTTTATGAAGCACAGTAGTTATTACTTCCTTTATTGCTGGCAAAATTAACTCTTCTCCGATGTTGTGTGGTTTGCCTTTTTGAGCAATTAACAAAGGGATATTGTACGAAGCTCGAAGTCCGTCGTCATCTTGCTTAGCAGCCGCCGAAAATAGTTTTGATACACTTGGCTGAGTATTATGCTTCTTCTCTAGGTCTTGAAAATATGCTACATTCTTGTCTTTCTTATCTGGATGCATTTTATTCAAATGACCTTGCAGTCTTGAAGGCTTCATTGCTTCGTTCGAAAATGTTTTTAGACATAGAAGACACAAAGGCGACGACGGGTTTGTGGGATTTTCAATAAATCCGAATTTAATATATTCCGCAGAGTATTGCCGTCTCTTTTTTTTTTACTTCCGACATTGTTTTGTTTTGAGAAATACGTAAGTGGTATAATGAAGTACTGCTTATCTATTATGCGCGAAACCGCAAATGAAAATAAAATAAATTTACGTCGTTTATATAGGATTGCATAAGCAGCACGCACCAACAGGAATAAGACAAACGTGCATAAACTCGTTTATCTCATTCGACGCCCAATCGTACTCGACAAGCAAGAACAAGTATTATAGAACCAGCCGATTGATACAGGAATGTACAAATCGGATTATTTAACAAAAACTTGTTAAAACATGATTGCCCACGATCTATTATATCGAACCGAGTTTGAGCTATATCTTAATTAATATTAGTTGATGTTCACAAGATGTAGTCGAGAGTCAAGAGCTCAGTCGGTATCTAAGAGTCTTCCTAGCTAGGTAGATGAAATTATAAATCGACCCCAAAGCCCTACACAACGCCCCCTTTTTTTTTCTGGGTCTCTTACCGCCCCCCTTTAGGCCTGCAGCGCCCACAAGGGGGCGTTATCGCCCACGTTGGGAAAGACTGTTCTAGAAGATTATGAATAAACTAAATTATTGAACGAGACATTTACGAGCGTTTTTATATCTGTTCAGTGAATTTTCTACAAAAAACATAAACTCATAAATAGTTCAAAAAAGCAGAGTATTTTTGTATGGGAGTTTCAGTGGGTAAAACCCGAAACTTCCACAATTTACGTACATTCAAAGTTGCTGATATACATATGAAATCATTAACCACAATATTCCATAAAATAAAAAATAATTGACACATTTAAATTATTTTGACTATAATTGATAATCAAATTGTCGGTATGGTTTTCCTGTTTTTGTGACTCTTGTCAAATGCCTACACCATTGTTATAAATCATAAAATAATTATCCCAATATTTACTTTTATTACTCAAAGTCATGCATTGGTCGTTATATTTTAGCTGTCACTATATGGTAAAAATTTATTCAAAATTTTAATTCTAATTTCAAAAAGCTATATACTTTACATTCCATTCGTATGATATTCGTCTTTTACACGTCCACAGTAATCAATTCGTTCAACTAGTAGATTCAGTTTCATTAGAATTTTATGGTAAATTGAAACGTCACATCATGAGAGTCATTAATTTGTTGTAACGTTGTCGATTTGGCTGCCGATTTTCTGCCAAGTCCACTAACTTTCTAGATCGAAGACTTTCCTAGTTATATATGATTAAACGTTAATGTATAAATATACCCTCAAATAACATTTATCAGCATGACCCTTGCGTACAATTATTTTTTTCGTTTTAGTACAACTGAATTTTAGAATAAAAGCTTGTTTTTAAAAAAAGTTTTTTATATAATTATATTTAAATTTTTACCTAGTTTAAGTTTAATAAGGTTAAGCGAATATTGTTTTTCCTTTATTTATGTTTACTACGTAGAAGGTATTTTTCCATTTTATAGCCACATTAGTTTTGTATAAGCAAATTGTCATTTTACTGGGACATTTCTCTTCCATTTATTCCTGTGTAGACGAACTAACACAGTTTTTTACTTAAAACCACCTCAACCTATGATTGGAAGACCTATTTTACCAACAATATGTTATTGTGACGTTATGTGGTTCAGATAATTAGGTAAAGAAATCGATTATACAAGAAAATCAGTAATTGTATTTATTGCAAATAAACAGCAAAATATCCAGCGTTTTGCTGTAACTATTAACAAACAGTAAAACCATAATTCTAAAAATTTCCATGCTCACCAAATTTCATTTTTTTTTATTGCAGCGAGTAAGTAAAGCTTTGCTTATTTCCTTCTTTTTTTAACAGCCCCAGTTTGAGTTTTAAAAATCATTTAAAAATAATTGTAAACCTATATTATGTATACACAGGACCGAGTTCATCATCATCATCATCAGCCTGTATCAGTCTACTGCTGGACATAGGCCTCGCCTATGGCACGCCACTGAGCTCGGTCTTCGGCTCTCCTACTCCAACCACTGCCCGCTACTTTACAAATATCGTCACCCCACCTAGTAACAGGGCGCCCTACGCTACGTTTGCCGATTCGTGGTCTCCATTCTAGAACTTTTCTGCCCCAACGGCCATCGGTTCTACGACAGATTTGACCAGCCCACTGCCACTTAAGCTTGCTAATTCGTCGGGCTATGTCGGTAACTTTGGTTTTCTGACGGATTATTTCGTTTCGAATCCGATCCCTCAAAGAAATACCGAGCATAGCCCTTTCCATAGCTCGCTGAGCGACCTTAAATTTCTGGACTAGTCTCACTGTGAGTGGCCACGTCTCGGCTCCGTATGTCATCATGGGTAGGACGCACTGATTGAAAACTTTCGTTTTCAGGCTTTGAGGTATGGGCGACGTGAAGACCCGGCGGAGTTTCCCAAACGCTGCCCAGCCCAGCTGTATCCGTCTCTTAGCTTCCCCATCGAAGTTGTTTTTACCTACTCGGAGCATCTGTCCCAGGTACACATATTCAGAAACAACCTCGAGGGGGACTCCGTTTACCGCGACCGGCCCCGGGTCAACATGTTCGTTGAACATGACTTTGGTTTTATCCAAGTTCATCCGGAGCCCTATACGCTGAGACGCATTAGCTAGACTGTCCAGATATGACATCACCCTGTCACACTCCTCGACGCAGGTGGATATGTTCGGTCCGAGTTAAATTTGAGGAATGTTATACTTTTGGAATAAGGATTGTACCTCACTTCCAGTAAATTGGGAGCCGTTGTCGGAAATAATAGTTTGGGGAATCCTATGTAACAGGAACACCATGATCCTCTAGACGTTGAGCAATCACTTTTCCGGTCGCACGGCGTAGGGGAAACAAAAAGCAATACTTAGTAAAATAAAAAATAAGTTTAAAAACTGAAACCCGACTAATGATGAATCGCGCTCTAAAAAGTATGAAACAAGAAAATGCTCGAATCTGAAATATTTATGAAAACTTTTAAATACTTATCGTCTATTTAATAAACACTTTATACGTTGTAGGGTTTCGTTTGAAGCCCTAACTATTGAATTTTATCTTTTCGTTTCACTTTTTGTTTACCATGGCATGTTTGGATAATGTTGTCACAGCTGTCTTGTCATCGTTCTGTCCTCGAATTCTATGTCTTTGGTTTATGCCATCATTCTATGCTATGACATCATTCTATGTCGTTGGTCTTACCTTAACCATTTTAACCATTGACATATAATGATGCTTAGACTGGCCACTTACTTTTGTCAGTCTTTACTTTTTTTTACATGGGGACTTCAGATTTGAAGTTGGGAAAAACTTGGAGTTGAAGAAAACCACCTTTTCCGTCCTGGTGCTCTGAGTAGAGACTAACACCAGGACCTTCTATTTTAAGGACCTCCCTGGGTCAGTGTTTGGCCCAGGTACTGGAAAGTTTAATGTTTACCGTAAAACCAGTGTAAATCACCTACTAGCTATATTTTAAATCTTCTAACTAAAGACTACCTTAATATATTTCATATCTACCGCACCGCTACGCAGTGGATTTTTCTCCGTCGAGATGGAGATTCTTTTCAGCCTATATATTATCCATCTACCACGCCTCGCTAGTGGCAAACAGTTGACAGGATTTGGGGTCCCGTCAGGATTTTATTTGGATTTTAACCCGTGGAGATCACCCGTCCTGGACCTATGGCTTAAACAGTATCGTAGACATACCTTTTTAATAATTTACTTATATCTAGTACTACGAGCCATAGTGTGGATAGGTTAACCCATCGGTCCCTCTAAATTCTAAAACACCACTTACTCAAGTGTATTTAAATTAAAACACTATTTTAGGCACATTTCGATAATTTGTTTGGATTTACTACCTACGATTTACTACCTACGATATACTACCTACGAGTACTTGTTACTACTTACTATTTACTACCTTCTATTAACTACCTACTATACTACCTACTACTTACTTATTACTTACTAAGTACTTACTTAATTACATATTTAGTACTTACTTACTACTGGCACTATAACACTTATTCTATTACTTATTATTCTACTACACATTATTCTACTTATTCTATCTATTACTTATCTACTCTTATTCTTTACCTACACATATTTTACCTTACACAACTTTTTTCATTTTATTAAAGGACATTGTGAAAAAAGGTGTCTTTTTGGTATAAAGGACATGGTGCAAAAAACTAACATTTTGGTTAAAGGGACATTCTCGTACCTAAGTGAGTTACCCTAATTACACTGTTGGCTCTAGACTTGTAATTCTTAGTTTAATATTGTAATAAGTACTTAGTTTAATATTTTAGATTTATAAACTTAGATTTTAGTGCTTATTGTAACTTAGTTTTAATGTTCATGTCGAAAAGATTTTTAAATTGTTAATAATTTTTAACCATTTAATTTAAAAAAAAAAGAACACCTAATTTAAGTAGAGTAACTTGATATTTAAAAAAAAATACCAACCTTTTAAATTAAGAAAATCTTTAAATTGTTAATCATCTTTAACAATTTACCTTAAAATAATTTATATGTGATGTAAAAAACACAACCTGTTAAATAATAACAAACTTAAACTGTACTATTATTTTTACCAAATGTTAATTTTTTTCTTTGTAAATCTGCAATAACTTTAACTTATGTTATCTTAATTCTACTGACTATTCTTTAATTTTACTGATGTTCTTCAATTTTAACGACTGTTTTTTAATTCTAATGACTGTTTTTCTATTTTTCTGACTTATTCTACTATACTATAACTTAAGCCTATTTTTTTTATTCCAACTTTCTTTGTAAATCTGCAATATGGCTCGTTGTATTGATTTCAATCTACTAAATAAAGCGGAAGCCGAATACGCGGTTAAAATCCGTAATGAAGAACCAGCTCCTACTCTGCCGTGTCTCCATCAACAATTGACACAACTTTCTCATATTTCTTCTGAAGAGATTGAATGTTCTCCACTACCCATTGCTGTTGATCTTGATCAATTAGATCACTCGCTTAAATAAGCTGAACTCAAGTTGGATCTAGGTAAGGAGCAATTCGTTCTAAAGATCCAAACTTATATAGATCATATTTTCTATAGGTTTCAACGTATCGACATCGACAGTTGTGACGATGACACATTTAGCCTTGGGAGACTGTCTTGGGAGACAGATGACTGCGTTCCCTCACCTAGGAACCAGCCTTCTAAGGATATTCCCCTTTCTAATTTGCATTGAGGAAATTTTCCTATTCTGGTGATTCTTGCCCTAAGTATTTTTTGTTAAAATTGGAGGAATTTACAACTTCTCGGGGTATTCCTAATAACTTTATTTGGAAGGAAGTCCCTCCTCCCTCTTTAATGCAAACTATCATCAAGGAAGCTCATGGTCCTCCTTTTAATCCACATCTTGGTATCTTTAACCCTCGGCATACCAGGTGAAAATTTGTAACATGCCATACAAGGTGGGGTCTGACATACCCTAACAAAATGGTCGCTGTAATCAGATAGGAATAGGGGTACTGAATTATTATTGCATATTTTTGAAATTGAACATAACCTGAGTAGCACTATATAAAAAAAAATGAAATAGATTAAATGGTTTGTTGAAAAAGGGTAGCGAAAATGCCATCTTCTGACTACTAATTTAGACTTGAAATCACCCTAAGAATTGATAATTACCAATGTTTGTAATTAAACTGACTAAATAAAAAAAAATTGAACAACGATGATACATCTTTAAAATTTTACTTCAATCTCGAGGTAGGAGTTCTTTAGTTCGCCATAATTGCATTTTGTATATGCTCAAATAACAACAATTCTAAACAAAAACGCATCTAGAGCCCTAAAAAACGCACGCACCACTAAACTAATGGTACTTGCCAGTGTAAGAACGTCGCAACTCCAGCTACTGAGAGCTTCAGATTCCGCGCACGAAATTTTTTGAAAATATATCGATTTTTCACCGCCTGGGGTTTATTAGACCCCACCTGGTATGCGGAGGGTTAAAACCTACAAAAAACTGTGTTTAACCTACTATTGGCCTGGTATATTCAAGCAAATAGCCAAGCTCATATCTTTATGTAATGTGTGTTTAGCTTTTAAATACTCAAATCACTCACCTTACGGTCCTATGGGAAAACCTAAAGTCTGTTCAAGGCCCTTCCAGACTATCTCTCTAGACTTGATGGGACCATTCCCTATGACTAGAGCACGCAATCAGTATATTTTGGTTGTCAATTGCTTATTTACAAAATACACTCTTATCTTTGCACTTAAACGCGCTACCGCATCTAATATGATTGAAAGACTAGAGAATCTAGTATTTTTGGTTCATGGTGTTCCTCAATACATTCTTACTGATAATGGTGTACAATTTCAGTCTACTTAATAAATATAAGATCCCCTATCAAGGTCTTACTCCTTACTACTGTCCACAGGTCAATCCTACTGAAAAATATAATCGTACGATTGTCACGGCACTAGCTTCCCTAGTCAATGAAGATCATAGATCCTGGGATTTGCACTTGCCTAAAATCCAAGCTGCAATGAATAATGCTGTAAATGTCGTTACGGGTTTTTCTCCTGCCTTCCAAACTTTTGGTCGCGAGATCATCACTTGTGGGTCACTTTATACTCATGACTTTAACATTTGAATTAACCTTCTTGCCACGTGACCTCTATGCCCATAATCTTGGACTCTTGTCCGCACTATTTGACAAGGTGGAAACAGCTCTACATATTTCTCACCAGAAGAACTCACTACGCTATAACTTACGTCATTCCTTCAAAGAATATTCTGTTAGCGATACCGTTTGGCGCAAGAATTATGTTCAAAGTAACGCTGGTACCTACTTCAGCGCGAAATTTGCGCCTAGATACATTATGTGCAAAGTCGCACGTAAGCTTTCGCCTCTTGTTTATGTACTTGAAGATCCTAATGGTTCCCTATCTAAATGGCACATTAAGGACATCAAAGTATGAAAAGCTACTTATGTAAATACTTACTTCTTATGTAAATACTTACTCCTCTTTACACTTTACTTTTCCTCTTTTTCTTTCTTCGACTTCAATATTTGGCTTCGTTTGGCATTTTTTTTGTTATTATTTTTTTTGTTATCTCTAGGAGCGGTTGACAACTCCTTAAATAAGCCCTTGTCATATTCTTTTTTATCTCTTGGAGCGGTTGACAACTCCTTAAATAAGCCACTGTCATATCTTAACCCTCCACATTCCACATTAGGCCCCTACTGCCTATGGTTGGGTTGGGTACTACTGTTTCTTATTTCTCCTCAGCAGGCTCCTACCGCCCACTGATGGATCTGACTGATGCTTATCGTTGGTTTGGGTGTTTCTTTTCTGAAATTTAGTATTCTTTCTCTACCTTCTTCCCTACTCTCGATTGGTTGCATACTAAACCTCCTTTCGTTAGAGAAGTTTTGTAGCTACAGAAACTAACTACCTATTTTCTATTGGGTTTTCGCATAGAGCAGCTGACTACTCTTTAAATAACCTTACAGTCCCGCCTTTTTATAGGCAAGAGCGGCTGACAACTCTATAAATAAGGCTATTGGTCATGTATATCATCTTTTGAAGCACTATCTCCGGAGTACGCGTCATTGAATGTGAACCGTACCCCAACTAATGTTAGTGTGAATTATGTTTGCGAATGAATATATGATAGTGTTATGTGAGTGGTTATGTTAGTGTGAAGTATGTTTGCTGATGAATATATGATAGTGGTACGTGAGTAAGAATTTTGCTTCCCAAAAATTTAACAAAAAATTTTTCTCTGAAGTCGAAAAATTTTCCGGGGTTGTTGAGGTAATGTAGGGTTTCGTTTGAAGCCCTAACTATTGAATTTTATCTTTTCGTTTCACTTTTTGTTTACCATGGCATGTTTGGATAATGTTGTCACAGCTGTCTTGTCATCGTTCTGTCCTCGAATTCTAACAGACATTCGAGGCATAGGACTATCGTTTCAATGGCTTTTCGGTGAAATAAACAATAGAACAAATAGCCTATCGAAACTGTGGTACATCGATGCTGTGGCTTTTCGATAAAACGGACGTTCGAGTCAATGGCTTCGGTGAACTGGCCGTCGACTGAACGACATTCGAAACAAGGTAGTAAACCCCCGGGCTGCGCCCTACGCGAAGCTCGGCCTTCAGCTTCACATCATATATCTTTGTTTCGTGGACGTATTAGATCAGGGGGACGCTCCGGGCTTCGCCCTACGTGGAGCTCGGCTTGCGGCCTCACATCACTTATCTTTGTCTGGTAGATGTCTTAGATTAGGGGGACGCTCTGGGCATCGCCCTACGTGGAGCTCGGCTTTCGGCCTCGCATCACATATCTTTGTTTGGTGGACGTCTTAAATAATGGGGACGCTCTGGGCTTCGCTCTACCCGGAGCTCGGCCTACGGCCTTGCATCACTTATTTTTGTTTAGTAGATGTCTTAGATTGGAAGAACGCGTCGGGCTTCGCCCTACGCGGAGCTCGGCCTTCAGCCTCACATCACATACCTTTGGTGGACGTATAAGGTTAGGGGGACGCTCTTGACTTCGCACTACGCGAAGCTCTGCTTGCGGCCTCGCATCACTTATCTTTGTCTGGTAGATGTCTTAGATTGGGGAAACGCTCCGGGCATCGCCCTACGTGGAGCTCGGCTTTCGGCCTCGCATCACATATCTTTGTTTGGTAGATGTCTTAGACTATGGGGACGCTCTGGGCTTCGCCCTACGCGGAGCTCGGCGTGCGGCCTTGCATCACTCATCTATGTTTGGTGGTTAGCTGAGATTGGGAGGACGCTTCGGGCTTCGCCCTACGCGGAGCTCAGCCTGCAATCTTGCATCACTATTCTTTGTTTGGTGAACGTCTTGGATTTGGGGCACGCTCCAGGCTGCGCCCTACGCGGAGCTCGGCTTTCGGCCTCGCATCACATATCTTTGTTTGGTAGACGTCTTAGACTATGGGGACGCTCTGGCCTTCGCCTTACGCGGAGCTTGGCCTGCGGCCTCGCATCACACATCTTTGTTTGGTTAGATTAGGAGCACGCTTCGGACTTTGCCCTACGCGGAGATCAGCCTGCGGCCTTGCATCACTATTCTTTGTTTGGTGAACTTCTTAGATTGAGGGGATGCTCCGGGCTGCGCCCTACGCAAAGCTCGGCCTTTGGCCTCGCGTCACTTATCTTTGTCTGGTATATGTCTTAGATTGGGGGGACGCTCCGGGCTGCGCCCTACGCGAAGCTCGGCCTACGGACTCGCATCACTTAACTTTGTTTGATGAACGTCTTGGATTGGGGGGACGCTCCAGGCTGCGCCCTAAGCGGAGCTCGGCCTGTGGCTTTGCATCACTTATCTTTGTTTGGTCGACATCTTAGATAAGGGGGACGCTCCGAGCTTTGCCCTACGCGGAGCTCGGCCTGCGGCCTCGCATCACTTATCTTTGTCTGGTAGATGTCTTAGATTGGGGGGACGCTCCGGGCTTCGCCCTACGCGAATCTCGGCCTTCGGCCTCGCATCACATATCTTTGTTTGGTGAAAGTCTCAGATTTGGGGGACGCTTCAGGCTTCGCCCTACGTGGAGCTCGGCCTACGGACTCGCATCACTAATCTTTGTTTGGTGGATGTCTTTGATTCAGGGGGCTCTCCGGACTCCAGAAAAAACACTATTTTTTAATTTTATTTAAGTATATGTATCACACCTATTGTAGTGTGATGAGTTATAATGTTCGCAACTACTCCTGCTTGATTCGATCACTATTCAGCTGAGTAATCACTAAATAAAGACAACAGTGCGCGATGGTGAACTTTATATCCAGTGCATCCAAGCAAATCCGCTAGAAACAGGTGTAGGGTCTTCCCTACCTAACCTGCTAGGAAAACACGAATTAATACATAAATATAAATATTCAAACACACACACACATAAACACTCATACACAATCATACATCACACACACACAACATGGAAATAATAAAACAACAAAAACTTACCGTATTACTTACCTTACTTAACTTACCTGTGTCGTGCCGGTCGATCGCATAAACTCGGTGCAATGGAAGCGCTCCCGCTGACGTCACCTATTGTGTGCGAACCAGTCTTGCATAAGCGCAGGCCGGCCGCGGCTGGTACGGCCCGGCACCGAAACCGGTCCGCAGTCAAGTCGCTACCTTTGCACTAGACGCACGTCGCTTTGCGCTCTGCCGCTTATACTATAAATCACGCTTTTGTTAACTTTCTAACCTTATATAATTTGCTTTCCTGTTTTCTTCTTCGCTTCGCGGTGATCCGTGCCTGTGTACTTTATTGCTACTACTATATAATTACTGTGACTGTTCCTTCTGTGCTGTTTCTCCGCTTCGCCTTCTTGGATTAAATGTAGGATTGCTAATTGAAGGAAGTGGTTGTTATTTATTTAACTCAGAACCCTAACAACCCTAGAGCCAAGCCTAGTACCCAGAGATCACGCGACCGGCTGGTACACATAAGGTAATTACACACAACACTGTACACCATATACGAACCACACCTGGCCCCCCAGTATTTTGTACTCCTCGACGTCTAGCTCCAGAAAAACTTAAAATCGCCAAGCGTGAGTTCGAAGCGATGTTAGCCAATGGAACAGCCAGACCTTCGGAGAGTCCCTGGGCGTCCCCTCTTCACTTAGCACCGAAGAAGGAGAATGAATGGCGCCCCTGCGGAGACTACAGAATGCTCAACGCCAGGCCAATACCGGACAGGTACCCAATCCGCCATATTCACGACTTTGCTCAAACTTTAGCAGGTAGTAAGGTATTTTCCACCATAGACCTTGTTAAGGCGTTTAACCAAATCCCGGTCAACCCTGACGATATACCGAAGACGGCAATAACAACTCCATTTGGCCTCTTCGCGTTCCTTTTCATGACCTTCGGACTAAGAAATGCAGGTCAAACATTTCAAAGGTTCGTTGATGAGGTCACTCGGGGACTCGATTACTGTTACTGCTATTTGGACGATTTTTTGATCTTTTCCAGGTCTGAAGAGGAACACATACAACACTTGCGTACTATTTTTGATAGGATGAAGCAGTATGGCATAGTCATCAATACGGCTAAGTCAGTTTTCGGTGCATCAGAAGTGACATTCCTGGGTTACACCATTTCAGCTAATGGCACTAAGCCGTTAGAAACAAAGGTGCAAGCCATCAAGGAGTTTCCGGTGCCAAAAGATGTACGGCAGCTTAGAAGGTTTTTGGGCATGATAAATTTTTACAGGCGTTTTCTGCCAAATGCTGCCCAAATCCAAGCGCCGCTGAACACACTTTTGGCAGGTTCAGTCAAGGGGTCAAGCAATCTGACTGGCGACTCTTTGAGAGCTTTTGAGGCGTATAAAGATAGCCTTTCTAGTGCTGCACTATTAGCACACCCAGATTGTGACAAAAAACTCGCCTTAGTCACCGATGCTTCTGAAACAGCTATAGGTGCTGTGGTTCAACAGCTCAAATCAGATGCTTGGGAACCCTTAGCGTTCTTTTCGCGGAAGCTGAGTCCGTCGCAGAAGAAATACTCGCCATATGACCGCGAACTGCTTGCGATATACGAAGCGTTTAAGTATTTCAGGCATATGTTGGAGGCAAGGCACTTCATTGCCTCTACAGACCATAAGCCTATCAGCTTTGCCTTTAAAGCGCGACACTCCAGCTGCTCACCCAGACAGTACAGGCATCTTGATTTCATAGCGCAATTCACAATTCACATATCGGGGAAAGATAATAAGAATTGTTGCCGATGCATTGTCTCGAATCGAAGAGCTTCAGGCACCTGTAAGCCTCCAAGCAATTGCTGAGTCTCAGATTTCTGATCCCAAACTTTCTCGACTCATAGATGGGGACAGTTCATTGCGCTTACAGCAGCGGGCATTACCTGGGAGTTGCATAAATTTGTACTGCGATGTAAGTACACCATCTCCTAGGCCTTACATCCCCAGTCCTCTAAGAAAGGATGTCTTTGCCAGCCTTCACTCTCTCAGTCATCCAGGCCCAAACGCTAGTGCAAAACTTGTTGCACAACGATTCGTTTGGCCTGGAGTCAGGAAGGACTGCAGGGAATGGGCTAAAGTTTGCTTGCCTTGTTAGCGCTCGAAGGTCAGTCGACATGTGCATGCACCTACAGGCACTTTCGACTTACCATGAGCTCGCTATAAGAAAGTGCACATCGACCTTGTAGGACCGATGCCTTCATCTCAGGGCTTTAGATAATGTTTAACTGCAGTGGATCGGTTCACAAGGTGGCCTGAGGTCATCTCTATCGTGGACATAACTGCAGAATGCGTTGCTTAGTGGGTGGATATCTCGTTTCGGCTGCCCAGAGGAAATCGTAACTGACCGCGGACGACAGTTCGAGTCAACACTTTTCTCACACTTACCCAAACTTGCTGGGTTTGAACACAAGAAGACCACAGCATACCATCCGCAGTGCAACGGTCTTGCCGAAAGATTTCACAGGCAGTTCAAAGCATCCATTATGTGTCACGCCAATAACTGGACAGAATCTTTACCTTTAATATTACTCGGCATAAGGAGTTCTTTCAAGGAAGATCTTCAAGCTTCTCCAGCAGAGCTCACATATGGAGAACCCCTGAGACTGCCTGGGGAATTTTTTGACAATGCTTCGGAAGGCTCTACAGACGTAACCGAATTTATTACACATCTGCGTTCATACGCTGAGAAGTTAAGGTCAGATCCTGCGTCTCGTCACCGAAATGACAAAATATTCGTTTTTAAAGAATTAAAGACTGCAGATCGCGTGGTTCTTCGTGAAGACGCCTTACGTAGTTTGCTTCAACCAGCATATACTGGGCCTTATCCAGTTGTACACAGAGGTGACAAAACATTTAAACTCCTTGTTAAAGGCAAGAAAGTGACAGTCACCATTGATAGGCTTAAACCAGCTTTTATTCTCACCGGTGGCGATTCAAACAAAGACCAAGTGGTAAATCCCCCAGAAAACGATAGTTCTATACAACGAAGAACTCGTTCAGGTCGACTAGTCTGTTTTCCAGATTTTTATCGCCCTAGTTAGGGCTCTGGGGGGGAGTGGTGTAGGGTCTTCCCTACCTAACCTGCTAGGAAAACACGAATTAATACATAAATATAAATATTTAAACACACACACACATAAACACTCATACACAATCATACATCACACACACACAACATGGAAATAATAAAACAACAAAAACTTACCGTATTACTTACCTTACTTAACTTACCTGTGTCGTGCCGGTCGATCGCATAAACTCGGTGCAATGGAAGCGCTCCCGCTGACGTCACCTATTGTGTGCGAACCAGTCTTGCGTAAGCGCAGGCCGGCCGCGGCTGGTACGGCCCGGCACCGAAACCGGTCCGCAGTCAAGTCGCTACCTTTGCACTAGACGCACGTCGCTTTGCGCTCTGCCGCTTATACTATAAATCACGCTTTTGTTAACTTTCTAACCTTATATAATCTGCTTTCCTGTTTTCTTCTTCGCTTCGCGGTAATCCGTGCCTGTGTACTTTATTGCTACTACTATATAATTACTGTGACTGTTCCTTCTGTGCTATTTCTCCGCTTCGCCTTCTTGGATTAAATGTAGGATTGCTAATTGAAGGAAGTGGTTGTTATTTATTTAACTCAGAACCCTAACAACCCTAGAGCCAAGCAACCTACACAGCTAACAATTCATATATATGACGGCGCGTTTATAATTATTTAGACATAATTTTATTTAAGCGTTATAATTCTAATCATATTATTTGTAACCAAAGAGGGAACTGTATAGTTCGTGTGGGTTTGCGAGTGACGTCAGCGCCTGACATCGCCTGTTGTGGCGTGAAGTGGCGTGACGTGGTAGTGGGGCGACCGGTCTAGCGGCGCCTTTATAATCGAGGAAGCGGCGTGCTGACGTCAGTATTAACTTGAGTCGTGGCGCTGTTCGTACGCTCGCAACTTCGCATGCCTCTTTGGATTGCGCGATTTGTAAAATTAATTAAAAATAAATTACTCTTGGTGAAAGTTTACTTTTTGATTTTTTTTAAATTAAAAAAACTACTTCCTGCTGCCCATGGAGCCTAACCGCCAGCTCGGAAATCCGTCATCAGAAGTGGGGATGGACCAGGAAGCGGAAAATCATGGTGAAAGACCCGCCAGTCCTATTATACGCACTGAGCGTGATCAGTGGAGGAACCTTTTTGAGTCGCAACATCGTAATATGATGGACTTGATAAAAAATATCCTTGAACCAAAAAAGAAGGAGCCTAAACTGATTCTTCCGGAAATTAATCCTGACCATCAAGAGGCGGATGCAAAGGCTTGGTGCAACACAGTGGATATTTGTTTGAAGGAGAACCCGGTAAGTGGAAGCCAGTTGGTTATTCTCCTCAGCCGCGCTTTGAAGGGATCAGTAGCTACATGGCTGGCACATAGCAGTCATTCTGAAGTTACATGGTCAGAACTTAAGCCGCTTTTTCTTACTCGTTTTGACACAATCGAAACACCAGCTGCCACTCTGTACAAGATTTCATCAAGCAGCCCGAATGAAGGAGAGAATATGTCAACGTACGTGTCTCGAATTTTAAACACATTAATGACAAGATGGCAAAATATGACAGTAGAGCAAGTGGCAATAAATGTAGCATTAGCACACGTGGCCCGTATTGATAATGGGATTCAAAGGATGGCTTTTACAACAGAAATAAAATCAAGAGTTCAATTACAACGCGAGTTAATGCCGTTCGTATATCGAAAAAGAAGCCTACCGCCTGCTGATAAAACTAGTGAAGCTAAGAAGCCACGTCTGGAAGCACCGCGACGCTGTTAAAAATGCGGGAAGATTGGTCATCTAGCGATGGATTGTCGTGCCAATACCAGCAAGGACCAGGATAGTAACATTTCCGTGAATCGTTCTCTGTCTACGACTGCAAGCAACTCCCAGCAACGCAAGGAACCGAAGTCCATCGTATGCTTCCGATGCGGTGAGCCAGGTCACATTGCACCGCGTTGTACCCAAAAGGAGAAGTAAAGCGAAGAACGAGGAGACACAACATCGGCAACTGAACGGAGGGTGAATATCTGCACCATCGGGCCTGCTTCGGACTATCTTTACAATCAGGGTGAGAAGTTTTCATTTTGTTTTGATTCCGGGTCTGAATGCTCATTGATTAGATATAAGAGAGACAGTAGCTCAACGTTTTCCGGGTAAGCGTGCCTATGACTTCGTTTCACTTTTAGGCATAGGAAAGGTAAGCCTACATTGCAACAGTCAAATTAATGCCATGGTAAAACTTCAGGGCCATTGTGTAGAGTTATTATTTCACGTGGTTCCTGACTCTTCATTAGGAAATGATATGTTAATCGGACGAGATTTGATTAATTTGGGCTTTTCAGTCGAAGTCTCACAAAATAACCTGATCATCAATAAAACTCACGTTATTGCGCAATGTGAATTTGGTGAAAGCGTCAAGAATTTCAGTAGCACCAGCACCGATGTTCCCTCAGAGTCATTTGCTGGACTTAAAAAATTACTAGAAAAATATGCACACTATTTCGTTGACGGTATACCTACAGGTAAAGTTAGCACTGGACATTTGGAAATAAAACTTGTAGATTCAAGTCGAACAGTGCAACGTCGTCCATATCGAATGTGTCCTAATGAATGTGAAGTAGTGCGTATCAAAATAAAAGAACTTCTAACCGCCGGTATCATTCGCGAAAGTTGTTTACCTTTCGCAAGTCCTATTTTACTTGTAAAAAAAAAGGATGGATCTGATCGTCTCTGTGTGGACTATCGTGAATTGAATAGCAACACTATTCCAGATAGATATCCGTTACCTTTAATTGGTGACCAGATACAGCGCTTAGTTGGAGCCAAGTATTTCACTTCCTTGGATATGGCAAGTGGTTACCATCAGATCCCTGTACATCCTGACTCAATAGAACGGACAGCTTTTGTAACACCTGACGGACAATTCGAATACGTCACAATGCCATTTGGACTCCGAAATGCACCGTCGGTATATCAGCGAGATATTAACAAGGCTCTTGGCAGTCTTTCTGAAAACATTTGCTATCTGCTACATTGATGATATTATAATTCCATCTCAAACTGTCGAAGAAGGTCTAGAACGCCTAAATTCTGTGTTAGAAGCTTTGACAAAGTCAGGGTTCTCTCTAAACTTAAAGAAATGTGCTTTTCTTAAAACTGACATAGACTATCTTGGATACCACGTGTCATCCGGTCAAGTGAGGCCAAACGCGCGTAAAATAAATGCCTAGTCACAACTACCTCCTCCTCAAACCGTCACTCAGCTGAGACAATTTATTGGTCTTGCATCGTACTTTCGCCAATTCATTCAAGGCTTTTTTCAAATCACTGCACCTCTTTACAGACTTACATCTGGAAAAGGTAACATTAAATAGACTCCAGAGTTTGAAAAAATTCGCCAAAAAATCATTTCAGTCTTAACCAATGAGCCAGTTTTGACTATCTTTGACCCTCAGTATCCTATTGAATTGCACACGGATGCTAGCTCCGATAGCTATGGTGCCATACTCATGCAAAGAGAAAATGGCAAATCTTATGTTGTTAAATATTACAGCCGTAGAACAACTCCATGTGAATCAAAATACCACTCATATGAACTTGAAACGTTGGCCATTGTTAATGCAATAAAACATTTTAAACATTATTTGCAAGGTCGCAAATTTGTTGTAGTAACGGATTGTAACGCGGTCAAAGCATCTAAATCTAAAACTGACTTAACGCCTCGCGTTCATAGATGGTGGTGTTTCCTACAAAGTTTTGACTTCGATATTGAGTATAGACCTGGAAAACGTATGGAACATGTCGAATTTTTTTCTCGAAATCCTCTTCCTAAAATAGCTGAAACAAAAATAGATCAAAAGAGAGTTAACCTAACAAAAATAAGTGATAATTGGTTTCAAGCAGAACAGCAAAAGGACTCTGAGATAAAGTCAATTATTTCCAATTTACAAAATAACACCCTTGACCATAACGTTTCGGGGACATATGAACTTAGACGTGGAATTTTACATAGGAAAATAGAAAGAAATAGTAGGACTTTCTGGTTACCAATTGTTCCCAGGTCGTTTCAGTGGGCTGTAATTAATCATGTACACGAGAGCATTATGCATTTAGGATGGGAGAAAACTTTAGAAAAAGTTTATTGGCATTATTGGTTCCCACACATGAATAAGTACGTACGAAAATTCGTTGATAACTGCATTACTTGTAGGTTATCAAAATCTCATTCAGGTAAAGTTCAAGCGGAATTGCACCCTATCCCCAAAGTATCTACACCATGGCATACTATTCACATAGATGCAACAGGGAAGCTTACTGGTAAGAATGATACCAAAGAATATGTCTTTGTCATGATAGATTCTTTCACAAAATATACCATCCTGCATCACACTATTAACATTGACACTTCTAATGCAATACAAGCCCTGAAATATATTGTCTCTTTGTTTGGTGCACCAGTACGCGTTATAGCTGATCAGGGTAGATGTTTTGCTAGTAAAGATTTCAAAGACTTTTGCAATTCACATGGTGTTGCTCTTCATCTTATAGCCACGGGTACTAGTCGAGCTAATGGACAAGTGGAGCGAGTAATGAGTACTTTAAAGAATTTGCTTACAGCGGTTGAGGTCGGAAACAATAAATCGTGGCAAGATGCACTACCAGAGGTACAAATAGCTCTAAACAGCACAATCAATCGCGTAACAAAATCGAGTCCTTTAGAATTATTAATTGGAAAAGTAGCGAGGCCTTTAGACCTGATGACCTTAGATGATGACATAAATGAAAACAACGTTAATTTGACGGAAGTTCGCCAACGGGCGGCCCATGAGACACAGAATAGCGCTATGATTGAAAAACAAAGATTTGACAAAACAAAAGCAAAAATTAATCACTTTAAAGTTGGGGACTTTGTACTTCTCTCAAATCACGAACGAAATCAGACAAAATTGGAACCAAAATTTAAAGGCCCTTTTAAGGTGGTTAAGTTGCTTGATGGTGACAGATATTTACTAAAGGCTCTGAATTCTAACAGAACATACAAATATGCTCACGAGCGTTTACGTTCTATGCTGGATTGTGATGTTCCGTTGGAATTGAGTGCTAATTTGGAAGCTTCTGGATGTGCCAGTGACGGCGAAAGTAGGTAAGGTAGGTATTTTGGTGTCTGTTGCATAAATTTGGTGAATAATTTTCTTTTTCTTTCTTTCTTCTTTCATACTTGAAAGACCAGTCTGTGTGACAACCTGTCTGTGTGACAACATGTCTGTGTGACAACTTGTCTGTGTGACAACATGTCTGTGTGACAACCCGTCTGTGTGACAACCCATCTGTGTGACAACCCGTCTGTGTGACAACCCGTCTGTGTGACAACCCGTCTGTGTGACAACCCGTCTGTGTGACAACCTGTCTGTGTGACAACCCGTCTGTGTGACAACCTGTCTGTGGAACAATCGGCCGGTTTGACCACTACATTCCGTGGCCAGAATGGCCGAGCTGGAGTAGATACGCTACTTATCACAATTTTGTTTTTCGCAGATAATTCTGATGATGACATGACACACGAGGACATGTGAATGCGCAGGACGGCCGTGACGGCGCGTTTATAATTATTTAGACATAATTTTATTTAAGCGTTATAATTCTAATCATATTATTTGTAACCAAAGAGGGAACTGTATAGTTCGTGTGGGTTTGCGAGTGACGTCAGCGCCTGACATCGCCTGTTGTGGCGTGAAGTGGCGTGAAGTGGCGTGAGGTGGTAGTGGGGCGACCGGTCGTGCGGCGCCTTTATAATCGAGGAAGCGGCGTGCTGACGTCAGTGTTAACTTGAGTCGTGGCGCTGTTCGTACGCTCGCAACTTCGCATGCCTCTTTGGATTGCGTGATTTGTAAAATTAATTAAAAATAAATTACTCTTGGTGAAAGTTTACTTTTTGATTTTTTTTTAAATAAAAAAACTACTTCCTGCTGCCCATGGAGCCTAACCGCCAGCTCGGAAATCCGTCATATATTTGAAATATACTAATGAAGTCCTTTCATTTGATACCCATCAAAGCACCATCATTAACAGTTTTGTTTTAGTTCATGACTTATTGTCTTCTAGAGGGCGCTCTAATCAATTTAATGTGGCGTATAACCAGCGGACAATCAAAACGCGTCCAACGATACCTCATTTGTCAATTTGAGACGAATAGAACATACATACATACCAGTCAACCACATAACCCTCCTTTTTGCTTAATAAATATCGACCAGACGCACCTACAATTGTTAGGTTATTAATCTAATACACTTCTCATCAAAAAAATCGAAACACTTCCGTTTTTATTGTTTCTGTCCGAATTTCACAAAAAACAATTTTCATTCTATGAAAAAAAAATTACACGATTGTAAAGCTGGCAGTTTGGCTATTACAGTGGTAAGCGAACATTCAAAATTCAAAATTAGAATTTTATTTGTTTAGCCTATAAATAAAATGAATCACTGTTTTGAGACGAATGTGTGTTTAGAGTTGGAGTACATTTCACGTTTAAAAACTAATAAAATATTTTTAACAAAAAATTTACCCGCCTTCAAAAAGGGTGAAATAATTAGGGTTCCGTAGTAATCTACGAACCCTTATAGTTTCGCTATGTCCGTCTGTCCGTCTGTCCGTCTGTCCGCAGGTTTCCTAAGAAACCCTTGGTACTACAGAGCTGAAATTTGACATGGTCATAAATATTAACTACGCCGTCAGAACTGTAGAGTGAAATCTTAGAAAAAAAAATTTTTTCGGGTGTCTCTCATAGACGTGAAAGGGCGATGAATTTTTTTTTTCTAGCCAATATCATTAAATGGGGTGTCATAGGACAGCTTTTTAAAAGACAGAAGGTGTTTACTAAGAACGTTTTTCGATTCAGCACTTTGTTTGCCTAATATATATTTTTAAAGTGAAAATTTTTGTCAAACACAAGTGTCTCCCCCCTCTACCAGCTAAACGGTTGATTCAAAAAATGTGGAAAAATTCATAGTGGTAGTGTATACAATGAAATTATAAGAAAAACTATCACACATAAGATGGCTCTTCAAGTTTGCGAGTAATAGTCGACCAAGTGCCAAACTTAGATGGAATTAATAAGAATATATTTACTAATATTAGATCCTTGGTACTACAGAGCTGAAATTTGGCATGATCATACATATTGATTGCGCCAACAGATTGAAAAACAAAAATTTTGGAAAAAACAATTTTTCGGATGTTTCCCATACACGTGAAAGGGCAATGGTTTTTTTTTTCTCGCCGATATCATCGAATGAGATGTCATAGGATAGCTTTTTAAAAGATAGAAGGGGTTTACTAAGAAAGTTTTTCGATTCAGCATTCTCTTTGCGAAAAAATAATTTTTAAAGTGAAAATTTTTATTAAAAACAAGTGTCCCCCACTACAAGTAAAACGATTGTTTCTAAAAATGTGGAAAAATTCACGGTGATAGAATATACAACAAAATTAAAAGGAAAACTATCACACATAAGTAGGCCCTTTAAGCTTGTGAGTAATAGTCGACCAAGTGCCAAGTTGTTGGGATTAATAAGAATATATTTACTAATATTAGATCCTTGGTACTACAGAGCTAAAATTTGGCATGGTCGTAATATTGATTGCGCCGACAGATCAAAAAAATAAAATGGTGGAAAAAAATTGTTTTTCTGGTGTTTTCCATACACGTGAAAGCGCGAGGGATTTTTTTTCTCGCCGATATCATCGAGTGGGTTATCATAGGATAGCTTTTTTTAAGATAGATGGGGTTTACTACGAACGTTTTTCCATTCAGCAATCCGTTTGGGAAACATTAATTTTTATAAAAATAAAATATGGAATATTTCACGAGAGTAGCATTCACGACGAAGTGTACACTAATCCAAAATGGCCGCCATACAAGGTTCTACGCTAAAAGTGAGGCGAGCCGAAAGCCAAGCTGTAACATATTGACATTTCAGGTGTCGTTTAATAGGTTTTTGGGGGTGCTAAGTACGAAAATGATATCAAATTTATACAAGACCACCACGCGACCTGCTTTAGCAGCAGCTCGATATTATTATATTATCCCTAACAATAATATTATCGCAAAAAAAACAAAAAAAAAACTATTAAAAAACAACAAAAAAAAAAAATCGCGCTCGCTTCGCTCGCGCATTAAATACTTCCATTCTGTTATATTTTGACCAAAACTACAATTATTTCTGAAACTACAAACTTTTTAATACATTTCTTTTTGATACTATAGTATTTGGGGATTTTGACATCGACTATGACAATATGCTCGTAAAATTAAGAAACCAGCTACATATTTAAACCATGCTGCTACGGAACCCTACAATGCGCGTGGCCCGACACGCTCTTGGCCGGTTTTTTAAAGCTATGTTCACGAGTAAGTAGTGGTTACGGGTAAAACAGCAAATAGGTGAATTCATAGCGGAATATGGTAAATAGGGAGGAATTGTTTTTTGACGTCGTCTGTTCATTCAAGCATGTCATCTGTTCATTCACGCGCCGTTCAAGATCTGGCAGGAATCGGGTCACTTCTGAGCGTGATGATCGATTTATTGTAACAACTTCTTTACGAAATCGACGCTTTAACGCTTTTCAACTGCAGCAGCGGCTTCATGTTGTAGGTAGGGTGGCTGTAAATGACTCTACAATTAGAAGAAGATTGAAGGAACGTCGATTGGTACCGCACAAGCCATCAAATGGGCCGAAATTAACTGCAGACCATCGAAGAGCGCGCCTGCACGTGAGCACCTTAATTGGTCATACCTCCAGTAGAGCAAAGCCCTATTTTCTGATGAGTGTAAAATTATGCTTTAAGGTAACGACGGAAGGAACAAGGTCTACAAAAGAGACGGAGAACGATTTGCACAATGTTGTATTGAAGAAAAAGTCAGCTATGGTGGCGGTTCGTGGACGGTTTGGGGAGGAATCAGCGCTGACGGTAAGACAGAGATTGCCTTCGTGTCTGGGCCACGTCTGCCTGCACTAAACTGTCATTGGTACGTTGAACAGTGTCTTGAGCCTCATGTGATGCCCTATGCGCATTTTATTGGTAACGGCTTCATATTCATGCAAGACAATGCCAGGGCTCACACCGCGGGCGTCGTACGAGATTATCATACTGAAGTCGGTATCTCAATTATGGAATGGCCAGCAAGAAGCCCGGACATGAATCCAATTGAACATCTATGGGATGAATTAAAGAGACGAATTCGAGCGAGAGATCCTGCCCCAGAAACACTTAGCCAGTTGCAAAATGCAATCCGAGAGGAATGGAATAGAATGCCACAACATGTGATCGTGACTCTCATCCGATCGATGAAGAACCGCATGAAGCAGTTATAAGAGCTCGGGGAGGGAATACCAATTATTAAATAAACGTTTATAAATTACTACGCAGCCAGTTGACCCTAAAGTTCGGGCGCCATTGTAATGTAAAATATTTAGGTAGGGGGTTGTATGAATAAAATGCTCGAATGTAATTTGTCAAACGGTATATTTGAATAAAAGTAGGTTACACTCGGAAACATGAAATCTTAGTGTTTAAAATAAAATTGCACATTCGTGTACAAATCCAAGAGTGGTGGGTTACTGGCGCGCATGGTCGATTATTATATGTCATGAATAGTATCAGGTAAGAAACAGAATAGTAATGGAGTACTTCCCTACAAGGTCACGCAAGGCCTGGAGCAGGTTAGTCGGTGGCAGCGGCGCGGCGAGCAGCGCTAGGCAACGGGCCGCACGTCTGCTCACGACCAATCTATAGCAGCATGAGCCAATGAAGGCAGGACCACCAGGGCTGCACTTTAAGAGACCCTATTTAGGATCCTAACCAGCGACCTCCTGTTGAAGAGACAGGAGGTTAAGTCCCAGACTATTTAGATAACACACACATGTCCTAGGCTGTTTAGACAATGAAAAGACACTATTACAAAATGGTGACCGCTTTCGACACTGAAACATGGGAGAAATCCAACATGTATTCATTCCGCAACAGTGATAACATTAGAAATCGACAGATTACTTGTTCTCTAAGCGTTACCTACCACAATAATTCAACAATCTTCACAAATGGAAAACGTAGTCGAAGTGATCGGAACACCACGGCGAATCAAACTGAAAGTAGTGTTCTGGAAAAAATACACAAGGGTCACTACGCGGATCAACGGGGACTGCTTTAAAAGTTATCCCGAATTAAACCTGTAGAACTTACAAATTTTACTCAGGTTAGAAAATTTAGGACTGCTCATCTCGCAATAAAAAAAAGAAATGGCATTCACCCTGAAACGTCAAAATTGGAATGCTGTTTGCGCTTTGTTTCACGCTGTTTAAGCGATATCTTCCTGATTCTTCGAATTAAAATTGTTTGTTTGGCTAAGAAAAAGACATTAGAAGTCCCAAATCCTAGGCTCATATTGACAGAAAACTAAATCGAATTCACTACGAGCAAATATTTAAATAGAAAAGTTATTGACAAAACATAAAACGGAGCGCGGAGTTTTTAGTACACAAAGTCGCGCATAGATGCCGCTACTTGTTTCAAAAGTGAATAAAACAACCATCACAGCTCTGCCAACGCAACCAAGCTTTTCGAAATCGTCCTTTACATTCCTCAAATTTGCAGGAAACTAAATAAAATCTGGCATTAGCAATGCCAATGCTCGACTCGCTCTCTTCACTATATTACACACCGTCGATTGAGAAATATGCATGATATCCCCACATACAATCTGAAAGCTTCCTGTGGCATAAAAACGAAAAGCAGTAAGCAACTGATACAGTGGATTTATAGGAAGCCCTCTTTGTGTCTCTGATTGTAAAGAGTCGGTAATTCTCGGTAAAATCTCATTTATAACAACACTTTTGGAGAAACGAAATCTCTTTTTAAAACAATCTTTCGAATCGTCGTGAAATGGATCCACATGACGAAAGTAAACTTTGGGATTTCTAGGTTTAGCAACTTCTATCTCCTCTAATATATTATCATCAATATTGTCTACAACAGCAAAAACCGCTTCGATGTTATCCAAAGTTTCCATTTTTTATTCAAAATAACCTCAAAGTACTGACTTAAGTAAAGGAAATTGTGACTATTACTTGGCTGAGAATTCTAAATTTTGATAGTTCTAACTTTGAGCATTTACTTATCTATAGAATACAAATCGTTACTTAAGTCACTTTTACTCAAGTAATTATTTTTAACTTCTTTATAAATACGGATGTAAGAAGTCCGCTCCCCGCGCCCCTCTTAAGGATAAACCGAATAAGTTACCGTAACCACACTCGTATGCCTTAACGGCGGCGGATGCTTATAAGTACAAGTGTATATGTAAGGATATAGTGCATGATAATATATACAGGGTTAACGGGAACTCGACGTATTCCTGGCAGGACGTGATAGGGCAGCCAAAATGCAACAAATTTAACCCATCTTATGTATGGCCATAAGTTAGTAGTTTTCGAGATTTCGTTAAATTAAGATTTTTTACAAAAATACGCAGATTTCCTCATTTTAACCAAAATTTGAAAATAATTACTTATTGGATGGAATTACATTTAACTTTTTTTCAATGTTGATAAAATCCTTAAGATCTTAAGTCAAGTTTTTTTTAAAACATTCTGTGGATAGACGAATCAAGGTTCGACCGTCATGATATCACAAAATACAATAATTGGCACTATTGGGCACCGGAGGCGGGAAGAAACTCAAAAAAGTTTAAAAAAATTGCGAAAAAAGTGAATCACCTTTATGGGGTGAACTCTACCTACACTAAGTCAAAAATGATTTTTGTGATGTAGACCATAAGTTTGTATTGATATTTATACCTTTTTGGATAGCTTATTAAATGAGGAAGTTAGTTAAGGTGTTTGTACACTTGGTGGCAAAGTAAAGTTTTGACCTAGGCTTCGGTATTTAATCTCTTTACAAACAAAATTGAAAAATTTTGAATCTTCTTTTCAGCTCATGGTTTAAAACTGAAGGAATTTTGTGTGGTAATGACTTTCCTAGTTTAAGTAAACTATCAACTTTGAAAAAAAGTTAAATGTTATTCCAACCCATTAGTAATTATTTTAAAATTTTGGTTAAAATGAGGAAATCTGGGTATTTTCGTAAAAAAACTTTAAATTAACAAAATCTCGAAAACTATTAATTTACGGCCATACATAAGGTGGGTTAAATTTGATGCATTTTGGCTGGCCTATCACGTCCTGCCAGGAATACGTCGAGTTCCCGTTAACTCGTAAGTGCCCCACATGTTATAATAGGCATGACATCTAACGATCGTTTTAAATTTGTAAAGGAAATCGGAGCATGCGTTAATTGCCTAAACATAAAACATAAAACTAGTGTGGTGAACTCAATAAAGAAGCAGTATATTTTGATAATCTTGATTTATTTCTTCAAATTGTCTACTAGTAAAATTACAACTTTGGTTTACTTCTTAACAATATAATGTCTTTTTAGACAACTGTTCGACTCGTGTGCTCGCTAAAAACTGACTGCTTGGGCTCGGCCAGCGGCCGTATTCCCTCTCCCTTTTTACTCCCTTCTTCAAAATAGCGTTCTTAGCACGTGGTTGGTCAACGTTTTACCAATCGCGAGCCAAGAACTGTACCTATGTTTGGAAAAATTTGTCACGAAACACACTGAAAATTAGGAATCACAACATTCGGCCATCCTACACAGTGCAACCTCCCGGTGCATTAGTAGATCCAATCAGTCAGTTTTTAACTCATTTCGAAATCAAAATAGTTCTATTTTAAAGAATGTTTAGGATGTCACTTGAAATAAGTCAAAGTTTGACCCTACTAACTTTTCGTCTGTTCCCAAAGGTCATCCTCCGAAAAGAACAGGCAAGAAACTCTAAGGGTTGCTCTTTAAAAAAAATTCTCATTTCAAATGTTCTTATTTTCTAATTTAGACTAAATCTAAAATATCTCTAGAGCTGAGCAGTTTATTCCCTTAGTTTATTAATTATTATCTAAAATTCTTCCATAGGTAAATTTTTAATACACATGAGAATCTTATTAAAAATACGTAAACATTGATCAGAGTTCGTGATTTTGTGAAGACAACTGTCTAATACATCTAGTTTATGCTTGGTTCTAGAACCATTATGCCTATCACTAATTTTCTTAAACAAATGTTTATTTTTCCTTTATTTTAAAAGAGTTTCAGTTATTAGGTGTTTTATTACATAGATTGGAACTGTACAGTGGTCGGCTATTACAACGTGTTCCTGTTAAGTGTATCGCGAGGATATTTAACGGGGTAGAGTGTGGTGAGGTACTTAAGGTTGTAATAACTGCCAACTGCACACAACAAAACGTTAAGTAGAGAGAGCTACTCTGATCCCTAGGACCCTAACACCTAACTCCCTAACGGTCTGGGTGTAATCCTAAGACCTCAGGGGTCCCTAATCCCTACCTAACGCTGTATGTGAATGTAGTGAGTAGAACGGGATATCTGTTACTGGAGACCTAAGGGAACAGGCGGAAGGGGGGAAGGAAAGGGGGTGCGCACGACGTGCGATGTGCGCAGGGAATGGATTTCTCACTGCCGGTCAAGCAGGCTCACAAGACCGATCTACTGATGGCTAAGGGTGTCTTGGCCACAGTGAGATGATGCTGGAAGCATCAAGGAACTACGGCTCATTCACTGGGTAGTGGGAACTTCAACGGCAGCTCTTCCAGAGGGTTCTGGGTACTTCGGGGTGCAGCAGATGATTCAAACTTCGCTGCCAGTTGATAATTCATATATATATACAAAAACTTATGCTATTTATACAGTATTTTCTTATAGTTAAATGTGGTGGTGGGAGGGTAAACTGCGACGTTTTCATTTTCTCCGCGCGTCAGTGTTGATGAGATCGCAGCGTTGCAAATCAAAGTCCTCGTTTTGGAACTACAGCGTGCGCATGTTCAAAGGTTCGACATTCGGGCGCAACTCAGGAGCAGGATTCCATCTCATTGTTCTATCTCTTGTTGTTTCTTAGCCGGTTTGATGGGCACGCTATATGTGTGTCCGCGGCTGGCGGCTGGCGGTCGCTGGCTTCTAGTTGATGCCGCTGGTTGCGCTGCCGCTTGTGTGATGCTGGGGTGTTGGATTTGTTGTAGTTCTGCTGCCGGTTCCGCTGGTTTAGTGGTGCAGTTGCGTTGTACTTTGACTCCAACCCGTCTTACAATCTGTGGACCGTATCGTAATGTTAATAGAATAGTTATTATAATAACAAATGAAAACACTGCGCTAATTGTGTGTTTTTTCCTTGTTAATGATGTTCTCGTAAATATCTTTAGAACTTTCTATAATTTCGTCCTTTGACGGAATTTCGTTTGAATGTTTATTTAACGTAGAATTAAAAAAGAAATCTATAGGTTTTAAATAGGAAGCACTAATTTGTACGGAATTAGATCTTTTGGCAGTTAATATAATGTTTTTAGTTTTTAAGATGCAGTCGTCGGAGATACGTATAACCTCAATTCTGTACGCTGGCCGTTACACATAACTGATGCCGTGACATGGTCCTTGACCATAAATAACCACGTGTTTTGCATATTTAGTTGTTTCAAAGCTATATTGCTATTTATTTGGAGACGGTTGGTTTTGCAGTTATTTATTGTGCTATTTTTAAATAATTGAGCAACGATGCAATTTTTGTTTAATTGCATGTTCTTCACCGCCACCGGAAAGCAAATAAAGTGGGATAGCCAATGAATGCAATTCTCAAACTCGTTATGATTTAATTCAAAATATAATTCATTATTGTAATCTAGGCCGATATATGCGTTTGGTATAGGTATTGTTTGGAATGACTCATCATTGTTTTTCTTTGGAATCGGAGTGACGTATATGAACGTGTACTTTGTCACCTCTTGTATTGGAAAGTAAGCGTAAACTTGTATATGAGTTTGATTTTCCGCGATTTTGGTATCTAACAAAAATTGTTGTACGATTTTTAGATTAGTAGGTAATTTTTTGTTTGCTGTGGTTATTATTTCACTGATATTTTTTGGTGTTATAATGCTGTATACTGTGGCTTTGGAGTAGTATATCCCTCGTAAGCCATTGTAGTAATAGTTTATTTCTTTTATGTAGTTGTTTGCTAGTTCATACGTTTGAAGTACTTGGATATTTATTTTGTTGCTATCAACAGCTGAGTACCAGTTGTTAACTTAATTTAAGTAGTCTATAACCTGGTTAAGTTTTGTTTAATATTTATTTAGTTTATTTCTTATTCTTTCTTCTGTACTGTTAACATGTGTTATAGTCGAGATCATGAATTTTGTTTGTTAGATTGCGGACTCAATCAGTTTTTCTTGGTTTTTGTTTAGTGTATCTATGTCTTTGTAGACTTCATCGTTGACGCCAAAGACTGAGGTTAGGAATTGACCCAGTAATGCTCTTTTCTTTCTAGTTCGATTGACGTCTACCAGATATTCTTTGGTTTTTTCGAACTTTGATTGTTCTTCTAGTAGATAGTGTTAGAATTGTAGACAGTGGGTTTTTGTAAGTATCTCAGCTTGTTCACAAAACTGTCGGAAACGTGACGTTGCAGTTTTAATTTTTGCTAGGTCATTTTCTAGGTTTTCTCGCTTGTAGGTAATAAGTTTCGATACGGAATGTTCCTCTGTCCACATTCACCGTTCCTATCTGCTCGACATAGAACCCCGGTTTGATATTTTTCAGAGTATATGAACATATTCCTGTACCAACTATTTGTAGTACAGCAAGTAGCCCAATTAATAGTTTCGAACATTTGATTTTTGGTAGGTTTCCCTTTCTTTCCCATTTGTTCGGGAGTGTTCTTTTCTCTATTTGAACTACATTAGCTTGTACTGTATAGTGCTATATTCAGTTGTAGTACTTTGTATTGGAAGAGAAATCAGGGTATGTATAAGTATAGACCTTGTCTGAGTTGCGCCTGTTGCTTTTTGTATTGTTACAACTCTATTATTGCATTTGACGCATTTTGTGACATGATTTCTAATGCCTTTTTGCCTTCAATGATGCTATATCTTTGACGTATGTACGCCAAAGTTACTTCATTTCTACCGTGCATGGATTTTTGATGTGCGCCCTGAGTGACAAGTGACGTCATGTGGTGTTTACTTGGCAGGAGTAGAGGGTGGTTTTGGTCGTACTCTAAGTTCGAGTTTTTCAATCTGCTGCCCACTCGCAATCATCCATCGTAATCGATACATGGATCCAGACTTGTAAGTTTGTTTCTTTTCTTTACATAACGCCTGTCCATTTTTAATAGTTTTGTACTCATCTGTGGACGTTTTTTGTTGAGTAAGGAGCACAATTTGGTTCCTTGTTTGCTCTATTTCCTGGCATTTTAATGGTGTGTCTATTTTCTGTTTGCGAGCAAATCTGTAACAATACGATAGTACTCGTATCATTTTTAGGAAATTGCTGAATCTTTTCCATACGTCGTTACTATCTGTACTTGTGATAGTTATAATGGTTAGATCTTTTTGTTTTTGCACAATTTTCCGGTAATTTTATGGTAAATGGTATTTGGTTATTTTTGAGTTCTTCTGGGCCATTCCACCACAGAGATGATGGTTGTAGCTTACTGGGCTCGATCCCACGTAATATCATGTTTGCCGGATGCACCTTTCTGATATGCCCCGTTTTCAGATAGTTGTTATGAAAATCTTGGAATTTTTCTTGTAAGTTTTTATCAGTGGTAAACTTCTGCTCTTGATGTATTAATCTAGCTAGAGGCAGATTTTTTACGGGTATTTCCGTAGTCTACACTGTGGTTTTCGAACGGTAACCTCACGGTATATGTACCTTCTGAGTTCCGTATCGTTGTTTCTTTGTAAGGGTTTTCGTATACTTGTTCACTGGTATACAAGTGATTTTTTTCGGTTACTTCTTTCAGTTCCCAAACTTTGTTAATTTGTTGTATTTCTTCAGTACGTGAGTACATACTCAAGATTTTTAGTTAGCTCTCAGTCTTATTACAAATCCCGGATAAAATCCACCCGAACTCGGTGCTTTGTGCAATTATTCCGTCTTGTATTTTTTGTAATCCACTACGTAGCAGTTTGCTGTATTCTTGGGCCCCCAATATTATGTCTATCGGTCCCTTTTTGTAGTACGTAGGATCTGCAATCAGTTTATTTTTGAAACTTTCATCTTGCAGTTGAGGTAGGTCACTTTTGGTAGTGATCCCGTTAGTTTTGGTAAGATAATAAGTGTTACAGGTAGTCTATAATCACTTGAGAATCTCGGTAGTAGTTGGACAGTGATACAGTCGTTCAATCTCTTTGGTTTTTCACCTGCTATTCCTATTACTTTAGTTTGTAACTTTGTACGGGGGTACGCTAAGGTTTGCGCTGCTTCTTCTGTACAGAATGAGGCTTCTGACCCCTGGTCACATAATACTCGTAGCACATGCGTAATGCCATCAAAAGCCACCGCTTTTACCATGGCTGTTGCGAACAGAGTTGTTTTTGGCGTATTGAGTTCAATGGTCGTGGATAGGTTCAAAATAAGGGGTTCATTTCGTATATTTTTTGACGATTGCGATGATTGTGGCTCTTTGTTCGTTCCATTTTATTTTTCACTGTCCTGGTTTTTCCATCCATCGATAGTCATATGTAGCATTGAATGATGCCACTTATTACATTGTGAGAATTTTTTGTCACTATGACATTTTTTCGATGATTCATGCATCAGGCAATTTCCGTACTTATGTTTTTCTTTTACGATCTTATTGCGTTCCGTTACAGACAGTGAAATAAATGTTGGACATTGTGCTCTTTGCTCTTACAATACCAACAGGTCTTATAATTGTTCGTTTGGTATTTTTTCTCGTTACTTTTGTTGTTCTCGTTAGTACGGGCGGTTTCTAAACATTTGAATCGTTTTTATAAGAATTTCAGTATTTCTGAGATTTTTTCTAACTTTTTAGGCTCTTGTAATTGCTGTTCATACTTTTTATTAGTCTCGGAATCCCATGTTCTACTTAGTATCCTTGATAGTATCAGATCCCAAGTTGATATGTCGATGTTTTGACATTTGAGCGCTTCTAAGCTTTCATTGAGTGAATCATGTAAATCCCTCAAGTTTTCCGAGTTGCCTATTTTTATTTTCTGCTGATCCAAGATGTTATCAATATGTTTAGAGATAATCAAACGTTCATTTTTGTATCGCTTCGTTAGTAGTGCCCAGGCTGTTACGTAATTCGCTTCACACAAAGTCAGATGTTTGATGAGTTTTGCCGCGTCACCTTGAATATGCGTTTTTAAGTACTGCATTTTTTTTGTGTTGGTTAACGACTCGTCTTCATGTATGATTTTTGTAAACAATCATAAACGTTTATCCATGACTCATATGACCCAGTAAACACCGGTATAGTTATTTTTGGCAATATGATTGATTTTCTGTGACTACTCTCTGGTTTATTTTTTGTAATTTTTCAAAGAGCTCCTCTGTCACTAACTATTACTCATCTTAGGTTATCTCTAACATTTATTCTTGGAAATATTTGTGTTCGAAATCTGTATTTTCCATTAGAATGAGTATATGAGTTTCTTCCTGTTTTTGTAGTATAGTTAGTAGTGACTCTAAGTACCACGTGGGTTTGTTTTCACTTAGAGTCTGCGTAGTCACCTGCCTCTTTTTTTGCATTTGGTTTATGCGAAACAGTTGTATGACTAGTTTAGGTAAACTGAAGGTTTTTGGGCTGCCTTTTGATTCCACTTCTTTTGGTTCATAGATTTGAAGTAATTCCAGGCGCTTCTCACACTCTCGTAGGTAGTTTTTGGCGTCTGTGTATACCTTTTCTATGCTTCCAATGTAGTTGGTTGTTATATACTTGTGTGTAGATAACAATTACTGCTCCTCTAGTACGGTATAGTTATGCGAACTCGTTCTATGATTTGCCGTATTTTTATTTTCCTTTCCGTAATGTATTTTTCCGTTTTTCTTAACGGTGAATCTTTTTTTAAGTTGGTCAAAATTTGTCTCAATTCGTTGTAATCCGCTTCTTGGCTTTTTATAAGTTCGTTGATCTGTTGTACCTCCATCTTTGTCTTCGTATTATATATATTTTTTTAATCTCTATCCCTACTCTATTCCTTACCCCTACTCGTCAACGCTGAACTACAATCTTTTTCGTGGATACGGTATTTGCAGCTTCTTAAAGTAACCGGTGGAACCCGCTGGTGGGAATCTGGTACCCCGATCTGCTACCGTACGAGTGGTAATTCAGCGCTTTAAGTGCTTTAGCATCCAACAAAACTAGCGCTTGTTGATTACACTAGCTCGACGGATGCCTCGGCGTAAGTCAGTCAATGTCTGGCTAAGTAAGGGCTTATGGGGGGGACGTCCAAAAATGGACGTATCGCGTGGTTCATAAATTCTCGAAGGACCAAAAATGTACAGTTATCGGCTATTACAACGTGTTCCTGTTAAGTGTATCGCCAGGATATTTGACGGGGTAGAGTGTGGTGAGGTATTTAGAGTTGTAATAACTGCCAACTGCACATAACAAAACGTTTAGTAGAGAGAGCTACTCTGATCCCTAGGACCCTAACACCTAACTCCCTAATGGTGTGGGTGCAATCCTAAGACCTCAGGGGTCCCTAATCCCTACCTAACGCTGTATGTGAATGTAGTGAGTAGAACGGGATGTCTGTTACCGGAGACCTAAGGTAACAGGCGGAAGGCGGGAAGGAAAGGGGGTGCACACGTCGTGTAATGTGCGCAGGGAATGGTTTTTTCACTGCCGGTCAAGCAGGCTCACAAGACCGATCTACTGACGGCTAAGCTTGTCTTGGCCACAATGAGAGGATGCTGGAAGCATCAAGGAACTACGGCTCATCCACTGGGTAGTGGGAACTTCAACGGCAGCTCTTCCAGAGGGTTCTGGGTACTTCGGGGTGCAGGAGATGAATCAAACTTGACTGACAGTTGATAATTCATATATTTACAAAAACTTATGCTATTTATACAGTATTTTCTTATAGTTAAATGTGGTGGTGGGAGGGTAAACTGCTACGTTTTCCTTTTCTCCGCGCGTCAGTGTTGATGAGATCGCAGCGTTGCAAATCAAAGTCCTCGTTTTGGGACTGCAGCGTGCGCATGTTCAAAGGTTATTTTGGACAGGAATACTATACAATAAAATGATGTACTTTACTTACAAAGAGACAAGGGAATATAGGCATTGCAAATTAAAATGAACTTAAAAATAAACTGGTGCAATAGATGATGTCAACATTAAACTAATGTCTGTTTTAAAAACATAAATGCTTGGTCTAAAATACTATCTAAACAATCACTTACGTCCTAATTTTTTTATGAACTGCGGTCATACTTTTAACACAAACTTTTGGTTGATAATAACACAAAATGGATTGTTATTATCTGAATAAACATTATTTTTTAAATTTCAATTAAAGGCTTAATTAAACATAACAACAAACATATTTAACAATTATGGAAATCACGACATTCGGTAAATTGTGTTTTCTCAACTAATAAGAATGAATACAAATCAGTAATTATAAAAATATTCCTGCTAGGACGTTGGTAAACAAATGACCTCGGTCTTTGGTAAACAAATGAAACAAAATTTCGCAACCCGGTTAAATTACCAATGAATTGGGTATATAAGTTAATAAGGTAATAATTACTACTTAACACTCAAACATTTTTCGAAACAACGTACGAATACGTAATTAAGTGGGCAGGTAGTGACCATATTTCTAGAATATGCCTAACACAATTAAGATAAGTCTTCGTTGATCAATAATATGTAACAAAACACAAGGAATTAAAATATAAACATTAATTTGCGCCTTTATAAATTTCTATTAACATTTCTATAACATTTTGGTACATCAAATACTAGAATAAGATCAAAAACATCGGAATCATATTTAAAAGTACTTAACAATCATTATGACTGCATTTGTCTCACTGAGACTAATTTGAATAGTAGTGTTTTTAATGGAGAGGTATTAATTACTACTTAATACTCAAACATTTTTCGAAACAACGTACGAATACTTAATTAAGTTGGCAGGTAGTGACCATATTCCTAGAATATGCCTAACACAATTAAGATAAGTCTTGGTTGATCAATACTATGTTACAAAACACAGGGAAATAAAATATAAACATTAATTAAATAGCTTACATTTGCGCCTTTATAAATTTCTATTTACATTTCTATTACATTTTGGTACATCAAATACTAGAATAAGATCAAAAACATCAGAATTATATTTGAATGTACTTAACAATCATTATGACTGCATTTGTCTCACTGAGGCTAATTTGAATAGTAGTGTTTTTAATGGAGAAGTATTTGACTCTCGATATACCGTATCGCAATACTTTAACAACTCATTTCGCAATTTTTTTATAAAAATTACCGAGAGTCAGAAATTATCTCCTGCATGATACTTCTCCCACACTAGTAAAATACACCTGCTGAAGTTTATGTCTTGTTTACGCTGTTAAAACCTAAAACATGCTATGTGTACTACTTTAGGTTTATGGTCTAGTTAAAAACTAATTAAACTGTGTCCATATCTTTTTAAGATTATAAACTGTTTTTACTGTACACCTATTAAAAAAAATAAAAAATATAGATTAGATACACACTTTTGCGTAGACCTTTAATTTGTCTATACTGATTGCATGACATTACTTGAGATGTTACTTCCTGAACTAAATACTCGAAATAAGAGCTTTTCCAATCATGGACGATTTCGAAATTCCTATGGACATAAATGGTTCCTAAGTAAATTAATCTGCTTGGTGATGTGATCTAGTTTTTTATCGTTTTGTTTGCATTTTTTTTGTAAAGAGCTTCGTACAAATACGAAAAACTTAATAACTTATAAGACGCTCTTCGGTCTACATTTCTGTAACAGCTATAGTTACCTCTTAGAAACTACTACTCCTAGTATAGTAATGTGTTAACTCAAATTAATTACAAATTCAAAATGAAAATTCTTACAGGTCTCTGGGTCGTGTGGGATACTTTATAAAGTTCTTGCACGTTAAGAAAATTTATTCATAAATTAACTTTTATATTTTACTTCTAAATTTTTATCAAGGAACATTATTCAGTAATGCTGAAACTTGACTAGCATTAAAATCGTCATTGCAATAAATATATTTGAAGTTTGAAAACACCACATGTTTCACAATAATTCATTGACAACAATAAAATCAACAACTTGAAAGAAACTTGATGACCTCATTTAATTTCAACCTGCAAAATTGTTAACTGAATTCTCACTAACACTGTAGCACTTATACTGTGGTTGGAACACTTCGATACCGCGTTTTGGAATACACGTAGGCATTGAGTAGTATATCATTAGATGGTTAATTTTTGTGCAGCTTTGGTTACACTACGGATTGTTATGAACGTAATACTTACCTTCATATTCGTAATGTTATGTGTTACAGGAAAAGGCAGACTTGAAATGTGTTCAATATCACGAAACATTTTAATGTTTAGTTACATAATTACCCACTTTTAATTTCGGATTAAAAAATATGGTTGAGAAAAGCATTTAACTTAGTTTGCCAAACGGCATACACTAACATGTAATCCGTATGTTTGTCGAGTAGTTTCAGTTGGTCCCGAAATATAATATCCTGGACTCGTAAAAAAAATCTAAGTAATAATTATGACATTGTAATACGCAATCAGATGACCGTAATTCATTTGAACAAGTAATACATTTCCAACGTGGCAAAGACAGAAATTTAAAATAGTTTTAGTAAAAATACCGATAACATTTGATGTGACAGAAAATAACCATTTTTGTTGTTATAAGCTTACGGGTTTCATTTTGTGTCAAACTATTCGGCCAAGTCATGAAAGAGTTTAGAATGCGTTATTGGATGTCACATAGATTGAATGTAGTTAAAAAGAGTGGTGCATCGGTTTGATCTGACAATATAACATTATACTTTTGAACTAAAAGACTTATTCTGAAGATCAATTTCTGCTATGCTCGGTATATATACTCCTTTATTCTACGTGAATATTCTACTGTAATAATTGACTTCAATAACAGCTCAAGTTCAACGTGCTTCTTAGTGTAATGCGTCGCATTCAAATATCGAATTTACAACGCCAGAGGGCGAGCAGGCCTTTGGCAGTGCCCTAGGTAATATCACCTGTGACCCTAGTGTAATATCACCGTCATCCAAGGAACGCGACGCGTGAGTTCGTCGCGGGCTATGCTAGCTATGCAGTACTACTACTACTAACTCAGTAAAGTGTTATACAAAGATATAGTGGAACGTGAGATGTACTGATTTTCAACTCAAATGCAACTCTAAATGTTTACACGGCTAAAACTGCAAACTACAGGTCTTCACAAAAGATGAATGTTGTTGCAACCAGTAAACAATAAAATAGTAAAAATTGTCACATAAATTAAATTAAATTAAGGTTACACAGTCAAAGGCCCACACTAAGGTTTTCCCTTGTGTCGTGGGTCCCTCGGAACATACACAAAGACAAGACATAAACACACATGACCCGAGAACAAACATCTTTTTACACCAATGTTTGCCCCGACTGGGAATCGAACCCAGGCCGCATGAGCAAAAGGCAGCTACCACTACCACTCGACCAAACAATGAGCAATTCTTAACATATTTATTGACAATACTAAAAATATACAAAAACTTAGTACCTTTAAATAAATAAATCATTTATTTCAGTAATCACTGTTACAGACAATTAATGAGACTTCCCAGAAAGTAGTCCAAGGACACTTGTGTTGGGAATGACTCGCTACTTCCCATTGTTTATAGGATCTGATTACAGAAACGTTAACAACTTACATATATTAACTTACAATTTTAGTTTAGTAATTTGCACTGGCAAGATTTAAAACAGAAATAACAAGATATGAGCTATAATTACTAACTAGCTTTCCGCCCGCGGCTCCGCCCGCGTGGATTACAGATTATATCGTGCCCAACTGTGGGATAAAATGTAGCCTATGTCCTTTCTCAGGGTCTAATCTATCTCTGTACCAAATTTCATCAAAATCGGTTCAGTAGTTTAGTCGTGAAAGACGGGCAGACAGACAGAGTTACTTTCGCATTTATAATATTATAATTTCTCCCGTTTTTTACACATTTACCACTATATCTTTGCTCCTATTGGTCGTAGCGTGATGTTATATAGCCTATAGCCTTCCTCGATAACTGGACTATCCAACACAAAAAGAATTATTCAATTCGAACCAGTAATTTCGGAGATTAGCGCGTTCAAACAAACAAACAAACAAACAAACTCGTCAGCTTTATAATATTAGTATAGATAAGCATGCAAAGGTTAATTTAGGATGTTAAAATGTGTGTCTGTGTATGTGTGTGTGTGTGTGTGTGTGTGTGTGTGTGTATGTGTGTGTGTGTGTGTGTGTAGATGTGATATAATGTAGATATATATGACTTACACAAAAAGTAAAGAAAAAAAAGTTAGATGATATTTATAAGATCAATAAAATTATTCAATATTTATTTATATAATTATCTATATCCTTACATTAAATATGTATAGCTATATTCAGACAGTTTTTATTAGGAGATTTTCAACCTCATCATAGGTGAGCGTACTGTTATATCCCAAATTCCTTAGCAGTCTATAATAAAATAAATCGCCGAATCACTTCCTATTGCATTTACGTAAATGTTATAGGACACCGAGACGAGCTCCGATAATTTTAATTACGTAAAATTAGTTCGGGTTTGGCTTTCGAGTTGTGCAGTACTTCATTTGTGAATTTTTAATAAACATTCTGTTTTAGGGGACTTAATTGTTTTTTTTTAAAAACAGTCTCCTGACCCACCCCATAATAGTGGTGTCAGAAGTGGGATGCCAGTGATTGTCTCGTCGTTTTTACTTACTCCGCTGGCATTCCAGAACGCGAACGCGTAAATAATTAAGAAATTAACTTTACAACTGTGTGAATATTGAAGTGTTGTGTTTAAAAACTATTACGCCGCTCGTTCATCTCGTCCAACCCGACTCCGGAGCAACCTTCCAAATCTTCAAGTTATCCTCATCGCTTCGTCAAACTCTTCAACCTCATCGCTGACCTAATTGTCAGCCCTACCGCCGTGATATCATCGCAGTATCCCTGTGGTTAAGTCACGACAGTAAGACTTACTTGAACAAGCCTGCTGACTGACCCTACAACTGCGCTCAAGAGCTTTCAGCTTCGACCAGATCGCGACTAACCCTGCTCGAGTAAGCCTGCCGGCCGGTCACAATCCTTGTGCCGCCGTCACCTCATTCCTGTATCCTGACGTCTTTGAAGAAAATGAAACTCTACAACGTGGTGCTCGTGCTGGTGTCTATGTGAGTAAAGTAATTTGATTATCTGTAATTGCGTAACTGCCATACTTCTAATCGCGATAATTTTTTTAATACTTACCATTTCCTACTTATAATCCTACTATCCTAACTTAAATACCTAAATAATTACTTATCCTTTTACTTACCTGTAATCTAACTTACCTTCTAAAGATGACAGACAGCAAAACCCAAACTGGGCCTAAAAAAGGTCCTGAATCTCCTAATTCGAAGGGTTACCCCCTTCAGGTTCTTTGTAATTTCATAAGTGCTTATAAAGGAGAACGAGAAACCTTAGCGGCATTCATTACTAACTGTCAAAATGCCTTGGACCTTGCGTCCATCAATCAAAAACCTCTAATTCTCAAATTTATCATCGCCAAATTCGAGGGCAAAGCACAGATAGCATGCTCAAATAAAATATTCGAAATATTCAAAGAATTGAAAACCTTTTTAAATCAAAACTTTGGAGAAAGGAAGCATTATAATCATCTACTTCTAGACTTACAGTCTTGCAAACAACAGCAAAATGAAAGTGTCGCTCAGTTCGCTCTCAGAATCGAGACCTGCTTGACTGCCCTTCAGTCAGAGATACATAACTCGCCGTCCTTGAAAAAGGAGCTTGCTGGTCGTCTCGCTATGACCGAGGATCTTGCGCTATTTACCTTTAATTTAGGGCTAATGGCCCGCCTCAGCACCATTGTGCGATGCCGAGAGCCGAAATCTCTCAACGATGCCATTAACATCGCTTTGGAGGAGGAAAAGCTGCAAAATCTTGTTTATAAAACAAATTCGAATTCTAAACCTTGTCGCATATGCAAAAAACAAGGTCATTCCGAAACGGAATGTTTTTCTAAACAGAAACGTCCTCTCCAAAATTCTACAGATCCAAAGCCATCTTCCTCGCAACAAAACAATTCTCAAAACAATTCTAAATCCCAGGACTTTTGTCGTTATTGTAAAAACCCTGGCCATGATATTTCCCAATGCTATAAACGCAAATGCAACAATTCTAAACGTGGTTCTAATAACCGAGACAATAATCGCGCCGCTTCTATGAGTAGGGTATTATTGGGCATTCTAATTCACTTTTTTCAAAAACCAGTTCACTTCACTCCGTTTGCTCCACTTCGTTCCGCACTCCGTTTCGTGAACTGGTTTTTTAAAAAAAGTGAATTAGAAAGCCCAATAATACAATTATGAAATGAACCTATGCTAACACTTACCACATAAAAAGGCAGCGAATGCGTTTCCATACAGTAGCAACAACAATAATTGTCTATTTCTATATCTTATCACTAATTTTGCGAGAACACTCGAGGAATCATTGTTTTCATAAAAACTGGAAATATTAGGTTTTAGTCACAAATTTCGCGAGATGTATGACTATAAAATTTAAAATAATAATTTTCATTAGAAATACCAACTAAAGCGTATTACTCATTTACGAGATTTTCATACTTGAATGAGGGTTTCTGATCAATCAAAACTGGATCCTAACGTTAATTGTTGAGGCTTTTCAACTGACCAGAACTGGTTCCTCTCAAATCAAAACCCCATGCTTTCCTCTCAATTTTAGTTGGTTTTTCTAAGGAAAACTGAATTTCGTAAATAACTTCTATGTCAGGTACTAAGCACATTTTTAAGGTTTACATAATTGGATGAGGGTCTCTCACCAGTTGAAACTGGATCCCAACTTTACATGTTTAGGCTTTTCAACTAACTAGAGCTGTTTCCTCTCAATAAAAACCTTGTGCTTTTCCCACCCTAGACAAGTACTTACGCATAAATATTAAATTACACAATCACAAATTTCGCGAGATTTCACGTAACTCCACAATCATGATTTTCTTGAAAATGCAAATCAAAAACGATATCGGCACACATTACAAAGATTTTTAATATTGAATGAGGGTTTCCGGTCAATCAAAACTGGATCCTAACATCAATTGTTGAGGCTTTTCAACCGACCAGAACTGGTTCCTCTCAAATCTAAAACCTGGTGCTTTTCCCACGCTTTTGACTGTATTTTCAAACGAAAACGAAATTTAGAAACCGTCGCGGTTGGAGTTACGAATACACTAACGCTTTGCAGCTATGCTTCCCAAATCTGATTAGTAAGCATTTGAGTTACTATTTACAATAAAGGTTGTCACACACCACATGCGAGCGATAATTTATCTTCTTCACGCTTTTGTTTCACAGATTTTCATTATTTCTATTTATTTTATACTAAAATTGAATTTGTGTAAACACTATAATCGTATATTAACATGTTCAATAATAGTTATTTTTTAACAATTCAGTGGATTATCATTAGACAACAAACATTATTTAAAATCTCTTAATCAAATAATACCTTTTATTGTCTTACGTAATATCAACAAAATAATCTCTAGATGTTTAACTACCTATTTATGATAATTGTATAAAAAATAAATGTCACTAGTATTTTAAACATTTTCAATCAAACCCCCACTAAACCTTTTTTAAATATATACTAATAAAATAATTATTTTTTTCCTAATCATGATGAATATAAAAAAATATATTAAAAATAGCTTTATCTTAGTGTATCCTAGCTTTATCTCACAATTTAGTTCCCAAGAGTCACCGAGAGTTCCACATACTCGTAAGTATTATAGCTTTACCTGTAGATTAAATTACTAAGACATTGCAGTTAGTCTACAAACCCGCAGGTGGACAAATAAATAATAAGACTCAGTTCACATAAGTAGTGAATACAGATATTTCAAAGAGGGTAGGCAGGGAAATTTAAGACAAGAGAACATTTTATTTTTGTATGTAGATTTATTCAACTAGTAAAAGGGTATGTTAATGGAATTTACACGTTTGAAGATAATGAAATTTGTAAAACAACCACGCATACAGATATTTTAAAAAGGGTAGGTACAGAAATTAAAGACAAGAATACATTTTATTTTTAATTTTATTTTTAATAGTGTAAGATGTCTCAGAAATGAAACCACTCAGTTGTTCCAAACTTATATTCCTCCAAACTTATTATGATCAATGCGATTGCCAAAACTTATTATGATCAATACTGATTGCCAAAACTTATTATTTCCAAACTTATAAGAGCAATTCCAAACTTATTAATTCAACTCCAAACTTATTAAGTTAGTTCTAAACTTATTAGATCAATTCTAAACTTATTAAGTCAACTCCAAACTTATTAAATTAGTTTCAAACTTATTAAAATTACTGTGAGACAATTGAACGACTAGGCTGCTCAATCGAGAATGCCCCCACTTCCCAAGTACCTGGCTTTTATACCCGATACGTTTTAGTGTTGCCAGTTTAAAAACATCAAAAGGTGCGAAATGGGTTTAAAATGCAGGAAACCTTACACTCGTCCATCCTGATAGCGTGTATGCCCTCATACACGTACCAGGTGGAACCTTACACTTGGCGAATTTAGGGCTCTCTCGTATCGGCAACTTATTTCCATTAAAAGTTTAACAATCAAGTCTGTATATAATGTAAATAAGAATCTAACAAAATTTAATATTTCTGAGTGTATATGTAATTTTACATTAGTATACATTATTTTATTTTTAATGATGTCTGAACCAAAACTTCAAACACTATAACATCAATTTCCTATGATTATCACTTCTCACAATAAGTACTAACTTTCCATAGAATAATACAAACTCAAACACTGTAATATCAATATCTCATAGGTACTACATTCAGTTTTACATTTTACATTAAATAACTTCTTATAATATAAACACTTCTTTTTCATACTACAATACTAACTTCTCATATTAGGTACAATTTTAATTTTCTCATACTCAAATACCAAATCTAATACTATAATATTAACTTTTATTACATTAGTGGTTTCTGCAGTATTCCCGCATACATTATCTTTTCTAATTTGATTACTATTTTTCTGGCACATTATTTTACTTCTGTACCTTTGACTTTTTGGTTTATTTTCTTAATCTCTAACCTCAAACGTGATTTCTAGTCTCTAACCTCTAACCTGACTGTGCTATATTTCAATATTTCATCTAACCTGATTACAGATAATAAAAATTGTTTTAGTTTCTCCCTTAACCCATATAATGTAATCTCTCATTTATCAATGGTACTGTACTGATCCCCACCTGCATTAAATAGAGGTGGATACTCTATATTTACGGCTGTGATGTCTAGAGTCCTACGTTGTGAATTACTTTTAGGATTCTCGCAGGTACAAGCAATTTAAAAGTGGGTTTCAGACTTAGAGAGGAATTAAAAGCAAAATCAAGATTAAAACAAAGTTTAATGTGCTTCACATAGTCCAATAAATTACATTTTTTACATATTGACACAAAAGGATTAATCTCTTGATTATTCCAATCGAAGCAGGATGAAAGCCGAAGGCTGGGACAACGAGTAGAATACCTAGACAGAGAGATTAATATAAACCCAGGGCATCATTTGGGAGTTCCCCGTTCTGGGGCCCCCAGCCACGCCCCGGAACCTGTCGACGGCGCTCCAAATGACGAGATCCGTCGCCTTGGGGTGACCAACCCGGGGAGACTGTTCGAGTCGGGCATCTTATAGGATCTCCTAGAATCGTTATGTTCTCTGAGCGACAAATCCTCAACTAATATTAGGCCAAACATCGCGCTTCCCTATTTCTCCTGTGAGTGGATTAGACTCCGAACTATAAAGCCAAGTGTCAGAAAGGAAAACCGAATAGTCGTAATCTCTCCTCCCCGCGAAACCTAGGAGCCGTCGCCTGCAGCGCGTCCTTGTATTACCGCAGACTACAGACCCTACGACTGACTACCGAAGTAGTCAGCTGTGATCACGTATACGGGTAGGACAGTATTCCTTGGGGTGGTATTATAAAGTTAACCCCCTCCAATTGGACTGAACAACCCCCGCACGCGGTGACCACGTGTCTGCTACTGACAAGCCCTCCCCTAGCGCCTCGGTGAACGAGATTGCGCAACCCCAAGGATAATTTAGCAAATGAGAAGACTGCTCAGCTACATGGTTCCGAGTAGGATGTATAGTCTGTAGAGGTACTTTGTTCAGTGGTTGTGAGGGGCATCTCCTGGTTTCCATAGGTCAACTGTAAAGCAAGAGGGAGCCTACGAAAGCAAACTAAAATCTGATGTTTGCCGCCGATGGTCATCCGTCTTTTGTCGCTACTCGTGTATTGTGCTACACTAATAGCAGCGTCACAATTGCCCTTCGTGAGCCAGTAGAAGAATCGTAGAAGGAGAGATAGGTGCTATAATATAATGTCGTTTCGGAAATTCAGGAAAACCTAGTCACTCAGGCCTCGCCGAACATCGCGAATCACGAAATAACGATCCTAGTAGACAGAGGGAGAAGGATATAAAATAAAAACTTCAGGCGGATCCTAAACTAGCAGCAAGTCCGTAACTCTTAAATCGTCTGATAAGAAAGAATAAAATGAAGGCATAACGTTTTACCAAAATCAAGTCATAAATAAATTAAAAAAATTCAATTTAGAATCCGCCCGAAATTTAAAGAACATCCCTATAACTTAATCCCAAAAATAAATAAAATCCCTAGTGATCTTAAAGTAGGTTCTACTCACCAGAGCCCAAAATCAAGAACACAACTTCACTCTGTGCAGGTAGAAAATTTACTCCTAAAATCTGATTGAGAATCTCTTAAGTCAACTTTGGCCTGTTCCATATTCAAGTTCAAAATAAACTTACAACTTCAGTTTATTTCAGTTTGAATTATTCTTTTCACTTTAATGTTAAAATATTGTATAACTATTTAAATTATTAAATTATTTTTATCAAAATTATTAATAGATTATTTAATTAAATATATTAATAAAATGGGCTTCCCTCTTATAGATTTTGTTTTCACTGACACTTCAAAATTTATTTATATGTCACTCGTGATTTTCTAGTTGTAAATGAAATTTAGGGTTTTAAGCAAAATTTAAATCTGCTGCTTTCATTGTCTTGTTAATAAAGCTAATAAAATTACACACTCAAAGGCCCACACTAAGGTTCTCCCCCGTATCGTGGGTTCCCCGGGACAAACACAAAGACAGACACAAACACCCATGACCCGAGAACAAATGTTCGCCCCGACTGGGGATCGAACCCAGGACCTGCCGATCAAGATGCAGCGCCACTACCACTCGACCAAGACGACAGTTTTATTTAAGGGTTTTCTTTATACCGGTGTCTTTCCTACGCTTTTAAATATGAAACTAACCAACAACATTAAATAAAATTATCCACTTAGCTGTAAGACCATCCCAGTAGTATTTTCCTTTCAACCATATCCTGTCCTTATTTGGTCCTTGTTAATTTGCTCCTGCAAACTTATAATTCCGTCAAATCGTCTGTCATTAGGGAGGTAACGCTGGAAAATAAAGAACACGAGCAAGACTACCACCCTTATATATTCCCTTAATTCCCGAATCGGAAGTTGGACTTTCTAGCTAATTGCATTCTCTATCCTCGCAAGATCCCCGGAAAGCGTCCTCAATTAAGGGACCCGGTAGAACCTTGCAAAAGATAACGAATACAATTATCAACTTGCTAAACCTAAAAAAATCTACTTTCCCAATTACTTCGAATTATTTTTTTAAACTCTTCACGAATTTTCTCAAAAAAAAACCATTCCGCAATTTTTTCACTTTTTTTCTCACAATCCACATTCTCCGTTGTCATTTTTCTTTTACTTTTTCTTTCAAAGACAAAGCGAGTCATTTAATTCTAAAAAGATTCGATACTTCTTACATTAAAACTATTTCTTTTAATAAGTATAATTAGGCGTTTAAGGACGCATACAGCACAGTACCTTTAATTCAATTCATCCTATTTTTTAAAGTGGCGATAAATGTAGTGTAAATAACTACAGACTCATAACTGTACTGCCAGCTTACCAAAAATTCTTGAACGGCTTATCAATATTAAACTGACTAATTATTTACAAAAAAAAAACAACCCTCTTTCTCCAAGTCAATATGGTTTTGGAGTTGGTAAAACCACTTCCGATGCAGTCCATGAGCTCACAAACTACATAGTCCATAATCTAGATAATAAAAATAAAACAATAGCCATTTTTTAAGACCTTACCAAAGTCTTTGATACCGTGTCTGTACCTTTACTCTTAGGCAAATTGGAAAATTTAGGCATTAGAGGGTTACAACTTCGACTTTTTCGCGAATACTTGTCGGAGCGCACCCAATGTCAAAATAAATGACAAATATAGTGACGATCTCTCTATTTGTTACGGAAGGCCACAGGGAAGCATATCGGGTCCCACTTTATTTCTTATTTACATAAATATCCTTTGTCAACTCCAACTATCAAATGGTAGAATATTAGCATTCGCAGATGACACCGCCCTTCTTTTTAGTGCAAACCTTGGGAGGATGTATATTATCATGTTCAAATCGGTCTTAACACTACCACAGAATGGATATCCCAAAATAAACTTTCTCTCAGCCTAACTAAATCTAAATATATCACTTTCACATTTTAAAAAAATCAAATCAAATGTCAACTTCTAACTCAATCATTGCTCATCATTGCTTATACCCCCATATAAATTGTTTCTGTCCCAAACTTGAAAAGACTCTTACATACATACAAATACCTTGGAATTCTTATTGATTCAAAGCTCACCTTTCAACCCTACATTGATCTTCTTTCTGGAAGAATTCACAAACTAATCTTTGTCTTCAAAACCCTTCGATATATAATTACTGATCTCAAAGTTCTGAAATCAATATATATTTCTATCTGACAATCTGTTATTATTTGTATAACCTCTTGGGGTGGCGCGCACAAAATTACCCTGATCAAATTAGAACGAGCCTAGAGAGCGATCCTGAAAGTAACCCACTTCCTACCCTTTAGAACTCCCACTATCTCACTTTTTCAAAATTGTAAAGTCTTGACAGTAGGTAAGACAACTTTTTATATTGTTACGGTTATCAAGCTGCTTATCAAGCAAAACTCCTATCTGTTATATGATGCTGTTGCTAACGTCTCTAAACGTAAAAATGTATGTCCTCACACACACACGCGCGCACACAAACACACACACACACACACACACACACACACACACACACACACGTATATAATTATTTTAGTCTTAGGTTTAGGAAATTGTTACGACAGTTTAAAATTTTATTACCTACTTAATTCTTAATGAGGATTATTTTTCCCAATTTCAGTTATCAACTAGATAATTTTAAGCTACGGGGGGGTCCCTGGAGACCTGCAATACAGGTTTTGACCTAGCGCAGGCTCCAGTCTCCTCGCTTTCCACCTGTTATAATTTTATATGTGCAAACTATAATGTGAAGAAATAAACGATATTATTATTTTCAAATTTGAAATAGTTTTGTTTGGAATCGGGTAAAAATTTGTCAGTCGTCAAAAAATTCTGGATGAAAATGGTTTTTCTTCTTTTTGATTGTTGAACAAATAATGCGAATAAATGTAAGATTATAGTGAACGTCTATTTCGTTCCGGTCGTGCTGCTGTTGATCTCTTAATCAATTACTGCTGATATTTCTCATCAACTTGATGGATTGATTTCTGGCCCCATATCTGGACTTCCTCGTTTTAATACAACAAAATTCTCAGTGTTTTTTTTTGTTTTTTTTTGTTATGTTTTTTTTAGTGTTTTTTATGTGTTTTTTTTTATGTTTTTATTTTTTAGGGTCTGAATATTAGACCCTTTCCCGAACAATAAAGGCCGGTGTTGGCCGTACCCTGTGTACGTTGCTCCCGGCGTGTGCTGTTCAGCTCGAATTTACGACCAAAACCTTAATCATCACACCACATCGTGCGGAGGTCGCCTCGTCGTTCTTCAGATAACAAGTTTAATTACTGACTATAGATTTTACTCAAAAATTTAATTTAATTTTGTTACCGCGGATCCCGTTAGGCCTACGCTGCGCAGCATAGTTTAACGCGTCCAAGGACACTCCTTTTCGGCATTTACCCTCCTGTTTTTTTTTTTAAATAAATATTCCTTAATTATTATTACTGAATTACTCTTTTTATTTAAAAATTTAATATATATTTTGGTTAAATTTACGGTTGTGTTTTAATTACGTGGCGGGTCAAGCCCCCGCTTGTCCCTCGACAAGCGGAGGTCCGTCACACTAAATTTCTCGCTCTGCATTAGCAAATCGAACATTACTCGTACCATACTAACTTTTGCTATTCTTGTAGTTTCTAAAAATTTTAGATTTAATGTTTTTAGTATCCATATTATGTTAATTATTGAGATCGATTGATGACAATCACATTATACTGTGACATTGCTTTAGACATGATATTGTAACTGGAATTGAATTATATGATTCTAAGCTAAGCTAATCTCACTCTGGAATAGCAAATCCATACTAACCATACTAACTTCACTTGAAAGTCCTATTTATTCTCGTCCTATACCGGCTCTCTTCTGTCACCCAAGGTGGCTACGGTGTGCTCTGCGATGACAATTCCGTACTTTGGCTCCATTGCTCACGTCCAAGACTATGCACCACCTGGCCGTGGCCCCTCGGCTACCGGCCCGGCTTGCCTCACGCTGCCCGCTGCGGCACCCTGCACCCCCTTTACCAACCTCGACTGCGCCTCACACCGCCCGCTGCGGCGCCTTGCACATCCTTCACCAACCCCGACTGCGCCCCACGCCGCTCGCTGCGTCGCCCCGCCGACCACGCCGCTCGCCATCTCGTGCCTTCACCGAATCCCGCTCCAGCCGGCGCACCTGCTCCCGCCTTTCGTTCCAGAACACGCTTCCGCCATCGCAGGCAGCGGCCGCGACTACAGTTGCGGACCCCGCCGACCGCGACCGCGGCCGTGGACGCTCCCTTGGCTGCGAGTCTCCAAACTGCGGCAGGAGCCGCGCAAGCCACCTGTTGCCCGTCATACGTTCTGAAACCCACAACAAAAAAAAAACAAAACGCAAACCTCCATTCTATCTGCTAATAAAATTACAGTTACGTTACGAATGCATTCAATCTAGAACAAACTGTAGTGTAGGTAGGGTAGGTACTAAATGTAACTAGTATATTAAATAATATCTTCAAATAACATCAAGTAACATTTCAAGATCGGTTCCATACAAGGAGTCCACGTGCCTTCTTATATGGAATGGAATATATAAATAATATCAAATTAATTCAGTAATATCATATTAGATTTACAGAAGCTTGACACCATTTTTGTGCCTCCATCCATAACATGTAACACGAATCCTACCTACGTAATAATTCGCATTTAAGCTCCACTTAGTAGTTAACCAGATTCGGTGTCTTATCAAAATGTATAAGGAATTTATAAAAGTGGTCATATCTTCAAAACGGCTACTCCTAGCGCGAAAATAACCAGTTTTCGGGCCCCCTTTTAGAAACCCCTGCAAACAGTTCGAGTAATCCGGCGCCACCATATTGGATTCCCTCGGTAATAGTTTTGTTCCCGATCATAGATTGAATGTAGGTAGAGAGAAAATTTCAAAGCACTAATAATTATTGTTCAAAAATGTACATTTATCTGTGTACAGGTACAGAGTTGGTGCCTTAAGACATCGATGACGTCATTCTATGTAAAAGAAGGACTATTCTACTAATTGCACCTAATAGCTGTAAAAATAGCTCTGCCAAAATGTAGAATTATAAAAAAATAGTTATCCAGCTACCTTCATAACGATTCCCTTTTATGATTGGTCGACTATTGCCGTTGTATCGGATTAATCATAAAATATCTACATCAAAAGGGTTTCCTTTAAAACAATTAGGGCGTGATACTTACGCGTTTATGCGTTGTTCATCCCCGCTTCTGAGGTGTAAGATGTCTCAGAAATGAAACCACTCAGTTGTTCCAAACTTATATTCCTCCAAACTTATTATGATCAATGCGATTGCCAAAACTTATTATGATCAATACTGATTGCCAAAACTTATTATTTCCAAACTTATTAGAGCAATTCCAAACTTATTAAATCAACTCCAAACTTATTAAATTAGTTTCAAACTTATTAAAATTACTGTGAGACAATTGAACGACTAGGCTGCTCAATCGAGAATGCCCCCACTTCCCAAGTACCTGGCTTTTATACCCGATACGTTTTAGTGTTGCCAGCTTAAAAACATCAAAAGGTGCGAAATGGGTGTAAAATGCAGGAAATCTTACAATAGTTTTATTAAACTAACTAGGTTTCGCGTGGTGCGCGACCTGCTAAAGCAGGTCGCGAGGCGGTTGTGCCTTTTTTTATAAATTTAAAAAAGTTTTTAACTTTTTTTTGTTTTTCACGGCCGCCATTTTGGATTTAAAAATGGATGTTATTTTCTTAATCAGCACCCCTGAATACCCAAAAAACGACACCCATGACGATATTTTGCAAAAAATTTAAGTCCGCCATCTTGGTTTTCAAAACGTATGTCATTTTCGGAATCAGCACCCCCGAATACCTATTTAATGACACCCATGACGGTATTTTCCAAAAAATCCATGTCCGCCATCTTGGACTTCAAAATGGATGTCATTTTCGAAATCAGCACCCCTAAAAACCTATTAAACGACACCCATGTCGGTATGATGGCGGTCGGCTGGTAATATGCTTGGTGACGCTTCGGGCTTCGCCCTACGCGGAGCTCGGCCTTCAGCCTCGCCCTATACGCAGCTCGCCTCGGCCTACGGCCTCGGCTCGCGCGTTCGGCTCGGTCTGCGACCTCGCCTCACCTTAAAAATCTAAACTTGTATGGCGGCCATCTTTGATTGGGGGGGGACGCTCCGGGCTTCGCCCTAAGCGGAGTTCGGCCTTCGGCCTCATCCTATACGCGGCTTGCCTCGGCCTTCGGCCTCGCCTCGCGCGTTCGGCTCGGTCTTCGACCTCGCCTCACTTTTAGAATCTAAACTTGTATGGCGGCCATCTTTGATTGGGGAGGGGACGCTCCGGGCTTCGCCCTACGCGGAGTTCGGCCTTCGGCCTCACCCTATACGCGGCTCGTTCGGCTCGGTCTTTGACCTCGCCTCACTTTTAGAATCTAAACTTGTATGGCGGCCATCTTGGATTTTGGGCGGGGACGCTCCGGGCTACGCCCTACGCGGAGCTCGGCCTTCGGCCTCGCCTTTTACGTAGCTCGCCTCGGCCTACGGCCTCGCCTCGCAACGTGGCGTCGTGGTTCGGCTCGGCCTGCGGCCTCGCCTCACCACTCCTTGTATGGCGGCCATCTTGGAAAATGGCGAAATCGAAAAACTGACCCGATATTCGGAATCTTCGACCCCCAAACCCCCCAGATACCGATTTTCGTCCGGATCGGAGCAACTTCATTTTCGGCTGCCATCTTGGATCCGCCATCTTGAAAAAAAATTTAAACAGCCACCTGCCCCTCACCCCTCTGTAAAACATTTGTTCGAGCACACCCCACTTATGTCAAACGGTTCCGGAGATATAGCAATAATCATTTTGTATGGCGGCCATCTTGTTTTTGCGAAAATCGAAAAAATGACGTTACCGGTAGAATTCGACCAGGGTGTGGGTCTACCTTAGTTCGAGCGCCACCGCTCCATCTGCAACGGTTCGCCCGGGAAGATGTGTCGCCATCTGATGAGAAGGTGGATCCAAGGATCTCGAGGTTTTCCCGTACCCTCTAAGACATTTTCTCCACACCCCCCATACAAAGTTTTCACCTCCCGCCGCTCCATCTGGGAGAACAATTCTGTCACCCAGTCAGTGAGTGAGTCAGTGGTATTGCAGTTTTATATAATATAATAACTAGGTTTCGCGTGGTACGCGACCTGCTAAAGCAGGTCGCGAGGCGGTTGTGCCTTTTTTATAAATTTAAAAAAGTTTTTAATTTTTTTTTGTTTTTCACGGCCGCCATTTTGGATTTAAAAATGGATGTTATTTTCTTAATCAGCACCCCTGAATACCCAAAAAACGACACCCATGACGATATTTTGCAAAAAATTTAAGTCCGCCATCTTGGATTTCAAAACGTATGTCATTTTCGGAATCAGCACCCCCGAATACCTATTAAACGACACCCATGAAGGTATTTTCAAAAAATCCATGTCCGCCATCTTGGATTTCAAAATGGATGTCATTTTCGAAATCAGCACCCCTGAAAACCTATTAAACGACACCCATGTCGGTATGATGGCGGTCGGCTGGTAATATGCTTGGTGACGCTTCGGGCTTCGCCCTACGCGGAGCTCGGCCTTCGGCCTCGCCCTATACGCAGCTCGCCTCGGCCTACGGCCTCGGCTCGCGCGTTCGGCTCGGTCTGCGACCTCGCCTCACCTTAAAAATCTAAACTTGTATGGCGGCCATCTTTGATTGGGGGGGACGCTGCGGGCTTCGCCCTACGCGGAGTTCGGCCTTCGGCCTCACCCTATACGCGGCTCGCCTCGGCCTTCGGCCTCGCCTCGCGCGTTCGGCTCGGTCTTCGACCTCGCCTCACCTTTAAAATCTAAACTTGTATGGCGGCCATCTTTGATTGGGGGGGGGGGGGGCCGCTCCGGGCTTCGCCCTACGCGGAGTTCGGCCTTCGGCCTCACCCTATACGCGGCTCGCCTCGGCCTTCGGCCTCGCCTCGCGCGTTCGGCTCGGTCTTCGACCTCGCCTCACTTTTAGAATCTAAACTTGTACGGCGGCCATCTTTGATTGGGGGGGGGACGCTCCGGGCTTCGCCCTAAGCGGAGTTCGGCCTTCGGCCTCACCCTATACGCGGCTCGCCTCGGCCTTCGGCCTCGTCTCGCGCGTTCGGCTCGGTCTTCGACCTCGGCTCACCTTTAGAATCTAAACTTGTATGGCGTCCATCTTGGATTTGGGGGGGGGGACGCTCCGGGCTACGCCCTGCGCGGAGCTCGGCCTTCGGCCTCGCCTTTTACGCAGCTCGCCTCGGCCTACGGCCTCGCCTCGCGGAGTGGCGTCGTGGTTCGGCTCGGCCTGCGGCCTCGCCTCACCACTCCTTGTATGGCGGCCATCTTGGAAAATGGTGGAATCCAAAAACTGACCCGATATTCGGAATCTTCGTCCCCCAAACCCCCCAGATACCGATTTTCGTCCGGTTCGGAGCAACTTCATTTCCGGCCGCCATCTTGAAAAAAAAATTTTACAGCCAGCTGCCCTCCACCCCCCTGTAAAACATTTGTTCGAGCACACTCCACTTATGTCAAACGGATCCGGAGATACAGCAATAAACATTTTGTATGGCGGCCATCTTGTTTTTGCGAAAATCGAAAAAATGACGTCACCGGTAGAATTCGACCAGTTTGTGGGTCGACCTTAGTTCGAGCGCCACCGCTCCATCTGCAACGGTTCGCCCGGGAAGGTGGGTCGCCACCTGATGAGAAGGTGGATCCGAGGATCTCGAGGTTTTCCCGTACCCTCCGCGTCACCCACTCCACACCTCCCATACAAAGTTTTCACCTCCCGCCGCTCCATCTGGGAGAACAATTCTGTCACCCAGTCAGTCAGTCAGTCAGTCAATCAGTCAGTCAGTGGTATTGTAGCTTTATATAATATAACTAGGTTTCGCGTGGTGCGCGACCTGCTAAAGCAGGTCGCGAGGCGGTTGTGCCTTTTTTTATAAATTTTAAAAAAGTTTTTAATTTTTTTTGTTTTTCACGGCCGCCATCTTAGATTTAAAAATGGATGTTATTTTCTTAATCAGTACCCCTGAATACCCAAAAACGACACCCATGACGATTTTTTGCAAAAAAGTTATGTCCGCCATCTTGGATTTCAAAACGTATGTCATTTTCGGAATCAGCACCCCCGAATACCTATTAAACGACACCCATGACGGTATTTTCCAAAAAATCCATGTCCGCCATCTTTGATTTCAAAATGGATGTCATTTTAGAAATCAGCACCCCTGAAAACCTATTAAACGACACCCATATGGGTATGATGGCGGTCGGCTCGTTATATGCTTGTTGACGCTTCGGGCTTCGCCTTACGCGGAGCTCGGTCTTCGGCCTCACCCTATAAGCAGCTCGCCTCGGCCTACGGCCTCGGCTCGCGCGTTCGGCTCGGTCTTCGATCTCGCCTCACCTTTAGAATCTAAACTTGTATGGCGGCCATCTTTGATTGGGGGGGGGCCGCTCCGGGCTTCGCCCTACGCGGAGTTCGGCCTTCGGCCTCGCCTCGCGCGTTCGGCTCGTTCTTCGACCTCGCCTCACCTTTAGAATCTAAACTTGTATGGCGGCCATCTTGGATTTCGGGGGGGGGACGCTCCGGGCTACGCCCTGCGCGGAGCTCGGCCTTCGGCCTCGCCTTTTACGCAGCTCGCCTTGGCCTACGGCCTCGCCTCGCGGCGTGGCGTCGTGGTTAGGCTCGGCCTGCGGCCTCGCCTCACCACTCCTTGTATGGCGGCCATCTTGGAAAATGGTGGAATCGAAAAACTGACCCGATATTCGAAATCTTCGTCCCCCAAACCCCCCAGATACCGATTTTCGTCCAGATCGGAGCAACTTCATTTCCGGCCGCCATCTTGGATACGCCATCTTGAAAAAAAAATTTGACAGCCACCTGCTTCTCACACTCCTGTGAAACATTTGTTCGAGCACACCCCACTTATGTCAAACGGTTCCGGAGATACAGCAATAATCATTTTGTATGGCGGCCATCTTGTTTTTGCAAAAATCGAAAAAATGACGTCACCGGTAGAATTTGACCAGGGTGTGGGTCGACCTTAGTTCGAGCGCGACCGCTCCATCTGCAACGGTTCGCCCGGGAAGGTGGGTCGCCACCTGATGAGAAGGTGGATCAGAGGATCTCGAGGTTTTCCCGTACCCTCCGCACCACCCTCTCCACACCCCCATACAAAGTTTTCACCTCCCGCCGCTCCATCTGGGAGAACAATTCTGTCACCCAGTGAGTCAGTGAGTGGTATTGTAGCTTTATATAATATAACTAGGTTTCGCGTGGTGCGCGACCTGCTAAAGCAGGTCGCGAGGCGGTTGTGCCTTTTTTTATAAATTTTAAAAAAGTTTTTATTTTTTTTGTTTTTCACGGCCGCCATCTTGGATTTAAAAATGAATGTTATTTTCTTAATCAGCACCCCCGAATACCCAAAAAACGACACCCATGACGATATTTATCAAAAAATGTATGTCCGCCATCTTGGATTTCAAAACGTATGTCATTTTCGGAATCAGCACCCCCGAAAACCTATTAAACGACACCCATGACGGAATTTTCCAAAAAATCCATGTCCGCCATCTTGGATTTCAAAATGGATGTCATTTTCGAAATCAGCACCCCTGAAAACCTATTAAACGACACCCATGTCGGTATGATGGCGGTCGGCTGGTAATATGCTTGGTGACGCTTCGGGCTTCGCCCTACGCGGAGCTCGGCCTTCGGCCTCGCTCTATACGCAGCTCGCCTCGGCCTACGGCCTCGGCTCGCGCGTTCGGCTCGGTCTGCGACCTCGCCTCACCTTTAGAATCTAAACTTGTATGGCGGCCATCTTGGATTTGGGGGGGGACGCTCCGGGCTTCGCCCTACGCGGAGCTTGGCCTTCGGCCTCGCCTTCTACGCAGCTTGCCTCGGCCTACGGCCTCGCTATAATTGGGGGGAGGTGACGCTTCGGGCTTCGCCCTACGCGGAGTTTCGCCTTCGGCCTCACACTATGCGCGGCTCAGCTCGGAATCTAAACTTGTATAGCGGCCATCTTGGATTTGGAAGGGGACGCTCCGGGCTACGCCCTGCGCAGAGCTAGGCCTTCGGCCTCGCCTTTACCGTAGCTCGCCTCGGCCTGCGGCCTCGCCTTGCAACATGGCGTTGTGGTTCGGCTCGGCATGCGGCCTCGCCTCACCACTCCTTGTATGGCGGCCATCTTGGAAAATGGTGGAATCGAAAAACTGACCCGATATTCGGAATCTTCGTACCCCAAACCCCCCAAATACCGATTTTCGTACGGATCGGAGCAACTTCATTTCCGGCCGCCATCTTGGATCCGCCATCTTGAAAAAAAATTTTGACAGCCACCTGCCCCTCACCCCCCTGTAAAACATTTGTTCGAGCACACCCCACTTTTGTCAAACGGTTCCGGAGATACAGCAATAATCATTTTGTATGGCGGCCATCTTGTTTTTGCGAAAATCGAAAAAATGACGTCACCGGTAGAATTCGACTAGGGTGTGGGTCGACCTTTGTTCGAGCGCCACCGCTCCATCTGCAACGGTTCGCCCAGGAAGGTGGGTCGCCACCCGATGAGAAGGTGGACCCGAGGATCTCGAGGTTTTCCCGTACCCTCCGCGTCACCCACTCCACACCTCCCATACAAAGTTTTCACCTCCCGCCGCTCCATCTGGGAGAACAATTCTGTCACCCAGTCAGTCAGTCAGTGGTATTGTAGCTTTATATAATATAATAATAATAACTAGATTTCGCGTGGTGCGCGACCTGCTAAAGCAGGCCGCGAGGCGGTTGTGCTACCCTATTTGTAGGGTCAAAAAGGCGTTCATACATTTTTTGGTTTGTCACGACCGCCATCTTTGATTTCAAAATGGATGTCAGTTTCGTAATCAGCACCACCGAAAACCTATTAAACGACACCCATGACGGTACTTTCCAAAAAATCCATGTCCGCCATCTTGGATTTCAAAATAGATGTCATTTTCGCAATCAGCACCCCAGAAAACGCATTAAACGACATCCATGACGGTTTTTTACAAAAAATTCATGTCCGCCATCTTGGATTTCAAAATTGATGTCATTTTCGGAATCAGCACCCCCGAAAACCTATTAAACGACACCCATCACGGTATTTTCCAAAAAATCCATGTCCGCCATCTTGGATTTCAAAATGGATGTCATTTTCGAAATCAGCACCCCTGAAAACCTATTAAACGACACCCATGTTGGTATGATGGCGGTCGGCTGGTAACATGCTTGGTGACGCTTCGGGCTTCGCCCTACGCGGAGCTCGGCCTTCGGCCTCGCCCTATACGCAGCTCGCCTCGGCCCACGGCCTCGGCTCGCGCGTTCGGCTCGGTCTGCGACCTCGCCTCACCTTTAGAATCTAAACTTGTATGGCGGCCATCTTTGATTGGGGGGGGGGACGCTCCGGGCTTCGCCCTACGCGGAGTTCGGCCTTCGGCCTCACCCTATACGCGGCTCGCCTTGGCCTTCGGCCTCGTCTCGCGCGTTCGGCTCGGTCTTCGACCTCGCCTCACCTTTAGAATCTAAACTTGTATGGCGGCCATCTTGGATTTGGGGGGGGACGCTCCGGGCTACGCCCTGCGCGGAGCTCGGCCTTCGGCCTCGCCTTTTACGCAGCTCGCTTCGGCCTACGGCCTCGCCTCGCGGAGTGGCGTCGTGGTTCGGCTCGGCCTGCGGCCTCGCCTCACCACTCCTTGTATGGCGGCCATCTTGGAAAATGGTGGAATCGAAAAACTGATCCGATATTCGGAATCTTCGACCCCTAAACCCCCTAGATACCGATTTTCGTCCAGATCGGAGCAACTTCATTTCCGGCTGCCATCTTGGATCCGCCATCTTGAAAAAAAAATTTGACAGCCAGCTGCCCCCCACCCTTCTGTAAAACATTTGTTCGAGCACACTCCACTTATGTCAAACGGATCCGGAGATACAGCAATAAACATTTTGTATGGCGGCCATCTTGTTTTTGCGAAAATCGAAAAAATGACGTCACCGGTAGAATTCGACCAGGGTGTGGGTCAACCTTAGTTCGAGCGCCACCGCTCCATCTGCAACGGTTCGCCCGGGAAGGTGGGTCGCCACCCGATGAGAAGGTGGATCCGAGGATCTCGAGGTTTTCCCGTACCCTCCGCGTCACCCACTCCACACCTCCCATACAAAGTTTTCACCTCCCGCCGCTCCATCTGGGAGAACAATTCTGTCACCCAGTCAGTCAGTCAGTCAGTCAATCAGTGAGTGGTATTGCAGCTTTATATAATATAATAAAATAATAAAATAACTAGGTTTCGCGTGGTGCGCGACCTGCTTAAGCAGGCCGCGAGGCGGTTGTGCTACCCTATTTGTAGGGTCAAAAAGGCGTTCATACATTTTTTGGTTTGTCACGACCGCCATCTTTGATTTCAAAATGGATGTCAGTTTCGTAATCAGCACCCCCGAAAACCTATTAAACGACACCCATGACGGTATTTTCCAAAAAATCCATGTCCGCCATCTTGGATTTCAAAATAGATGTCATTTTCGCAATCAGCACCCCAAAAAACTCATTAAACGACATCCATGACGGTTTTTTACAAAAAATTCATGTCCGCCATCTTGGATTTCAAAATGGATGTCATTTTCGGAATCAGCACCCCCGAAAACCTATTAAACGACACCCATGTCGGCATGCCCGAAAATTTCATATCCGCCATCTTGGATTTTTGGTGGGGAGAATCGAGACGCTCCGGGTTTCGCCCTTCGCGTCACAATTCCCCCAACTAAAATCCAAGATGGCGGATATGAAATTTTCGGATTGCGGTCGGCCGGTAAGATGCTTGGTGACGCTTCGGCACTGACATAAAGTGTATGGACTGGCAGTCCTTTTACATTACAGCATATGTCTTTAAGACGCATTGAAAGTGACAAATTGAACGAAACTTGACGCAGTAAATTATAAACAATTTGAAATATTTGAAAATTTTGTTAAAATTTTAAAGACTAAGTGAATTTTTGTATAAAGTTTTATTAATATTCAATTTTGTGACCATGAGAATATGCTTGCTTTGTAAATATAAACAGAAAAAAGGAGATAATCGGTCAATGTACAAGTATGTTTTTTTACCAACTGTTTTATTGAAAAATGTTGTTTTAAAACGTCTTAATTCTACTTTAAATGATTAGAAATTGTCGGGAAGACATTCCTCTTTTTCTAAGTATATATATAGTAATGTTAAAATGACTATAAAAGATAAAATTTTCGCATTTTCAATTTAGCTAGAATCGCCTGCTTTATTTCGCTAGTGCTTCCAAAGACAGTCGATAAAAATAATGTCGATAGAAACATGTTATAGGTATATTAGTGTAAAATATTACTTAATGTTATGTACAATGGCAAACAAAACCGTTTTAATTTTGTTGAGTACCCACGATTACTTTTTTAGGGTTATGTAGTAGACTACAAAGTTATAGTTTCGCCATATCCGTCTACTCGCAATTTTCTAAGAGACCCTTGATACTACAAAACTGTAATCACACCTTAGTACCTAAGCTTTTCAAGATAACAAGTAATGTTTGATTAATTTGCGCGTCGCTCGACACGCTCTTGAATGATTTTAGATAAATATTTAAGAGTTTACTAATCTTCATAAGAACAGTAAGACAGAATACCTAACCAACCAAATTTCTTACAACAGATTTCCAACCGACGAAGTTTTAAAAAACAATGGCTTCAAAATATGAATGTTTCGAAGAATTGGACATCAAAGAAAAGCCACGAAATATGTTCGAAGCATTTTGACCCTAACTGTTTCATAGGAAGTAGGAAATTGTTAAAATTTTGTAGTGTTCCTACAATATTTGAAGAAAATGTTCAAGGTAAAGGTTATACATTAGGGTTACTAAAACAGGTCACGATCCCCGCTAAGGGATAGTAGTAGGCTTTATGAACTATTGAATAATATTTCAAAACTGAAAAAAGAGTACCAGTTTTGAAAAATTACATACTTTAACTTTTTATAAAGTAACACAGCTTTAAATATTATTGTTTTTGAAACTAACGCAAAAGATAAAGCTTATTTCTTTAGTTTGAGTCATGAGACTCATGGGACATTTTTATTTTCTGTAACGTTCACTGACGTGTTTCATAAAGTGTAAATAGTGCACAGTTGGCTTCTGGTATATGAAAGCAGCCTATATAGCAGAAATGTATTCTAAGCTCTGCTTTAGAAGCGGGTATTAGATAGGTTATTGAGTTATAATTAGAACATTATTTTTATCAACTGATACTCAAATCAACATCTCAAATCGCTCCATCGTCGACCTCATCTATGACCTTGGTCAAAATCTCAAAAAAAAAATCTCAACGGTTTATGAGAGATACAAAGAAGTCTAAATTTCTCACATTGTTAGGTATATAGTCAGTAAGTCTTTATAGTCTGTAATTTTTAATTTTAAGAACCACATCGATTTTTAGATTGAAAACGGTTATAAGTATTTTTAGGATGTCTTAGAAAGTTTGAACCTAGAGTCGCGTCTGTTGGTGTACATAGATTTTTTTGCATTTGTTTCGGGTTAACCCTTTGTATAAACTTTTATAAACACTTTGTAGTTTTGGGCTACTTTTTATATTTTACTTAACTATACATTACAAGCGCCAGTTGTAGACTGCAGCCAAATAGTAATCAAGACAACGGTCTCTTAGCTACTTCGAATTTTTTTTTCTCTACTTTTACTGCTAGTACTTTTACTGGTAATTTAGTACGAAACGCATGCCAAAAAAGCCGTTAGGCCGCCTATGGACATTTTTGTTTTCTTATTATTTGACCGTTATCAAATGGTAAATGTTAGAAAATAAGACACTAATGTGAGAAAATGTTTTTATTGTTTACGCAAAATTGACGCTCTGCTGTAAAAAAAACAGATCATCTTATACTTACATACTTTTGGGGAAAAAGAAAAAATTAAGCTCTACAATCCGCTAGAGAACATAAATAGTCCGACTTTTCGACTTTTGGTCCTCACTTATTAAAAGTACAACTTGAGCTGATTGCCAAGGCAAAGTACTAAGCACTAAGGCAAAGTACAACTTGAGCTGATTGCCTGCCTACCCCGCTGGGAATACATCAACTAATCGACTTTTGGCCTCACTACGTCGAGTTCGGTTATCTGCCGCTGCCGCCTACAGCGCCTAAATGGCGAAAATCAAATGGTCTCGTTTTTGATTTGACAACAGCCAGTCTAGTGGTATTTAACTTATTTTTTCTATGTCTATGCGCTTCGGGCTTCGCCCTACGCGGAGCTCGGCCTTCGGCCTCGCCCTATACGCAGCTCGGCTCGGCCTTCGGCCTCGCCTCGCGCGTTCGGCTCGGTCTACGACCTCGCCTCACCTTTAAAATCTAAACTTAAATGTCGGCCGTCTTGGATTGAGGGGGGGACGCTTCGGGCTTCGCCCTACGAGGAGCTCGGCCTTCGGCCTCGCCTTATACGCAGCTCGCCTCGGCCTGCGGCCTCGCCTCGCGGCGCGTCGTGGTTCGGCTCAGCCTTCGGCCTCGCCTCACCACTCCTTGTATGGCGGCCATCTTGGAAAATGGCTAAATTGAAAATCTTTTTTGATATTCGGATTCAGCGACCCCAAAAACCCCTGGATACAGAATTTGGTCCGAATCGGAGGATATACCGAAATATCACTTTTGTATGGCGGCCATCTTGTTTTTTTGAAAATCGAAAAAAAATTATCACCGGCAGACTTTGACCAAGGTGTGGGTTGACGTTTGTTTGAGCACCATCGGTCCAACTCCAACGGTTCGCCCGGGAAGGTGGGCCGCGACCTGATGAGGAGGAGAATCCGAAGATGTTGAGGTTTTACCATACTCGACGGAAAATTCTGACCACACTCCTCATACAACATTTTCACCTCCCGACCCTCCTTCTGGGAGAACAATTATGTCAGTCAGTCAGTGAGTCAGTGGTAATGTAGCTTTATATAGTATAACTAGGTTTCGCGTGGTGCGCGACCTGCTAAAGCAGGTCGCGAGGCGGTTGTGCCTTTTTTTATAAATTTTAAAAAAGTTTTTAATTTTTTTTTGTTTTTCACGGCCGCCATCTTGGATTTAAAAATGAATGTTATTTTCTTAATCAGCACCCCCGAATACCCAAAAAACGACACCCATGACGATATTTATCAAAAAATGTATGTCCGCCATCTTGGATTTCAAAACGTATGTCATTTTCGGAATCAGCACCCCCGAAAACCTATTAAACGACACCCATGACGGAATTTTCCAAAAAATCCATGTCCGCCATCTTGGATTTCAAAATGGATGTCATTTTCGAAATCAGCACCCCTGAAAACCTATTAAACGACACCCATGTCGGTATGATGGCGGTCGGCTGGTAATATGCTTGGTGACGCTTCGGGCTTCGCCCTACGCGGAGCTCGGCCTTCGGCCTCGCTCTATACGCAGCTCGCCTCGGCCTACGGCCTCGGCTCGCGCGTTCGGCTCGGTCTGCGACCTCGCCTCACCTTTAGAATCTAAACTTGTATGGCGGCCATCTTGGATTTGGGGGGGGACGCTCCGGGCTTCGCCCTACGCGGAGCTTGGCCTTCGGCCTCGCCTTCTACGCAGCTTGCCTCGGCCTACGGCCTCGCTATAATTGGGGGGAGGTGACGCTTCGGGCTTCGCCCTACGCGGAGTTTCGCCTTCGGCCTCACACTATGCGCGGCTCAGCTCGGAATCTAAACTTGTATAGCGGCCATCTTGGATTTGGAAGGGGACGCTCCGGGCTACGCCCTGCGCAGAGCTAGGCCTTCGGCCTCGCCTTTACCGTAGCTCGCCTCGGCCTGCGGCCTCGCCTTGCAACATGGCGTTGTGGTTCGGCTCGGCATGCGGCCTCGCCTCACCACTCCTTGTATGGCGGCCATCTTGGAAAATGGTGGAATCGAAAAACTGACCCGATATTCGGAATCTTCGTACCCCAAACCCCCCAAATACCGATTTTCGTACGGATCGGAGCAACTTCATTTCCGGCCGCCATCTTGGATCCGCCATCTTGAAAAAAAATTTTGACAGCCACCTGCCCCTCACCCCCCTGTAAAACATTTGTTCGAGCACACCCCACTTTTGTCAAACGGTTCCGGAGATACAGCAATAATCATTTTGTATGGCGGCCATCTTGTTTTTGCGAAAATCGAAAAAATGACGTCACCGGTAGAATTCGACTAGGGTGTGGGTCGACCTTTGTTCGAGCGCCACCGCTCCATCTGCAACGGTTCGCCCAGGAAGGTGGGTCGCCACCCGATGAGAAGGTGGACCCGAGGATCTCGAGGTTTTCCCGTACCCTCCGCACTACCCTCTCCACACTCCTCATACAAAGTTTTCATCTCCCGCCGCTCCATCTGGGAGAACAATTCTGTCACCCAGTCAGTGGTATTGTAGCTTTATATAGTATAACTAGGTTTCGCGTGGTGCGCGACCTGCTAAAGCAGGTCGCGAGGCGGTTGTGCCTTTTTTTATAAATTTTAAAAAAGTTTTTAATTTTTTTTGTTTTTCACGGCCGCCATCTTAGATTTAAAAATGGATGTTATTTTCTTAATCAGTACCCCTGAATACCCAAAAACGACACCCATGACGATTTTTTGCAAAAAAGTTATGTCCGCCATCTTGGATTTCAAAACGTATGTCATTTTCGGAATCAGCACCCCCGAATACCTATTAAACGACACCCATGACGGTATTTTCCAAAAAATCCATGTCCGCCATCTTTGATTTCAAAATGGATGTCATTTTAGAAATCAGCACCCCTGAAAACCTATTAAACGACACCCATATGGGTATGATGGCGGTCGGCTCGTTATATGCTTGTTGACGCTTCGGGCTTCGCCTTACGCGGAGCTCGGTCTTCGGCCTCACCCTATAAGCAGCTCGCCTCGGCCTACGGCCTCGGCTCGCGCGTTCGGCTCGGTCTTCGATCTCGCCTCACCTTTAGAATCTAAACTTGTATGGCGGCCATCTTTGATTGGGGGGGGGCCGCTCCGGGCTTCGCCCTACGCGGAGTTCGGCCTTCGGCCTCGCCTCGCGCGTTCGGCTCGTTCTTCGACCTCGCCTCACCTTTAGAATCTAAACTTGTATGGCGGCCATCTTGGATTTCGGGGGGGGGACGCTCCGGGCTACGCCCTGCGCGGAGCTCGGCCTTCGGCCTCGCCTTTTACGCAGCTCGCCTTGGCCTACGGCCTCGCCTCGCGGCGTGGCGTCGTGGTTAGGCTCGGCCTGCGGCCTCGCCTCACCACTCCTTGTATGGCGGCCATCTTGGAAAATGGTGGAATCGAAAAACTGACCCGATATTCGAAATCTTCGTCCCCCAAACCCCCCAGATACCGATTTTCGTCCAGATCGGAGCAACTTCATTTCCGGCCGCCATCTTGGATACGCCATCTTGAAAAAAAAATTTGACAGCCACCTGCTTCTCACACTCCTGTGAAACATTTGTTCGAGCACACCCCACTTATGTCAAACGGTTCCGGAGATACAGCAATAATCATTTTGTATGGCGGCCATCTTGTTTTTGCAAAAATCGAAAAAATGACGTCACCGGTAGAATTTGACCAGGGTGTGGGTCGACCTTAGTTCGAGCGCGACCGCTCCATCTGCAACGGTTCGCCCGGGAAGGTGGGTCGCCACCTGATGAGAAGGTGGATCAGAGGATCTCGAGGTTTTCCCGTACCCTCCGCACCACCCTCTCCACACCCCCATACAAAGTTTTCACCTCCCGCCGCTCCATCTGGGAGAACAATTCTGTCACCCAGTGAGTCAGTGAGTGGTATTGTAGCTTTATATAATATAACTAGGTTTCGCGTGGTGCGCGACCTGCTAAAGCAGGTCGCGAGGCGGTTGTGCCTTTTTTTATAAATTTTAAAAAAGTTTTTATTTTTTTTGTTTTTCACGGCCGCCATCTTGGATTTAAAAATGAATGTTATTTTCTTAATCAGCACCCCCGAATACCCAAAAAACGACACCCATGACGATATTTATCAAAAAATGTATGTCCGCCATCTTGGATTTCAAAACGTATGTCATTTTCGGAATCAGCACCCCCGAAAACCTATTAAACGACACCCATGACGGAATTTTCCAAAAAATCCATGTCCGCCATCTTGGATTTCAAAATGGATGTCATTTTCGAAATCAGCACCCCTGAAAACCTATTAAACGACACCCATGTCGGTATGATGGCGGTCGGCTGGTAATATGCTTGGTGACGCTTCGGGCTTCGCCCTACGCGGAGCTCGGCCTTCGGCCTCGCTCTATACGCAGCTCGCCTCGGCCTACGGCCTCGGCTCGCGCGTTCGGCTCGGTCTGCGACCTCGCCTCACCTTTAGAATCTAAACTTGTATGGCGGCCATCTTGGATTTGGGGGGGGACGCTCCGGGCTTCGCCCTACGCGGAGCTTGGCCTTCGGCCTCGCCTTCTACGCAGCTTGCCTCGGCCTACGGCCTCGCTATAATTGGGGGGAGGTGACGCTTCGGGCTTCGCCCTACGCGGAGTTTCGCCTTCGGCCTCACACTATGCGCGGCTCAGCTCGGAATCTAAACTTGTATAGCGGCCATCTTGGATTTGGAAGGGGACGCTCCGGGCTACGCCCTGCGCAGAGCTAGGCCTTCGGCCTCGCCTTTACCGTAGCTCGCCTCGGCCTGCGGCCTCGCCTTGCAACATGGCGTTGTGGTTCGGCTCGGCATGCGGCCTCGCCTCACCACTCCTTGTATGGCGGCCATCTTGGAAAATGGTGGAATCGAAAAACTGACCCGATATTCGGAATCTTCGTACCCCAAACCCCCCAAATACCGATTTTCGTACGGATCGGAGCAACTTCATTTCCGGCCGCCATCTTGGATCCGCCATCTTGAAAAAAAATTTTGACAGCCACCTGCCCCTCACCCCCCTGTAAAACATTTGTTCGAGCACACCCCACTTTTGTCAAACGGTTCCGGAGATACAGCAATAATCATTTTGTATGGCGGCCATCTTGTTTTTGCGAAAATCGAAAAAATGACGTCACCGGTAGAATTCGACTAGGGTGTGGGTCGACCTTTGTTCGAGCGCCACCGCTCCATCTGCAACGGTTCGCCCAGGAAGGTGGGTCGCCACCCGATGAGAAGGTGGACCCGAGGATCTCGAGGTTTTCCCGTACCCTCCGCGTCACCCACTCCACACCTCCCATACAAAGTTTTCACCTCCCGCCGCTCCATCTGGGAGAACAATTCTGTCACCCAGTCAGTCAGTCAGTGGTATTGTAGCTTTATATAATATAATAACTAGATTTCGCGTGGTGCGCGACCTGCTAAAGCAGGCCGCGAGGCGGTTGTGCTACCCTATTTGTAGGGTCAAAAAGGCGTTCATACATTTTTTGGTTTGTCACGACCGCCATCTTTGATTTCAAAATGGATGTCAGTTTCGTAATCAGCACCACCGAAAACCTATTAAACGACACCCATGACGGTACTTTCCAAAAAATCCATGTCCGCCATCTTGGATTTCAAAATAGATGTCATTTTCGCAATCAGCACCCCAGAAAACGCATTAAACGACATCCATGACGGTTTTTTACAAAAAATTCATGTCCGCCATCTTGGATTTCAAAATTGATGTCATTTTCGGAATCAGCACCCCCGAAAACCTATTAAACGACACCCATCACGGTATTTTCCAAAAAATCCATGTCCGCCATCTTGGATTTCAAAATGGATGTCATTTTCGAAATCAGCACCCCTGAAAACCTATTAAACGACACCCATGTTGGTATGATGGCGGTCGGCTGGTAACATGCTTGGTGACGCTTCGGGCTTCGCCCTACGCGGAGCTCGGCCTTCGGCCTCGCCCTATACGCAGCTCGCCTCGGCCCACGGCCTCGGCTCGCGCGTTCGGCTCGGTCTGCGACCTCGCCTCACCTTTAGAATCTAAACTTGTATGGCGGCCATCTTTGATTGGGGGGGGGGACGCTCCGGGCTTCGCCCTACGCGGAGTTCGGCCTTCGGCCTCACCCTATACGCGGCTCGCCTTGGCCTTCGGCCTCGTCTCGCGCGTTCGGCTCGGTCTTCGACCTCGCCTCACCTTTAGAATCTAAACTTGTATGGCGGCCATCTTGGATTTGGGGGGGGACGCTCCGGGCTACGCCCTGCGCGGAGCTCGGCCTTCGGCCTCGCCTTTTACGCAGCTCGCTTCGGCCTACGGCCTCGCCTCGCGGAGTGGCGTCGTGGTTCGGCTCGGCCTGCGGCCTCGCCTCACCACTCCTTGTATGGCGGCCATCTTGGAAAATGGTGGAATCGAAAAACTGATCCGATATTCGGAATCTTCGACCCCTAAACCCCCTAGATACCGATTTTCGTCCAGATCGGAGCAACTTCATTTCCGGCTGCCATCTTGGATCCGCCATCTTGAAAAAAAAATTTGACAGCCAGCTGCCCCCCACCCTTCTGTAAAACATTTGTTCGAGCACACTCCACTTATGTCAAACGGATCCGGAGATACAGCAATAAACATTTTGTATGGCGGCCATCTTGTTTTTGCGAAAATCGAAAAAATGACGTCACCGGTAGAATTCGACCAGGGTGTGGGTCAACCTTAGTTCGAGCGCCACCGCTCCATCTGCAACGGTTCGCCCGGGAAGGTGGGTCGCCACCCGATGAGAAGGTGGATCCGAGGATCTCGAGGTTTTCCCGTACCCTCCGCGTCACCCACTCCACACCTCCCATACAAAGTTTTCACCTCCCGCCGCTCCATCTGGGAGAACAATTCTGTCACCCAGTCAGTCAGTCAGTCAGTCAATCAGTGAGTGGTATTGCAGCTTTATATAATATAATAACTAGGTTTCGCGTGGTGCGCGACCTGCTAAAGCAGGTCGCGAGGCGGTTGTGCCTTTTTTTATAAATTTTAAAAAAGTTTTTAATTTTTTTTTGTTTTTCACGGCCGCCATCTTAGATTTAAAATGGATGTTATTTTCTTAATCAGCACCCCTGAATACCCAAAAAACGACACCCATGACGATATTTTTCAAAAAATTTATGTCCGCCATCTTGGATTTCAAAACGTATATTTCCGGGAATGGTTGCTCGACCGGGGCATGCCCCAAGAGATCTGCTGAGAGAGATATATCTCGCTCTCGTTCAATCGATTCTTGCATACTGTCTCCCGATATGGGGTGGTGCTGCGAAAACCAGATTTATTGAAATCGAAAGAGCTCAGCGCGGTCTACTTAAATTAATGAAATTTAAGAAACGAAGGTTTCCAACCAACAAAATTTACGAAATAACGCAATTATTCTCTGTGAGAAAATTATATGTTTTCCAAACTGTCCTGAAGAAGCACAGGGAATCCCAGTACGACCCTAACTTAGCTTCTAGACGTCGAAAAGATATAGCGATGATGGTGCCGCAAACTAATACGACTTTTGCTAGTAGACAGTACAGCAAGCGGTCCTGTAAACTGTATAATGCTATTAACAAGAAACTTAACATATATCCTAAAACATATATGGAATGTAAAAAATTACTTCACACTTGGCTAGAACCTCTGACATACGATGAACTTGAAGATATGTTGGAGTGGTAGTGGAAGCTGTTATGAACAGCTTCCGATCCCAAGACACAGTCGTAGGGCTACCTAACCTAACCTAACATAACATAGGATTAAAAGGGGATACACACAAACCCACGATACACACTTACACACACACATAAACATATACACCCACACACATTCACACCCACACACCTACACAGACACACACACACACACACACACACACACACACACACACACACACAACACACACACGTCACTCATAGGTATTCTCAGTCACACCCTAATTGTTTTTTTTTTTTGTTTTTTTTTTAAATTATCATGAAGTACTTTACTGCCTGAACTCATGAACATTTTTAAATTAAGTAAAAGCTGTTTATAAAAAATTTAGTTTACTCACCTGATGTATGTGACACCTAAAGGAAGAGCGGTGCCTCCTAACACAAGTTTTAAAAAAACTTAAAAGGAGACTCCAGCCCCCGTATCAATAATGTAAAATGTTTTTTGGTGAAAATAAAGATTTTATTATATTATTTATTATTTATTTATTATGTCATTTTCGGAATCAGCACCCCCGAATACCTATTAAACGACACTCATGAAGGTATTTTCAAAAAATCCATGTCCGCCATCTTGGATTTCAAAATGGATGTCATTTTCGAAATCAGCACCCCTAAGAACCTATTAAACGACACCCATGTCGGTATGATGGCGGTCGGCTGGTAATATGCTTGGTGACGCTTCGGGCTTCGCCCTACGCGGAGCTCGGCCTTCGGCCTCGCCTCACCTTAAAAATCCTTTGTTTTTTTTTTTTTTTTTTTTTTTGTCGACCTTTGTTTGAGCGCCACCGCTCCATCTGCAACGGTTCGCCCGGGAAGGTGGGTTGCCACCCGATGAGAAGGTGGATCCAAGGATATCGAGGTTTTCCCGTACCTTCCGCACCACCCTCTCCACACACCCCATACAAAGTTTTCACCTCCCGCCGCTCCATCTGGGAGAACAATTCTGTCACCCAGTCAGTGGTATTGTAGCTTTATATAATATAACTAGGTTTCGCGTGGTGCGCGACCTGCTAAAGCAGGCCGCGAGGCGGTTGTGTACTCTATTTGTAGGGTCAAAAAAGGCGTTCATACTTTTTTTGGTTTGTCACGACCGCCATCTTGGATTTCAAAATGGATGTCAGTTTCGTAATCAGCATCCCTGAAAACCTATTAAACGACACCCATGACGGATTTTTCCAAAAAATGCATGTCCGCCATCTTGAATTTGAAAATAAATGTCATTTTCGGGATCAGCATACCCGAAAACCTATCAAACGACACCCATGACAGTTTTTCACAAAAAATGCATGTCCGCCATCTTGGATTTCAAAATGGATGTCATTTTTGGAATCACCAACCCCGGAAACCTATTAAACGACACCCATGTCAGTATGCCCGTAAATTTCATATCCGCCATCTTGGATTTTTGGTGGGGAGAATCGAGACGCTCCGGGCTTCGCCCTTCGCGTCACGATTCCCCCAACTAAAATCCAAGATGGCGGATATGAAATTTTCGGATTGCGGTCGGCCGGTAAGATGCTTGGTGACGCTTCGGGCTTCGCCCTACGCGGAGCTCGGCCTTCGGCCTCGCCCTATACGCAGCTCGGCTCGGCCTTCGGCCTCGCCTCGCGCGGTCGGCTCGGTCTACGACCTCGCCTCACCTTTAGAATCTAAACTTAAATGGTGGCCATCTTGGATTGAGGGGGGGACGCTCCGGGCTTCGCCCTACGCGGAGCTCGGCCTTCGGCCTCGCCTTATACGCAGCTCGCCTCGGCCTGCGGCCTCGCCTCGCGGCGCGTCGTGGTTCGGCTCGGCCTTCGGCCTCGCCTCACTACTCCTTGTATGGCGGCCATCTTGGAAAATGGCGAAATCGAAAATCTTTTCCCATATTCGGATTCAGCGACCCCTAAAACCCCCGGATACCGAATTTGGTCTGGATCAGAGGAGATACAAAAATCTCGTTTTTGTATGGCGGCCATTTTGTTTTTTTGAAAATCGAAAAAATTTTGTCACCGGTAGACTTCGACCAGGGTGTGGGTCGACCTTTGTTCGAGTACCACCGGTCCAAGTCCAACGGTTCGCCCGGGAAGGTGGGTCGCGACCTGATGAGGAGGAGAATCCGAAGATGTCGAGGTTTTCCCATACTTGACGGAAAATTCTGACCACACCTCCCATACATCATTTTCACCTCCCGACCCTCCTTCTGGGAGAACAATTATGTCAGTCAGTCAGTCAGTCAGTGAGTGGTAATGTAGCTTTATATAGTATAACTAGGTTTTGCGTGGTGCGCGACCTGCTAAAGCAGGTCGCGAGGCGGTTGTGCCTTTTTTTATAAATTTTAAAAAAGATTTTAATTTTTTTTTGTTTTTCACGGCCGCCATCTTGGATTTAAAAATGAATGTAAATTTCTTAATCAGCACCCCTGAATACCGAAAAAACGACACCCATGGCGATATTTTGCAAAAAATTTATGTCCACCATCTTGGATTTCAAAACGTATGTCATTTTCGGAATCAGCACCCCCGAAAACCTATTAAACGACACCCATGACGGTATTTTCCAAAAAGTCCATGTCCGCCATCTTGGATTTCAAAATGGATGTCATTTTCGAAATCAGCACCCCTGAAAACCTATTAAACGACACCCATGTCGGTATGATGGCGGTCGGCTGTTAATATGCTTGGTGACGCTCCGGGCTTCGCCCTACGCGGAGCTCGGCCTTCGGCCTCGCCTCTCCTTAAAAATCTAAACTTGTATGGCGGCCATCTTTGATTGGCGGGGGGACGCTCCGGGCTTCGCCCTTCGCGGAGTTCGGCCTTCGGCCTCACCCTATACGCGGCTCGCCTCGGCCTTCGGCCTCGCCTCGCGCGTTCTGCTCGGTCTTCGATCTCGCCTCACCTTAAGAATCTAAACTTGTATGGCGGCCATCTTTGATTGGGGGGGGGGGCCGCTCCGGGCTTCGCCCTACGCGGAGTTCGGCCTTCGGCCTCACCCTATACGCGGCTCGCCTCGGCCTTCGGCCTCGCCTCGCGCGTTCGGCTCGGTCTTCGACCTCGCCTCACCTTTAGAATCTAAACTTGTATGGCGGCCATCTTTGATTGGGGGGGAAGACGCTCCGGGCTTCGCCCTGCGCGGAGTTCGGCCTTCGGCCTCACCCTATACGCGGCTCGCCTCGGCCTTCGGCCTCGTCTCGCGCGTTCGGCTCAGTCTTCGACCTCGCCTCACCTTTAGAATCTAAACTTGTATGGCGGCCATCTTGGATTTGGGGGGGGGACGCTCCGGGCTACGCCCTGCGTGGAGCTCGGCCTTCGGCCTCGCCTTTTACGCAGCTCGCCTCGGCCTACGGCCTCGCCTCGCGGCGTGGCGTCGTGGTTCGCCTCGGCCTGCGGCCTCGCCTCACCACTCCTTGTATGGCGGCCATCTTGGAAAATGGTGGAATCGAAAAACTGACCCGATATTCAGAATCTTCGTCCCCCAAACCCCCTAGATACCGATTTTCGTCCGGATCGGAGCAACTTCATTTTCGGCCGCCATCTTGGATCCGCCATCTTGAAAAAAAATTTTGACAGCCACCTGCCCCTCACCCCCCTGTAAAACATTTTTTCGAGCATACTCCACTTATGTCAAACGGTTCCGGAGATACAGCAATAATCATTTTGTATGGCGGCCATCTTGTTTTTGCGAAAATCGAAAAAATGATGTCACCGGTAGAATTCGCCTAGGGTGTGGGTCGACCTTTGTTCGAGCGCCACCGCTCCATCTGCAACGGTTCGCCCGGGAAGGTGGGTCGCCACCCGATGAGAAGGTGGATCCGAGGATCTCGAGGTTTTCCCGTACCCTCCGCACCACCCTCTCCACACCTTCCATACAAAGTTTTTACCTCCCGCCGCTCCATCTGGGAGAACAATTCTGTCACCCAGTCAGTCAGTCAGTCAGTGAGTGAGTGGTATTGTAGCTTTATATAATATAATAACTAGGTTTCGCGTGGTGCGCGACCTGCTAAAGCAGGTCGCGAGGGTTTTGTGTGGTAGGCTACAGGAGCGGGAAGGATAGGTAGGTATTATGGACTTTGCGAAAACCAAACGTTAAGAATCGAAAGTATAGAAAAAAAAGAGTACTTTAGCTAAGATAGTAGTTACTGCATTAAAAGCTAGATAAACATTTTTTCTGAAACACGACGCACTGCCAACCCCGAAAGAATAATTGACATGAGTGTGCCTCTGTACTATGAGTTTAATTCAAACAATTACTTTGCGTAGTAGGCATGAAATAACTATTGGACATAATTGTTTTTCTCCATTTTTTAAAACATTGCAATTGTGATTTACAATTTTTAATGGGTAGACAGAGCTATATTTCTTAGAAAAAAAATTAAGAGACAATAAGGAAAATTATAGAACACGACGACGGCTGCATGGGCTGCTTTCTTTTTGCCCTATTTGTGCAGAATTACCATTACTTATTTCTATGTTTACGGTGTTACATAGAAATAAAAGATTTGGCTGTATGCCTTTGTCCTTTGCCTATCCTGAAGGATAAAGAAAACTACTACTATAGTCTATGGCCTGAGATAAATAATTAAAAAAAAGTTATTTGTTAGTTATTCGTCAAAAGATGGCACTGCACGTTAGTAGGTACTAATAACTAAAGGTATATAGACAGAAAACAATACGTCAAGTTACTCATTAGCACAAAGCCTATGCAATCTCAAGCGGAATAAGGGCCGATGTAGAGGTTAACATGAATAGCCTAATGAGCCGTCGTGTATACCTACACTTGAAAACAGCGTTGTAGTTTATTTAAAGTTTCTGTTTCACAGGCCGTTCTGCCTACCCCGAAAGGAATAATAGATGTGTGTTAGTGTGCTTCTGTCGTTAGCTATTGAATTGAAAAACGTAGGTGTCGTAATTACAAAATAATTGCTGGTTATTATCCTTCATTTTAAAATTAATCCATTCACACCTAATATTTTCTATTAGGTAGGCAGAGCTGTAGATTTGAAACCATTTGATACCAGACGAACTATTTTTAGTAATATAATGAAACAATAAATGTGTTCATAATAAATAAAAATTTAATTACTTATACAAATATTATTACTAATACAGTTTATTTATCTAAATAAGATCGTTTCCTGCTTTAGCGTGGTTGTAAGATTTCAAAATAATTTTGACGGCGTCGCTGAACGGTTGTCGCTTTGTTGTTATCTGAAAAATAATAAAAATGTTAATTAACTAAGTTGTTGTATCCGTAATACCTATTTTTGACTTTTATAAAATGGTACTTTAGTCTTTAAAAGCGCACCAAATGCATTCCTTTGCATGTTTTAGGACTATTATTAGTTTAACATATGTTTAACGTAAATAGGAAAAAAAATCAGGGTAGGCTAAGTTCAGTATTGACTTTTATAATACATGAATGAATATTGCTACCTACTTTTCTCAGGTATATAGTTAAAGTCTGTAAGAGGGATGCGAGGGTTTTTCTGTATAATGGGCGGAAAGGTTGACCACCTCTCACCATTATGCAACTTATTCCATCTGATAACCCTCACAATTTGTATCAAACGTGGCATCAGTGGTTTTAGAACCACTGATGCTCTGCCTACCCCGTTAGGGATTATGGGCGTGAGCGTATGTATGTATGTTTACATGAATATTGCCATTTAAAATGCACATAGCAATATTTAATTTAATTTACTGTGTTTGTGTAATATGACATAGATACGTGAGCTCACGCCAATATCTCCTAAACCGGGCAGGCAGAGTATTAGTGGGTCAGGAATATGAGAGTTATCAACTTTCGTGTGCCTCTTACCTACTGACTTTTACTAAAGTGTTTCTGTCACTACCAGTTCAGTGTGAAAACATTGTTTAAATTGCTTTACAGGGTGTTAAGTAATTCGATCTTAGCCTCTCAGGTGGTGAATCAAGCGCATGAAACTGAACAACTTTCCCTAAGAACAAGTGCCGAAATACGAAAAAAAATTCCCATACAAAATGATTTATCAGCTGATGCAATTTGTATGGGCAGTTATTTTTTTTTTTTTTTCGGCATTTGTTCTTAGGGAAAGTTCAGTTTCATGGGCTGATTCACCATCCGAGAGGATAAGATCGAATTACTTAACACCTTGTATATGATTTTTCAAACAAATGCCTCATGAGTACGTACGGACAGCAGCAAGTTAGGTTACCCATTAACACCATGAAAACCAGTGCTACTACGAGCGTGATAAGGGTAACGTCAAGGTCAACATGCATAGCCTGATATGCTGCCGTGTGTACACAGCACTACATCAGTTAGTACAGAGGTGCTGTACCTGCTGCAGTCCCGGCCCAGCCGCGGCTCGCGTCACGTGGTCGGCTTGATGTAGCGTCATATTTCATATCTGATGTGATTTTCTTCTTCTGTAAAAAAATAACATTATTGTTTATTATTAATATTACTTAAACGTATGAAATAAGGTTTCAATATAATTAAATAATTACTAATGAGATATCAGAGATGAGTATTTACTTGAACACTTTAATTTAAATTTTATTCATCTTCATAACCTTACTGACCCGCCTCACACCTGGAGTGACCTCCGTGACCTTGCCAATAGGAGCACCTGACTGGATGGTACCATAATTTCACATTCAGTCGTCATAAGCGCATCCATCAGTATTTAGGTGGGTATTACAGAATGTGACTCAGACTTTGATCTATACTGAAGTAACAGTTGTCTTTCTCATTTTGATAGTGAGAAAAAAAAGGGCCAATCAATACCTACTTTTAAATTAAAATTTTAGCCTCCTTCTGTAATACAGGCGTTCTGTAATTGTAATACAGGTGTGCAACTTAAAAAATTAGGTACCAATTTTTCATTGGCAATATTAGGAATCGAACCCAATACCCCCCCTTTTTTTAAATTAAATTATATTAAATAAGTTTTTTAATACCTTTAGTCATGAAAGCCTTGTTCTTTAAAAAAATGGTGAAAGCCTTGTTCTTTAAAAAAATGGTGATTTCTGCTTTATAATCGTTTCAAGTTTTCTCTTCGTTTTTTTAAAAGTTTGAAGTTGGCAGATCGCCGATAACTGAACATTCTATAATCTGAAACAGTAAAACAAATATTTGATGTCAATTTCACCGCTGAAACCGAATTACAAAGGCCCACATGGAGATCTCGTGGGTATTGGTTAGACATTTAGTGGGCGTACCAGATTTACTCAGATTCAGATTTTTTGTGGTTACACAAAATTGTATGGGAAGGCACAAGCGGCGTAGTTTTATAAATAGTTTAAAATATATCTTTTCTCGCTTTAAATGAGTTAATAACGTGTGGCGATTGTTAGAGGGTGTCATATAGCTCCATTTAAAAAGTATTTATATTTAATATAATTACCTAGTATCATTATATTGCCTCAGTTTGATTAAAGATGTTCACTTTGAGAGTTAGCTTAAAGTGTCCACGGTCGGTGCTGCTAGCATCTTCCATGTATCGTCAGTATGAGTAGCATAGTTGCGTTGATGATTACTGTAAGCGATGCTATTTCTGTAAAAAAAAAGATACATATACATACGCACACGCCTATAATACCTATCGGGATAGACAGAGCATGGGATCACTTGATGCCACATTTGATATAAATTCTAAGGAGTATTAGATAGAACATGACGTATAATGGCGAGAGGTAATTAATTCAAAATTATCAAATTATTATTACTCAAAGTGTTGAATAAGTTGCAATATTTTACATTAGTTTAGACTTTAATGATTGTTTTTATTTACTTATATTTATTGTATAATATTTGTATTATTTACCTTGAATTTTGAGTTCATAAGTTAGTTTTAAGTCTTTGATAACATATTTCTTGATTGCTACAATGATGGTCCTTGTAAAATATCTTTCATAGAATCGAAGATTGGATGTTGGTTGTACCTGAGTATAATAAATAAATCTGAAACAGAAAAAAAAAACTATAAAAAGTGTAGTGGTGCAGTTGTGATGTCATTAGTTTCACTTCAAACTAAAGATGCGTGAAGGTACAAAAAATCTGCAAAAAAAGCTAAAAAGGCCAGAAATAGGTCTTTTATTTATTATTGCAAGATAGTACCTACAACGTACTTAGTTGGAAGTTACTGAGCCCCCCCGCCACGGCAAGGCTGACATCTTGGGGGGGAATACACATATACATAAACTACAAATAAATAGATATTATAAAATAAATAAATTATTGAATATAATTTTAAAAAAAAAACGTGTTTCGAAGGGAGGCCCGTGCCCCTCGTTGGGGACGTATAGGGCTGATAAAAAATGTGAAGTGTAATGAATGTTAGTATGATGATTGAAGTGTAATGTTTGTGGATATTGAAGAAAACAAATAGATAGATATATATTCATATAAACAGACATACGCCACGTACACACGTATACACACACATGCATACACACCTATAATATATACACACATGTATTGATAGTTAATAGATATACATGTATGGATATATAATAAACAGATATAAATATACATACAAGATATTTAAAGACCGCTGGATGCGGTTGGCGCAGGATCGATCGATGTGGAGATCTTCGGGAGGAGATCGATGTGGAGGTGTGTGGAAGAAGATCTGTGTCCATCAGTAGGTTCTGACAAGACGTAGAAATATTGATGTCACGAATAAGAACATGAGTACATGTATGTTCTGGTGTAATGTATTGCAATATTATTTAATGAAGTTGGAACTAACAGTAAACATGAATTCATTCAAAACTGAAGTCAGGGTGTAATATCCATAGTAAGCAAACATTTTTGAATATAGAATTTACAAGAAAAGTGTAGAACGGTGTGTACTGATTAAACATCGATGATGTAAAGGTGTTGGAACCATTTCATCGTTAGAACAATGAATACCAATTTAGGAGGTCGAATGAATGAGAGAGAGCCAGATCGATCGATTGAAAGCGCCGAAGGAGTTTGGGTTGGTCCCTGAGAGGATGGAGATAGCAGGAGGATGATGTCAGAGAGTCGTTGATACTCGAGCTGAGTCTCACTCAGGGTTAGTGGATTGTGAGAAGACCGTATTGACTGTACTGACTCAGAGCTGGTCACTGGTTGAGGCTCTCACCATCAAACCACCCTAACACTGGTTTGTGGATCCGAGGTCGACGTTTGAATGTGCTGAACACAGACAGCGAAGACACGTGGATTCCCACCTCAACAAAAAGACTCCAGAAGTATTCAGCAACAATAACCAACAAAAAAAGAACAAAAAAAAATTAATAATACAATCGAAAAAAAAAAGATTTTATGAAGTTATGGAGATATAATCGATCAAAAGGATACCTTCTGTATCCGAAGAGATCGTTGCTATGATCTTTCCAGCCGATTGATATACCTTCGTAGGAAAGAGTGTGACTTGTCATGTCATTGCATCGACTCTCGCTTAGACTCAGGTTCGTAATGGTAAAACCAGGTTTCATTACCAGTTACAATTCGGGCCATCATTTTGTTCTGTTTGATGTGCATCAGAAAATATAATCAGGACTCATCTTGCACAGACTTAAGTCATAATAAGGCGTTAATGCAGGATGTTTTATTCTGATATGCCAATTAATGCTGTAAGTTATTTTTTCACAATACAAGTTTTTCAACTTTTTCTATTTGTCAATCAGTAGGTATTGTTTGAAGTTTTTAACGGTTGTTATTGTTAAACAGCAAAAACTTCAAGATGCGTGATATAGGTAAACTACCAAAGCATTACGTTTATAAAAATGTTGCTATCAACACTGTATTTTGACTAAATAAAAGTAAAAAAAAAAATGTATAAATAAGTAATGTTTGTGACAGCTGAGCGGAACTGCGACAACCGTCTACGTAACCACAATCGTTTCTGGCACTTCGTTGGCGGCTACCGCAGCATGTGCGCTTCGATCGCTCGGCTCGTGCGTTGGGGTCGCAGTTATAACTTAACCCAACCAACCCTTAACGGGTTGAAAGCAACTCTTAACGGGTTGAAATCAACTCTTAACGGGTTGATTGGGATAGGTTACTAACAAACCCACTTGTTGCGGTTGCGTCTATCATTATGAATCATGATCGATACAAAATAACCTGACGACGCATCTGTCCGACAAGTATGCTATTTATGAAGATTTTCTCCATGGCAGCTAGTTTATTTCCTGACTGACTTGTTTACTTGTTGATAACTTAAAAGCTAATGAATGACCCAATTAGGCTGAAGCTTAGTATACTTATATCCTAACAATGAATTGGGAATACGCATGTTTTTCATTTATTTTTTTAGTAATAACTTACATTGCTAAATAATAGTTAAAAAATATCTACGATGAAAAGTAATCATATGTTTTTTTTCCAAAAAGTTAAAAGTAGCTAACCGAAACGAGAACTTAAAAAGGCCACTATTTTGGCGTGCTTCATAGTTTGGAACGAGTTAGTTGAGGAGGTTAGGTTGGAATAACTGTGTGGCTTTTGGTTTATGTTCAACAAATTTATCATGGAAAAATATTTTCCATTTATAAAACGTTCTATAAAACAAGTACTGTATAACAATCAATCAGTGACAGACATTTTATTGTCATTGAGTTTGTCGTCATAGTCATTCTGGCCTATAGCAATGCGTTTCGGATATTTTCTCCATTTTTGAAATATTAATTTCCTACTCAAAAATGACAATCAAAAATATTCAAATAGACGTAATTGTGAAGTGCCAAAGATCATTTATAAAATATGTAGGTAATCCATATTTGAATCACATGCATATTCCCTATTAGCGCCTACCTGTTTATATCTACTTATTCACCCCCGCCAAACCCGCCCCTCGAACTACAAAATGTTGCAACATTAGTGTATGTAATTGACATGCATAATATGTAAGGTTACGAAAGCTTCGCTTCATGTATGACGTGATAAACCGACATTTTTAAATACCGTGATAAATAGTGTGGAAAGACCAGTTTAGCTAATATTTAAATGGTGAAATCTACATGTAGGTATCTAATATGATCGACTGCAAGGTTTTTTTTTCTCGAACACGGTAAGGTGTTTTTGTTATTAACCTTAAGAAACAGCACTGTTATATTTTTTTTTTAATAATATGTTTAAATAATTAATTAAAAATCTGAAAATATGAGAAAACATAAAACATATTTTGAGAAAAATGATAGTTAAGTGTTGTGGTCTTTACTGTCCTTATCATCTTTTATATAGTACGTTTTATTCAAGAATAAAACCAAGAATTATGTTATAGTTTTCTTCAAGTAATATTCGCACAATGTAGTATTCGATCAATCGCTTCATAATATAACGCTTCACTGTAAAATTATTAACTTTATTTTGTTAACTGGAAAAACGAATGTAAAACACTTCGTCCCTGGCGCGGCAAAGATGTTAGTGACATTGACAACTTTGACGCATTGCGGCACAGTGCCCATATTTGAATTAATAGAACTTTCATAATCATACAACAAATATTAATTACGAGTATGTATAAAAAGCTAAACATGTAGGTATCTAATATATTTTCTAACATGTACAGTATACAGAAAAACCTCTTTGGTCTATGTCATGCTGTATACTTAATTTAAAAAAAAATAGTAATGTTAGTACACTATTTTATCTTTACTCAAACAAGAAACGTTATAAGAAAAGGCAGTTTAATAAATGAGGCAGTAAAATCGTAAATGGGCTGCAAAAAATTGGGGTGCTAATAATAATGAAAAGTAATAATTTGGCAACTAATATTATTAACTGTGAGACAAAAAAATCTGGGTTCAAAAAGTTATTAAAACGGCACAAAGCGCGAAGAAAAAAAAAGAAAATTCACCGTCTTGGATTCAAAAATGGGAATAAGATCCTATCCTAGAAGCCCTAGTAAACAAGTTCAGTATTCTTTAAATTACATATTTTTAATAGGGGTAGGTTTTTTGAATTTTAATATTAGTCGCCAAACAATTAAGTAAGTAAGTGTGAGTAAATGCAAATTTTTTTTTGAGAACCCAAAATTCACATTATTTGTCGGTATATTAAATACGATTCATATTAAAACACAAGTAGACTACTAAAGTCAATAATTGCGAGTTTTGATTTAAAACTATGCAAATGTAGTGCTTTTAAATCAAAGTTAAATCGCAAAGTGGTCAGTTAGTTTTTACTAATTACCTATGTATATATTTTATTATAATATTAGTCAACAGTAAATTCAAACATACATTGACCTAGAATGTCAACAATGTTTTTTTAAGTGTAGGTGGTAGGTACTTCATTTTAAAAAAGGTTTGTATGCTATATCACGAAAACATAAAATATAGTTACTAAATCAGAGGCACATACGGTTACACATTTGCTCTTCAAACGCTTTAGGGCCAGTTCACGACGCGACGCTGCGCGCACATTTTAACAGAGCCACTCGAAATTTAATTTTATTTACTACATGAAAAGATAAACATTTCATTGTGAGAAATCTGGAGGCTAAATTTTCACATGTAATAAATAAAATTCAATTTTGAGTGGCTCTATTAAAATGTGCGCGCAGCGTCGCGTCGCGGTGTGAACTGAACTTTACAAGCGATATTAAAGGCGACGTCAAAATAATCGTGTAAGTAGTCCGATGTGTTGTCGTTGTGCGTAAAAGTAACTATGGAATCAAATTTAACTATTTAACTTATTTGTTGATTGAGGAACCTAGAACCGCAAACATATACGGATCTTATGGTTTAATTTGTTCTAAGAGGCTAGGAGAACGTTTGAAATCATTGTTGTTTTTGAACTAAAGCTTGTAATTGAAATGATTTGTAAAGTTATGTTAGTTTATTTTTATTTCTAGTATTAAAAGAGAAGAATAGCTTCGCGATTCTAGCGAAATAAGAATTTAGGAAAACATTTGCTATCACTTGCGCGCTCAAGCTCCCAGGCATCGCGTGCGATAGAGACTGTTGCAACTCGCGATTTACAATAGGTACTTTTCTTGGTGAAAGCATTTCGGGAGAAAACGTTTTCCACTAACTAAATCATAACAGATCACTTTGATTTTGGTGTCGATACGTTTTAAAATAAAATAAATTGCTTTTTGTACAACAGACGGCTTAATTCGACAACATTTTAAGGCGACTACAGCACCCGATAAAGGTAGCACACATAGGAATAGTGCCATCTCCGTCTCTCAACAGGCCTGGGCCGGCAGTGCGAACACGAAGTTTACGGACTATGAAAGCGTACGTGCGTAAAAACATGTTCGAAAGTTAGAAAAATTAGATTTATGGAAAGGTAACAGCTTAAATCGAAAAATGCGTTAACTACTTATCGAGAGTGTTCAATCACGAACATTTTGATAGCAAATTCAAGTTCCTGTGTGCATTTTACTATCGTTTTTACAGCTTAAAAGATATACAATATTGGTATTTAGAGGTGACTTTGTGAGCTTTTTCTATCGAACCAAAAGTGCTGAATCATGTTTTCAGCAAACTTCTTATCTAGTTTATGTCCTGAATATTACCCTAGTATTTTTTTTTCGATTTAATGCAGTGCGTCATGCTTATCTACGCATCATAAAATCGTTATTTAGGTGCTGTAGTCGCCTTAATACTCTATAGCGAATTTTGAAAAATGGAAAAACTATAAACCTAGTGGTTTCATTGTGTTAATAACATACTTACTAAAAAATCATTCAGATTTGAAAAAATTTAGAGGTGGAAAAATGTTTTCTCTTTTTGTATGGATAAGCACGTACCTTAAAGTCATGCAGATGACTGATTAAAACCAAAATGCAAATTTTATTGAACGTACATTACCTTTGCATACATTATGTTTATCTGCTTTAACAATTCTTATAAAAGGTGACGAGGTTACAACCGGGTGGGCAATATAACTTAAGACGTTGGACTTTGAAAATAGTTGAAAGTTCTTTTAAGGATAATATTGACTGTCGTACCGTAAATATCCTGTTATTTCTTAGATAGCGCGTTATAGGTATTCATAAATATTTTTTTGGAAATATGATGTTAAGTAACTTAATAGAGCAGAAGAAATTAATTTTTTAGATGATCACAAAAACACAAAATGTTTCTTATATGAGGATGACCAAGTGTTGACCGTATCTTCGGAGAATAAATAGCAGGATATGGTTACAATCATGAATGATTTGTTCAAAAGGAAAGTAGGTAAATGTAAGTAAGACGAAAATTATGATTTTACTAAAGAGGATATTATGATAGCGTGCAATGTTAAAATTGATGACAAGTAGAATATGTATAGGAATTGGTGAATTTAAGATATTTGTTTATAATAAATGGAAAACATGAATGCGATATTAAAAGGACAGTGAAAGCAGGAAACCAAATAAAAGGGCTTTGAATGACATTATGGGTAGCTACAAAGTTTCCATAAAGGTTTATGTGGCTGTTCATAATGGCGTATTTGTGCCCACACTGATGTTTGGTATTGACTATAATAAGTTGTGCTGATACGATTGTACTGCAGATTACCAGGAAAGACGTCTAACGCAGACAGCGGTCTGTGTCATGTAGAAATTATAAACTCTAAAAGTTTCGCAATTGGAACCAGATTTTCTTACCAATTGCTTCTTTGTAAAGTATATAATTTTTGGGTTGGGTGGACTGCTTTACTGTAGGTATGCCCAGACAGTCGTTGACTTTAGTATGTTGTACTGATACGATGGTACTGTAGATGAACAGGAAGCATGCCTAACGCAGACAGCGGTCTGTTTCATGTAGAAATTATAAACTCCAAAAGTTTCGCAATTGGAACCAGATTTTCTTACCAATTGCTTCTTTGTAAAGTTTATAATTTCTGGGTTAGGTAGGGTTGAATGGCAGATATAGTAGGTATCAAAAAATTAAAAATGCTGTGGAATTTAAATTTTACAGAAGCATGTATGGATGGTGTACGATTGATTGGTATGGTGAGTAATGGCGAAATTAAAGAGCGGTGTAGTCATGACAGAAAATATAGTAATGAAGATGGGGAATGGCATTTTGTGATGAATCAATGAAAATAGATTGACGAAATAAATAAAAATTATGAATATTTTTGGCAGGGGTTGGAAGAGAGCACCCAATGCGAATGTACTTAGGCAAAATTGATGACTTATTGAGAAAAGACCATGTTAGGAGCGCCAACTGTGGTATTCGTGGTCTCTTTTTTGTCAATTGACAGTTTTGGATAGCATGATGTGCTGTTGTCCCTGTACATCCTAGCAGACATGTTTTATATTATTTTTCCCTATTTTGAAGTAATTTTTGTTTCAAAAAATATGTATGTTCTGATTTGGATTTGTACCCCACTGCAATATGTACAGAGGCCAGCGCATCAGGTTAGGTACATAACCTTTTCATTGCAAAACCTCTCTTATCACAACAGCACGTAATCCATGGCCAAACACTCCAACACTACTTCCAAGGGTCAACCATACCTCCTCCTTGATAAACTTTACTGCTTCATAGGACAACAAACAACATAGGTAATGAATATGTGGGCTGATGAAGCATGCTCAACAGGGGTAGGATAATAGACACTACGGCTGAAAATTATCTACAATGCAGTATGAAAACCTGCAATAAGTAAGTATAAGTAATTAAAGAAAAAAGAGGTTTACCTAATATTTATTATTTTACTTGAAAGATACTTTTGAAATTCAAAGTAAGAACTTTCTGATGTAAGTATTTAAGTGGGAACCTAAAGGAAACAACACAAAAGATGTTGTTTGTAGGTTAGAATATTTGAAATAAACCTAAATTATTCATCATAAGTAGGTAAGTATTTGAAAAGTAGAAAAGTATAAGTAGGTAGTTACGCCATCCTCGACTTTTGAATTAATATTGATAGGATGACTTACCTTAATTTTCGCTAACTACCTAATTAAAAGTCACCCAAAATACCAAAAAGATAATGTAACCCCGATAAGTGTAAACCATACTCGTGCCATATCTACATATACCTATGTCCGCCGTTTTGGATGTCATTTTCGAACTCAGCACCTCCAAAAATCAATTAAATGACACAATGTCGACAGTTCTAAAAAATGCATGTCCGCCATCTTGGATTTCAAAACTGATATCATTTTCGAAATCAGTAACCCTGAAAACCTATTAGGTACATATTTCTAAAACTGCATGTCCGCCATCTTTGATTTCAAAATGGATGTCATTTCCGGAATGCTGATGGCGATCGGCGGGTAAGATACATACAGGTATGTCCGCCATTTTGGATGTCATTTTCGAACTCAGCTCGACAGTTCTGAAAAGATCATGTCCGCCATCTTGGATTACAAAAATTGAAATCAGCAACCCCGAAAACCTATTAAACGACACCTATGACGTTTTTTTTCTAAAACTGCATGTCCGCCATCTTGGATTTCAAAATAGATGTCATTTTCGGAGTCAGCACCTACGCAAACCCACTAAACGACACCAATGACGGATTTTTCCAAAAAATGCATGTCCACCATCTTTGATTTCAAAATGGATGTCATTTTCGGAATCAGCACCCCCGACAACCTATCAAACGACACCCATGTCGGTTTTTTACAAAAAATGCATGTCCGCCATCTTGGATTTCAAAATGGATGTCATTTTCGGAATCAGCACCCCCGAAAACCTATTAAACGACACCCATGTCGGCATGCCCAAAAATTTCAGAAGGCGGTCGACGCTTCGGGCTTCGCCCTACGCGGAGCTCGGCCTTCGGCCTCGCCCTATACGCAGCTCGGCTCGGCCTTCGGCCTCGCCTCGCTAGTTCGGCTCGGTCTACGACCTCGCCTCACCTTTAGAATCTAAACTTAAATGGCGGCCATCTTGGATTGGGGGGGGGGGGGACGCTCCGGGCTTCGCCCTACGCGGAGCTCGGCCTTCGGCCTCGCCTTATACGCAGCTCGCCTCGGCCTGCAGCCTCGCCTCGCGGCGCGTCGTGGTTCGGCTCGGCCTTCGGCCTCGCCTCATCACTCCTTGTATGGCGGCCATCTTGGAAAATGGCGAAATCGAAAAACTTTTCAGATATTCAGATTCAGCGACCCCTAAAACCCCCGGATACCGAATTTGGTCCGGATCAGAGGAGATACAAAAATCTCGTTTTTGTATGGCGGCCATTTTGTTTTTTTGAAAATCGAAAAAATTTTGTCACCGGTAGACTTCGACCAGGGTTCCGGTTGACCTTTGTTTAAGCACCACCGGTCCAAGTCGAACGGTTCGCCCGGGAAGGTAAGCCGCGACCTGATGAGGAGGAGAATCCGAAGATGTCGAGGTTTTCCCATACTCACCGGAAAATTCTGACCACACCCCTCATACATCATTTTCACCTCCCGACCCTCCTTCTGGGAGAACAATTATGTCAATCAGTGAGTCAGTGAGTCAGTGGTAATGTAGCTTTATATAGTATAACTAGGTTTCGCGTGGTGCGCGACCTGCTAAAGCAGAACGCGAGGCGGTTGTGCCTTTTTTATAAATTTTAAAAAAGTTTTTCATTTTTTTTTTTTTTCACGGCCGCCATCTTGGATTTCAAAATGGATGTTATTTTCTTAAACAGCACCCCTGAATACCCAAAAAACGACACCCATGACGATATTAAGCAAAAAATATATGTCCGCCATCTTGGATTTCAAAACGTATGTCATTTTCGGAATAAGCACCCCCGAAAACCTATTTAAGGACACCCATGACGGTATTTTCCAAAAAAACCATGTCCGCCATCTTGGATTTCAAAATGGATGTCATTTTCGAAATCAGCACCCCTGAAAACCTATTAAACGACACCCATGTCGGTATGATGGCGGTCGGCTGGTAATATGCTTGGTGACGCTTCGGGCTTCGCCCTACGCGGAGCTCGGCCTTCGGCCTCGCCCTATACGCAGCTCGCCTCGGCCTACGGCCTCGGCACGCGCGTTGGGCTCGGTCTGCGACCTCGCCTCACCTTAAAAATCTAAACTTGTATGGCGGCCATCTTTGATTGGGGGGGGACGCTACGGGCTTCGCCCTACGCGGAGTTCGGCCTTCGGCCTCACCCTGTACGCGGCTCGCCTCGGCCTTCGGCCTCGCCTCGCGCGTTCGGCTCGGTCTTCGACCTCGCCTCACCTTTAGAATATATGTCCGCCATCTTGGATTTCAAAACGTATGTCATTTTCGGAATAAGCACCCCCGAAAACCTATTTAAGGACACCCATGACGGTATTTTCCAAAAAATCCATGTCCGCCATCTTGGATTTCAAAATGGATGTCATTTTCGAAATCAGCACCCCTGAAAACCTATTAAACGACACCCATGTCGGTATGATGGCGGTCGGCTGGTAATATGCTTGGTGACGCTTCGGGCTTCGCCCTACGCGGAGCTCGGCCTTCGGCCTCGCCCTATACGCAGCTCTCCTCGGCCTACGGCCTCGGCACGCGCGTTGGGCTCGGTCTGCGACCTCGCCTCACCTTAAAAATCTAAACTTGTATGGCGGCCATCTTTGATTGGGGGGGGACGCTACGGGCTTCGCCCTACGCGGAGTTCGGCCTTCGGCCTCACCCTGTACGCGGCTCGCCTCGGCCTTGGGCCTCGCCTAGCGCGTTCGGCTCGGTCTTCGACCTCGCCTCACCTTTAGAATCTAAACTTGTATGGCGGCCATCTTTGATTGGGGGGGGGGGGGGCCGCTCCGGGCTTCGCCCTACGCGGAGTTCGGCCTTCGGCCTCACCCTATACGCGGCTCGCCTCGGCCTTCGGCCTCGTCTCGCGCGTTCGGCTCGGTCTTCGACCTCGCCTCACCTTTAGAATCTAAACTTGTATGGCGGCCATCTTGGATTTGGGGGGGGGGAACGCTCCGGGCTACGCCCTGCGCGGAGCTCGGCCTTCGGCCTCGCCTTTTACGCAGCTCGCCTCGGCCTACGGCCTCGCCTCGCAGCGTGGCGTCGTGGTTCGGCTCGGCCTGCGGCCTCGCCTCACCACTCCTTGTATGGCGGCCATCTTGGAAAATGGTGGAATCGAAAAACTTACCCGATGTTCGGAATCTTCGTCCCACAAACCCCCCAGATACCGATTTTCGTCCGGATCGGAGCAACTTCATTTCCAGCCGCCATCTTGGATCCGCCATCTTGAAAAAAAAATTTGACAGCCACCTGCCCCTCACCCCCCTGTAAAACATTTGTTCGAGCACAACCCACTTATGTCAAACGGTTCCGGAGATACAGCAATAATCATTTTGTATGGCGGCCATCTTGTTTTTGCGAAAATCGAAAAAATGACGTCACCGGTTAAATTCGACCAAGGTGTGGGTCGATCTTTGTTCGAGTGCCACCACTCCATCTGCAACGGTTCGCCCGGGAAGGTGGGTCGCCACCCGATGAGAAGGTGGATCCGAGGATCTCGAGGTTTTCTCGTACCCTCCGCACCACCCTCTCCACACATCCCATACAAAGTTTTCACCTCCCGCCGCTCCATCTGGGAGAACAATTCTGTCACCCAGTCAGTCAGTCAGTCAGTGAGTCAGTGGTATTGTAGCTTTATATGATATAACTAGGTTTCGCGTGGTGCGCGACCTGCTAAAGCAGGTCGCGAGGCGGTTGTGCCTTTTTTATAAATTTAAAAAAGTTTTTATTTTTTTTTTGTTTTTCACGGCCGCCATCTTGGATTTAAAAATGGATGTTATTTTCTTAATCAGCACCCCTGAATACCCAAAAAACGACCCCCATGACGATATTTTTCAAAAAATGTATGTCCGCCATTTTGGATTTCAAAACGTATGTCATTTTCGGAATCAGCACCCCCAAAAACCTATTAAACGACACCCATGACGGTATTTTCAAAAAAATCCATGTCCGCCATCTTGGATTTCAAAATCGATGTCATTTTCGAAATCAGCACCCCTGAAAACCTATTAAACGACACCCATGTCGGTATGATGGCGGTCGGCTGGTAATATGCTTGGTGACGCTTCGGGCTTCGCCCTACGCGGAGCTCGGCCTTCGGCCTCGCCCTATACGCAGCTCGCCTCGGCCTACGGCCTCGGCTCGCGCGTTCGGCTCGGTCTGCGACCTCGCCTAACCTTAAAAATCTAAACTTGTATGGCGGCCATCTTTGATTGGGGGGGGGACGCTCCGGGCTTCGCCCTACGCGGAGTTCTGCCTTCGGCCTCACCCTGTACGCGGCTCGCCTCGGCCTTCGGCCTCGCCTCGCGCGTTCGGCTCGGTCTTCGACCTCGCCTCACCTTTAGAATCTAAACATGTATGGCGGCCATCTTTGATTGGAGGGGGGCCGCTCCGGGCTTCGCCCTACGCGGAGTTCGGCCTTCGGCCTCACCCTATACGCGGCTCGCCTCGGCCTTCGGCCTCGCCTCACTTTTAGAATCTAAACTTGTATGGCGGCCATCTTTGATTGGGGGGGGGGGACGCTCCGGGCTTCACCCTACGCGGAGTTCGGCCTTCGGCCTCACCCTATACGCGGCTCGCCTCGGCCTTCGGCCTCGTCTCACTTTTAGAATCTAAACTTGTATGGCGGCCATCTTTGATTGGGGGGGGGGACGCTCCGGGCTTCACCCTACGCGGAGTTCGGCCTTCGGCCTCACCCTATACGCGGCTCGCCTCGGCCTTCGGCCTCGTCTCGCGCGTTCGGCTCGGTCTTCGACCTCGCCTCACCTTAAAAATCTAAACTTGTATGGCGGCCATCTTTGATTGGGGGGGGGGGACGCTCCGGGCTTCGCCCTACGCGGAGTTCGGCCTTCGGGCTCACACTATGCGCGGCTCAGCTCGGCCTTCGGCCTCGCCTCACCTTAAAAATCTAAACTAGTATGGCGGCCATCTTGGATTTGGGGGGGGACGCTCCGGGCTACGCCCTACGCGGAGCTCGGCCTTCGGCCTCGCCTTCTACGTAGCTTGCCTCGGCCTACGGCCTCGCCTCGCAACTTACCCGATATTCGGAATCTTCGTCCCCAAAACCCCCCAGATACCGATTTTCGTCCGGATCGGAGCAACTTCATTTCCGGCCGCCATCTTGACCTCGACTTCGCCTCACTTTTAGAATCTAAACTTGTATGGCGGCCATCTTTGATTGGGGGGGGGACGCTCCGGGCTTCACCCTACGCGAAGTTCGGCCTTCGGCCTCACCCTATACGCGGCTCGCCTCGGCCTTCGGCCTCGTCTCGCGCGTTCGGCTCGGTCTTCGACCTCGCCTCACCTTAAAAATCTAAACTTGTATGGCGGCCATCTTTGATTGGGGGGGGGGGGACGCTCCGGGCTTCGCCCTACGCGGAGTTCGGCCTTCGGGCTCACACTATGCGCGGCTCAGCTCGGCCTTCGGCCTCGCCTCACCTTAAAAATCTAAACTTGTATGGCGGCCATCTTGGATTTGGGGGGGGACGCTCCGGGCTACGCCCTACGCGGAGCTCAGCCTTCGGCCTCGCCTTCTACGTAGCTTGCCTCGGCCTACGGCCTCGCCTCGCGGCGTGGCGTCGTGGTTCGTCTCGGCCTGCGGCCTCGCCTCACCACTCCTTGTATGGCGGCCATCTTGGAAAATGGTGGAATCGAAAAACTGACCCGATATTCGGAATTTTCGTCCCCCAAACCCCCCAGATACCGATTTTCGTCCGGATCGGAGCAACTTCATTTCCGGCCGCCATCTTGGATCCGCCATCTTGAAAAAAAAATTTGACAGCCAGCTGCCCCCCACCCCCCTGTTAAACATTTGTTCGAGCACACTCCACTTATGTCAAACGGATCCGGAGATACAGCAATAAACATTTTGTATGGCGGCCATCTTGTTTTTGCGAAAATCGAAAAAATGACGTCACCGGTAGAATTCGACCAGGGTGTGGGTCGACCTTAGTTCGAGCGCCACCGCTCCATCTGCAACGGTTCGCCCGGGAAGGTGGGTCGCCACCCGATGAGAAGGTGGATCCGAGGATCTCGAGGTTTTCCCGTACCCTCCGCGTCACCCACTCCACACCTCCCATACAAAGTTTTCACCCCCCGCCGCTCCATCTGGGAGAACAATTCTGTCACCCAGTCAGTCAGTGAGTGAGTGGTATTGTAGTTTTATATAATATAACTAGGTTTCGCGTGGTGCGCGACCTGCTAAAGCAGGTCGCGAGGCGGTTGTGCCTTTTTTTATAAATTTTAAAAAAGTTTTTAAATTTTTTTTATTTTTCATGGCCGCCATCTTGGATTTAAAAATGGATGTTATTTTCTAAATCAGCACCCCCGAAAACCTATTGAACGACACCCATGGGAGTTTTTTACAAAAAATGCATGTCCGCCATCTTGGATTTCAAAATAGATGTCATTTTCGGAATCAGCACCCCCGAAAACCTATTAAACAACACCCATGACGGTATTTTCCAAAAAGTCCATGTCCGCCATCTTGGATTTCAAAATGGATGTCATTTTCGAAATCAGCACCCCTGAAAACCTATTAAACGACACCCAAGTCGGTATGATGGCGGTCGGCTGTTAATATGCTTGGTGACGCTTCGGGCTTCGCCCTACGCGGAGCTCGGCCTTCGGCCTCGCCCTATACGCAGCTCGCCTCGGCCTTCGGCCTCGGCTCGCGCGTTCGGCTCGGTCTGCGACCTCGCCTCACCTTAAAAATCTAAACTTGTATGGCGGCCATCTTTGATTGGGGGGGGGACGCTCCGGGCTTCGCCCTACGCGGAGTTCGGCCTTCGGCCTCACCCTATACGCGGCTCGCCTCGGCCTTCGGCCTCGCCTCACCTTAAGAATCTAAACTTGTATGGCGGCCATCTTTGATTGGAGGGGGGGGGGCCGCTCCGGGCTTCGCCCTACGCGGAGTTCGGCCTTCGGCCTCACCCTAT